>JAGIQG010000018.1:22130757-23349681 GCA_024679065.1 Sphyrna mokarran
TTGCTTGACTAATCTGCTAGAGTTCTTTGAGGATGCAACAAGTAAACTGGATAATGGTGATCTTATAGATGTAGTATATCTGCACTTTTGGAAGGTATTTAATAAGGTGCCACATAAAAGGTTAATTCACAATGTTAGATCACACGGAATTAAGGATAACGTATTAGCTTGGATAGGTGACTAGCTGATAGAAAGACAGAGTCAAGACAAATGATTTTTTCTTGGATGGCAAGAAGTAATTAATGAGGTGCCACAGAGTTTGGTCCTTGGGCCCCAGCTATTTACAATCGCTATTAATGATTTGGACGCAGGGATAGAAGGCTCTATAGCCAAATTTTGAGATGACACAAGAATAGGCAGGGCAATAAGTCACAATGAGGAAATAAGAACCTTACAGATGAATATAGATAGGTGAGGAGAGCCAAAATGAGGCAGATGGAGTTTAACATAGATAAGTGTGAGGTCATGCATTTTGGTTGGAAAAATGGAAAGGTAACTTATCTAAATGGGGAGACACTTCGGGATGCTCCGCTGCAGAGGGATCTGGGTGTTCTTGTTTATCAGTCACAGGAAAGTAGCATGCAGAGAAAGCAGATAATAAAGAAAACAAATGGAATGTTGGCATTTATATCTCAAGGAATAGAATCTAAAGGTAAGGAAGTATTGTTGCAACTATACAAGGCATTAGTGAGACTGCACAGGAGTACTGTGCACTGTTTTGGCCCCCTTGTTTGAGGAAAGATGTAGTAGCATTGGAGGCAATTCAGAGGAGGTTCACTAGATTGATTCCAGAGATGCAGGGTTTGTCGTATAAAGAGACTGAATAATTTAGGCCTATACTCTCTGGAATTTAGAAGAATGAGGGGAGATTAAATGGAGGTATACATACATGATGATAAAAGCAATGAATAAAGTAGACGTGGACTGAATGCTTCCTCTTATGATGCATTCTATCACGAGAGGTCATGGTCTTAGGACAAGGGATAGCAAATTAAAAAAGAGCTTTGAGGAGAAACTACTTCTCCCAAAAGGTTGTGAATCTGTGGAATTTGCTACCCCAAAATGTGGTAGATGCTGGGACAGTGACTAAATTTGAGTTAGATTTTTAATTGGTAATGGGTTGAAGTGTTATGGATAGAAGGCAGGAAAATAGGGATGAGAAGCATATCAGCCATGATCAAATGGCAGAGCAGACTTGATGGGCTGAATGGCCTAATTGTGCTCCTGTATCTTATGTACTTAACACAATACTCCAAATGTGTTCTAATCAAGGTTTTATATAGATACAATATGATTTCACACCTCTTGTAGTCAGTGTGCTGGCTGATGAAGGCAGACATGTCATATGTTTTTTTTAATCATCTTGGCCACCTGTATTGCCACTTTTAGGGAACTGTAGACCTACACACCCAGATCCCTTTGTATATTAATGCTCCTAATAGTTCTGCCATTTACAATATAATTCACATCTAAATTTGATCCTCCAAAATGCATCACGTCACGTGTCTGGATTAAACACCCCATCTGCTATTTGTGCCAAGTCTCAAGTCTATCATATCCTGTTGTACTCTCTGACAATGCCAGCATTATCAGTAACTCCACCAATCTTTGTGTCATCTGCAAACTTACTAATCAGGCCACCCACATTTTCCTTATATATATACACAAACAAAGAGGTCCCAACACTGCTCCTCGTGGAACATCACTAGCCACAGATCTCCATTCTGAACAACACTCTTCCACTGTTACTTTGTCTTCTATAATCAAGCCAGTTCTGTATCCATTTAGCCAGCCCACCCCAAATCCCATGTGGTTTTAGTTTTTTTAAAACTAGTCTGCCATGTGGGACCTTATCAAACACCTTACTAAAGTCCATATAAACTATATCCCTTCTCACATCAATTATCTTTGTCACCGATTCAAAAAACGCAACTTGGTGAGGCATGACCTTCCCCGTACAAAATTATGCTGCCTGTCACTAACTAGTCCATTTTCTCCAAATTTGTATATAATTTTCTTCCAAACATGAATATGTCGTATGTTGCACTATGTTGCTCCTTCCCGCCGTCATTTAGACCCAACGTCTGAACAAAATTAGCGCAATCATCATAAAGCACAGCAACACCAGACTGGATTCCGTGCTCCTGTTTAAGGAGTGAATCTCGCACCCATGATCTATGTATGACAGAATTGTTTCCATGATGAATAAGCAATTCACTGACTAAACACAGTTAGTTTCAGAAAGGAGCAAAAAGCAAATTGCTTCCATCTTAAATGCTTTTAAAATGCTGAAGCAGTTAAACACATTTTTAGTACACAAAATTAAAATTATATTGCTGAAAGGCAAATTAGAAGTGAAAAGAGTACACCATTCCAGGCGGTCCTCCTATTTAAAGCTATATAGTAGCTTTGAAAGAGAATTAGGAGGTGGTTTGACAGATAACATGTTAGTTTATTCTTGAGCTATAAGCAGTGAATGTACAGTTCAAAACAGCACGGTCATTAAGAACTGATGAGTGTTTTAATTGCACACTATTGTACCAAATCTGCACTAATTTATTCCAATTTGATCCTAGCAAAGATCAGGAATACTACTCACAATAGATGTTATAAATACTATCATGCGCCCAATTAAAAGGCAGCTAATTTAGGCAGGAGAAAACAACAGGATTGCAATCAGTAGAAACAAAATAAGCATCACTAAGATGTGTCCCATGATATTGCAAGTCCTGGCTTGTTGGAAATGAAGTTTATTATTTGCTGATAGTTGAAAGTTACATTTAGCAACATACATATTACAGAACTTTTGCTAAGATCAAAGTAATATTGACATGCTGTGCTTCGTTGAAATCATAGGTTCCATTTTAGTTTTATTTGAAGCAATTTGTAACAGCGGCATCTCGGCCTTTTGACTAAGATGCAAATGAGGTCAAGCCTTACACGAGGAGATAGGGCAACTCCAATCAGCTTGGGTCATGTAGATGAAGCCCAAGACAGGAGCTGAGAGCCCTGTCTTGTCAATTTGTTGAGACACTGAATTGGAATACAAAATTTAAAAAAAACATATTACAGAACCTAACATGATGTACACCTTTAAAAACTAACTCGAGTTCCAATTTTGAATTACTATAATGTAACATTTTCTAATAGTAAAAAATCAGAGCATTAACTTTATCTGATTGTCAGATGCTACACAACATGATACTATTTCTGTTCTATGCAAATGATTGAACTTCCCTGTTCCATTACTGTTACAAACAGCTCCCCTTTTTTTGTTTCTTGTGAACTTATTCACCAGCATCAAAAATATACTTAGCAACAAGATTTCTAGGAGTATGCAAGAATACTAGAGTTGACCAATTTTCTTGGCCTCAAAACAAAGAACAAACAGTAGCATTGCCTTTTTTCTTAGAAGTGTTAACTACATATTTCTGATAGATTGCCATTATTGATTTAGAAACAGATTGACAGTGGAATAAATCTGAGCCACCTGACCACCATTCTTCACACGAAATAATTCTGACTCCAGCACTCCTTTCTTTGCCCAAAGACAGAACTGATTCTAACACTTTGTACTCAATGTGTTCAATTCTATTCTCTCTTGATGTGCTCATTTCTTCCTGGAATATGATTGCTCAAGCCGTATCCAATCACTATTTGTGCATGAATTGCAACAGCAACTAGCCTACTTAAACACCTCATATCTGTGCTCGGGGTGAGGAGCTGCGGATCCTAAGGGGCCGGGTTAAGGAATTGGAACTGCAGCTTGAGGACCTTCGTCTCATTAGAGAGAATGAGGAGACAGTTGACAGGAGCTACCAGCAAGTGATCACACCAGGGCAACGGGAGGAAAGCAAGTGGGTAACTGTTAGGAAGGGGAAAACTCATGTGATGGAGAGCACCCCGGTGGGTGTCCCCCTTCATAACAAGTACTCGTGTCTGAGTACTGCTGGAGGGGACAGCTCACCTGGGGGAGGCAGCAGTAGCCGCGTCATAAGAGCTGAGCCCGACCCAGTAGTACCAAAAAGTAAAGAAAAGAGAAGGGCCGTGTTAATAGGGGACTCCATAGTGAGGGGGTCAGACAGGCGTTTTTGCAGACACAGATGGGAGTCACGAATGGTGGTCTGCCTCCCTGGAGCTGGGATCCAGGATGTCTCTGGACGCATCCCAGATATCTTGAAAGGGGAGGGGGAGAAGCCGAAGGTCGTGGTCCATATAGATACTGCTAATGTAGGTAGGAAGAGAGAAGGGGTCATGAAAAGAGATTATAGGGAAATAGGTAGACAGCTGAGAAAGAGGAACGCGGAAGTTGTAATCTCAGGATTGCTGCCTGCACCACGGGAAAGTGAGAGCAGGAATAGAATGAGGTGGAAGGTGAATGCGTGGCTGAGAGACTGGAGCAGGGGGCAGGGGTCCCAGTTCCTGGATCATTGGGACCTCTTTAGGGGCAGGTGTGACCTGTACAATAAAGATGGGTGGCACTTAAATCCCAGGGGGACCAGTATCTTGGTGGGAAGGCTGGCTAGGGCTTCTGAAGGGACTTTAAACTAGAAAGGTTGGGGGGAGGGAATTGAGATGAGGTGACTGGAAACGAGGAGGTTAGCTCCCAAGTAGAGCAGGATTACAGACCGTACGAGAGGGAGGTTAGACAGGTGATGGAGAAGGGAAGCGCCCAGACTGAGAGTCTGAGGTGTGTCTATTTTACTGCTAGCAGTGTAGTGAATAAAGTGGATGAGCTCAAGGCCTGGATTGCTGCTTGGAAATGTGATGTGGTGGCCATTACAGAGACTTGGATGTCTCAGGGACAGGACTGGGTACTTCAGGTGCCAGGATTCAGATGCTTCAGGAAGGACAGGGAGGGAGGTAGAAGAGGTGGGGGAGTGGCTCTGTTGATCAGGGACAGTGTCACAGCTGTAGAGAAGGAGGATGCCATGGAGGGACTGTTTACGGAGTCTCTGTGGGTGGAAGTTAGGAACAACAAGGGATCGAAAACTTTGCTGGGTGTTTTTTATAAGCTGCCCAATAGTGATAGGGATGTTGAGGTGCAGATAAGGAAACAGATCCTAGAGAGATGTAGAAATAATAATTTTGTTGGGAGACTTTAATTTCCCAAACATCAACTGGAATGTCCTCAGAGTAAGGGGTTCGGATGGTGAGGAGTTTGTTAGGTGTGTTCAGGAGGGTTTCCTGACACAGCACGTCAATAAGCCTACGAGAGGAGAGGCTGTACTTGACTTGGTGCTGGCTAATGAACCAGGACAGGTGTCAGATCTCTCGGTAGGAGAGCATCTCGGGAATGGTGATTATAATTCTATCTCCTTCACGATAGCATTAGAAAGAGATAGGATCAGGCAGGATAGGAAGGTGTTTATCTGGAGTAGGGGGAAATAGGAAATCATTAGGCAGGAAATTGCAAGGGTAAACTGGAAGGAGGTGTTCTTGGGGAAAAGTACTGAAGGAAGGTGGCGGATTTTCAAGGAATGTTTGTCTGGATCTCTGCACGACAACATTCAGTGAGACAAGGAGGTTTTGGTAGGTCGAGAGAACCGTGGTGCACAAAGGTTGTGATGAACCTAGTTAGGAAGAAAAGAAAGTTGTACAATAAGTTCAGGGAGCTAGAGGATGTTAAGGATCTAGAGGCGTATAAGACTTGTACAAGGGAGCTTAAAAAGGAAATTAGAAGAGCCAGAAGGGGTCACCAGAAGGCTCTGGCGGGTAGGATTAAGGAGAATCCCAAGGCATTCTACAAATATGTGAAGAGCAAAAGGATAAGAGAAGAGATAGGACCTATAAAAGGTGAAGGGGGAAAAGTCTGTGTGGAGCCAGAAGAAATGGCAGAGGCGCTTAATAAGTACTTTGCCTCAGTATTCACAGTGGAGAGTGATCCGGGGGGTTGTACTACAGGAATGCGGCAAACTGAAAAGATTGAGTATGTGGACATTAAGAAAGAGGTGGTGTTGGAACTGTTAAATTCCATCAAGGTAGATAAGTCGCCGGGTCCGGATGGGACGTACCCCAGGTTACTGTGGGAGGTGAAGGAAGTGATTGCAGAGCCCCTGACAATGATCTTTGCGTCGTCGAGGGAGACGGGAGAGGTTCCAGAAGATTGGAGGTTTGCGGACGTGGTGCCTATTTTCAAGAAGGGGAACAGGGATAGCCGGGGCAATTATCGACCAGTGAGTCTGACCTCAGTGGTCGGTAAGTTGATGGAGAGGATTCTGAGAGATAGGATTTATGAGCATTTAGGGAAATTCAATATGATCAGGAATAGTCAACACGGCTTTGTTGAGGGCAGATCGTGCCTTACGAGCCTAGTTGAATTCTTCGAAAATGTGACTGAACACATTGACGAAGGAAGAGCAGTGGATGTGGTTTATGTGGATTTCAGCAAGGGGTTTGATAAGGTCTCCCATACAAGACTTCTTGAGAAGACGAGAGGGCATGGGATCCAAGGGGCTTTGGCCTTGTGGATCCAGAACTGGCTTGCCTGCAGAAGACAGAGTAGTTGTGGATGGGTCTTCTTCTGCATGGAGGTCAGTCACTAGTGGAATGCCCCAGGGATCTGTTCTAGGACCCATGCCGTTTGTCATTTTCATAAATGACCTGGATGAGGAAGTGGAGGGATGAGTTACCAGTTCGCCGAGGATACGGAGGTTGGTGGTGTTGTGGATAGTCTGGAGGGATGCCAGAAGTTGCAGCGAGTCATAGATAGGATGCAAGACTGGGCGGAGAAGTGGCAGATGGACTTCAATGCAGATAAATGTGTGGTGGTTCATTTTGGCAGGACCAATGGGATGAAGGAGTATAATGTCAAGGGTAAGAGTCTTGGCAGTGTTCAGGAGCAGAAGGATCATGGGGTCTGGGTCCATAGGACTCTTAAATCTGCCCCGCAAGTGGAGGATGTGGTTAAGAAGGCATATGGTGTACTGGCCTTCATTAATCCAGGGATTGAGTTTAGGACTCGGAAGGTAAAGCTGCAACTTTATAAGACCCTTGTCAGACCCCACTTGGAGTACTGTGTGCAGTTCTGGTCGCCTCACTATAGGAAGGATGTGGAAGCTATTGAGAGGGTGCAGAGGAGATTTATAGTGATGTTACCTGGATTGGGGGGCATGCCTTATGAAGATAGGTTGAGAGAGCTAGGGCTCTTCTCCCTGGAGAGACAAAGGTTGAGAGGCGACCTGATAGAGGTTTATAAGATGTTGAGGAATAGATAGAGTGGATTCTAGGAGGCTATTTCCCAGGGCTGAAATGATCGCTATGAGAGGACACAGGTTTAAGGTGCTGGGGGGCAAGTACAGAGACGTTAGAGGTAAGTTTTTCATTCGGAGGATGGTGAGTGAATGGAATCGATTGCCATCAGTGGTGATACAGGCGAACTCGCTGGGGTCTTTTAAGAGACTTCTGGATAAATACATGGGATTTAATGGGATTGGGAGTTACAAATAGTTCTATGGCCTGGTAGGTATAGATATGATCGGTGCAACTTGTGGGCCAAAGGGCCTGTTTGTGCTGGAATGTTCTAAGTATCTATACACATGCACACATATGCATAATTACACAATACTAGATAATTATCAGCAACTATTTTTCTTTCCCTAACTCAAAGCAGTATATATAAATTGATATGATGTTCATTGTATAACATAGTTATGGTATTTCAGTGTAATAGGTTCCTTCCGATGGCCAAAATAAAACAGATTTATTGCAGTACATAGTTTTAGCATTCAAACAGACAGTCCAAGGATGTTCAGTTAGTCAACTATTTTTGATTTATTACAAGGTGTTTATAATTCTGTACTGTCAGTGCAGTTAATGTTCAAACACCTTTCAAATCCTTGGCTGAAACGGCACTTCAACATCAATGCCTAGATAGCTGAACTCATCGCTACTGGTTTATACAAAATGGAATTTATGTTTACACCACAGTAAAAGGATTCAGCCAACAACATCATTTCATTTTAAACCTTGGGGCTCCCAAAATATTGTGAATCCTATCCCATACAGTAAAGCAACAATAAACACGTCGTGCTATATTTTATAACATGGCACAGGTGTGACATACACAACAGGCCTATGCAATTGCAGTACTTGCAAACCAGTTTGGTTTGACATGCATTTCTACATAATACAGGACTGCATACTGAAACTGACCGTAAATCTACTGCTCATATCAATGTACCTGCAAGCTTCTAGTATACAACCTTTGCAAGGGAATGCAAAAGTTCAGTAACATTAGTGAAGTCAAGATTCTTCAGCCTGAAATGATGAATGTGGAAAGCTGAATCATCCAACACATTTTATTTAACTTACCAAATTTGCAAAATAAATTCTGCATGAGTTAGCAGATATTATTAAAATTACAGGATACTACAGAAGTCTAAAAATTACAAATTCAGCCATTTTAGATATCCTAGCAATTTCCTTTGGTTAATTTATGAAGGGTATCCAGCAGGAACCACTGCTCTGAATATAGATTTTTTTAAAAATCCTTTGGGATTATATGACTTGTTAATAGCTGTGCTTTTCCTAAAACTTGGAATCGTCTCACTGAAGTTTTCTGCCTTACACACACACACCATTCAAAGTTTATCAAAGATGCACAGGTTAGAGGGATGAGCAGGGTAAAAATGTGGGATTGTTGTTGGTGCAGACACAATGGGCCGAATGGCCTCCTCCTGCACTGTGGAGTTTCCATGATTCCTGTAATTTATATTTTTTAAATAAAGCTTCAATTGTTTCAAGACAGTTAACATATAGAAGCTCTGGAGTGGAATTTGGAGTTTAACTTTCGAATAAACATTTGTAAAATAGCAAGCTAAAACTGACATTCCTATTAAACCACAAAATATCTTTTGCTGAATTAAAACTTACTGTGACACAAGCATATGAAGAATAGTTATTTTGTAATAAATTCAATCAAGATTTGTCAAAAGTTGCTATAAAAGTTATTCAAAACTGACCAGATGCTGTTCACCACACGGCATAAAGATCACAATCAACGTAATTACTGTTGTATTACTCCTCGTTGCAGCATTTTCCTGCAAAACTGCTAACTACATTTTTGTATTTTAGTTCACTTTTATTGTATATGCCTACAGTACCAATACATTAGCCACAAGTCACATATGGTTAATTGGAGAATTCTATGAACAGGAGTAGGCCTGCTTGCCATTCAACGACGTTGAACGCGTTCTTTTACCTGCTTTGATTTCATCTTTTTCCACTTTCAAGCAAAAATCTATCATATTCTCAGACTTAAAATGATTAAAAAGCATCTACTACTTTTGAGAAAAGATGCTACCACTTAAATCACCTTTCCCAATTCCACTGACCCCACCTCTTACTTCTCATCTAAACGCTATACTCAGCAACATCACCCAAAAAGTTAGTTTTTACATGTACACTGACGACACTCAGTTCTACCTGACCACCCACCACTCTTCTCAATTCCTTCACTGCTGCTAAAATATTAAACTACTTATCCAACATACAGTACTGCATGAACAAGACTTTTTTTTCCAATTTTGAGAAAACTAAAGCCATCAACTCTGGACCCCATCACAAACACTTTACCTGAATGGCCTTATTCTGTAAAAGATTTGCTGCATCTACCCTATGAATTACTTTTAAGGTTCTAAAAACCACAGCCAAATTACCCTCAAAGCTTCGTATTCCACAGAACGTAAGCCTAGCTAACTTGATTTTGCATCATAATACAATAGTTGTAGCCCTTAACATCTGATGACTCTTCCTAGACCATTGGTCCCAATGTATGTACAAATTGTTACAGGTGTAGTCCTTTTTTCTCAATAATTATTTTTGAGTTTTTTTCCTTTTCTTTCCGTAAAACTAATACAGACAGCACAATCATTTCAAAGTATAGGAAAAGAAGTTGATTCATCTAATCCAGGGCTTCAACATTAAAAAAAGACAAAATACAATGAGAGGGAGAAGGAAGCACACACCCTCATGTGCATTATATTAGGGACAGTATTACATGTTCTATGGAAAGCCTTGCAGGAATTAATCTGACATTATGGAACCTATAATTCAGATAGGGGTCCTGTTTTTGGAACCAGTCCTACTTAGATTAAAGCATACAAATTAGAAATTCCATTGGAACACGTTCCATAAGAATTTTCTGCCAATTCTGTACAGAAGGTGACTTGTCATTAATCCAAGAACAAGAAATATTTTTACCTGCTGCAAATACTAGAATATTATACAATCTTTTCTCATTTATAGGTTTATCTGGAAGCTCCAGAATCAAAAACACAAGGTCCATCTCCCCCCACCCACAAATGGTTCACTCCAGCAGATTTACTCCTGTTCCGCACTAACAATAAAAGGTGATCTGGAGGGAAGAGAGACCAATAAGGCCCCTCTTTAGGTTTGGGGTAAGGTAGGGTGCCCCTGGGACAATGTCATCATGTCCTTCTACCACTACCCAAGGGACACCTTGGCACTGCCCACTGAGCATTGGGCAGTGCCATGAGGTGGGGCCCCGTACAACTCAGCAACTGTGAGAGCCAGCACAGGGAGAGAAAAAGGCAATCAGGGCTGGCTATCCATTTGGGCCTCGCCTAGAAGACCAGCGATGGGGGGTTGTGGGGCTGGCCAGTGATTGGGAGGCCAGCATTGAGGGGCCATTGCACATGCACCAATCTCAGCACGCACAGTGGGCTGCTCAGCACTATGCTGCCATCTCTCAGGTGGCAATACGTCCCATCTCCAGATTTCCAGAGTGAATCCCGCTAGGGAACTCTGACGTACAGAGTGTCAGAGATTCATTCTGGAAATTAGGCTGAAAAAACCAGCAGGATTTACTCCCATTTTCCCACATGCTGGGAGCTTATTTTTTTGGGAGAACTCCAGCGATGATTTCAATATTCATATTTGCGTGGTTTAGAAATAAATCCTTTAACCTATTTTTGAATTTGTTGACCCCACTTGTAGAATACGCACACCACATGGGAGGGAGTTTCAAGAACTTCTAATTGAGCCAGTCACCATTCTCTTGAACCTACTGGACAATTCCAGACAAGGATTTAAAGAAATACAGATCAATTGAGTCCAGTAAACCAAAATGATTTCGGCTGATGCATCATGCAGCAAATCCTTGCATAGATACTATGTTCACCTTCCAAACTATTTCCATGAATTTATCTTGATAAATTGTAACTGCAGTAATTATCTGTGTCAATGTCAAATTTGTGAAGCTGAAAAACTTGTTTTATTACATCTTCAATATCAAGTGCTCCAAGGTGCTTCAAAGGAGCATGAAACAAAATGTAGAGTTCAAGTCAAGATTCTATTCAATACTATCAGTCAGTCAGTTGTGATTTCCCAGCAGTTTAGAACTTATTTATTGCCTCTACTAGGTATGCCTTGACATATATAAAAAATGCAATGACAAAATGCCTATGAATTCATGATTCAGCAGACACCGCAGATTCACTTACAAGAGACTTGCTCACCAAATATACAATCTTGAATTAAGAACATTTCTTATTTCCACCCCATTAGGCATTAAATGCTGAGTCGGACATCGGTTTTATGCAGACTGCATGACCAAATGCTTCCAATGGCCAGCACATGGGACAACTGCCAGTTAGAAATAAGTTAGATGTGAACAAAATTCTTTGGGAATGTATTTGAAAAAATCAAATTAGTCACAATATTGTAGAGGAGGAATTCCTGGAGTGTATATGGGATGGTTTTCTGGACAAACACATTGAAGAACCAACTAGAAAACAGGCATTTCTAGTCTGTGTAATGAGAAAGAAATAATTGGCAATCTAGTTGTGCAAACCCTATTAAGGATGAGTGACCATAACATGATGGATTTTTTCAAGATGGAGAGCAACATTGTTGATTCTGAGACAAGAGTCCTGAATCTCAGTCAAGGAGATTACGATAATATGAGGCACGAGCTGACTACGACAGATTGAGAAACATTACTGAAATAGATGATGGTAAATAGGCAATGCCAAACATTCAAACTGCATTAATTGTTTATTCCTGTGTGCCGCAAAAGTAACGTGGGAAAGATGGTCAAACCAAAGCAGACAAGGAAAATTAGAGATATTAGATCCAAGGATGAGGCATATAAATTGGTCAGATAAAAAAAAGATTTGAGGAGTATGAGCAGTTTAGAATTCAGCAAAGCAGGACCAAGGACTGAGTGAGAAGGGGAAAATATACTATGGGAGTGAGTTTGTGGGGAACATAAAAACTGAATATAAAGGTTTCTATATGCATATAAAGAGAAAAGGGTTGGTGAAAACAATTTAGAGTCAGAAACAAGGGAATTTATAATGGGAATAAGGAAATGGCTGACCAGTTAAATACATACTTTGGTTCTGCCCTCACAAAGGAGAACAAATAACTTACCAGAAATGCTGAAGAACACAGGGTTTAGTGAAAGGGAGGGACTAAAGAAAATCAGTATTACTGGAGGAAAAAAGGGAGGAAATTGATGAGATTGAATTATTGAAACCCTACAGGGCAAAAAGAGGCCATTTGACTCATCAAGTCTGCACCAAACACCATTCCACTCAGGCCATACCCCCATATCCCTACATATTTACCCACTAATCCCTCTAATCTAAGTGTCCTGAGATGCAAAGGGGCAATTTTTAGCATGGCCAATAAACCTAACTCACACATCTTTGGACAGTGG
Organism: Sphyrna mokarran; assembly: GCA_024679065.1. NCBI lineage: Eukaryota > Metazoa > Chordata > Chondrichthyes > Carcharhiniformes > Carcharhinidae > Sphyrna > Sphyrna mokarran. The sequence continues at coordinate 22,143,443 of JAGIQG010000018.1, forward strand.
GAGGAAACTGGAGCAGCCAGATGAAACCCACCCAGATACAAGAAGAACGTGCAAACTCCACACAGACAGTGACCCAAATCAGGAATCAAAGGCAGGTCCTTGGAATTGTGAAGCAGCAGTGCTAACTACTGTGCTACCATGCCTTTGGCAGAGTGATTAGCACTGAAGGCTGGTAAATTCCCACAGCCTGATAATTCACATCCTATAGTACATAAGAGGTGACCCTAGAATTACTGGATACATCAGTGGTCATTGACAAAGATTTTGTAGATTTTGGAACAGTTCTGACAGATTGGGAGGGTGGGTAATGTAGCTCCACTCTTCAAAAGGGTGTTACAGAAAAAACAGGGAATTATAGACCAGTCAGCCTGACATCAGTAGTGGGGAAAATTTGAGAGTCCATTAACAAAACTGAATAGCACAACATTTGATAAGCAGAGGTAGAATCAGACAGTCTGGACGGAGCCACAAACATGCTTGACAAATCTACAAGAATTCTTTCAGAATGTAATTAGTAGACTTGATGAGGGGATGCTAACTTATGTGGTTTAGTTGTCATAAGTTTTCTTAAAGTCCAAATAAATCACATAAGAGATTAACATGTAAAAGTAAAGTGCATGGGATTGGAGGTAGTGTACTGAGATGGTTAGAAAACTGACAGACCAGAGTTCAATTCCAGCCTTGGCTGACTGTGTGTAGCTAGCACATTCTCCTGGTGTCTGCATGGATTTCCTAAGTGTGCTCTGGTTTCCTCCAACAGTCCAAAGATGTGCGATGTAGATTGATTGGCCATGTTAAATTGTCCCTCAGTGTCAGCATGATTAGCAGGGTTAATAGAATAGGGCTTGGGTAGGACTATCGTCGGTGCAGGCTCGACTGACCAAATGGCCTCTCTCTGCACTGTAGGGTTCTATGTTCTATTGAGCACAGCGATTACCAAAGAAAATTCCTGAAGTTGTAAGATTCACTCCCAAGAGTTTAAGCTTCAAGTTAAAGGTCACAAATAGGCTTACACTGCACTGAAATAAAGTTACAGTGAAAATCCCCTAATCATCACACACTGGTGCCTGTTGGGGTACAATGAGGGAGAATTTAGTATGGCCTTTAACCACTTTATTTGAAATAATCATTTACCACACCAGGTTTCCACACCCACACTGACCCATCAATATAATGGCTATCTTGAGTAGAAAGCACAAAAACAAAACAATCCTTAAGTCTTGCAATTTCAGGATTTGAGCAAAAATTTGAGCAACAGGTAAAACTAACCATTTCACACTGCTTCTAAAGAGTAGCAACATCAGTGGTAAATGCTTCTGGCATCCAAAAAGACATAGTTCATTTATGTGGTAAACAATGTGGTAAATAAATTTTGGTGCCAGTGCGATGCCAGCACATTCCAAACACTGGGGAATTGTATCAAATGGCATGTCCCTTTGGCTGTTCACAATAGGTACAGTACCTACCAAACATTAACTTTCATGCCACACAAGTGTCAGGCAATGGGCACCTTCAACAAGAGAGAATTTAACCATTGCGCTTTGACATCCAATGGCATTACCATCACCCACTACCAACATCCTGCGAAATACCATTGACCAAAGAATGAACTGGACTAGCCATATAAATACTGTGGCTACAAAAGCAGATCAGAGGCCAGAAATCCTGCAGCAAGTGACAATTCCTGATTCCCCAAAGCCTGTTCACCATCTACAAGACACAAGTCTGGAACGTGACAGAATGCTCTCCACTTACCAGAATGAGTGCGGCTCTAGCAACACTTAAGAAGCTTGATATCATCTAGCATAAAAGCAGCCAAACGATTGGTGCCCCTTCCATAAATATTCACCGGCTCCACCACCAACAAACAATGGCAGTAATGTGTACCATCTACAAAATGGACTGCAGAAACTCACCAAGGGTCCTTAGACAGCACTTTACAAAGCCATGACCACTTCCATCAAGGAGGACATGGTCAGCAGACACACAGCAACACCATCACCTGGAAAAAGTTCCTCTCCAAATCACTCACCATCCTGATTTGGAAATGTTCATTCACTGTCACTAGGTCAAAATCCTGGACTTCCCTCCCTCCCAGCATTGTGGGTGTACTTATATCACAGGGACTGCAACGGTTCAAGAAAGCTGCTCACCACCACCTTCCTGGGGGCAATTATGGGGAGGGGGCATTAAATGCTGGTCTAATCAGCAGATGCTCACATCCTATAAATTCAGCAGAATTCAAAGATATACCATTGTATAAAATAAATAAATACAAAATAAGTCACTGAAAATAATGTTGCAGTTAATTTTCATAAATCTATCAAATCAACACACAATACAGCATGTGATTAACAAGTCTGAACAAATTATCAAATTAGTTGGTCTTCCAGAGGCATTTGAATAGACAAACCCAAGGGTCAGATGACAGAATCCAGTCACATTCTTGCATGTACCTACTCATCATCTTATCTTAAATACATTTTATAACATTGATTCAAACTTTCAAAGCTCAATATCCAAGACAGAAACTACAATATTAGGTTTTGATTCTAGGATACTCTCAGATCAGCTCACATCAACTTAAAAAGCTTGCATATATAAAACATCTATTGCTCAAACATCCTAAATTGTTTCACATGCAACAGATTCTGAACTCAGTAAATTTAAGTAGGCAAATGATATACTATTTCTTACTATTTACTTGAAATCAGAATCATATTCTCTCCTTCCCACATCTTTTGCAATCCCTCTTTCTCATTCTATCTTCTATCGTATCTCAATCTCTCTTCTATCATTCTTCCATTCCCTTTGCCATTTTTCTCTTCTAGTCTGTTATCTAGCCACCCCATTCACACACACTTGAATGCCTTATTTGGTCATTTCTTCTTGCACTCATTTTACATACTAACAGCTCCTTGAATTATAAACCATAGGGCTGTCTCTACTCTAGGAAACATGAATCTTTTCTGCGAAGTCATATAATATTGACAGACTGTGCTTGTAATAGTAATAGTCCAACCTTATTTATTGGACTCTAAGAATTGAAAGCGTACAGCATACCAATTCCTCAAATAGGTATGATAGCATATTCAAGCTAAAATCATCTTAAAATACAGAAATAAAACTACTGTAATTTATCTAGACCCAAGTCAATTTCTGAATCCATTGTCTATGATTTCTAAATGTATAATGGCTAATAAAAATTAGTTGTATTAATTATTTTAATCAAAAATAATTTTAAGTTTACTTTGCCACAATATGGAAACAGTTTGTAGAATCCTGCTGAAAGGAACATAGAACATAACAGTGCAGAACAGGCCCTTCGGCCTTCGATGTTGCGCCGACCAATTAAGAAATAGCAATGACCCTCTAACCTAAACCATTCCCTTTTCGTCCATAAACTTATCTACTAACCTCTTAAACGCCACCAAACTTGGCGCATCTACAACTGCAGCAGGCAGGCATTCCATACCCTTACCACCCTCTGGGTAAAGAACCTACCTCTGACATCCGGCCTATAACTACCACCCCTTAATTTAAAGCTATGTCCCCTCGTGCTAGCTTTCTCCATCCTAGGAAAAAGGCTATCACTGTCCACCCTATCTAACCTCTAATCATCTTATATGTTTCAATAAGGTCTCCTCTTAGCCGCCTTCTTTCTAACGAAAACAACCTCAAATCTCTCAGCCTCTCTTCATAAGACCTGCCCTCCTTACCAGGCAACATCCTGGTAAACCTCCTCTGTACCCTCTCCAATGCCTCCACATCTTTCTTATAATGTGGAGACCAGAACTGTACACAATACTCCAAGTGCGGCCGCACTAGAGTTTTGTACAGTTGAAACATGACGTTGCGGCTCCGAAATTCAATCCCCCTACCAATAAAAGCTAAGACTCCGTATGCCTTCTTAACAACCTTATCGACTTGATGCCAACTTTCAGGGATCTATGCACATATACACGAAGATCCCTCTGTTCTTCAACACTATTAAGAGTCCTACCATTAGCCCTATACTCTACACATTTGTTATTCCTGCCAAAGCGAATTACCTCACACTTTTCCACATTAAACTCCATTTGCCACCTCTCGGCCCAGCTCTGCAACTTGTCCAAGTCTCTCTGCAAACTATAACACACCTCTTCACTATCTACCACTCCACCGACTTTAGTGTCATCTGCAAATTTACTAATCCATCCTTCAATACCCTTATCCAGATCATTTATAAAAATTACAAACAGCAGGGTTCCCAAAACAGACCCCTGAGGTACACCACTTGTCACCGAACTCCACGATGAATATCTCCCATCAACCACCACCCTGTCTTCTATCTGCTAGCCAATTCCTAACCCAATTAGCTAAATCACCCTCTATCCCATACATCTGCATTTTCTGCAGAAGTCTTCCATGGGCCACCTTATCAAACGCCTTACTAAAGTCCATATATACCACATCAACCGCCTTACCCCCATCCACCTCCTTAGTCACTTTTCAAAAAACTCAATGAGGTTAGTAAGGCACGACCTACCCTTCACAAAACCATGCTGACTATCCCCAATCAATTCATTTCTCTCTAAATAAATATAAATCCTATCCCTAATAATTCTCTCCAATACTTTGCCCACAACAGAAGTAAAACTCACTGGCCTATAATTCCCTGGAAGGTCTCTCTTCCCCTTCTTGAACAATGGGACCACATTCGCTATCCTCCAGTCTTCCGGCACTATACCGTAACCAACGACGACCTGAAGATCAGAGCCAGAGGCTCTGCAATCGCCTCTCTCGCCTCCCAGAGAATCCTAGGGTAAATCCCGTCCGGCCCAGGGGACTTATCTAACTTCAAACCCTCAAGAATATCTAGCACATCCTCCTTATCTACTTCAATACTTTCCAGTTTGCAACCATGTATCCCAGTGTTCTCCACAACTACATTTACATCTCCCTGCGTGAATACCGAAGAGAAATATTTGTTCAGTGCCTCTCCAATCTCTTCAGGCTCCACGCACAACTTCCCACTGCTGTCCATGACTGGCTCTAATCTTGCCCTAACCAATCTTCTATTCTTAACATATCTAAAGAACGCTTTAGGATTCTCCTTAATCCTATCAGCCAAAGTCTTCTCGTGTCCCCTCTTAGCTCTCCTCAACTCACTCTTTAGCTCCCTCCTGGCTAATCTATAGCTATCCATTGCATTAACTCAGCGTTCAAGCCTCATGCTGACATAAGCCTCTTTTTTCCTTTTAACCAGCGAATTAACTTTTTTCGTACACCATGGCTCCCTTACTGGACCATTTCCTCCTTGCCTGACAGGGACATACTTATCAAGGACTCGCAGCAGCTGCTCCTTGAATAAGCTCCACATTCCAGATGTTCCCAGTACCTGTAGTTTCCTAGTCCAATCTATGCACCCTAATTCTCTCCTGATGGCCTCATAATTACCCTTCCCCCAGCTATAACTACTGCCCCCAGCTTCATGCCTATCCCTATCCATCACTAAGGTGAACGTAACCGAATTGTGGTCACTATCACCCAAATGTTCACTAACTTCCAAGCCTAACACCTGGTCTGGCTCATTGCCCAGCACCAAATCCAATGTAGCCTCACCTCTAGTTGGCCTATCTACATACTGAGTCAAAACACCTTCCTGCACACTTTGTATAAAAACTGACCCCTCTAACGAGCTAGAGCTATAGCTATTTGATCCGTCTAACGAGCTAGAGCTATAGCTAGGAGGAGATGCTAGACTGTATTAGATGTAAAAATAATGCAATTAAAATATTAAACTCTTTCAAAAATCTATTACAATAATAATGTTTAAGTAGGCAACGGAAATGTACATTGTGCATATTTTCCAAAAATTACACTTATCATACTGCTAGAAGACAGCACACAATAGATTTTGCAATAATTAGTTCATGCATTACAATTAACTCAATGGTTGGCCAGGTCAGAATAGAAGGTAAAGTGCTTCTTCATTTAATACTGGCAATTTCTTTTTACTCTAAATTTCTCAGATCCAAATGAAGTCCGTAAGAAAGGCATTTAGCAACACACCAATTGCTGTTTGACTCACAAGACAGCTCTCCACCTACTATAAAATGTATTTCAAAGGTACAAAAACATGGCTAAAGAACATTCACCAGCTAAGTTTAGCAGTCTCAAAAACACTTAGGTGATAAGTCTAGCCCCGTGTAGACAAACAGCCAATTTACAATTCAAGGACTGCTCCAGCTGCTCTCAAATGCTACAACTGAAATATGCATCTTTTCAAAACATACCAGAGTGCTGCCAAAATCAGGTCTGTGTCTAGAAGTAGGAAATGGTGGCTATTCTATAGAAGCAAAATAATAATGGGCCTTACTTCAAATCAGATCTTTACCAGAACTCATTTCCTATTTTTATAGCTATAGAAACAGTTCTTTTTATACTGCATACAAGTTATTATTATTATTTTCTCCCTTCTTGAGAATTTTTTAGTCTTTTGTTACTGGATCTGAAAAACTTCCAAGCCCTCGGGTCTACCACTATTCTTTGCTGCTTCATATATCCTGCTTTTCAGGATACATCTTTGACAATCTTTGATAACCAGGGGCACGCATGAACGCTAGCAAGACCGAGGGGTGTCTGCGTGAGTATGAGACAGACAAGTGTGTGAATGCAATGGAGACATGTGAATGTGAGACTGCGTCCTGTGAGAGTGAGACACAGTGATGAGAGAGAATGGGAGGGAGATGCGAGCATATGGCAATGTGAGAGAAATGTGCACGTGTATAAGGCAAAGACATATGCTTGCATATTTGAATACGAGACAGATGTGTGCACATGAGAGAGAGACATGGGTGCACAGTGAGACACAGATATGCATGAATATGATACAGATAAGTGTGTAACAATGAGACATACACAGACATATCTCCTATAAAGTCATTTTTCCAGTACCATTCTTCCATTAAAAATGACAAAGACAATTTTTTTAATCAGGAGAAATTACTACCAAATTAATATATATAGTTAAAGAATTGTTTACATTTGTTTTCCATGTTTGCATCCATTTTTCAACAAAACAAGGGGTGCCAACATTATGAGAATATAAGGGGTACCCCTGATGTTCTTGTGAGATCACTGGGCGTTTTGTGACTCAAAGTGCTAGATCTAACCAAATATCCTAGGAACTTAGCTTAAGACAGACAATGCTTTTCTAAACTTCAGATTAACCCTTTAAGTCACAGGACCCGCTCAGATCTCACAACTACACTTCCTCATCAGGAGGGCAGCAACCATGACTGTAGTCAGTTCAGGCACAGTACTCGCTCTTTCCGGTGAATCCAAGAATAGAGCACAAGAACAATATGCTTCCTTAACAGTTTGCTTACTCAAACCGTTCCATTTTCACTAAGATGTCTGCAAATAAAAATAGCAACTTTGCTATTCATCAAAATCAAAGCATTCACTGTCATTCAGTGATGGGCTGCAAAAGATGGTGAAACATCAAATAGAAAATCCAAACTATTAAAATAAACATTTACAATGTTTTAAATATGAAGACATTATATACATCTATGGCAAAAATAGAATAGGTCAATCAGGGTTTTGTTTAAACCAAGCCAATTGTGCTCATCTCAGCCACCACTGAAAGTGCCAAAACCAAAAGTAGAATATGCTAGACAGAGTCATATGATTGTCAAATCTCTTATGGAACTGTATTACATCCAATGCTAGTTTTTGCAACAGAAAGTTTATTTCAACCTTGAACCAAACAGATTGTTTGAAAATAACATTTCCATTGTAACCCATTAGGACATATAACAGAGCACCTTGCCCTAAAATAATGTCACACCATTCCCTTATCATCAGAGCATAGACAGCATCCTTTCCAGATGTATCATAGCTTGATATGGCTCCTGCTCTGACCAATGAACTACAACTCCTTTTCTTTTCTCCCATGTACTCTATGAACGAAGCCCTGCCCATCACACAAACCAGCCTCACATCTATTGACTCTGTCTATATTTCCTGCTGCCTTAGAAAAGCAGCCAGTACAATAAAGAATCCCACGCCCCACAAACATATTCTCATCCACCATCTTCCATTGGGGAAAAAAATACAGAAGTCTAAGGTCATGTATCAACTGTCTCAAGAACTGCTTCTTGCAGCCAGGCTTTTGAGTGGATCTACCTTATATGAAGTTGCTCTTTCTCTACACCCTAGCTATGACTGTAACACAAAATTCTGCACCCTCTCCTTTTCTTCTCCCCTATGTACTCTATGAACGATATGCTTTTTCTGTATAGCACACAAGAAACAATATTTTTCACTGTATCCCAATACATGTAACAATAATAAATCAAATCAGTCCCCAGAAAGTATATGGCAGGAAAAGGAGCATTGCCCCCTAACACTTAAACATGCCCAGCAAAGGAAGCTCCTACTTGATGCTTTACATATTGAAGCAGACACAAGGAGAATAGAATAGCATAGTCAGCATACTGGAACTTTTCATCTTTGAGATCGGAGTGTGAAGTCAGCGATGCCATTAACAAGTTTATGGCATTGTTAACATTTCACAGTCAATGGAGATATAATCTTCTGGCCTCATATTTGTGCCATCACTAAACCCACTTATTTCTATCTCCACAACATGCCTTAATTTCATCCATTTCAGCTTATCTGCTGCTATAATCCTAATTTGTGGCTTTGTTATCTCTACACTTGACTATTCCAACGTACTGACTGTTCTCCCACATTCTACCCTCTGTAAACTTGAGGTCATCCCAACTCTGCTCCCTGTGTAACTCGCAGTAGTCCTGTTTCCCCAACACCATTGTGGCTAACTGACCTACATTGGCACCTGGTCAAAGTAAGGTTTTGATTTCAAAATTCTCATCAAATTCCTCCTAAATAAATAGTACTTATGAAGTAGTTACTATTGATATAGCATAATGTCCCAAGATGTCTTACAGAAGAATGTCTCAGGTGAGCTTCCCACAAGAAGCCAGAGAGATATTCAGTCTTTTTTTTAAAATACAGTGCACCAAGGAATGCTCATCTGAATTTGTAATATACAATGTTGCTGCACTATAGAAAGAGCTAACTTGTGCTCTACTTTGGGGTGCTTAGTGGTACAATGTAGAGGAAACTTTATTATTCTCTAATCCATACAGTATGTGACATACAAGTGTTTGATGGGAATCAGAGAATGCATTACTTCTATATCCTGCATTTGACCTGGGGGTGCTGCCATCAACACTGGGTGGTAAAAGGAAAAGTGTTTTTTTTCCCCACAAATGGCTTCAAATTTGTACAAGTAAAGGGATATCATACCCGCAAAAAAGTACAGGACGTATCCACAAACTGAATTCAAGAAGCCAAAAATAATGCAAAGATCTCCTGGTACAACCATGAAGTTGAACCTGATCTTATTTCAAGTATTAGTTGCAGCTTTTTCAGGAGGCTTTAAACATAATCCAGACAGAGCACCCCAAGAATTTAGAATCAACTCAATATTCCAACAGGTACAAAAATTGTTATGCTGTCGTAATAGAAGTTCCTACTGCGATAGATTTGACTGGAACCTGAAAATGTATCTGACATCTATTAAAAACATGGGAAACATTTATGAAAACTTCATATTGAACTTAATGAAGTTCAAATAGCTAAAAACTATCAGTGACTATTGTTGTTAAAGAGACAACCTTTTTAAAATTCAGGTTATTCATTTTACAGAAAAGTTTGAAATTTATGAAAATAGGCTTGATTTATTTAAAACAAATTTCAATTTTCATTTCATGCAGACCCATGAGTTTGGGTCCTCTCCATCCTAAGTCAGTGACATCATCAGCATTCTACACTCATCCAAAACATCTCCACAGCATCCACAACTGAACACCAGGCTGAATTAGAATGTGCTTGGCCCCAGGAAACCATGCTGCGGTGTGGGTCTATTTTAATAGTGGGGAGTCAGTTAGCTGGACAGTTGGCTCATAAACAGAATGATGCTAATGACACGGATTCAACTCCTGTCCCTACGGTTATTCACGAAGACCTACATTCTCCAGCTTGCCTTGCCCCTCAACAGAGGTGTGGTGGATCCTGATATTAACATCAGCACCAATCAGTTCTCCCCCTCAAAGTGGAGAGCTGCTTATGGTCACCTTGGACTATGGCAATTTTACCTTTTTTACCTATCTGATAGACTGATGAGGGTGACCAAGTGTCCCAATGCCAAAGAATCACACCTGTTCCCTTCTAAAAGCATGTTTAATAGAATCAGACAAAAAGATGCTAAAATAGGAAAAACTTTTACCTCAAATAATACAAGTACTGTACTGGAACATCAGCCTAGATTAGGTACTTCAGTGCTAGGATGGATCTGGAGTATGCAACTTCTCGCAGAGCCATCAACGGGGGATAGGCAGCCATTAAGTTCTGGACGGACAAAATTGCTTCATTTTGTTTCTCAACAGCTTCTTAGCTACAACCTGCTCCATCAAACTAGGAAGGAATAGATGCATGGGAAAGAGATGGAAGTGTTTGAGCAAAAAACTTTGAATGGCTTAATACATCTTGTCTGATATTCCAGTCTTACATGGTTTCCCGTGTGCTTTTCTTTGCGAAGGAACTGAACAAAAGTAGATGCTTTCATCATTAACTGTGTACTTTTGAAATACATGAATTTATGATAATCAGATGATCCAATCAGCAACGAAAGGAGAGAGATAAGTCAATGCCCATCCCAGGCCCTGAACGTTCATCTAGTTTGAGATCGGCATTCTTTTGCTGAGATTCAAAATGTCAGCTCTTTTGCAAGAAAAGAATCACGATCAAAAACACCTTTCATTTATTTGGCATCTTGATCATCATAAAACATCTCAACAAGTACCAAGTCATTACATTAGGGCAGGTAATCAAATACATGATCAAAGTTTTTAAGGAGCATCTTAAAAAGAGGAGAAGCTTAAGGGAATGTCAAAGCAGCAGAGTGGACAGCTGCCAAAAATAAAACATTTAAAATTGTGGTGCATAAGAAGTCAGAATTGAAGATTAAAGATCTCAGAATTATATTACTGATGAAGTGCACACAGATAGGGAAGTTCAAAGACATGAAGGAATCTGAAAGTTGTGATAAGTATTTCGAAGCAGAAACAACACTGAAACCAGAGACCAAGGCAAGCCAACTAGCGTAATACATGTTAGGATACAAGAAATATAGGAATACAAGTAGGTGATTTAGCTCAAGCCTGTTCCTCCTTCATGGCTGATCTATGACTGAACTCCACATATCCACTTTTACCCTATATTTCCCTCAATACCTTTGGTTTACAAAAAGTAACTGCAGATTTAAAATTAATTGATCCAGCATCAGTTACTGTTTGTGGAAAAGCTCCTCCCTTGGTTTATTAGGGATCAGAGCGAGTGAAGATAAAGACTTTACTTGTTTGTGACAAAGAGTCTTGCAGCATTACGGTGCAAAGTAGCAGTTATTGCAGTGTGAGGAGTCAGAAAATTACAGCACTTCTTTGATCTGTAGCGAAATACAAATGCTTTAGGGCTTTTGCAATGAGTAGTCATTAGACTTCAAGAGAGTAGAAACATTTGTTTTCTCTTTATTTACTTTCCACTACCATCAAGATTGTGGACAAATGTATTGTATAAAATCGCTGGAGTGACCTCAGTATTTCAGCTTCATGGCAGTTAGAGCATGTGCGTTAGGATGAAGTCCATACTAACAACTAAACATATCTTTGCTGGAGTATGTCAAAATAAAACAAACTATGGATAGAGGAAGCAGAGATTGAAAAAACATTTTAAAGGGCAGAATTCCTTAAAGGGCAGAAATTTCTCACCCCTAATTTATGGAAATGCATTCCAAAGTCTGGCTCCAGTTTTTAGACTGAATCTCCTGGTCCTAGACTCCCCAGCTATCGTGACTTAACTTATCTAGTCCCCTCAAATATCTTGAGAGCTTCAATCAAACTACCCCTTAACCTTCTAGGTGACGGAGGTTTAGTTGATGTAAACTCTCCTCGTAATTTAACACTTGGATCGTTCTGCTAAATCTACATTACACACTCTCAAAAGTTGTTCTTTCTTAAGGTGATGCCAAACTATTCTTTTAATGAAACAACAGATTTTTAAATAAATTCAGGTTTATGAAATTGAAAAAAGTGTTAGCCATTAGTCTCCTGGCTGTCAACGGTCAAGTCAAAAAATAAACTCAAATTAAAGCATTAGCAATAGATAAGTTGAGGTAGGCAAAGAACCAAAACTATGTGCATGTGTAACATTAATACGCACAGTAGCCAAGACAATTCTCAAATGTACATATTAACTGTATAACTCACAAACATTAACTATTGTCTTTTGCAGGAAAGGAGATCAGATAGGTATATAAAAGATTATGACTGTTTAGGTAAAGATAGACAAAGAAAAACTGCCCATATTGATTTAACCTATCCACTTCACTTAATTGTCTTGCAAAAAAAACTAGGGGACTCAGATTTATGGTTCTGGGCAAAAAGATACAGAGGAATGTGAAGAAAAACTTTTTGATTCAGCAAGTGGAAATAACTGGAACTCACTGCCTACAAAGTGAATGCAGAGACGGTGAATGATTTCAAAATGAAATTCAATGAACTTTGAGGAAAATGAACTTACAGGCAACGGAAACAGAGTGGAAAAATGGATTTGACTGAATTGCTCTAAGAGAGCCTATTTCAAAAATTAACCCACCTCAGAAACTCAAGCATACTGTTTTAACCTAAGTAACAAAATTTAAAAGTACACTTTTGCATTTAATCGCCATACATGTAAACTCACATTGTTCAGTAGCCAAGTGAAGTCAACATGATACACTCCCCCTAGTTAAAATGTTGAGTATTGGAGGCCGAATAACAATGAGCAACAGACACGCAGCTCAACTTAATCATGTGCTGACCAAGAGACAATCTAATTTATTTACCTTAACTAGCAAAGAGAAATAAATCATTTAAAATGTGGTGTACTACCAAGCTGTTGATAGAATTGGCACTGTATAATAGGGTATACTTGTCAAATGCCATAATTTCTAAAATATCCAATGTTTTATAGCACACAGGTACAGCAGGACCATAAAATCTTGGCCTATCAGCAAACAATCTTTCCATCTTTCAAGTAGCTGACCCCAAATCAGTACATTCTGGTGCTAATCATGATTTTTTTTTGGTCCAAGTATATGTGACACAGTAAAGTAGCATACTGTAGGTTCAAACTGTTCTTTCCTTAAAAATAGCTAGGTCATGTACAGTAACAGAGCTGAAGAGTCGAGTTTGCTGATCAGAAAAGCAGTGGGAGGATATAGTTGACTTTGCATGCTGAGTCAGCAAATTAAAAAGAAATTGACCAGTTTTCACACTCCAGTGACTCCTACCAGCAAATGCATATGAACCTCAAATGAAGGCAACACCATCAGGTCTGGTTGAGTACATCCTTGAATAGCCCACTAATACTCATTATCTCCACTCACGTAAGGGGAATTGGTTTTGGTAGCAGAGGCCAATTGCTGGATGTGAAGCTGAACCCCCAATAAAAGCATTGCTTCCTGGAAAGAAAGTAATAGACCTGGCAGAAGACTTACAAACAAAGATTTCAATCTACGGCTATGAACAGAATCAAACCTTTCCTCCACCACAACAATGTTGAAGAATGAGAAGTTATTGAAAGAAAACTTGACAGGATAGATAATGAGATGTTTTCCCTCATGAAGGAACCTAGAACCAAGGGGCACTGCTTCAGAATAAGGGTTATTCATTTAAAACAGAAACAAGCTTCTTCTCTTAAAGTTGTGAACCTTTGGAATTCGCTATCCCAGAGATGCTGGCTGCTGAAAATATTCAAGGCTGAGACAGACAACATTTTTTGAACTGTAAGTCAAGCATTATGGGGAGTATTGTTGTTGAGTTGAGGCCAAAGGAAATCAGCATCATCTTATTGATTGGCAGAGCAGGTTTAGAATGTTGTATCGTCTCCTTCTGTCCCACTTCTTGTGGGCAAACTTTCCTCTCAGCTATTTTAATTTTGATATGCTTTAAGTAGAAATCAAGAGAAACAGGTTACTAGATTAAACAATGACACAGAGCACTACCACCATGAGCGGCAAAATGCTATTATTTAACAAAATGGTGCAGAAAAGAGTCACCATAAAATAGTACACTAGTCAGTTTATTCTGCTGGCTATTTATTAGTCCAATTAATAACTGAATGTGATAACAACTGAAGCAAATAATGTTAACATGCTGATTAAAACAGTGAACTTTAATAACATTAAAAAGCAATATTTTTATACTCCCAACTATAAATTACCACTAATATCAGATCATAACATTGTACAATATTACTTCAACATAAAAAGCACTCAGGATAGCAGTGACAGGAGAGACTGACTATTTTTCCTATACCAACAGTAGATTTCAATATATAGTTGTACAATGCAACATTACCAATTTCACAATAAAAATAATTGTGAAATAGGACATTGACCATTAGCTAGCTATGACAACAGTATAATGAAATTTCATTCCAAAATCCTCCCATGCATGGAAGCCACAGATGATTGGAGTGAGTCATATGCATTCTTTCAAAGCCAGGAACATTAATTATTAAGCAAAGATGGAGATCAGAGTTTAATTATGAATAAAATAAAAAATGTTTGTAAAGAGGGTTATGGAATTTAATTGATGTTTAGGTCAAAAATTATGGAGAGTAATGAGTTGTTTGTGAAGATTAGTTAAAACTACAAGATGAAAGCATCAAAAAATTGCAACAGCAACAAATACAAGGATCAACGAGAGCATATTGAAGAAGCATATGGCAGTGACTAATTATGGCTGGCAGAATTTATATTGGCAGCAAGTGAAAGTAAGCACTAAGACAACACGTAGTTGGGGAAGGTTTCATTAATATTTGGAAGTGTCTTGTACATTGAAAGGCGATTGCAAATGACTTCACAAATAGGAGCAATACACTATAATTCAACTCAGAAACATACAGAGAATGATGGGACCTTCTATAAAATGCACATGTCTGAAATCCATAAGTGAGGGCAAAACACTCTCTGGGACTAAACAAATATTTTATGTAGGTAATGCACAAAATATATAATTTTTAAGGATCTCTAGAGGGCTGCTTTTTGGTATCCAAGGTTTCCTTCTTCATAATGGCTTTGTTTGGTGATGCAGTTATGTAGCAACAGCCTACTCTATTTGTAGTTGAATTTTTAAGATAGCATAAAGATTGCATATATACATATATTAAATATTTTAACCTGCTTTGGTTAATTTCTTGCAAGTCTACCATACTCCGTTCCCAAAATGAAAATTCTGACTACTTCGCACAAAATAATTTACACTAAGTCATACATCTGCAGTCCCTTCTAAGAATTATTTCTAAGCAATTAACACTCCACATTCTTTGAGTTTGTTCTGCTAATTTCAAGTTTCTTTCCCCTCAATATTTCCACTTAGAGAAACTGCTGTATTCAAAAGAAGAGGAATACATGTTATTTAATTCTGCAGCACCAAGCTAACCATCAAATAATAACTGGTTTAATTCACATATGCATCACAATTTAGTCTATTTTTTTCCCTAATGCATATCCTCATGATCATGTGCATTTTAATACAGATATACTGAATGCATAAAAGCAACATGAATTATGTTTCTCTGTACCCACATTAAAGTCAAGGGGCAGGTGTTTTATTCTTAAATGGAACTGCATGAGAAGAACTAATATTTCATGAATTTGAAACAAAAGGAATTCAAATGAAACACTGCAAGAGATTATAATTCCACAATTTGCATGTAAATGTGAAAATCTGTGTTTTAAAAGTACTTTGTTAGGAGTTGTTTTATATATTGGTGTAGGTTTCAGCTTAGCTCTCCATTTTCCCTGGTGACAGAACATTCAATAAAGCTGCCCCCTGCCCAAAAAAACTGTAACCAGCCCCTCTTGCCCAAAAAAAAATATAATTTTTGAAGATTCTTTGAGATTTTAGAGGGTTATTCCTTTAAAAAACATAACGCTCCCTCTTCCCAATCGCTCAGCAGATGAGACATTGAATTCAATGTCACTCACCACCCCCAACCATCACTCAGTCAAGACTCAGTCCAGAGTCTTAATTCTTCCCCCATCCCACCTAGATCAGCTATGCCCTTGCCCCCGCCCCCACCTCCTGGTCAATATAGAAGCCTTATACTATTCTTGTGACCTAAACACCCCCTTGACAACCTAAGGCTGAACAATATTTCCTTCAGGCCTGTTCCAGCCTTGATACCAGTAGAAATTCCTGCCATTTATTTTGATTCTACTTCCTGAAGATACGTCACAATTGGTGATGGCATAGTCAAAGGTTTCCTGCATGACAACCACAGGATTGGCCAACTAACTCTTCCAAACACAAGCTTCCTCCCTTCTTCTCTTGTTACTCCTCCAATCATGGATTCTGTCAGGAACATCGAGAGTAGAAAAAAATGATACCTGTAATTGGAGAAGCAAGCATGGCAAGAGATAGAATCTGTGACTGGAGCAGCAGCTTCTGACAGGCTGTGACTCTCCCATGTATAAACCTCTCATTGAATTTCTATTGGTTCGAGTAAAATCCCCCTCCCCTCGCCCCGATTTAATATAACATCCTAGCTTTTGTACTCTGCCTCGAATTATAATACTCAGGATTCTGGATACTTTGAAATATTACATTCAGGACTTGAATGCCTTATTAGCTGCTTTATTATTATGCTCTGTCATTATTAAAGATTTACTAAGTCTCACAACACCTGGTTAAAGTCCAACTGGTTTATTTGGTAGCACAAGCTTTTGGAGAGCTGCCTTCATCAGGCGAGTGCAGGATTTGTTTCATAAACAGGGCTCACATAAGCACAAACTCAATTACAAGATAATAGTTGGAATGCAAGTTTTTACAGGTAAAAAAGTCTTAAATGTACAGACATGAGTGAAGAGAGCGTTAAGCACAGGTTAAAGAGATGTGTATTGTCTCCAGACAAGTCAATTAGTGAGATTTTGCAAGCCCAGGCAAGTCATGGAGATTACAGATAGTGAGACATGAACCCAAGATCCATTTGAGGCATCCTCATGTGTACAGAACTTGACTATCAGTTTCTGCTCAGCAATTGTGCGTTGTCATGTGTGAAGGCTTACCCGAAGGTTAGAAGCCGACTGCGTTTGACTGCTGAAGTATCCCCGAAAGGAAGGGAACTCTCCTGCCTGGTGATTGTTGAGCGGTGTCTGTTTCATCTGTTGTCGTAGTGTTTGCATGGTCTCCCCACTGTACCATGCCTCAGGACATCCTTTTCTGCAGCCTACCAGGTAGGCAACATTAGCCGGGTTGCAAGAGTATATACCTGGTGGATATTGTTGTCACATGAGATGATGGCATCGGTGTTGATAATCTGGCACGTCTTGCAGAGGTTGCTAATGGAAGGGTTGTGTGGTGATCATTGTTTTCCTGAAGGCTGGGTAGTTTCTTATGACAACAGGTGAATGGACACCACTCAATCACCAGGCAGTAGTGTTCCCTTCCTGTCAGGGAACATTTTAGCAATCACGGGCATTCAGCCTCTGATCTTTGGATAAGCATTCTCCAAGTTGGTCTTCATGTCACACGACAATACAGAATCGCTGAGCAGAAACTGATAGCCAAGTTCTGTACACAAAGATCTTGAGTTCATGTCACACTATCCATAACACCTACGACTTGGCCAGACTTACAAAATCTCATCAACGGTCTTGGCTGGGGACAATTCACACTTCCTAACCGTGTATGTGCTTAATCCTCTATCCACTCTCATTGTCTGTACCTGTAAAGACTTGATTACCTGTTAAGACTCACATTCCAAATATTATCTTGCAATTGAGTTTGTGCCTATATCTATCCTGTTCATAAAACAAATCCTGCTCTCACCTGATGAAGACGTAGCACTCTGAAAGCTCATGTGATCAAATAAATCTGTTGGACTTTAACCTGGTATTGTCAGCTACTTACTGTACCTACCCCAGCCCAATGTCGGCAACTCCACATCATTAAAGATTAGCTCACAAACATCCCCAGGTTTCTGACTCCTTTTGGACCGGTTGTTGGATCGGTGTCCTGCTCCTGGCCAATGCCATCCAAACCTTAAAACAGTGGTATTTGGCCCAGATGACGCACAAGTGCAGATGAGCACTTGGGTATGCGCTGGATTCCCATCTGACTATACCTCTGCTTGGTCTGAATGTCAGTGGCCCAAGCCATGAACCTTCCCTGAGATTCAACTGCCACACAAAGAGGTGCTTCCCATGTCCTTTAGTGTAGTACAGAGTCGTCCCTGGATCAAATGTAGCCTGATGAATATTAACTGACTGAATTGGATTTTCCTTTTTATGAATAGGACATGCTGGAATAATTTCCCACATTGTTGGATAGAAGCCAATATTATACCCTTTTGTTGGCATCAAAAACCAATAAAGTGCTCCATGTAAAAGTACATTACTAACTCACCAACAAAAACAAAAATTTCTGAAGGAAATTAAAACTGAATTTCCAATGGTGGTGATGCACCCAACCCTGGATTACTGAAAGCCTCAAGCATACTGGTGGATACTGCAAGCTTCCTTTCCAGGGACACCCGAGGTAGACTTAATCATGGAAGAGAGGCAGTCAGACCAAATGACCCTCTTGACAAGATCCAGGAGCAGCCCCACAAAGAGGTTCTCTGATCTCCTTGTCCATCTTCTACATAAGTGGCTAAAGATCATGACTCCACTGGGGGAAGTATAACCAAAATCAGAAGCAGCCCCTTGATGCCATAGTTATACTAGAATAGTATGCATAGGAAAATGGGTAGTTTCAGAACACAAGTCTTCAGTATGGCAATAAAAACTGCTTACTGCATTCTTCATATCATGTAGAGCGAATTAAATCAGCTGAAATCTGGCACTTGTGATCTGCAGACTTCAAGAGGAAGCAGAGATGGATTATCCACTCAGCAGTTTTTGATCCACTTTGGCAGAAAATTGTTGCAAAACTTCAGCTTTGATTTTTGTACTGATATACTGGGTTCCCCATGGAGAACAGTGAGGACTTTCTCCACTGATTAATTATTTCATTATTTTTTGTTTATTTTCACTTAACGTGTGGACATGCCGATTAGGCAGCGTCCTTAATTGTTCATTAGATGTGGTCGGCCACCTTCTAGAATCACTGAAATCCACGTGGTGTAGATATGCCCATAATGCTGATAGGCATTACTTTCAGACTTCACAACAGTTTTTGATACAACCAAGTGCCTTACTTGGCTGTTTCAGAGGACATTTAAGAACCAACCATGTCATTATAGATCTACAGTCGCACACAGGTCAGGCTAGGTACGGACGGCAAATTTCCTTCCCCAAAGAACAGTAGTGAACCAAATGGGTTTTAATAATTCATCACGATTGAAGCAAATAATACTTGACTGACTTGATTTTTTTTGATAGAGGTGATGATGACATAATGGTAATGGCACTGAACTAGCAACCCAGAGATCCAGGCTCTGGGAGATGGGTTTAAATCCCATCAGAACAGCTGGTGCCATTTAAATTTAAATTAATTAATGATCTGGAATATACAGCGAGACTCAGTGACAACTATCAATTGTCATAAAAACCCATCTGGTTCACTAACGTCCTTTAGGAAAGAAAATTTGCCATCCTTACCTGCTGTGGCCGAGATACGAGAGGAAGGTGGTGTCTTGGAGGTAATGTGGTAACAAGTAAAGCAGAGACCCAGGCTAATGTTCTGGGGACATGAGTTCAAATCTTGGCAGCTGATGGAATTTAAATTCAATTAACAAATCTGGAATTAAAAGCTAGTTTTGGTAATGGTGACCATGAAGCCATTATCGATTCTGGTCAAAACCCAAATAAAAGCAAATGTTGCAGTTGCTGCAAATGTGAAATAACAACTGAAAATGCTGTGCACTCCCTATTTGTGTGATTTGCTTTTATTTTATAAAATATATTTTATTGAAGATTTTTTATGGATAATGCAAATTCTCAGTGATTGGTAACATGCAGCAAGATCATTTTCAAAAAAGGACATGTAGGAAGAGACAGAAAAAATCCAGCACAGTTGGTTTACAATACTTATTGTATCCAGCACCTTCCAGCATTCAAATAATAAAAGGATACAAATGGTAAAAGGTGAAGTCGCTTTAATTCCAGGTGTCGTGGGCAGCTCTCCCCTTTCAAGGAGAGAGCTAACTGATGGTGATTTAACCCGAGGATCACCATACCTCAGAACAAGGGGAAGGGTTATGAACAAGCTCAGCCAGTATGGAGATTGAACTAGTGTTGTTGGCGATGCTCTGCCTTGTAAAGCAGCTGTCAGCCAACAAATCCCAATGGAAGGATAATTAAAGGATGGTGGATATCAGGAAGCAGCCACATTTGGCTCAGTGGTGCACAACAAAGTTCACAGGATAACCGTAACTAAGGTACAGAACTTATGGAAAACAAATATTTAAAGTAGCTACTACCGTTGATTTTTCAACTATAGAAAACACAGGATATTAGTACAGAAAATAGCAGTTAAATAGCCAAGGATTTTCATGCTACATTACACATACACTAAACGATGCTTCCCTATCCCCAGTCACTTTGTCAGTGCCAACAATATCCAAAACAGGAGTCAGAGATTCTATAACAACGAAATAAATACAAAAATTCACTAGCCCATAAGTTCGAGAGGGAATTTCCTTACCTGCTGTAAAGACCTATAGAGCCCTATCCATTGCCTCTCCATTAAATCATTTGCCCATCTCCCTGCAATGGTTTTACTCAATTTAATTGTAATAAAGGATATCAGATGAAAAAGTCCACTGCTTTATATGCCAGAATTATAAGGGAAGACACATATGTTAAAAAAAACACATAACTCTAGCACCATACAATCTACACAACACACTCATCAGAAACAAGTACATTGCATGATGCAATCCATGAAGCATAAATGGTTATCTCTGAATTCACTTGGTCTTCAGATGAAAATTTGCTACCATACTCTCACAGATTCACCTTACCCAAAGTGTGACATACTAACACAGTGATTAGCACTGCTGCCACACAGCACCAGGGACTTGGGTTTGATTCCTGGCTTGGGTCACTGTCCATGTGGAGTCGGCACATTCTCCCCATGTCTGCATGGCTTTCCTCTCAATGCTTCAGTTTCCTCTCTCACAATCTGAAAGACGTGCTGGTTAGATGCATCGCCATGCTAAATCTTCCTCAGTATACCCGAACAGGCACTGGAGTGTGGCAACTAGGGGGCTTTTACATTAATACTGCAATGAAGTGGCTGTAAGTCTACTTGTGACACTAATAAATTAACTTTAACCTATCAATGCGATCAATCACAGAATTAAGAGATAAAATTACAAGGGCCACATTCAAGAATTAACAAAGAGCTGCAGAAGACGACCCTGAATAGGGTAAAATCAGCGAACTTCACCTGAAGCTTAGTTACTGGATTCCCCCAGTCAATACAAAAACACAGTATAGGATCAACACAAGGATATATTACAGCAGGTACAGTTCAGTATTAACAAAACTTGATTTTCTCAGGCATTTGTCACTTGTTGTCCTGTTGCAGTTTTGTGCTTGTACATCATACACTTGTCAGGATAAAAGTTAATATCACAAATTGGGAGTACAATCACAAGGGAACGAAGTTCATGACTAATAAACTGCAGGATAATATAACCATCCATGGAGTTTGAAAAAGCAATAACAGGATCATTCAGCAAAATCCAGGATCCACCCATAATATGCCATGTCATTGTCCTGAAGATGCATCGCTTTCAGCTAGTCCCAGCTTTTCTGGATGACAGAGAGGACACATGGTTGGACTCTGATGAATCCCAGGCTTTGAAGATAAAATACAACATGCTTCATCAAACTCAAAACACCCAGCTTTTAAACTGTGTTTCTGAAAGTATGGCAGCCCATTCTCAAATCCAACTAAGAATTCATTCCCTGCTCCCCTCTGGAGACTGAGTGTACAGATACTCCTTCTGTGGTCCCATTTCCAAATCAGACAAAAAGTCCGACATATGCAGATAGATTTCCAAGGACTGAAGATGAGCCCCCAATGAGGAAAATGCTATATCCGTTCTCTTTAAAATACCTCAAATGTGAACACCAATAGTCTGTGCTGGGGAGCTGAAACCCACAACTTCACTCACGATGGCGGCCATCATTTTGATATCTACAACACCGTCAAAATATAGGCCCGCTCACCAGCGAAACCACAATTGCAAACTAGGCCCCACACTATCTCCAACCGCCTCAACCAAATGGGGATTTTCTTGACTTAACTTGGCTCCCTGTCACCAAAGTTTAACCAAGAGCTTCCAGCAACAAAGCATAGATTATACACATCAGGATCAATTAATTATGGGTTGTGCATCAGGATTTTAAAAAGAGATTACAAGATGAGTAGTGCCTGATGAAAACATTCCTGTACTTATATCATGTAACCACCACCACCACCCCCCCCAACCACCATTTGCTATTATTTTACGTTGAATTAATCAACAAAATATAGATCGAAAGTGTTACCCAGAGTAAGTAATACTTGAGGAAATGTGCACTATTTACAAAACCTTTACTATATATAAGATGTATGAAATCTACTGTTGTACTATACAAAGTAATTTAAAAAAATATACTGGTTAATAAGATCAATACATTATAGAGTGTGGCTCTGTATTCCATCAACTTATGTTTAGTAAATGCTAGGCTCAAACAAAAGTCAATTAAGAAAAAGCAGTTAAATACACATAGGGTGAGTTTATACAGAAGCCAATGAAGACATCCAGATATAACAGTACACTTCTGATTTTTTGATTTGCTTCTTTATAAGTGGTGCATGCAGTGTCAGAGAAGCTTGATGAACAGACAATTCTTACTAATGATGTTCTGTGAAGCATCTTGAAAAGAAGGTGCAACACGACCAAAAGCATCATATTTGCAAGTTGTTGTCTGACATACTACTTGTAAAACAATTACATCAGTCAATTTCCTGTAGCACCAGAATTGTTGCTTCCAGAAGTGCAACAGTACAGATAAGGATTTCAGTGCCAGGTGGGTTGAAGAAGTGATAGATATTGTTAGAGATAAAGCACAGACTTCTTGTGATGGAGAGAATAAGTTTGGGAATTGAATGCTCTACTCAGGGATAAACAAGGGTGTAAATTACTAGTTCAGTCTGAAATGGTGGCCAGTGGGGCAAATGGAATTTATGTAAAGGTTGTTTGTATCAGAGATTGATGATAAGGTTTTTACAGAAGGTTCAGGATTTTAAATTATACTACAGATACATGAACAAATGTCCTTGTCCTCGTAAACTTGCGTGAGACGTAAGCCTACAACGGAGAAATATAGTTCCACTATTTTTCGGTCTCACGAAAAATGTCAGTTGACTCCTTTAATCACATTTTAGTTTGATGTTTTAAATCTCCTTTCTACTTTGCCTTTTGTTTTGGGCAGTTCCCTTCAGAGGTTCAAAAAAATGCGTGGGTTAGGTTGATTAGCTATGCTAAATTGACTGTTGCATCATGGGAATTAGCAGAATAAACGTGAACAGTTATGGGAATAGGGCCTATGGTCGGTACAGATTCAATGGGCCAAATGGCCTCCTCCTGTCGTGTAGCGATTCTATGACTACTACTTGTGGCAAGTGGTGATCAGAATTCAATGGAAAAGTGCAAGGTAATGCAATTACGAAGGCAAACAAAGCATGAAAATTCTCAATAGGAGGCAATGAGAAAAGTTGAAGTGAGGGAACTTGGAGTGTGTGTACATGGTTCCCTGAAGGTGTCAGGTCAAGTGGATAAGGTGGTAAAGAAAGCATATGAATGCCTTCATTTATTGAGCAAGGTACTGAATCAGGAATGTAATACTGGAACTGTACAAAATACTGGTTATGCCACGGCTGGAATTGTGCACACAATTCTGGTCACCACACTGCAAGATGGTGAATTTTTTTGGAAAGTGTATAGAGAAGATTTACAAAAATGTTACCAGGGCTTGAAAACTACAGCTATGAGGAAAGATTGGATAGGCTATGGTTGTTTTCCTTAGAACAAGGAGACAGTGAGGTGACTTAATTGAGCTGTACAAAAAGACAGGGTGGACTTGTTTCTCCTAGCTGAGGGGTCCATTAACAGGGGACACAAATTTAAAGTGACTGATAGAAGGATTAGTGGCAGCACGAGGAAAAGCATTTTCACCCAGAGGGTGGTGGGTGGTCTGGAATTCATCGCCTGAATTAAAGATTAAGTTGAAATATTGGAGTATATTGAAATATTAAGTTGGATCGGCGCCTGAAATGGTGCAACCTGTAAGCCTACAGGTCATGTTTAAACTTGCAGGTAGTTTATTTTCAACTTCTTTCTTGGCAGTTTTCTTTCTGTGGTTCTCGAGTACTTGGTCTTTATCCAAAAATTTCTCATCTGTATTTTGAAATGCATATTAAACACATATATTTCCTGCATAATCAGATCAACAGGAAATGTCCAAAAGTAGGATTCTTTCCCCACATACTAATTTCAGAGAACCATCCAATACTGTGTTGGACAAAACCTTTTCCCATCCTGGCAGATATCCACAAAGAATCACAGTTTAAATAATGATGGGTCATAGCCTTGGATTGGGTGCATGTAGAACTTTTGGAAAGTTGCGCCAGCAAACTGATTTGCTGAGTAAAATCAGACTTGTTTTTGAACACATCCTATTAAGGCAGTTGATACATATTAACACAATGAAGGTAGGTGGAACAATCTAAAATTTTTAGCTTTCAAAAGTCTGGTCAGACATCTATACTTAAACAGAAAATGGATAACTTCTTTCTCTTACATAGATCTAAGCTCTGGATCACTCATCGTTTGTGAAAATTAAATGCATATGATGTCACTATAATGATGAGGTCATTGGAATACCTCAAATTGGTGTGTTAATGTGATTGCAACTAAGTCTCAGAAAAGTCTGTTGCAGAAAAACAGGCTTAATGATGTTATTCAATCCAAGACATAAAATAAATACCAATCCATCTGACTGTGGTACAGATATGAAATCTGATCAAGGTTGGGTCCTTTACAAAACATTCAGTATTATGTGGTTTATAACTGTTTTGTTGCTACTATTCATGACAATCTTCTTGACAAAATAATAATGGCCAACACAAGATTTGATCTCAAACTGCTGAGCAAATCTATGCAACACATAACCCATGATACGTGGAACAAATCCAAATTGGGAGACTCAAATGCACTAAGAGGAAGCACACCATGAAGAGCAGATCTGTTCCCACTGACTGTTTCCTCCACAGCTAGTTCCTGCTAATCTGTTACCTTTGTCAACATGGGCCAGAATCCAGCCATTCATATCGGCTGAATCTTCTGGTCCGCCAACAACTTATTATCGCTGCTGTTTTCCCAGCGGCAAGAGGTGTATTCAGTGGGAAACCCCACTGACGACGGCGGGATCTTCTGGTCGTTAACATCCCGCCATTGACGGGCCACCTCTGCTGCCACAAAACACGCAGTGGGTGTGTGGGAAAATCCCGCCCTATAATTAATGCAGAAAACTTAAGATATTATTGCACACTTGTGACGGCCTTTTGAAATCTTTGTAACGTATTCATATTTTACATATACAATATATTTTTACAAAAAGAATCTTTGCAAGCAGATTCTCTGTAACAATACATTTTAACATTCCAGTAAAATCAAAATAGATCCCATTTAAATTTCAGGTTCATGAGACTTAAGCCATTTGAAAGTCACTCAATTTGTAACGCTGATTAAGGTCTCCCACACAACTCGGTTATTTCCTTCCACACATGACCACGTCAGAAAATGTCAATTTTGTTTCCCCTCAATGTTTATTCTTTAGAATCGCCAGCCAGAAGGCGAAGTGACCACGTATAATTTGCATTCCACTACTAGCAGCAAAATAGACACAGAATTCCTGATCGCACATAAAAATCTGATATCGGAATAAAATGAATCTCAAGTTAACAAAAAGAAATCGTCGGGTTTAGTTCCACTAAATCGAACGATTACTCTCAATTATTACCCGAACTACACGCGACCGATTACAAGGTGTGAGACAAGACGTGTTTAGGCAACTCTGTCCCAGACTGGACAAACAGTAAGGTATCTCGACTCTAGCTGGGTTCTTGCAAGGAGTTAGAACCCACGATCAGCCAAACGAGGCGCCTGGAGTAGAGGGCGGCATCTGAAGGGGATCTGGTCTGTTGCTCAGAGCCCGGAACTATACGACAGCGAGCCTTGATTCACTTCTTCCACCCGGGGTGTGTCAGCGCTTTGCGAGCCATAACGGTGCGGGTTGTAAGTTTAATTTCAAAGACCCAACATTTCAATTTCCGAAGATAAAAGATCAAACCACTCCCTCTCAAAGTGCACCACAACACGTGAGTCACTAAAAATAAACCCACTATCGCCACTTTGTACAAAACTGTTTTGTGTGCTACCCAACTCAGTGTCGGCCTCGTTTTGTGCACCGACCGAGTATCTGATATTGATGTGCGTCCATCAATACTGCAGACGGTTTAATTAGCAGACATGCAAACCACCTCAACAAAGACAACAGGGCCGAGCGACTCGAGTGGCAAACCAGCTACTTTATTTAATAGCAGAATTTGCATTACAAGTTGCCATTTGATCTACCGTCACCTCACTACTTTACATAAAGCCACAACATAATGTATGGAAAACACGGAAGGTAGATAAGCATCATCTTTAAAATCCAAAGTTCTAAGGCCTCCGGAAGGGAATTTTGAGCGAAGAATCAAGTCCACCTTGGAATAGCCACAGGCTGCATAAAACTCCAGCCGGCGCCTCCCCAAAACGCGGAGATGAGCGAAACAAGCCAGCTAAAAGTTGTTCATATTTACCCCTCTCCTCCCCAGGAGGCAGACAGGCGATCCCACCGCCAGTTACCCAACTGTACAGAGACCACCCCCCCCCCCCCCCCCCCCCCCCCCCCCCGGCCCCAAAACTCGCTGCCTCCTCCGGAGGAGTTCGGGGACGGTACTTGCCTGCCGACAGTCTGGTTGGCGAGCTGCCGCATCCGATTAAACTGTTTCTTCATTGTTTTTGCCGGCCGTTCGGTTCCTCGGAAGTTTTACTGAGTTTTAGTTCGCGTCTCCAGGCCGCTCTTCACTTCATGGCTTTGCGGCGCTGGTTATCAGTGCGCCGACACTCGAGCTCTCGCCAGCAACTGAAGGCGGAAACCGGGGCTCGGCTCATCTACCGACTGACTTCTCACCCGACCCCACAGCGGGTCCTCTCTCTCTCTCTCTCTCGGGTCACTACCAACTTCCCCCCCCCCCTTCAAGGCGCTGGGAAGAGACACCGCCACCCAACTGAGGGCCCGCCGGAAGTTCCTCTCCCGCCCACTTCCGTTACCGGGGGGGGGGGGGGGAGTAAACAACAACAAGTTTCCTGAACCACCAAAACCTTCAGATTAGTGTCCTTGCTCTAACCATATCCCGCCACAGAGTAAAGATAACATCCATTGTAGTCCATAGTTTCACAACAGTATACAGAATGGAGAAATTTCGGTCATGTTTCGTATGCGTGTAAATGTTTTTCAATAATGTCTTCCAATAATTTTTTTTCAAAAACATAAAATGAAACGTGTGCTTGTGAAAAGAGATGCAATTTTGGGTTACCTCTAATGATTAGTAAGAGTGAAAGACGAAAGTTCATTACAATTGTACATTCCACAAACAGAGTAACATCAATTATACTTCCCCTGACTAATGCTGCAGTTGCCTGAGTTTTTTTTTATAGCTGTTTGGGCACTTTCTTTCTCTCAAGTATACCTGTATAGAATGGGATTAGAATAGTTGGGTGATTGTTCTCATGGTGTATACATGATGGGCCGAAGGACCTTTTCTGCATTGTGGACTTCTATGATTCTATTTGTTTTTTAATATGGCCAGAAATAACTATCAGCATCCATCCAGCTAGTTTCAAAGGCCAGAACTCTTTATGCCATTTCATCACTGATATCCTTCAATACACCATTCTGACTTAGAACTGTATTACCATTCCTTCACTGTCACTGGATAAAAATCCTGGAACTCTGTTCCCAATGGCATTATGAATGTAGCTACATCACACACATTGCAGTAATTCAAGAAGTCATTTCACCACCATTTTAAGGGCAATTAGGAATGGGTAATATGTAGCCAGTGATGTCCACATCCAATGAACAAATTTTTAAAAAGTTGTCTTTCAAAAATCCTTTTTCTGAACTTTGAACATCACAGTATGATCCAGCATAGAACACATGATGATGATGGTGTCAAGACTAGCACTTGATTGGGATTAAAGTGAGGGAGAGTTGCGCAGCATTAGCCTCATTCTCTCTTCCAATTCCCATCTAGATCCACTGGCAAGACAAGAGTCAAGACGGCTGGAGATGGGACTAGGTGCAGCGGATAACCAGGATGTCTTCTGTGTCTTGTCCTGCTCTTCACATTCCACAACACTTGCAGAGACCGCCTTCTTGACAGTTGGACTTTCCATTGATCTCATCCACTCAATCTGCTGGAGTCTGTCTTCACATGCTGAGATAGACATCTCCCTATCTCACCAAGAATTGAGACCCGTCGGCTACTCTCACCTGGTTTAGCCAGCTTGTCAAAGCCTTTGCCAGGAGTGTGGCCACTGTGACATTCAAACAGCTACAGGTGAGAGCTGAGTGCCAGGTGGGAACAAAGGGTGGACAAACCGCCCTGAAAGGACATGACATGTTCCCCCACCAGAGATACTACCCTCCCTATCATCCCATACATGGGTGTGTATGGAGTGTCAGGGCAACGGCTTCAACAAGCCAGCTAAACCAGGTGAGGGTAGCCGATGGGTCTCAACCCTCAGTGAGGTAGGGAGATGTCTATCCCAGCATGTGAAGGCAGACTCTGGCGGATTGAGCAGAAGAGACCAATGGAAGTTCCAATGGTCAAGAAGGCCATTGTAAGCGTCGTGTAACACGAAGAGCAGGACAAGACACAGAAGACGTCCTGGTCATCCACTGTGCCTAGTCCTACCTCCAGCTGTCTTGACTCTTGTTTTGCCAATGGATCTGGATGGGAATTGGGAAGACAGAAAGAGGCTGACACTGCACAACTGTCCCTCACTTTAATTCAAATCAAGCGCTAGTCTCAACACCATCATCATCAGAGTCCTGTTCAACCCTTGAAGTCCTGTGGTGATGAGTGAACAACTAAGCAGCAAGTATGGATACACTGGAAGCTGTAGTCACGGACAGGTAACTCAGGTCTAATGGTCGTTTTGCGCTGAGGGAGAGTTGTGCAGTGTCAGCCTCACTCTCTCTTCCCAATTCCCATCTAGATCCATTGGATCTTCCATTGATCTCTTCCACTCAATCCGCCAGGCCAGCCAACAATGCCACATCCCATGAAAGAATAAAATAAAAATTCAGACTGCTTGCTGTCATACTGGCTTCCCATCAAGGATATATCAAAAATAATTTGTTAGTTGTGAAGCACTTTGAGATAGAGGACATGAAATGCACCAAATAAAAGAAAGCTCCTTCCTCCCTGAAATTTATGCTCTAGCCATTTTGTTATTAACTGCATATTCCTTATTCATGGAAAAATGTTTATCAGATTAATGTGTGTCTCCCTGTAAGGGTCAGAGCTTCACCAAATGAATTAGCCTAGTCTACTCTAATTCTGCACCCACAAGCAGCTAAATTACTCCATTCTTATATCTCATCAAGTAAAGCTAGCAAGCATTTCAATTTTCCCTGCAGTAGCAGCACTCACAACAGAGATCGCTGTGCAAGTGACAGAGCTTTATATTTTACTCTATGTAGATGAAGTAATTCTCTATACATCAGATTCCCTCACTTCAATCTTCAACATCAGTAACTGGAGTAAATTATTTGAAGCTCACAAGGTACAAAATAAACAGGAGCCATGCCAGTCACCCAGTGTCCTCCAACATTAAAAGCATTCTCTTCCAAAGGGTAGTTTAGGATTAAGAAAATCCACATGCACCAAAAACTCAACAAAGGCCAATTTTCATGATTATTCCCTATGGTTTGTTGGCTCTGCAATAAATGTAGGAATGTTGTTATGTGCAAATCTTTGTCTTCCTATTTAACAAAAATTGAAAATTTTACATAG
The DNA here is from genome assembly GCA_024679065.1 of Sphyrna mokarran. Lineage (NCBI taxonomy): Eukaryota > Metazoa > Chordata > Chondrichthyes > Carcharhiniformes > Carcharhinidae > Sphyrna > Sphyrna mokarran. Next base: position 22,173,694 of record JAGIQG010000018.1, read on the forward strand.
CTTTTTTTGTTTGTTTTTAACCACAGTAGAAAAATGGATACCATCAAAGAAGTATTCATAAAAATTGGAATGCCAAAGGACTTATCATTGATCAATCACCTGTCATGTTAAAATTTGGTAAGAAGTCTCACAGCACCAGGTTAAAGTCCAACAGATTAATTTGGTAGCAAAATCCACTAGCTTTCAGAGCACTGCTCCTTCGTCAACTAAGTGGGAGTTCTGTTCACAAACAAGGCATATAAAAACACAAACTTTATATGCCCTGTTTGTGAACAGAACTCCCACTTAGTTGACGAAGGAGCAGTGCTCTGAAAGCTAGTGGATTTTGCTACCAAAAAAACCTGTTGGACTTTAACTTGATGTTGTGAGACTTCTTACTGTGTTTACCCAGTCCAATACTGGCATCTCCACATCATGTTAAAATTTGACAATCGTCTTTCCTGCCATCTAATGGTATTAAATGGTATCACACAGAGTTACAATTAAAATGTGTCCTCACAAGTTCAGAGTATAAGCATTCCCAACTCGATCAAAATAGTTTCACCTATACGGTGGGTGCCTGATTCACCAATGAAAATAACTAATTGTTGCTTGTGCTTGGTAGTGTAAGTAACATGAACATTGATTCATAACCAGCCAAAAGAAAGAAACTAAAAGCTACTCTCAAGCAAACCTTTACAATTATATGAGTCACATGCCCAAAGAGTTTTTTAGAACCACTTATTTATAAATGACCTAGATACACAATTTCAATCATTTCAGTATAAGTGGCAGACACCAAGAGATTGGAGGGAATGTTTGAGAGCTTATAAAGTCCCTGTCTTAACTTGCTTTCATCTACTTGAATGACTTGCACATCCACTGTAACTCATCTATCGCTGCTCTGTGACATTGTCTTGCAACTACTCTAGGTCAACCCCCCTCTCTGTTGCCCTCTTCTTTGCCATCGAGAGGAGATCTTTCTAGCTTTTTAACATAAATCAAATAGCCAAAATGCTAAATGTTCTTTTCTGGATATCACTTAGAGTGATTTTTGCTCTTGCAATTTCAAGTAGCTCTTAATTTATTTTGCCTGCAAATGAAATTTTAAGCATACCTCTGAACGCTAAGATTTCAACAACCTTTATTTTTTTTCACAGATTTTTGCTTATTGCCTGGAGAATACAGGAGTTTTCCTTGTTTCAAATTTGAGTTTACTTGTTGTTAATTGATCCTTAATTTTCATGAAATTACTTCTAGTTATCTCTATCTCTCTTTTGACTTAAGCATTGCATCTAGCATTTTATCATTTGTCTTAAGTAGGCAGACTTATCTATTTGTTGTAGTACATTACCATTCACTTCAATCATCACTCTTATATTCCTTCTGACAATCATTGTTTTTGTCTTTCTGGTGTACAAAGTGAATCCATATTCTAAGCTTTTAGATTTTAGTTGATCCACATTTTCTGATTCTGCAAGTAGCACAGCAAAATATGTTTATATTATTGCCTCCCATTTAATTTTCTTATTTGACGGGATGTGTGTGTCGTTGGCAGGGCTAGCAATTGTTGCCCTTGAAGTGAAATAATTGTGAATCATTTCAGAGAGCAGTTAAGTATCAACGATATTGCTGTGAATCTGGAGTCACATGGAGGCCAGACCAGATAAGGATGATAGGATCTCCATCCATACAGGATGTTCGTGAACCAAATAGGTTTTTAATGACAGTTTATAATAGTTTCATGAGTCATCATTTATAGCCCAGATTTTATTTATTTATCTTGTTGACATGGTGTTTCCAGAGCTTTAACCTCATGCTCTGGATTGTTAGTCCAGTGACATTACCACCACTGTGCCACTGTCTCCTTTTAAACTACATCTGATTCTCTGAATATTTGTTATTTGTGTAGATTGAATAGTTGAGGAATAGTACACAGCATTGTCGTACTCCTCTCTACAAATTATATAATGATAGAATAGTTGCAACACAAGAGTCTATTTAGCCTGTTATGCCTTGCCTGATAATTATCAGAGCTACTCAGCCAGCACCAGTTTTCTGCATTTTTCCTGTAGCCCTGAAAATGTTTCCCTTCAGACAATTATCCAATCCATAATTGAATTTGTTTCCACTACACTCTCAGACAGTGCATTCCAAATCCTAACTACTCATTGAATTATGAAGTTTTTCCTCATGTTGGCATTATTTATTTTGCCAATTTCCTCAAATTGGTATCCATTGGTTTTTAATCCTTTTACCAGTGGGAACAATTTCTCCCTATCTGATTGTGAATATTTCTATTTTTCTCTATTCTGATTGTGAAAGTCTCCTCTCAATTTTCTCATCAATCCCAACTTCGCCAATTTATCTTCATAACTGAAGTCTCTCATCCCAAAACCATTCTTGTAAATCTCTTCTACATTGTCTACAATACCATTACATCATCTCTAACATGTGTTGCCAAAAAGCAACACAATAGGGATGATTCTCCCAAAAAAGTTCTAAGTGCTGATTTCGTGGGAAAACTAGTGTAAATCACAATTGCTTGTTCAGAGATACTTCAGATTCAAATCTCTTACACTTTATATGATGCAGAGGTCATAATCGTGAATCTTATTAAAAGCTCAGGGCCTATTCACACCAGAGGCAGGCAGTTCTGGGCCTCTGCGCATACACAGTGGCCCTGATCTATCAGCCTTTGATTTGTTGGCCAAAGAATTAGCGGGTTGGGATGGGAGAATCGCCGCCAATACTCTAGTAAAATCCAATTTTTAAAATAAAAGTTTGCCATGACTTTCTTACTTCTGTATTCTATGCTTCTATAAAGCCTAGGTTTCTGTTGTCCTTATACACCGCTTTCTCAACTTTCTGTCACATTCAATGATTTATGCATGTATATCCCCACCATCTATCTCTGTTCTGGTACCCTTTAAAATTGTGTCCTTTTACATTAACTCTCCTCAATCTTTCTACCAAAATGAATCACTTCATTTTTTCTATTATGTATCACCCATTGCAGCAGCCTGTCTATGACCTCCTGAAGTTTATCACTTGCCTCTCCACAGTTCACAATACCACCACCAATTTTCTAACTTTATAAATTTAGATGGACTGGAAGCTTGACAACTTTTTTGTTGAAGTTTATTTATTAGTGTCACAAGTAGGCTTACATTAACACTGCAATGAAGTTACAGTGAAAATCCCCTAGCTGCCACATTCAGGCAACTGTTCGGGTATGTTGAGGGAGATATTAGCATAGCCAATGCACCTAACCAGCCCATCATTTAGACTGTGGAAGGAAATCAGAGTACCCAGTGGAAACCCATACAGAACCTGTAGACTCCACGCAGACAGTCACCAAGCTGCGAAGCAAACCCGGGTCACTAGTGTTATGAAGCAACAGTGCCACCCTAATTCCTCCTGATCTCATTATGGTCACATTTGGAGAAGTGGGTAGGCTCAGTTGCTTTGGGAAAGATCTGTTGGCTTGGAGAATAAAACGCAGCATTCTGTGTTTCTGGCACTTGCTTGCTTCCATCTGACCTTTTGTGCTCCTTGAAATTGAACATTTCCTTATCAAGGACCCATTTGCTTTCTTCAATCGCCTTAAGCTTGTCCTGTTTCTTCTGTTACAACCCCAGTTTGTTTTAGTAGTGGACAAGATAGTCCCAGAATGGACTCAGAAGACTGTAGCATTTTACATTTTTTTAAAAAATGTGAAGGAACAGAGTCAATAAGGATGCTACTTAACTTTTAATTACAATAAAAATGAGTAAACATGGAAAGTTTGACTATAATACAACACTCATTCACTTTCGCTTATCTTCACAAATGTTCACAGATTAACACAGGTTACACAATATGAAGTTAAAAGTTTATTTATTAGTGTCACTAGTAGGCTTACATTAACACTGCACTGAAGTTACTGTGAAAATCCCTAGTCACCACACTCCAGCGATTGCTAGGATATACTGAGAAAGAATTTAGCATGGCCAATGTACCTAACCCACATATCTTTCTGACCGTGGAGGAAATACACGCAGACACAGGAAGAACATACAGACTCTGCACAGACAGTGTTCCAAGCTGGGAATCAAACGCAGGAACCTGGCACTGTGAGACAGCAGTTATAACGGTCTCAACAACCATACAGTCCCTTTAATCCCCTAGGCTGACTGTGGTCAGACACACTCCATTCTGAAACCAAGTGGCAAATGCCTTTCTATCAATGTTCCATAGATTTCTCCTCAAGATTTCCTCCCCCACCAATGATTGTCATTCAAGTGCTTCTAAACTCCACTCTCATAAGCACATGCTTCTTCTTTCAAACATGCCTTCCATCAGCTGTTTTCATCACAAATCCACCTCCATGCTTTCCAACTAGCCTTTTGAACACAGCTTCATCTTCACTGTTTCAATGAGGATCCACTTTGAGGTTTTCCAACTCTCCTTTCAGCATTCCTTTATCCTGAATTGCCACAGCATCTAAACTTTTACACTAAAACACAGGTACTCAGTCCCCAATAGAATACTATTGTTTCCAAAAATTAGAAATAAGGATACCAAACTTACAATTGCTTTCGATATCTGTCTTTACTTTAGCCAATTTTACCCAGCTCTGTCTTTAGCTTCAGTGATCAATATTCTGTTTCAGTGGCAGTTTCCTCTATTCCTTTAACTTCAGTGAACAGTACCTGCTCAGATTCCAGTTCTTCTTTGTTCCTTTGACTTCAGACTTTCTGGAGCTTCTTTGTCATTCTCTGATTTTTCGAACTGTTTGGAACTAACTAGACAGTGCAGACTCGATGGGCCAAATAGCCTCCTCCTGCACCTTGGATTCTATGGTTCTTTAGATTCTGGACTTGTTTTCTTCCTGATTACTCCATTGTATAACTTTTCTGATTCTAGTAGAGTTGAGAGCTGTTGCCTCTCTAGCTTCCGAGCTCTAACTACCTGGATTCAGTTAATCAGTTAACTCAAAAAAGGTCTTTTCCATAAAAATGCCTTTGATTGCTAAGCAACATTTCATTCTTTTCCCAATTTTTTATTTACTTTTTAGGTTGTAATCTCTCTGAGCACAATGTAAATACAATTTGGACTGAAATCATACAGAAACTTTTGTTTAAAGTGAATTTAACTATAGGTTTACGCTTCCTTATGCAGAAATACTAAATTAAACTCACTTCAATCGACATCTTTTTTCTAATATTTGACTACATACATATATATATTCCTTAAAATGATTCTTGACATTTCCAAAGGAAGTGTTCACTCCATTCCCCTATAGTATGAACATGGATTTTCTTTGTCCTTGGGGTCCACAATGATCTTTCAGGGAGATGAATTTGTATTTCCATTCTATTCAAGTATTTCTCGTCCATGAGCTCAATCTGTAATTTATCTTTCACCACTACAGTGTGTTCTTTTCTGAGTCCTTGTACTCATTGAGGTGTATTCTGATGAGTTGACGGTCACTACTCCTCCTCCTGAATTGCCTTGTTGCTATGTACTTCTGTTGAAAATTGCAGTTTTTTTTACCATGGTCCCAGTTGTGAGATCGTAAGTGTTGAAACCTGAGATTGGGTCTCATCATTCTGTTGCTGGTCATTCTCACTGTATGTCTTCCACTCAAAGTATGGTGGTACGTATCTGAAGGTTTGGCTTGTCTGACCAAAGAGGCGCTTTTGTCACCTGCAAGGGAGTTGGGCAAACCATTGCAAAAAATGAAGACAATTCAGAGCTTAACTCCCACTCAACAGTCTATTCATTGGTGGACTTCTTGGGAACTGGTAGTTCCATGTAGTTGAGTTTGTTTTGACATCTTCTGCCATTTTAAGGTGGTTAAGGGCAATACAGTGTTCCTGCTTGCAAGAAAATGGGATTTGTTTTTTATGACATGCAAAAATATTTGTTTGTCATCATACCAGAGCGGTTCTAGGAACATACCAATGACAGGAAATCTAATTCTGCCAGGGTCATAAAACAGTGTGAATATCATTCATGACTGGAGGTCTTTCAACCATGGTTCCTTTTCCGAGAGGACTGAAATATTGGCTCCCATGTTTAAACTGAAATTGGTGAGTTAACCATTTATCAACATATCAGCAATCCAAAAGGAGCATCTGGGATTCTTGATATCACCCAAGAATCACAGTTTGGACTTCTTCCTGGTGCTGAACCTCAAACTCATAGACTCTAGATGTCTTAGACTCACAAAATATCCCACCTGGTTGCAGAGCTTGCTGAATGTTGCTCTTGCCTGTGAGGCTTATGGCTCCTGTTGCAAGTCAGTTTGGATACTTCAAGGTGTTCTGTGAAAATCGTCTGATCTGTAAATTCTTACATTGAATTTGGCTAAGATGAGCATGATAAGTTTCACTTGAGGTGTGATTCAACTAACCCACGAGGAGCTTTCATCAAAACAAAGTTTAATTAAGAATATTGTTGCCATGTATAGTAAGACAATTAGCAAGACTTTTTAACAATTACAAACAAGAAACACAACAACCACAATAATGTATAATGCTTTAGGAATATCTCTAAAGTGTTCCAACCAAAGCCAAAATCCAATATATAAAACTCTCCACATAAGCACAATATAGCAGAGGTTAATGACCACTTGTTAATGGAGGTTCAATGCTGAAAATCCTTTGTGAAGAAATTCAGAAAAGGTTGTAATCAAATCTGTTTCCCAAAACACACCTTCTTTAAGACAGGACGGTAATAAGTCTCTCCTTCACAAACAGACAATGTTTCAGAACCAAACAAAGAGAACAGGGAGAGAGAGAGAGACACTGTTTCTTAAGTTTCTACTAAACTGCTTTCAACACAAACGCAAAACAAACGCAAAACAAAACTGAAAACCCAAAGGAAAAAAATCCTATCACCCGATTGCTACAGCTTAGCTCCACCTCCCAATGACATCGCTGAAACTGGAAGTATAAGCTGTACGCTTTTTTTAAACTTTCTTAAAGGTACACTCGCATGACTCTCCACAAAGCTGACATGGGCCCTATTTCACCATTTTGATTCTAAGTTCTGGGCTACTTGAAACTGAGAGTGTTTCAGATCTGACTTTTAGACCTGTTCTCAGGTGCCCCTATAATCATCCTGTCTGAAAAAATATCAGTGATTCTGAATTGCACTGCACAAGCCTGTGGGTGGGGCTTAATGCACCCACAATTCTGCAGCTCTGATTGGTGCTTCCAACTGCACTTGCACAGAAACACAAAAAATGCAGCTCCCCTGCCACTCTTTCCCAGACCTGATAATGCTTCCCCATGCTCCCACAGACAACGTTAATGACCCCCATACCCCGCCACCTTCCAGCCACCTGGAATGATCATGGGCCCCTCCCCCTTTACCCCGACCAATCCCAGGCAGAGTGGCAGCAGACACCCCAACCCTCCCCTATCAATATCAAGCAGAGTGGCAGTGGACCCCCCCTCCCCTTCTCTCCCACCGATCTCAGGCAGAGAATTCCATCCTTCCTCCTCCGCCTTACAGATATCAGGCAGAGTGATCCCTCTCATTCCCAATCCTCCCGCACAAAGCCTCCATTTCCTCCGGACTCTGATGGCTGTGTGACACCTCCCTCTCTCTCCCCTGTCCCCAATCATTGAGGTACTGATCCAACCCTTGCCCTCCCCATCAGCACACTTGCAAGTGCTCACTTGCCTTCTCTCAATGCTAACAAGTAAACTGCATGGAACTGAAATGCTCTGCCAAACATTAGGGCAGCTGATCTGCCCTAATGAGGGGCAGCTTCATTTAAAACCCAAGAATCGATAAGCAGGAAGGCATTCTTGCACAAAATATGTGCACAACCAGCACCCACCCCCCCACCCCACCCTCCCGGGTAACTGTGGGTGACCCCTGAAGGCTGCTGGATCCACTAGAGATGAGGTGGGACACCCTCTTTCCTTCAGGAAGTTGCAGGCCCAGAGGCTTTGATGGAAATGCGGCCTGGGAGAAAGTCATTACCTTGGTCAATGCCAGGGCACTGGAGCAGTGAACCAGGAAGCAGTGCCAGAAAAAAGTCAATGACCCCATCCGTGCAGCAAGGGTGGGTACTGAACCCCATCTTGCATCTTCCCCTAAATCTCCCCAGGCCCTCCAATCCCCAGCACCTTGCATGTTTCCAGCCCCTGATCCCCAAACAGCTTCTTTCTATCTCTTTCAAGAGCCCCTCTGCACTTGCCTCTAAGAGCCACAACCTGATACTCTGCAGGAGTCACTCCACCATTTCTTTCATGGCTCCTTCTGTCTCCACAGGAGAAGACCTACCATAACAGCTGTGAGATGATGAAGACAGGAGTGGTGAGCCAGATCTCTGGGTCCTCACCCCCTTTGAGGAGCGGGCACTGGAGCTCTCAAGAGAAGGGGAGATGTGGGCTGTCAGTGACACATCAGCGGGCTGCCATCAAGACGAGAGCACCTGTCATTCCCCCACTCACTTTAAAGCAACTTCTCGGGGGCACAATTTTGGGTGCAAGATTTAAAGAAAATGCATGAGGCATGTTTATTTACACAGAGAGATTAGTGGGTGCCAGGAACCCCCTGCTGGGGAAAGGTGACGGACTTAGATACAAAAATAACCTCTAAGGGTGTCTTTACAGCTGTGTGAGTGGGATGGGAATAGAGGCATTTGGTCCCTGGCAGGGTAGGAGGTTACAAATCAGATGGGCAGCCTGGTCACTACAGGCTTCCAAGGCTGAAGGGCCTGTTCCTGTGATGTAATTTTAGATCATAACACCATAAGACATAGGAGCATAATTAGGCCATTCGGCCCATTGAGTCCACCCCATCATTCAATCATGGCTGATCCCCATTCTCCTGCCTTTTCCCATAACCCCTTATTAATCAAGAACCTATTCTCTGTCTTAAAAGCACTCAATGATCTGGCTTCCATGGGGCCCTGCAGCAAAGAGCTCCACAGACTCACCACTCTGGTTAAAGAAATTTCTCCTTATCTCTGTTTTAAAGGATCATCCCTTTAGCCTGAGGTTATGTCCTCTTGTTCTAGTTTTCCCTACATGTGGAAACATCTTCTCCACGTCCACTCTATCCATGCCTTGCAGTATCCTGTAAGTTACGATAAGATCCCCCCTCGTCCTTCTAACCTCTAATAAGTACATACCCAGAGTCCTCAACCATTCCTCATATGACAAGCTCTTCATTCCAGGGGTCATTCTTATAAACCTCCTCTGGACCATTTTCAAGGCCATCGTTCCTTAGATATGGTGCCCAAAACTGCTCACAATACTCCAAATAGGATCTGATCAGAGCTTTATACAGCCTCAGAAGTACATCCCTGCTCTTGTATTCCAGCCCTCTCGACAGGAATGCTAACATTGTATTTGCCTTTCTAACTGCCAACTGAATCTACATAATAACCTTAAGAGAATCTTGAACAACAACTCCCAATTCCCTGTGTGTTTCTGATTTTCTAAGCATTTCCCCATTTAGAAAATAGTCTATGCCTCCAGTCCTCCTCCTAAAGTGCATAACCTCACATTTTTCCACATTATATTCCATCTATCTCTTCTTTGCTTGTCCAGTCTCCTAACCTGTCCGAGTCCTTCTGCAGCCCCCCCCACTTCCTCAATACTATCTGTCCCTCTTCAAGTCTTTGTATCATCTGCAAATTTAGCATCTTTAGTTCCTTTTCCAAATCATTAATGTATATTGTGAAAAGTTGTGGTCCTAGCACCGATCCCTGAGGCACACCACTAGTCACCCACTGCAATCCTGAAAAAGACCTTTATTCCCACTTTCTGTCTTCTGCCAGTCAGCCAATCCTCTATCCAAGCCAGGAACTTACCATTAACACCATGGGCTCTTAACTTATTTAACAGTCTCCTACGCACATCTTGTCAAAGGCCTTTTGGAAATTTAAATAAATCATGTCCACTGGTTCTCCGATATCTAACTTCCTTGTTACGTCCTCAAAGAGCTTCAACAGATTTGTCAAACATGAAGCCATCAGTCCTATTTTATCATGCAAGTACTCCACGATCTCATCTTTAATAATGGACTCTAAAATCTAACCACCCTATAATTCCCCATCTGCTACTTCCCTTCCTTCTTAAACAGCAGTGTTACATTAGCTATTTTCCAGTCCTCTGGGACCCTCCCTTCCTCCAGTGATTTCTGAAAGATCCCCACCAACGCCTCCGCAATTTCCTCAGCTATCTATTTTGAAACCCTGGGGCGTATTCCATCTAGTCCAAGTGATTTATCCACCTTCACAGAACCTTCCTCAGTTTCCTCAGAACCTTCTCCCTAATGATGGTCACTACACTCGCCTATGCCCCCCATTGTCCTGGAGCTCTGGCATCCCACTGATGTCTTCCACTGTGAAGACTGATGCAAAGTAACTATTCAGTTCCACTGCCATTCCTTTGATTCCTATTATTTCTTCTTTAGCCTCATTTTCTAGTGGTTCTATGTCTATTTGTGCCTCTCTCTTCCCTTTTATATACTGAAAAAATTCTTCCTATTTTCTATATTATTAGCTAGTTTATATTCATATTTCATCTTCTTCCCCCTAATTGCGTTTTTTAGTTGTTCTCTGCTCGCTTTTAAAGGCTTCCCAATTCTCTGGATTCCCACCAATCCTCAGCACTTTATATGCCTTTTCTTTTGCTTTTATGTTGTTCTTGACTTCCCTCGTCAGGCATGGATGCATCGTCCTTCCCTTAACATGTTTCCTCTTTCTTGGGATAAATTTCAGTTGTGCCTCCCGAATAACTCCCAAAACTCCTTCATTACTGTTCCACAGTCTTTCCTGCTGAGCTTCCTTTCCAATCAACTCTGGCTAGTTCCTCCCTCATATCTTTTAGTGTGGCTGCCTTCTGGAACTCAGTGTCCAGGTATCTCTCTCCCTCCCTGATGTGCCACATTGTCCGAAGCTCAGAATCCAGTTCATCCATTCTCAGCCAGTGTTCCTCAAGCAACCGATACTTACTACAGACGTGCTTACTGGGAATTACAATGGGATCCACCAGTTCCCACATCAATTATCTTGGTGCTTTGTTCTATGTTCAGTGGAGAAATGTGAATCACGTGTTTGGCATCCCGGATTCTTCTCCCTCTCTTGCATTTAACCTTGTGTCCTGTGTTGCAGGGACACATCTGGATGCCCTGGGGTCTTCTGGACTCCAGGCCCATACTGCAGCTCCTGCCCATCCTGCTCTGGAGAGCTCGGACGAGTTCTTGGAGGAAATGGGCAAAGAGAACTTCAAAGGCAACACTGCTTTGGTATCAGCTGCCACCTCACAACTCACTATCCCAGATAGTGACACATTGATGGGTCCAGTTAGTGGTGAGGCTTCTGGGTCACTCTCTGGTGAGCATGACACATTTGATAATGTACATCAGGTGGAGAAAGGAATGTCCAAGTCCTCTGGCATGTGGGGGCCTGCTAGGGGTGAGGATTCAGCTGGGCCCAGACTACCTGCTGGGCTTCTGAGGTCACTTCTCCCATAGTTGCTGGAGATGCAGCAACTGAGCCAGGGAATGCAGGAGGGGCTGGCGACCAAACTGGATCAACTGCAAGGCTGTTGAAAGCTTTCAGGTGAGCCAGCTATTGCCTGTCTTGTGTGCTTCCCAGGCCAACACTGCAAGAGTGGCATCTGCAGTGGAAAGCCTGGGGCAAGGGATCTTCACCATGAGTAGCAGGCTCCAAGTGATAGCCACATCACAGCAGGCCACAGTTGAGGGACTGAATAGGATTTTTGAGGTTTTGTGGCACACGGCTGAAAGGCTCGAGAGTTACTCAGCAGGGGTGAAACCACGATCCTTTGGTAGTACTACTCTTAGGGATCGTTCTGTGGTATCTGCTCTTATCACAGCAGATTCAAGTTTGGATCTACTCGAGCATGACCATCAACAACACTGGAGCTCTGCTACTGTTGGTGAATCAGACTCAGTGTTGTCTAGCTATGGCTGCAGCTGCTCCGAGAGCTACAGGCCAGGGACTGCCCAACACCATCCGGGTGAAGCCTTCAGGAGAAGACTCACCTTTGAACAGAGACTACCTCGTCAAGAAGGTCCTGCTTGAGTGCTGCGGGTTCCAAGGGCGGACATCTACGGTGTGGCTGAATACAGTAACCAGCCCTATGCGGACATCAGTTTCAAGAGACTGTCAGGATGTGTCAAGTTCCTCACAGCTTTGAAGGAGAAAGGCAAAGAGGGGCCCTTCTCAATCCTGACGGCAGAGCCCCTATTCACTGTGCCATCCCAGCGGAACCCGGTTATCATATTTCAGATGTATAACTCCTACGTACCTGCAGACGATGTGCTGACATTCCTCTCTAGGTACGTGGAGGTAAAGGGAGAGAGCATGGATATCGTGGACAAGTATGGGATCTAGATTTGAAAAAGGCAGGTGAAAGTTATCCTCAAGACCAAATCCAAGTAAGGTCTTCTGCACCCGCCCTCCAATTTTGCCACTGGGGGGAATAGAGGATTCCTGTACTATACAGGGGAGCCAAAAGTGTGTTGCATCTGTGGCAAAACCAGCCTGTTTGCTGTAAACTGCAGCACCACCTTCTGCAGAAACTGCCTGAAGGAGGGACATGCAACCAATGACTGCAGAAACAGCAAATGTTGTAACATGTGTGTGTGTGTGTGTGTGTGTGGGGGGGGGGGGGGGGGGGGGGGGGGGGGGGGGCGGCGGCGCTGGCCATGTTTACAGAGCCTGCCCTAAGAGAAAAGTCATCTATGCCCAGATCGCCAGAGGCTCCTACTGCCTCAGGAGACGAGAAATCCACCATTAAAAAAGCTGACCCCGAGAAAGCTCCTCAAGCAGAGGTGGACCTCCCCCCAATGCAGCAGGATGATACACCACACCACCAACAGAGGACACAGAGGACATGGAGCATGAGAACGCAGGCCCCGAAAACCCATGGCAGGACGCAAGGGCAAGGAAAAACAACCGGAAAAGGAAATCTGTGATAGCTAGAGCCTCCGGTGGTGACATCTCCTCAGATGAGGGAAAGAAAGCTGGCAGGCGGTGAAATGTCAAACGGTTCAGCATTAAAGCAGCTCTGGAACCACAGCAGTCACAAACCACCGCTGACATCGTAGCGAATGGAGCCCATTCAGGCGATGGAGGCACCAGTGCTGCTGAGGCTATCGTGGCTCCGGAGAGCAGAAACAAGGACACTAACAATGTCCAACATGGAGATCAGCTGCAACCCCAGCACCAGCCGATGGCAGCACATCATCGACAGTGTCACCCAGCTGCTGGCGGGGACCTGAGGCAGGGGTCAGTCAGCTACCTCAGCCCAGCAGCTCTGCAGAGTTTCGTCTGCATCACAGGGATGTGACACCTAGAACATGCTGACAAGAACTAACAAACCCGTCAAATTGTAAAAATGGCTTTAAAGTTTGCCACAATAAACGTACGCAGCATCAAAGCCCATCAAAGTTGAAATGTGCACCACCTTGTCCTACCTGGCCAATGTCAAGGCCGACCTGCTGTTCCTGCAGGAGTGTGGGATACCTCACCGCAGCAGCTACAGGCATTGATCGAGTGTATGGTCCCACGGGCTGTCCATCTGGTCAGGCGGAAACGACTGCCATTCCTCAGGCCTAGGCATCCTGCTGTGGGGAGGTGGCTTTACCATTTCCGAAGTTAGGGAAGTGGGGGGGTGGGGATGTCGCCTCCTCATAGCAGATGTCACGTACAAGAACCACCCTCTCAGCTTGATTAACGCGTGTGCCGCTGCTGTCAAGACCGAGCGGCTGGTGGTGTTTGAGCAGCTGCCACTGCTGCTCACCACCTCCAGGCCGATCATTCTGTGGGGATTTAAATTTCATCATTGACAAGGCCGACCGATCCAGCAGGGCTGAAAGCAAACTGGACATCACGTCCTGAATCCTGCTGGAGGCGGCAAAAGATGCCAAGCTGCACGACGTCTTCAGCAACCCAGCAGACGGAAAGCAGCGCAGGTACACGTGGTCACGTCCCGATGGGTCTGTCCGCTCCAGGATCGACTTTATGTTTGTGTCCTACACGCTCAAGGCCAAGCCCACTGACGTCAAGCTGGTGTTCTTCTCTGACCACTGCCTTCTGCTGGCTGACTGTCAGCTGGAGGGAAACCAGAAAAGGGGCAGGGCGTCCTGGAAGTTGAATGTAGAACTGTTGACCCCAGAGAACCTCGAGGAACTCAGGAGGGTTTACCACGGTTGGATGACCATGAAACCCTATTTTGAGTCTCCATCGCTCTGGTGGGAAGCCATCAAAGACAACATCAAAAGATTCTTCATTCACAAAGAGGTTCAGAAGGCCAGGGAGAGACGAGGGGAAACATCCCGACTCCTGGAAAGCATGCAGGAACTACTCCAACTGCAGTCAATGGGGGTGGATGTCAGGGAGGATCTCCAGGTGAAGAGCCAGCAAACCTTGCTCTTTGCCTCAGAAGCCACAGAGGTCATCTTCCAGTCCAGTGTTCGCTTCGTGGAGCAGAACGAAAAGTGCACGCGCGTCTTCTTCCAGAAGATGCACAGAGAAACCTCTGTGATCAGCAGCCTGAAGGAAGAAGATGGCTCAGTAAGGTCATTGCAGTCTGACATTCTGAGGATCTGTAAATCCTTCTATGCAGGACTATATGACCTGAAGCCGACAGACAGCACGGCCTCCCAGTCTTTCCTGTCGTCTATCGTGCAGCGGGACAGCCTGGACTGATCGGTATCTCTGGATGAGCTGAGGAAGACCGTCGAGTCCTTTCAGAAGGGTAAAACTTCCGGAAGTGATGTTTACCGGTTAAGTTTTACTCGGCATTGTGGGACTTGACGGGCCCAGACCTCCTGGAAGTATACTAGAATATGCTTCTGGAAGGCAGGATGTCAAAATCCATGAGGAAAGGCATCATTACCCTCATCTACAAACAGTAGGGAGAAAGGGAAGAAATTACAAATTGGCGACCTATTTCACTTTTGAACGTGGATTACAAAATTCTGGCCAAAGTCATCACCAACCGGGTCAAATCTGTTCTGGGGTCAGTAATCCATTCCGATCAAACCTGTGCTGTACCCAACAGGAAGATCTCTGATAACCTCACACTGCTCAAGGATACGATCACCTATGTGCAGGACAGGCGGGTGGATACCTGCCTCATCAGCCTAGACCCGGAGAAGGCATTTGACAGAATATCGCACAGCTACATGATGGATGTGCTCTCCAAAATGGGCTTTGGGGAGGGAATCCGCAATTGGATCCAGCTCCACACAGACATCAGTAGCACAGTTTCAATCAATGGGTTGGAATCAGATAGTTTTCAAATCAGATCTGGAGTCAGACAGGGCTGCACTCTCTCCTTCGTCCTTTTTGTGTGTTGCATTGAACCCTTTGCCGAGGCCCTCAGAAGCAACCCAGGCGTCAAAGGGGTGACAATCTCAGGCAGTGGAGGTACGCAGGTCAAAGCCTTCCTGTACATGTGGCTGTCTTTTGCTCGGACCCCTTGTCTATTCGCAAACTCCTCCAGATCTGCAAGCAGTTTGAGCTGGCCTCAGGAGCCAAGATCAACCAGGGTAAGAGCGAGGCCACGTTCTTTGGGAACAAATCCTTTGTCCCGTTCACCGTCAGGACAGACTACCTGAAGGTGCTGGGGATATGGTTTGGAACGGCAGGGGCATGTGCCAAAAACTGGGATGTGCGCATTGCGAAAGCCAGGCAGAAACTGGGCTGGTGGGAGCTACGCTCCCTCTCCATGACAGGGAAAAACCTGGTGATCCGGTGCGAGATGTGTCCGTGTTGTTATATGTGGCGCAGGTGTGGCCTATTCCCAAATCCCATAGCAGTGACACGGGCCATCTTCAAGTTCATATGGGGATCCAAGATAGACCACGTCAGGAGGGAGACAATGTACAAATCTCCAGAGAACGGAGGGAAAAACATTCCCAACGCCGCCCTCATCCTGATGGCCACCTTTGTGTGCGGCTGCATCAAGCTGTGTGTAGATCCTCAGTACACCAACAGCAAACGCCACTACTTTTTGAGGTTCTACCTGTCCCGAGTGTTGCAGGGGATGGGTCTGGACGCTGCCATGGAAAGCTCCAAGTAGTTGGACCATACCACAGCACCTGCCCTTTGTGGAGAAATTTTTCCGCAAGCACACCTTTGACCACATGGCAATTAAGCACTGGTCAGCACGTAACATCCTCAAGGTCCTGAGAGCAAAGGAGATGATAGACCCTGTCAGATGGTTTCCTGAGCAAACTGTCAGAGTCATCTGGCAGAATGTCTCATCACCAGAACTTACAAACAAGCACCAAGATCTGGCTTGGCTGGTGGTGAGAAGGACACTCCCCGTCAAGTCTTTTAAGCACGCTCAAGGTCTCAGCAGCACCGCATACTGCCCTCAAAGCACACCTCCTTATGGATTGTGCCTTTGCAAAGAAGGTCTGGAGCGAGATGCAGTGATATTTGTCAAGGTTCGTCCCGAGCAGCTCAGTGACGCAGGATTCTGTGCTCTATGGGCTGTTTCCGGGGACGCACACTGAGACGAATATCAACTGCTGCTGGAGGGTCATCAACTCGGTGAAGGACACACTTTGATCCACCTGATACTTGCTGATCTTCCAGTTGAAAGGACTATCCTCGACCAAGTGTTGCAGACTGGCACATTCCAAGGTCCAGGACTACGTGCTAAGGGACGCGCTGAAGCTTGGGGCAGCCACCACAAAGGCACGATGGGAAGAGGTCACAATTTAAGGTCTTTTAATGGAGGCAGACCGAGGGTCTGGAAACTACAGAATATCCTCGGCCTGCATAACTGTGTACCAATCTGAGAAATAACGGCACACAGTAACTTTTGAGGCATGTGTACATTTGTAAGTTTTGAAATGTTATGACTGCAATTTGTGTGGAACTATTTAAAAAGTTATTTTAGTTCTGCACTGTTTGCAATTCAAAGACGTAATTTTGGAGGGTTTTTTGAACTTTTTTATGAATAAAGTATATTTTTTGGGAAAAGGGGTTGCTGTGTGCCGGTCTGAGCAGTGGCAGCACACGGCAGTTTTTGGGGCATGTATATAGTTTGTAAGTTTTGAAATGATACGACTGCACTTTGTATAGAACTGTATGAAATTTTGAACTCTGCACTGTTTTTGCAATTCAAGACATGTAATTTTGCAATGGTTTATTTGAATTTTTTTATGAATAAAGTATATTTTTGGGAAAAAAAGAGATGCTTGAGAGTTTGCAGCAGACCCAGTGGGACAGTACTGAAACACAGTGGGCTATGGCAGCAGCTCTTGAGAATGTGGCCCAGTCGCAGATGGTCATGGCTGAAGAGTTGAAGAGCATGGTCCAGTCTCAGACAGCCATGGCTGAGGGGTTGCAGAACATGGCCCATTCCAAGAGAGCATTGAAAGGTGGCTCCTGACTCAAGTGACCATTGCAGACGGTTCAACCACCATGGGTAGGACACCACGTGACGCCGGAGTTTCTGGAAGTCACTGCAGAAACACCGTCATCCTATGGAATGACTCACGAGCCCCAAGAGAGGAGGAAGGACTCGAGTCCATTCCAGGGCCTTTCAGCCAGGAGACAGTGGCTGTGGCAACACCTTTCGACTCCCCCCTTCCTGACACTGGGGCATCTCAGAGGCAACAGGATGAAATAGGTGTCATGGAAACATCCTAGACACTTGGAAGCAGGCCAGAACCTAGGCCATGCAGGGAACGCCCGCCATGCACATCACAGGCAATGGGGTGAGATAAGCAGCTGAAGCACCTCTGATGTATATGCTGGGGAGTCACTGAGATATTCTGGTAGAACACATAAGGTTAGACATTTGTAGTTGCACTGAAAAAGCAAAGGTGAAGGGTTGCACTAGTTAGAAAGATACTTAAGCACCATAATGTTTTCTGTTCACAAGTTTTTATGTTCGAATGTCTAACTTAAACAGCTTTATTGCAATTAAATGTTCTTGCACCACTCACCTGTGACTAATTTGTTTCAAATAGGAATTTTCTTCCATTAATGAACAACGCTTCACGTTGATGTAGTTGAGGAGGCCCCTCAATGCTATGTTGCTGAGCAAAGAAAGGCATTGGTCCCCCGGCCACCCCGAGCAATCCTCTCCCATCCTCTATCCACTCACCCCAGGGAGGTTTCAGATCCCTTATCCACTACAAAGTGGGCCGAGGTGTCAGCATGCATGCGGAGCTCAGGTAGGAGGCAGACTAGTTGGCACCAGGACATCACCCTCCTACCTGCCAAAAACTCACTAACACAGAATACCCAGGTCCACCATTCTGGTGTCACAACGTTGCAGTAGATAGAAAGAATTTTGGGGTGGGGAGGCTGATAGGATACATATCTGTGGGTTCTATCAACTGAACCATCTGTTGATTGGGGCCTCCCTTGCCTACTTCATTTGAGCTGCCAGCCCTCCAGCGCCTGGTTGTCTGCCTGCTGTTCCTCTTCTTCCTCCTCCTTCCGGTAGTCACCTTCCCCAGCAATTCCCGACTGCTCAGCCTCCATGTTCTTCTCCAATATGTCACCTCTCTCTATAGAGCCAGATTATGCAAGGCACCACACACAACCACTATGGAGGAAGAGATCACTGGGCTGTATTGGAGGGCCCCCCCAGATTGGTCCAGGCACCAGAATCACATTTTGAGGAGCCAATGCATTCTGCACTATTACACAGGTAGCTACATGGGCCTCATTAGTGGCTCTAATGAGGGTCTTCACCTCAGACACAAGTCTCCACACAGGCATCATTAGCCATGTCCGAAGTGGGTAACCCTTATCACCCACAAGCCACTCCTGCAATCTGTGCTCCTTCTCAAATGCCTCTGGAATGTCTGAGCTCCTGCCAATGAAGCTTTCTTGCACACTCCCTGGGTGTCTTGCACAGACATGCATAATGTTCATGTTATGGTCGCACACTAGTTGAACATTCAGGGAGTGGAACTGCTTTCTATTGATGGATCTCTGTGGATTCTGTAGGAGGGCCCCCTGTACATTAGGCATCCCAGCAATGACTGCAAACCTGCAGCCCGGGCTTCCTGAAGGGGCTACTCCAGGTTAAATTTGATGTAGCCCAGGCATACAGGTCTTCTGTGACCTGCTCGACACAGGTGTGCATAGCTGATTGGAAGATGCCACAGGCATCTCAGTTAGGAGTTTGGAAGGAGACAATCGCAAAGAAGTTCAGAGCAGCCATCAATGTGACAGCCACCAAGAGTGTGTGTTCACCACTCTCCCCAACCACTCAATGGAGCATGTCAGTTTTGTGCCGATTCAGAATTAGCGTACAAGGTGGTAAAGGGTAAAGTGCTAAAGTTAGGTGTGCAGTCTATTAATTCAATTTAAATGTATTCAGATACATTTAAATGGTTGTTGTGCCCAATTCAAGCACTGTCCCAATTGCATCCATTTTCAGACCTTGGTAAAGGAGGAACCACCACAGAGGCGGGCGCTGATCATGCTACTCGCTACAGGCCCAACTTTACCAATTTTCTGCGCCTGAAAATGGGCGCAACTTAATG
This sequence comes from Sphyrna mokarran, assembly GCA_024679065.1. Taxonomy (NCBI): domain Eukaryota; kingdom Metazoa; phylum Chordata; class Chondrichthyes; order Carcharhiniformes; family Carcharhinidae; genus Sphyrna; species Sphyrna mokarran. Next base: position 22,193,185 of record JAGIQG010000018.1, read on the forward strand.
ATTAAATCAGGCCCATAGTCTCCCTCCATCATATGTTCTGTTTCGATATTGTTTTCCTTGGCTTGGAATCTCCCTGCTCTTTAGACTACTATTCAGTTTCATAGAATGGCCAGTGTTCACAGCCTTTGGCCATTCTGTATAAATTGTATATGAAAGAGACAATGGGTTCTCCAGGTTGTTGAACTCACTTCTTGAACTTTGCTCATTCTGAAATGTTATATTCTTAATTTATTCTCTTATGCAACAATTCTCCTTTAACTCGTCTCATTCCTTCCAAATAAAAGGTGTGGCTATGGGCACCAAGTTATACCTGTTGCTTTACAGAGTATGTGGAGCATTTCCCATTCCAGACCTACTCTGGCTCCTCCCACAACACTTTCTTTGGTGCATCAGCAATATTTCGGTGCCGCTTCATGCTCTTGTCTGGACTTGAAAAAATTTATCAGAGTATTTTCAAACTTATCTGAAGATTCATTTATTCCTTGCCTTGCAAGAGACTTACTGAGCACAGTAGTGTATTCACTTATTCAGCCTCTGTATTATCTAATCTGAAGGTTTCATGCATTTTGAAAGTCTTTTGTGCCAAAACCCTCAATTCTGCACCTGGTCTGATCCTTATATCAGCCCAAATTGATCTGGTAGAGTTGGTTTATTATCCATAGTTGCTTTTAAGGTCAGGAGAGAACAATTTAAAATACTGTTTCACTTTTAAAGATGGTGCTGCAGAATCATTTTTTCAGTGCTTCTGCACCGTTTGGGAAATTGGCAGGCTTAACCTCAAAGTGATCTATTTCTTAGAGCAAACTTTTTTTTTTCAAAGATTTGGGTCCTTTAGAACATTTTGGAATGTGTTAGGGTGACAGAAAGATGACGCTCAGCTTTGGCAGAATTTTTAAAACTTTTCTTTTCAGTCGACCTAGACAGCGACATGGTACGATGTTGTTTTTGAACTTGGCTGGCCATGTGATTAACAAAGTGGCCTGTTTAAAGGCTAATTCAGCCTTAGAACTGAATTTTTTGCTCAGCTTTGCTAGGTCCTTTGACTCTGCAATCAATGGGATTGCAATGGAATTCATCAGCTACACAGTGAATTTTAGCCTCCATGTCTGCAATGGAACTTCTTTTTAGGTGATCTCCAGCTGTGCCTTTGGTTCAGGTGCACTTCAGATCAGAATGCTGTTCCTTTAGTTTTTCAGACTGCAGGTTCCTTCACCGGTTTCTTTGGTTCTGGGTTTGCTCATGAGCTACCACAATGTTGTAAGGTTATGTTGAATAGATCTCAGTAAAAGGTTCAGAAGCATAGCAAGTTGAATAGTACTGCTTATTTGTAACATATAACTATTTACATATATACAAAGCAAAGCCTAGGCAATGAATTAACTCTATACTTGTTTCTTCATAAAATACTGCATACTCCTACACTGATCCATTTCTTTTGTCATTTGACCCTTCACATCACACTGTGAGCAGTACTGTTCTCTAGTTCTACATTGATTCTTGCTATGCCAAACACTCTTACACTATACCTGATTCCTTGCCTCATCTGCAGCACAAGAAAATCATGGCGCTCTGTCATGGTTAGGCGAATAATCACCAAGGAACTGCCTTCAGGCAGCTAACTCAAGATCTGCCATACATGCTTTCTCTCTGCTCCATCTTACTCTCCATCTCTTTCATCATTCAAGCAGATTTGGCTTTGTCCCACCTTTTCCCCCTGTCTCAACTGTACCTAACTATCTCCTCTTTAAAGACAGCTCATTGTCAAATTACAATTGCCTGTCAATCTTTGATCTAATTTACCTGGATGATGTCCATTCTCACCCTTTGAAATTGATTCTCCCCAATTAATTAATCATCCTTTTCTATAACTAATTTAAAAGTTATGAAATTATGATCAGTGTCCACAAAATTTTCCCTTCCTGACACTTGGTCCATTTATCCCACATGATTTTTCAAACCCAGATACAGCAATGCCTACCTCCTGGATGGATTGGAAACAAACTGATATAGAAAATTATCCTTAAGATATTTTAGTAAATCCTGCTCCTCTCTGCCTTAACATTATTATTCTAGTCCATGTTACATTAATTAAAGTTCCTCATTATGACTACACGATCATTTTATACCCGTTATTTTGTTGCAAATTAGTTCTGCTATGTCTTTCCCACTAATTGGAAACCTATAGTTTGCACAGTGGAGTAATGGCACATTTACTGTTTCTTAGATCTTACCAAATAAATCATGTTTTTAACCCCTTTAGGACATGTTCTTTTTCCAGCACTGTAATAGAAGAACATAGAACATAGAAAAACTACAGCACAAACAGGCCCTTCGGCTCACAATAATAAAATCCTCAACAAGCTCTAGCTCCCCTCCTCTTTACTTTCAATTCCTATATTTCTTAACACCTTGTAATCAATATTTAACTTCCAGACATGTCTTTTTTTGAGCCAGGTCTCCATTGTTGCCACAATATTGTATTCCCAGATGTCAGCTGCACTTGCAGCTCACCGATCTTATTTATTACAAATAGTATGTTCATAGGTATCTTGTGGCACAATGATAGTGGCCCAACTTCTGACCCAGAAACTCTGTGTTTGAGTCTCATTCTGGGACTTGATGGCCAAGGAATACACATTAATAACTTAACCAAATTGGTTATCAACCTGAAAATCTTTCCAATAAACCTAGGCAGGAAGTAAAAGTGGGACAATTTCTTATTCAGCCAGAACTTGCGAATGGTAATGGCAAATCACTGCAGTACCTTGCCAAGCATAACTGAGGACCAACACATGATGTTTATGGTTGCCAGTGCTCTGTTAGTACCTGGTATCTGGGAAGAGAGAGAGAGAGTTTGTGTTTGTTCGCACACACTAAAAACCTACTATTGCAATCCTTCTGAATCAATCTCCTTTGTGTAGCTTATTATTTCTTACACTGGCACTATTTGTCTCTTTTAATTATTTGTACAGCTTGCTCGTCTTCTCTTATGTTATCTCTTGGTTCCCATCCCTTTGTAAAGTTAGTTTAAACCATCTCAAATAATACTTGTGAGCAGTCCCACAAGGATATATTTATTTATTAGTCACAAGTAGGCTTACATTAACATTATAATGAATTTACTGTGAAAATGATCCCAGTTCTGTTCAAATGCTGGTACTATCTTCCCAAACATCTGCCCTAATATCCCAGTAAAATAAAACCTTCCCTCACGCACCAGCTCACCTATCACCCATTCATCTGTTCTATCCTCTTATATTTTATACTAGCACATAACACCAAGAATAATTTGGAGATTACTACTTCTAAATTCCAGCATGCTAAATTTTCCCCTTGTTCCATAAATTCTGCCTGAAAGACTTTATTCCCTTTTCCACCTTTATCATTAGTGTTAACGGCATTAAGTACCTAGGGCATATATAAACAGCTTTAATGAATCATTAGCTCTATTCTCTCTCTATACATTGTCAGAGCTGCATTTACCTGCCCCTCAATGACTAGCAGCTTTGAAGGATGAAGAATTCAAATGATTGCAGACTTTCCAGATCATTCGGATACAGAGTGAAGATGACAAGACAGCTGAAAACAATAATAATGAAGGTATTTTGGCAGATGTGTCAGATGATAGGATTGGAATAACAATTGTCAGTGCAGGTCAAATGGTCTCTTTCTGTACTGTAGGGATTCTATGATCTATGAAGTTCAATGATGTACAGAAGTAAAATAAATGAATTGATAATTTAAAGAAATTAGTAATAAATAAAGGTTACAACCGGAGGATGAGTGTGTGTGTTCGACTCGCTCCCTGTCTCAGGTTGCTGACGCACTCATCCACTGGGTGAGAGTGCATGTTGGTGTGTGGAGGTGAGGGTGAATAAAAATACACACACACACACACACACACACACACACACACACACACACACACACACACACACACACACCCCTTCTTCACATACCAATGTATCCTGCTTTCATTCTGAGCTCCACACTCCCATTCCCTCTCATTCTGTGGTCCATTCTTTTCTCACTTTGGGATCTGCTCTCCCCAATGTTCTCTCTCTGGGGCCAACCTTCCGTCTGCCTCTTGCCCACCTCTGAGGCCCACTCTCCCTAGGCCCTGGAATTTACTATGTAAAATTAGCTTCCCACTGTTTTCTGTTTGTCCAATCACAGGCTACAGCAGCAAATGCAGGGAGAAGGCTGCCTTTGATTGGGCAAGCAGCTTTACAGCATCTGTCAAATGTAAATCAGCTGAATGTCCAACAAGTTTGGCAGGCTGAGTTCAGAGGGTTTGAGGGTTACAATGTGACCTACAGACTATAAGTTCAACAAGTTTGTCTTATTGGATCTGGGAGTGACTCTAACATTTGGAAATAATCACACGCTGGTGACAAAACATCTGATCATGGAAGGGAGACATCCTGTAATCCAAAAAGAGATAGAAGGGCAAGCAGAGCTGATAGCTTCACTAGCTGTGGAACAAGGACAGCAGAATTATCTGAGAATACTCCAAGAAGCAGAAGCCTTCATTACTGGGAGATTTGAGTGGCTGCAAACAAATGAGAAGATAATTTAATAAAAGAGGTCAAACAAAAAGTTGGATAATTGAAGGAATTTGGTATCAATTCTGAAAATACAGATAAGGGTGAGCCAGCCTTACAACAGAGCACCTTTTCCATCAACAGCACTTTCCAAACCTGTGATCTCGACCATTGAGAAGCAGAAGGGAAGCAGATGAATGGGAAAATTACAACCTGTAAGCTCCCCTCTAAATCATACACCATCTTGATTTGAAACTATTTCACCATTGCTTCATTGCTGCCTGATCAAAATCCTGAATTCCTTCCCTAACAGCAATTGATTGCAAACATTCAAGAAAGTGGCTCACTACTGTTTTCTCAAGGGCAATTATTAATGGGTAATAAATGCCCACATCCCGCGAAAGAATAAAAAAATGGATATGTACAAAAAAACCCCCAGATGTGACATATAAAGCTAAAGAAAGACTAATGCTTGGGATTTTAAGTAGAGACTAGAAAATCAACATTACAGTGTTATAGACAACTGCCCCGTGGCAGGAAGAATAATTTTGAAGTTTTTCTTAACTCTGTCAGCCTCATATTTCTGGGAATGTAGGTTGATCCATAAAAAAGTCATAGTTTTGTACAGTGAAAAATTTCAGAGCTAAGTGTTTTTGGAACCATCTAAAGAAGAAAATGATGTAGAACAGAAGATGTAGAAATTAAACAAATGTGTTTAAGGATAGAATGATGTCAAGAATATGGTATTTCTCAATTAGGTCTGTCTTTCTAAAAGGCTATTCTCAACTAAAAACAGATCCAGTAATACCCTACTGGTACTACAAAGAGAAACTCTTGGGCATCTTTATGATGCATGTTGATGATTTTCTATGGGTAGATTCTGTGGAATTTGAGCAATTTGTTACAGATAACTTCAAAATAATTTAAAATTGTAAATTAGGCTTAGGGGGCCTTTATATATATAGGTTTAAGCATTAAGGAGAATAGATTGGGAGAAAACTTGGATCACCAATCAATATCTAGAAAGTTTTACTTGCATCCCAATAAATCCAGGAAATTATTTCACATCCAAATAAGAAGCAGAGCATTAAGGAGTTTTATTGGACAGTTAAATTGATATGCACTTAGACAAAACAAGAACTAAGTACTACGGTGAAATACGTTACAAATGAGGAAGTTTTGAGGACAAATAAAACATTAAGCAAATTCAATTCAGAGAATTGAAGTTTCCAGTCTTGGATTACATGGAGCACCTGATACTTGTTTTTTTTAAGAGATGCTTCCCATGCCAGTCTTCTGGGTAGATATGTGAGTACAAGTGGAATTGTAATATTCTTGGTGGGTGGAAATGGAAAATGTTGTTCCTTGACCCGGGAAATCAAAGAATAGTGGTTAAAAGTATCTTAGCTGTGAAAACACTGGCTCTGGTGGAAGCAATAATGTAGAACTTTCCTTTTCAAATATTTTAGGGGAAATTGCATACAAGAGGCATTCTGATAAAAGTTTGCCCACTGAATGCTATGTCTATAATCAGTCCCTATGGAATAATGTACTTGTAACGAGTGTGACTGAGAAAAAGTTAAAAATAAACCTTAAGATAATGCAAAATATTGCAAATGCTGAAATCTGAAACAAAAACAGAAAAATGCTAGAAAATCTCAGCAAGTCTGACAACATCTTTGGAGAGTGCAGCCAACGTTTTGAATCTAGATGATCCTTCATTAGAGTTGAGAGCAGAGAGAATCAGCAGAGTTATACCATGAGTGTAGGAGGGGTGCTTGAATTGCACAAAGAGAATGTAAATGAGCATGTAGAAAGCTGAGAAGATGCTGAACTCAAATGTTCAGTCCGAAAGGCTGTAAAGTGCCCAATCGGAAGATGAGGTGCTGTTCCTCCATTTTGCATTGGGGTTCACTAGAATATTGCAAAAGGCCATGGACAGATACGTAGACAAGGGAGCGGGGTAGTGTTTTGAAGTAGTAAACAACAGGAAGGCCTGGGTCTGTTTGCAGATGGACCAAAGATGTTCAACAAAGCGGTCGTCCAATCTACATTTAGCCTTTCAGATGTAGAGTAGACCACATTGGGAGCAGCAAATGCAAGAGACCAGATTGAAGGAGGTGCAGGTGAAGTGCTGCTTCCCCTGAAATGGATAATTTGGGACCGTGAACAGCGAACAGAGAGAAGGTAAAGAGGCAGGTGAATCATATTCTGTGATTGCACGAGAAGGCACTATGGCCAGGCGGTGTGGTATTGGGTGTGGTGGAGGAGTGGACAAGCATGTCCCTGAGAGAACAGTTCCTGTGGAATGCTGACGGGAGGTGAGTGAGGGGGAGATGTGTTGTGTAGTGGCATCTTGAGCGAAATGAAGGAGGATGACCCTTTGAACGCAAAGACTGGTGGGATGAAAAGTGAGGGCAAAGCGGAGCCTATCCTGGTTCTGGGAGGGTGGCTCAGAGGATGGATTGGACATGGTTGAGGGCCCTGTCAACTAGTGAGTGGAAAACCACCATCAAGGAAGAGGGAAGACATTTCAGCAGTGCCAATTTGTTAAGTGGCATCATCAGAACAGACGCAGCGGAGGCGAACGAACCGAGAGCATGGAATGGAGTCCTTACAGGATGTGGGATGTGAAGAACTTTAGTCAATGTAGTTGTAGGAGGTGGTGGGTTTATAGTGGACGTTAGCGGAAAGTTAATCACCAGAAATGGAGATAGGGATTTCAAGGGAGGGAAGAAAAGTGTCGGAGATAGATCACATGAGGGTGATGGAAGGATGGAAAGTGGAAGCAAAATTGATAAATTTTTCCAGGTCCGACAGGAGCATGAAGTGTCAGTGAAATAGTCATTGATGTACCCATAAAGGAGTTGTGGGAGGGGTTTGGAGTAGGACTGGAACAGGAAATGCTCTACATAACCCATAAAGAGGCAAGCATAATTGCAAACCACATGGGTGCCCATGGCCACACCTTTAATCTTGAGGAAGTGAGCCAAGTTAAAGAAGAAATTGTTGAATGGGAGAAATAGTTCAGCAGAGTGAAGTAGAGTGGTGGTAGATGGAGATTGTTCAGGCCTCTGTTCAAGGAAGAAGCAAAGAGCTTTGAGACCATCCTGGTGGGGAATGGAGGTGCAGAGGGATTGGACATCCATGGTGAAGTGGTGGTGGTTTGGGTCAGGGAACTGGAAATTGTTGATAATGCATAGGGCATAAGAGGAATTGTGGATTTAGGTGGGAAGGTCAAGACAAATGAAGAGAGAATGGAATCAAGATAGGAGGAAATTCAGTGGGGCAGGAATAGGCTGACACGATGGGCCAGCCAAGACAGCCCTGTTTCTGGACTTTAGGAAGGCGGTAAAAACACCTGTCCAGGGTTGGGAGACTATGTGGTTGGATGCTGTAGAGGGAAGATCTACAGAGAAGATGAGATAATTAACTGTCCTGGAAACTGTGGCTTAATGTTTGTTGGTCAGGTCATGGACTGGGAAAGGTTAGAAGAAATGTCTGAGAGTTGGCATTCAGCCTCTGCAAGGTACAGGTCCTTATGCCAAACAACAGCACCACCCTTGTTGGTGGGTTTGATGACAAGGTCAGGGTTAGTTGTAAGAGAGCAAAGTTCAGGAGACACGTTAGCATGGTTGACATTGTTAGTACAAACTAAATGTTAGAAAGATATCTTTAAGAGAAAATAGGGAAACACAAGTCATTAATTAGTGAATTTCTTCACAAAAGAATGCTTGCTCTAAGAAATTATTGGAAGTCCTGGAAGAAGGATGTTTTGTATTATGATGTGCTGAACTAAATAATGTTTTATTTTCTTTAACTTGTCTTGAAGTTGTATGTTGCAAAGTTTTTAAAGATAAGAAGGGCAGTTGTTAGTTTATGGAAAGCAGAAGGCACAGCCATAAGTGCTGAGGTGGGAGCCAGAAGATTGCAGAATTCTGGGGAAAATTATGCTTGAGGAGAGTAAAGGGATAGAACGAAGGATATTTATATCCTGTTTAGTCCTGGTCTTTGTTGAGAGGGATGGATCATGTCATTTATATGTATCCCATTGGCAAAACTGTGTAACCACCATGTAAAGTCATTTATAAATCCGAAATTCCCAGTGACATCATGACCTAGGAAGGCTGGTATAAATTTATTTCAGAGTGCATACAGTGCAGTAGTAACACTTTCACTCTCATGGGAAGTAGTCTGAACAATCCTTAAAGGCCCATCCCCACCCACTCACTCTGAATGATCCCCAAAGGCTGGTGTCCACCCATCACCCTGAACAAACTATAAAAGCCCGTCCTCACCCACACACCCTGAATAAACCCTAAAGCCCTGTCCCCACCCACTCACTCAAAATGAATCCTGAGGTCCTTCCCCATTCACTCACTCACTCACTCAGAATGAATCCTGAGGTCCTTCCCCATTCATTCACTCAGAATGAATCCTGAGGTCCTTCCCCATTCACTCACTCACTCACTCAGAATGAATCCTGAGGTCCTTCCCCATTCACTCACTCACTCAGAATGAATCCTGAGGTCCTTCCCTATTCACTCACTCAGAACGAATCCTGAGGTCCTTCCCTATTCACTCACTCACTCAGAATGAATCCTGAGGTCCTTCCCCATTCACTCACTCAGAATGAATCCTGAGGTCCTTCCCCATTCACTCACTCAGAATGAATCCTGAGGTCCTTCCCCATTCACTCACTCAGAATGAATCCTGAGGTCCTTCCCCATTCACTCACTCAGAATGAATCCTGAGGTCCTTCCCCATTCACTCACTCAGAATGGCAGCTGCTTTTCCGGCCTCCTGGTCAGCAGCCAATCAATGCGGCCCAGGCCGCCCAATGAGCTGCTCTCATCATTTCATCGCCGGCGCCAATGGGGAGCTATGTTGCTGCACTGTGAGAGTAATATCCGGAACTGTAGGTGTTGTTTTCCCGTGTAATTTTCAGCAAAAGTCCAAGGAGGGGAATGTAGGGGTTAGCGCAGTGTCTCAGCATTCCGGGGTCGCTAATGCTGCGCTGATATCGCACATCCCTCTGTGCACTTTGTTGGGGATGTTCGGGCAGCTTCAGGCACATAACTCTAATTGAGTTTTAAACTCCCCGCACAACACTCTAACCTCAGAATAATTCGTGTTATATTCTATTCGTTGTATAGCAGTGTAATTTCAATAAGCTAATTTAGAATCTCTTCTAATCTCAATCTGATAGCATAAGTTTAAACTTTAATGTAACTAATTTATCAGTGTAACTTTATTTATAAACTATGTGACAAAACAATCTTTTTTTTTTAAATTCTCAAACTACAGCAATTTGAAGGAGCAGGAGTTTGATAGTTGTAGGGAATGCTACATTTTTAAAATGTAGAAAAACCAGCAAAAATTATTATTTTACGTATTGAAAGCTGTCAATGAGAAGATAATTTAAGTAATTAACTGACTCTGTACTTTAGGGAAGTTGGGATGATTTGTAGAAGGTAGATGCAATCTTCTCAAAATCAATAATGTTTTCTACCTCCACAGTGTGAGAATCTAATGGCTACCAACCATTCTTTCACTGGCTCCGATGACACAGCAGATGAAGCCGTCCGTTCCACATGTGATGATGCAACAATTTGTAAAAGGTAGGACTTGTAAAGCTCCTGGAATACTGAGGCAGGTTGTATCTGAAAACTGTGGTGTGACAGTGTATTCTATTGTATGATGAATGTTGCTGGAAATATTCATATTCTGTCTGCAGTGGGCACTTTGTATTCATAAATGTGTTTTGGCATTAGTGGTTCAATCAGCATTCATTATCTTCCTCTAAAGGATGTTGGTGAACAGCCTTTTTGAACTACTGAAGTCCTTGTGGTATGGGTACATCTATAATAGTTAGGAAGGATGTTCCAGGATTTTGATGAAGCAACAGTGAAGGAATAGTGATATATAATTCCAAGATGGCATGTGATTTGGAGGGAACTTGCAGTTCGTGGTGTTCGTGTGGGCCTGCTATCCTTGTTCTTCTAGCAGAAATTTAAATTTTAATTTTTCATAGTAACTTCCTTTGTATTTATTTAAAAACTCTCCTTTGTAATAAAGCACTCTTTTTAAAAAAAAATTCTTAAACTACAATAATTTGAAGGAGCAGGAATTTGATATTGTAGGGAATGCAATCTTTATATTTTTAAAAATATAAAGACTGCAAAATTATAACATACATATTAAATGCTGTCAATTAGAAGTTAGTTTAACTAATTAACTGATACTATACTCAGTGTGACCAGTAGGGTCACGAATTTGGAAATAACTATCAAGGGAGGCTTGGCAAGTTCCTGCAGATCATCTTGTAGATGATACACACTGGCAATTTGTGTCGGTGGTAGAGGTAGCAAGTGTGTAAAAAGACTGGTAGTCCATATCTATCAATCAGGCAGGCTGCTTTGTCCTGTGTCGTGTTCAGCTTGAATGTTGTTGAAGCTGTGCTTAAGGCAAGAGAGGAGTATTCTATCACACTCCTGACATATGCCTCTTAGATGGTGAACAGGCTTTGGGCTTGCAGGAGTTATTTGCTGCAGAATTCCAGCCTCTGACCTGTTCTTGCAGCCACAGTATTGATATGGCTCATTCAATTCAGGCTTGAGTCAATGGTAACCTCCAGGATGTTGAAATTGAGGGATTCAGTGGTGGTTATATCATTGAATGTCAAGGGAAGATGGTTAGATTTTCTTATTGGAGATGGTTATTGCATGGTACTTAAGTGGCGCCAATGTTACTTGCCATTTATTAACCAAAGCCTGTATGTTGTCCAAGACTTGCTGCAATGTGGCTGGAAAGTCTTCATTATCTTAGGAGTTATAGATGGGTATTGAACATTGCAAAACATCCTCATGTATGATCTTAAGATGGAGCCAGTGATTAAGCAGCTGAAAATGATTTGAGCTTAGGACATTGGCCTGAGAAACTCCTACAATTATAACTTTGGGCAGAGTTGATTTACCCCCAACAACCACCGTAATCTTTCTTGATTCTTGGTATGAATGCAAGCATTAGAGTCTTTCTCTCGTTCCCAAAGACTTCAGTTTTACTGAGACTCTTTGTGTTGCACTTGGTTAAATATTGCCTTGATATTGAGGACCCTTACTCTCTCCTCACTTATGAAATTCACCTCTTCGGTTTATATTTGAACCCAGGCTGTAGTGAGGTTAGCAGCTGAGTGATCTTGATAATACCTAAACTGACCATCAGTAAGCACCTTACTGATCGGTAAGTGCTGATTGACAATACCATCCATGACATCTTCCATTACTTTGTTGTTGTTTGAGAGTATGCTGGTGGGTGATAATTGGCCAGACTAAATTTATGTTGCTTTTTGCAGACAGGATAGAACTGGACAATTTTTCACATTGTTAGATGGATGCTAATATTGTAGTTCTACTGAAGCAACTTGACTAGGCTAGTCCTATATAAAAGTACTGTAGCTGGGATGTTGTCAGGGCCCAAAGCTTTTGCAGTGTCCTGTATGCTCAGCTGCTTTTTGATATCCCATGAAAAGAATCAAATTGATTGGAGATTGGCATCTGGGAACTCCAGCACGAGGCACAATGGATCATCTATTTGCTTTTGGCTGAAGATGGTTACAAAAGCTTGAGACTTGCTTTTTGCGCTTACACAGTAGACAACTTCATTATTGAGGTTGAACATTTCAAAATGCAAGGATCTGCAAATGTGCATTTGAGATGTTATAAACTCATATAGAAATCCATGATCTTGGGTGATATGGTCAGTAAGCCTGGCCATTTGAAGATTTGTGTCCAGAACACATTACTTTTTAATACTCAGGATATCTGAAAACAGTTCGGAGATGGCCTTTTTTAAATTTAAAGATGAGAGATTTTGGAAGAAATACAATCTTTCTTATTATCTTGGAACCTAAATAAACGATTTGCCAATTGTTCTGTTAATATTGCAGTAGCAGAATCAGCAAGACAGGCAAAATTACCGTCAGTGTAATTCACAGTTCCTCATTGATGATTATTACTTCTGCTTTGCAGGTTTGCAGTCAGTATGAACTATTGGAAGGACCCGTACATACAGTTTTTCATAAAACAGCCAAATGAAAGGAAAGCTCCTGAAATCAACAGAGGTAATTCCCTACGTTTTGCTGCAGTTTGCTTTCTGCTTCTTTTCTACATTTCTTCTCTTACTACTTTTCTAATATTTTCAACACTTCTTCTTGTGAAGTCCAATTTAGTGGGCAAAGGGGTTTTACGGTATCATAAGCTGTTCTAATGTAAGAGCACAGACAATAAATATCTTTTCAGCATCATTTCAACATTTCTGTCCTGATTGATATGCATATGTTCATCAGTGGGTACAGTTGTGATCAGGAGTGAAAAACCTGGTAGATTTTAGTTTTCTTTCTTATCCAGATAAGTTGAGGCCAAATATAGGGCTTGAACTTCCATGAAGTGGCAAAGTCAGATTGCCACTTTGTTCCTACTTGCTCTGAAATGCAACTGCATCTTTCTCACTCAACCTTCCAACTCAGGCCAGGTGAGAAAATTGCAATGCAGCAGGTTCTTGAAGTCTTGAGTCGAGTGCAATTGAGTCGAAAGTAAGGAAGTCATGCCCTTTTTTAACACCAATAGCTACTGTATAGTAGATACGTTTAAAGGTTCAGCCCCCCCGTGTGGGGAGTGGCCAAAAGGGTGCATAGTCTGGTGAGTGGTGGCACTTAAGGTTGCATGGGTGATATGCTAGTTTGTAGGGGGTGGGGGAATCCTATTGGGGGTTGTGGTAGGAGTTGGCGGTCAGTCCTGTAGTTATCTAGGAATTTGTGCACTTCTTTAAACAACAATAGCTAAATGCACTATTTTATGAATAGCACTTTTTATATCAAGATTCAGACTGAAAACCTGGCTAACTATGCCACAAGATGGTACAAAAATAGATGTGCCTCATGCATGCATCACAAACACAACTTTGTTGTTTTCAGCACACGTTTGATAACTTTTGTACTGTGCTATTCTGCCTTGAAGTATGTATTTCCAATTGTCTCTGCTTTTATTTCCTGAAGATGCTGGGTACAATCTTGTTTCCCAGTGGTGAACTGGGAAAGTAGTGTGCAAGGCAAAAGATCCAATTTGTGCCTGGCGTGTAACAGACGTTTGTCATGTTCCTGGACCCTATTGAATGGCATCAACTGCTTTGTGTCCTGAAAGGATGTGAAACTTAATAATATGAGATTGACTGGATTTTGATATCTTTAGTGAGTTTGGCATGCATACTGTGCATCTCTCTGATGTGATATGATGCCAGAGTGAATCACTCACCTACAGCTCTTATGAAAGTATGTGTCAGGCACAGCAATAGAGAAGGCAAACAAGGAGTGAGCACCAATTTTGTGTGTGTGTGGTGGTGATGATGATGATTTTCAGCCACTGCCATGGGGCAGAGGGCAAACATGCATTGGAGGGAAGTGGGGGGGAGACTCATGGTTATCTGAGGGGTCCTCAGGTTGGAGCTTGGGGCTATTGTGTGCATTCCCCTTGCCTGCTGGACAACCCTCGAGAGATTATGTTGGATCAAGTCCTAACCCCACTGATGTTGCTCTGGTTGCTGGTGGCCATCTGCTGGATAGGCTCTGTGGATGACTGCTGATCCCACCAGGCCTCACTAACAGTTACAAGCAGCCGGCCTGGCAGTGTTGCCCCAATCTGGGGAGCTCTTCAAGTGGCTCCTTGCACTGCATGGACTCTGTCTCACTTGTGTGAGATCATGTGAAAGTTGCAAGGGTGTGCTTCTCCACCTTTGGTCTGGACTGCTCGCCAGACTCCTGTAAGCCAATGCACGATACATGCAACAGGTCTATGCCTCAAGGATTCCCAATGTGAGTCTATGCTCTTTGACTCCCAGTGACAGGGATGTGGCAAGGGTTAGCAGCCCATTGAGGTGATGCTTGGCACTGGGGATGGTATTGGATTGCCAGTGTCCTCTCTCTCTGTCACACACACACACACCAACCTGATGCTGTGGTGCAGTGGCAGAGAAGCATTCTGAAGACCAGGCAGATCCACCTGAGGAGAATGTGGCGGATAAGACCAAGGAAGAGCCAGAAGATGAAGGACAGACGCTGGAGAGGGTCTGGCCAAGCCAGACACTCTCATCGCCACTAGGTTCTGAATCCCCTCTTCCTGATTCTGGTGCGTCTCATGGACAGTGGGCTGAAAAGGGTGATATCGCTACATCCATGACCACCAAACATTGGCCTGAGCCCTCCAGGTCCTGAACTACCACCACCATCCCACGTGGACAGAACACAGCTAGCTGGCTGACTAGGAAATATGGTATACCATACTCTGGCACTTGGAGTCACATTTGAGTGAGTGTTGGATCCACATCAGAGATGGAGGCGGTCAGCTGTGTTCCATGTGCACCCCCTTGTTCCCCCACCTTGGCCTGTAAAGACTGTGCCACTGTTTTCAGCATACTGCCCTTGAGATGCACCAGTATCAGGAAGGAGGATTCAGATGGGCTCGGGATGGCTGGGATCTCACGAATGGAAAGCACTGGATTGGCTCCAGAGTTTCCTCTTCCCTCAGGATGCTTTTTGGCCATTGGGATACTCCAGGGGATAATGGAGCAACTGGAATGAGCTCTAAAGTCCTTGGTGTCATCAGGCTCTGCCAGTCTTGGAAAGTCAATTGTGTCTGCACCATGATGTCCTCTGAGACTTGGCCATGCTTTAGACCCAATGGCTACCACTTCCTGCCACAGGCTTGCCTCTGCGGAAACACCCTTGCATTGTTGGCCTGAGTGTCACGAAATGCCAGCATCGTCACCTGCAACATCGAAAGAATTCTTCAAACAGCCTTGTAGTTGCTGACAGCTCCTCCTGCAACCCTGGCTCTGCTACTGCATCTTCAGCAGCCTTTGAAGAACTGACCCCAATAGCTTGGCATTTGGCTGGGGGCTTGCTGTTTTCTTGGATCCAGCAGGCTCCGCCTGTTCAAACCTTGGGGTATTCCTGCCTCTGCCTGATCTGAGGCTGTGTGGTGCGCAGAAGAAGCCTCACCACCAACATGGTAACTCTATCTGCAAGTACACAGATAGATGGTGCATCTGATGCCTTGTATTGACTGTAAGTGCCTTCCCCGGAGGTTTCTTCAGGGTTTTTCTCAAAGATTTCTGCAGACCTTCTTTCTTGGGTATTGACGGGGTCACAACAGGGGGCCGTTGTGGTTGCGGTTGGGGAGGGTGGTTGAGTGTTAGTCTCTTTGGGCTCATCACTTGCAAAAGAAGATACGTGGTTCAGTGCAAGGAAGGGGCAAGTATCTGGGCAGATTGCAACTTACTTGAAATAGATCGTATGAATGAAGGATTTGTGGATCCTCACTTTGGTGACCCACTCTGACCTGACAGTTGGTCATTGGCTCTCTCCTCAGCTTCCCCTGACAGGTACATGGCGCGCTCCTTGAAGAGAGTCAGGAGATGCAACTTGGAGGCCCCATTTGTGTTTTTTTTTATTCCTGCTTCCTCCTCCTGCAGGGACCACGGGTTTGGGGGGGGTGGGCGGTTGTGTGGATTGAAAGCCTTATGGCTGGAAGGCCGTGGGGTGTCCATGGTGGGTACAGTTGGCTGCTGTATTTTACACCATGCCTCGATGCCTTGTGATGGAGGGACGTCAGAGTGGTTTGAGGAAGATGCTAAGAGGTCAGATGTTGCAGCTTCCCCTTGTTAATGACACACAGTTGTGACCACTTTGGGCAAATCATGAACCTGTTGTGTCCATGCCATGATTCGCATGGAGAATCTTTCATTGCACTAATTGTAAAGATTGTGATGTGGAGCATGCCCAAGAGATCTGTGCGGGAACATCCTTTTTTCCCCAATGTTATGACACTTAGAAATGTTTTTGAAAAATTCCACCTGTTGATTATTGTGTGGTACATTAGGTTTTGGTAGCACCCATGGTGCCATTATTCATTACTAAACAGCGAATGTCAGCAGATTGAAGTATCACGACAGCTCTCATCTTGCTGTCACACAAAGACTTTTCAGCAAGAATGCTCGATAGTGATCAAAAGTAGAAATTTTGACTTATTTTTTCCTGCCCAAAAAGATTTAGAAGCCAATTTTTCCGTATAGGTGATATCAGCCAATTGAGGACTGACAGACCCTCAGATTGAGGGTTAGCAAATGCCTTGATAAACTTGCGAGTTATTGGAGGAGCCCTTGTTTGAGCTTTTATCAAAGCCCTTTTTTTAATGCTCCTCAACAATAAAACTATTTCTGTTAAATGTAGGCGTGCTTCATTAATTTGGGGATTTGGATAACCTTGATGTTGAGGGTCCTTTTCGATTTCATTTGGATTAGGAGCCATACTCTGGATATAACAGGAAAGAATGACAATGCCATGTAATGTATTAAATCAATAATATTATTGAATAATGGTTAAAACAAGTGATATTACAATTATAATTGATAATATAAAAAGTAAAAAGACAGCTTTATTGAAAGGAGAAATGTTCTTGTATTGAAAGAAAGATAACTCTACTGTAGACTATACACGCTGTATAGTAAATATATTATATTACACACATTAGCCCCAGATTGGTTTGTTCAAGGAAGCTCCCCAAAATAGATAACCCCTAATTACTCTATTCCTTTTGATTCATATATCACCAAATCTCCGAATAATCTTACAACAGATGGGCTTAGTTCCTGGCCCTTTCTCTCATTTTCTTCAGTAGTTGACCATTCAACTCTGGCTACAGCAATGAGTCCTGGAAATAGCATCTCTTTAAGCCAAATTTCATACTGCATTCCTGCGCTTTGAGGCCTGACAGATATTCTTAAAACAAGTGCCAATCCTTATCAATTTTCTTCAAAGGCACTGCAAGGCAATTTGAAATTGTTCATCCACCTTTTGGTGATGTTTTCTTATCTGCCATCCGTCAGATCTTATGCCCATCAATCAAACTCCATCATTTGTTGACCACTTCTGTGCTGGCTTGTAGTTAAAGGGTCATGAGGGTCAACATGGAAAGAATAGTTCCTCTTGTTTGTTTTAATGTGCACCTACAAGGTCCAGTCAAAACAGCAGCTGTGAATATTATGTGCAAGAAAAATTATTGGGGTGGGCAAGTGGGAGTCCAAATCTAGTTGACAAATTTACTAATTATATAATTCATCAATAATCAAATTTAGTTTTAAATCATTATCTACAAAATAAGATTCAAACGTAAGAACTTTAAATATTCAATATAGGCTTAAAAAGAAGAGCAAAGCAGAAATAAAATGCAAAAATACAAAATTGCAAAAAAATAGTGGCGCCAGGTCTACAATAGCCATGATGGCTAGTTCAGTGCTTCTCATTTTAACTTTTGCTTCCTAAGGACTGGTGCCTCGCTTCAATGCTGAATCTCTCTTTGAGAGCATTTGAAGTTAAGAATTCAACATGAGGAATCCTCGTGCAATCCAGTATGCTATTTTTAAAATATTTACTGTATACTAAAAATTAATATTTTAATTGTGTGAAAAACATAAGTTTTCATAATTGTGTAATAGAAATCTTGAATTTTACTTTGTATGTTTTGTTTTTCAATTTCCACTCTTTTGCTGCATTTCCCAAACACTTGGCATTATGTTTTCTGGTTGTATGATATTTCGCCCAATGGCCCACATGCACACCTAAATAGTGAATGTTGCTAACTATTTGACCACAGAACTTAGCACAAATTTCGCTTATGCAGATCAAGCAGTTTCTAGGAGAACCAAGCTTATTTTCCCTTTCTGTAGCCTATGGGTTCACAGGCCACTTAGAATTGCTGCCCTGCTGAGATCAGATTGTGACTCGTATGAAACTTTTCTACTCTGCACTGGGGGGATGGATTTACCCATTGAGTTTTAAGGTAAGCTTTGAGTCATTGTTAATGGTGTTGTTTTGCTTGTAGGTTATTACGCCCGTGTCAAGGCAGTGAATATATTGATGGATGCTTTTATAAAGAAAACGAGCTGTAATTGTCAGGTTATAAACCTCGGTGCTGGCCTGGACACAACTTTCTGGAGACTGAAGGTAATATTGAGTAATAATATTGTAAGATAGAATAAGATAATAAAATAGTCACTGTTACAATTTGGGCAAAATATGTCAGTCTGTTCATTTTAATTACTGACTTTAGTTTTGAGAGGTGAAGTTTTAGAGCCAGCTATCCCTAGCAAAGCCTGTTTAAATTTTTATTCAGGATACATCTTAATTTAATAGATACTTACTAGACGCATATTTTTACAGGTACAGCACCGGATATAATTGATTTTACTGTGAAAGAATTGAATTTTCTATTCTTTAAAAAAAAAATCACCTCATTGCAGTCTCTCCTTGGCTTACCTGAATCTTCATCTTATTCTAAAAATTTGACAGAGCCCGATTGAAAATGTTACCAAGTCTTTAAATTCTTCTAAAATTGCTTTTTTTTTGTTTAGTGAATGTGGAATCTTTGGCGCATAAGCTTATTACTATACTCATGCACTGTTTATGATTTATAACCTTGGCAAATAGTCTTTGCTTTTACTTTGAAGGCTAAAATGAAATTTATTATAGTTGTAAAACGGACTATGTGGAGATAACATCTTTACTCCAGGTCTCGTAATATCTTGAGAGAGAGAGAAAAACAGAGTTAATGTTTCAGATCTGTGAACTTTCATCTGTTCTGATGTTGCCATCTTAGTAATTTTTTTCCAGTATATTGTGTTTTTATTTCAGGTTTTCAGAATCCACAGGACTTCATTTCTGCATTACTTCAATGTGCTTATTTTATATCTAGACTTTCTAATCCCAAACTAACCTGCTGTGGATTCAAATCACTCGCCAATAAGCACAGTTAAATACTTCAACTAAAAGTCATTTTAATAGTGAGTCATGAGGATATTTTTAAAAACTGACTTATTGTAAAATCTGACAAATGAAAAATATAAATTTGTCATAGTAAGGCAACAATGCCATTGGTTACTGCATAGTTCAATATTGCACATTGTTAAATGTGAACTTTTGTTTTTGAACCAGGAGATGGTGGGAATTGTACTTCTATTAAGACATATTGAAAACTTAATTTTTTAATTTGGAATGAGCTCTGAGTCATTGAGGTGCATAGGTTGTGAAGGATTATTGAATTGTATGTATGATGAAGCTGAATCATAGACTATTCACATCGAAACCTGAAGAGAAAATGCTGGAAAGTCTGTGGGTTTGGCAGCATCTGTAAGGAGAGAAAAGAGCTGAATGTTTGAGTCCAAGTGACCCTTTGTCAAAGTTTTGTTATGGCTTTGACAAAGGGCCATCTGGACTCAACATCTTTTCTCTCCTTACAGACCTGCTGAGATTTTCCAGCATTTTCTGTTTTGGTTTTAGATTCCAGCCCTCGCAGTAATTTGCTTTTAACTCTTATTGAATTGTCCTTGCATATATGACTGTCATCTTAGAAATTATGAAGAAGGTTCTTCACAATTATCCTATTGATTGCCTAATGATGTCATTATCACTCAAAGCAAAATATACTGCATTGGATATACCAGAGAAGGAGGATCTCGATCAGAATTCTTTAATTCTTAAAAAGATCATGGGTGGGAAGGGTTGGGCCGTGAGGTGTGTGTGCATGCGGTCCTGGACTGTGTACAATAGGTAGTCAGGGTCAGAAAGCATAGATTGACCTGGACAATAGCACACTCGTTTAGATGCCTGTGTTTGGCAAGCCTGTCCTGAGCCCACTACAGGAAGGGGAAGAGCTCATTTGCTCTGTCTCCATCATGCCCATATGGTGCTCAGGCCATGGTTAGTCTCTGTCTCTCATACATTGATCCTGATAGTTGTTGGATTGATACTGTGCCACAGCACAATCAGGAGAAGCATCTGCAGCTTGATTTGGGGCACAGGTAATACAATGTGGGGCACTTAGTCTTATGAGGATGGGGGGTTGGTCTCGGTATGCCACTGCATACGGCCTCAAGATGGAGAGGGGTCAGGCCAACGTGGGGCATCGGGTCATCTACGTCAGAGGGAAGAAAAGGAATGTCGATAACAATCGATGCGATTGAAGATTACATTGTGTTCTTCCAGCACAATGGTGACAGGAAGTGGGTCAGAAACTAGTCTCATAATAAAACCTAAGGACTACCATATTACAAGCTGATCCAATGATGCAGTACAAAAATAAGCTATGGAAAAAATTAGCAGGGAAGGAGTCTGGGGGCTTTTGAGAGCAGTTGAACACAGCACTTTTGGGATAATTTGCACTTTACCAAATGGTGATCACTGCACAGCTGACACATGTTAGGATCACTCGAGTGTTAATGGAAGAATTTGGGCACTTTACATCCCATTGCATATTCTTGCAAGATTCCATTCCACCAGGGGGGTTAGATTTTCAACGTGTTCCAATGACCAATGTACAGGTGATCAGTAACTATCAAAGTATTATGCAGGCCTGAAAGATATCCTGTAAGCTCCCACGACTCTTGCATCATGAGTCACTTGTGGGTGTCTTAGAGGACCCTCAGCACATCCAGGTTTGGGAGTCAAAGACAGCCTCATCTTTTGCAGGTAATGCCACAGAGTGCTTCTGGGAAGTACATTGCGGCTCACTGTTCCTTGATTGAGCAAATCATAGGCATACTGAAGATGCATTTCAGATGTCTAGACTCATCAGACTAGATGCTCCAGCACTTGCCTCAGAGGCTGTACGGCATCATCGTCATCTGTCGCTGCAAAAGGGTGGGGAAGATATGCAATAAGTGATGAAGATATATATGTATGTGTGAGAGAATCAGCAGTGATGTCCCTTGTGCTGGCAGTGTGTGAGATTCATACTGCAATGCTGTGAATGCCTGCTGACCTTATGGTCCTCATCTGCAGAGTCCCAAAACTGATTGCACTGGTGACTATCTCCCAAACATTGGTAGTGAGGTTGGTTGACCTCTGTCATCCAGTACAGAGTTGAAGAATCTCCCACTTGTCCTCGACTGCCTGGAGGGGTGCCTTGTCACCAAACTTGACCACGGAACATTTGTCTCTTTCAGGGTCATTACTCTCTCCACCAAATCTTGGGTTGCAGAGAGTGAATGTAGGTCATGGTGCTATTTAAATATAAATTGATATAGTAACAACAGGGTGGACAAACTCCCACCGTGCCAAGACATATATAGGGTGCTACACTTTTAATGTATACATAGCTAAAAAGGTAATGTTCCAGCATGGTAACTTATTGTAGCCGTCATGCCACTTTCCTACCTGCCACCTTACTTAGTCCCCTGGATGGAATTTTCCACTCAGTATTTCTACTTTTGGGGAACATCAATATAAGATGTGTTTTTTTTTATATTGTTGTCACATGTATTAGTATACAGTGAAAAGTATAGTTTCTTGTGTGTGCTACAAAGCGCAAAGTTCATAGAGAAGGAAAGATGACAGTGCAGAATGTAGTGTAACAGTCATACCCAAGGTGTCGAGAAAGATCAACTTAATGCGAGGTAGGTCCATTCGAAAGCCTTATGCAGCAGGAAGAAGTTGTTCTTGAGTTAGTTGGTACATGACCTCAGACTTTTATATCTTTTTCCCAATGGAAGAAGGTGGAAGGGAGAATGTCTGAAGTGCATGAGTTCCTTAATTATGTTGACTGCTTTGCGAGGCATAGAGGTATACAGCATGGAAATAAGCCCTTCAGTCCAATTTGTGCATATCATCCCTTTTGTTTTTAAATCACTAAGCTAGTCCCAATTGCTCGCGTTTGGCCCATATTCCTCTGTACTCACCTTACCCATGTAACTATCTAAAAGCTTTTAAAAAGACAAAATTGTATCTGCCTCTGCTGCTACCTCTGGCAGCTTGTTCCAGACACTCACTGCCCTCTGTGTGGAAAAATTGCCCTTTTTATCTCTTTCCTCTCATTTTAAACGTACGTACTCTAGTTTTAGATCCCCTATCTTTGGGAAAAGATATTGACTATTTTATTTTATAGATCACTATAAGATCACGCCTACACTCCAGAAAAAAAATGTCCCAGTCTACCTAGCTTCTCCTTTATAATTCAAGCCATCAACTCCCGGTGGCATTCTAGTGAATCTTTTCTGCACTCTTTCTAGTTTAATAATATTCTTTCTATAATAGGGGGACCAGAACTGTACACAGTATTCCAACTGTGACCTTAGCAATGTCTTGTACAACTTCAACAAGACGTCCCAACTCCTGAATTCAATGTTCTGACCAATGAAGTCAAGTTTGCTGAATGTCGTCTTCAACACTCTATCCACCTATGACTTCATTTTTAAGGAGCTATGAACCTGTAACCCTAGATCTTTTTGTTCTATAACTCTCCCCAAAGCCCTACGACTAAGTCAGTCCTGCCCTGATTCGATCTACCAAAATGCATCACCTCGCGTTTATCTAAATTAAACTCCATCTGCAATTTGTCAGTCTACTGCTCCAATTGACCAAGATTCCGTTGCAACCCTAGGTAATTTTCCTCGCTATCTACATTGTCAACCTCAGGCTAAACGGAGGATCCTTTAAAACAGAGTTGAGAAAGAATTCCTTCAGCCAGAAAGAGGTGAATCTGTGGAACTCTTTGCCACAGAAAGCTGTGGAGGCCAGGTCATTGAGTGTCTTTAAGACAGAGTTAAGTTCTTGACTAATTAGGGGATCAGAGATTATGGTGAAAAACAGGAGAATGGGGATGAAAAAATATCAGCATGATGAAATGGCATGATAGGCCGGATGGCCTAATTCTGCTCCTATAACTTATGGTCGATGTTACTAACTTTGGTGTCATCTGCAAAATTACCTCCTAAATTCTCATCCAAATCATTAGTATAAATGAAAAATAATAGCGAACCTAGCACTGATCTCTGAGGCACACCAGGAAGTGCAGACAGAGCCAGTGGGTGAAAGGCTGGTTTGCGTGATGGACTGGGCTACATTCACTACCTTTTATAGTCTCTTGTGGTCTTGGGCAGAGTAGGAGCCATACCAAACTGTGATACAACAGCAAAGAATGCTTTCTGTGTTGCACGTATAGAAGTTGGTGAGTTGTAGCTGATATGCCACATTTTTGTAGTTTTCTGAGAATATAAAGGTATTGGTGGGCTTTCTATAGTGTCAGAATAGGGGATCAGAACAGGTTGGTGGTGATCTGGACACCTAAAACCTGAAGCTTTCAACCATTTCTATTTCATCCCGGTTAATGTAGAAGGGGACATTCTGAAGTCTATGACAATCTCCTTCATTTCTTTGACATTGAGGGAGAGATTATTGACATCGCACCAGTTCTCTCTTTCATTCCTGTACTCTGTCTTATCATTGTTTGAGATCTGATCAGAAATAAAAGAAGAATTCAGAGAAAGCTTATTTACTCAGACAATGATAAGAACTTTGGGAATAGGAGCAGGAAGAAACAATCACACCTCTTGAGTCTGCTCTGCCATTCAGTAGATTCATGACTGACTGATCATCCACCTCATCTCCACTTTCTTGCCCACTTCCTTGATTTCGTAGATTAGAATCCTCAAGTGCAGAAATCTGCAACGACTCTCCGGAGCATCCCACCTTGGCACTTTCCTTGTAACTCCGTATGTTTAGCCCAATAATCCCACTAACCTACGCATCTCTGGCCACTAAACGGCTGTTTAACATGGCCAATTCACCTAACCTGCGTATCTTTGGACTGTGGGAGGAAACCAGAGCACCTGGAGGAAACACGCACAGATATGGGAAGAATGTACAAACTCCACACAGTCACCCAAGGCTTGAACTGAACTCAGGTCCCTGATTCTATGAGGCAGCAATGCTAATCACAGTGCCAGAACCACTATGTCACCATGATTTCCTAGGAGATCAAAAATCTATCAATCTGTTTTGATCTCAAAGTTGGAACCTACACAGCCCTTTGGGTTGCACAATTCCAAATATTCTCAACCAAAATGTAAGTATTTCTTCTTCCCCTTCAGTCCTAAAAAATCAAGTTCTTATCCTCAGTCTGTGCTCCATTGTCTAGATTCCTCAGCCAGGGGAAACAACTTCTCTGTATCTACTCTGTCAATCCCTACTAAATTTTGTATGTTTCAATGAGATCACATCACATTCTTTTTCACTCCAGAAAGTATGAGTCCAATTTAAAACCAATCTTGTGAACTTTGACTACTGTTTTTTGGATATTAATGATAAAAATGCGTATAGTATTTCAAGTGTACTCTTACCAAAGCCCTATACAAGACGTCCTTATATTTTATACTTCAATCCCCTTACAATAATAAAGGCCAGCATGCCATTTGTATTCCTAATTGCTTGCAATATCTGCATGCTGACTTCTTGTTCCTTGAATGAATACACTCAAATCTCTGTCAACATCCACAAAATAAAATCGGATAATGTAGCATCTGTGGAGAGAGAAATATGGTTAATGTTTTCAGTCATGACCTTTCATCACTACTGATGACGCCAGAACTGCTGAGTATTTCTTGGATTTTCTAATTTTGTTTAAGATTTTCAGCATTCACAGTATTTGGTGTTTGAATCAACATTTAAAACTTTCACATTTTTTTCAAAAGTATTCTGTTTTTCTATTCATAGTACTAAAGTAAATAATTTTACACTTGCCCACATTATACTCCATGTGCCATTTTGCTGCCTACTCATGTTTCATTGCAGCGTTTTTGTATCTTCTTCATAACTCTACCATATCCCAAGTGAGATCCTTTTGATTACCCTATTTTTGCCATAATTTTAAATAGAATGTTTTTTTCATTCTCTCTGGCTACACCAATATTTATTGCCTGCTCTGGTTGATCTTGAGAAGGTAGTGATGAGCTGCCTTTCTGAACTGCTGCAGTTCATGTGTGTACCAATGTATTGTTAGGGAGGGAATTCCAGGACTTTGACTTGGTGGCAGTGAAGAAACCTTGATATGTTTCCAAGTCAGCTTGGTGGGTGGCTTGGAGGGGAATCTCCAAGTGGTGGTATTTCCATTTGTCTGTTGTCCTTATCTTTCCAGATGATAGTGATTTGATTTATTATTGGCACATGTTTTGTACACGGTGTCAAGTATTCTTTCTTGCATGCTATACAGACAAAGCATACAGTTCATAAAGTGCAGAATATAATGTTACAGGAGCGGTCATAGGTTTGGAAGATGTAGTCTAAGCTGGTTTGGTGAGTTTCTGCAGTGCAGTACACACTACTGCCACTCTGCATCAGTAGTGGGGGAGTGAATATTTGTGGAATGGGTGACAGTCAAGCAACTGCTTTGTCCTTGATGGTGTCGAGCTTCATAGGTGGTGTTAGATCTGCATTCATCCAGGCAAGTACACAGTATTCTGTGACATTTCTGTTAATGTGTGGAGATTCTAACATTTTAACATACTCTAGAAAAGGTAATATGGTGGGTAGCCAACATAGATTTTAATGGAGAATTTCATGACTATAAATTGTGGTAGTACTATACCATTTCATTTTTTAAGTCACAAGCTTCAGTTTGTTAAATGTCTGCATATGGAAAATACATTTTGTGCCTTGGCACGAGTTAGTGTTGAGAAAAAGCTCAAATTGAATTGTCATACTCTTGCTTGATTTTATCAACTTTTGAAATAAAGTTATTCAAAGTGTTTCCCATATTAATTTTCTGTTTATATGGCATTATAATTTATTTTCCAGGATCAAAGCTTGCTTCCAAAAAAATACTTCGAAATTGACTTTCCAATGATTGTCTTGAGAAAAATACATTTGATCAAGTAAGTTCCTATGATTATTAAATCAGCTGCTTCATTTGGATTTTCAGATTAAGAGTGGCTATTAACAATATATAAATGTGATATGTCACAGTGATGTAACCTGGCCCTTCTCTTTCCAAGGTGCAGTGTGAGGGATTAATAAACATGATTTGAAGGTGTAATTCAGTGTCATCTTAAAGTCATTCATTCTGCTGTTACTTCTATATTCCTATCATAAACTCCTAATTTCACATTAAAAATACCTGTGTAAATGAGTTTTGCTACAATTTACATGCTTCCAGCAGTGATAGTACTACAGCATCTCCACTGGAGCATCACCAGTTGACAAGTAGATGTAACTAATGTTCAATGTGGGAATTTATAATGAAAAATGCCAATAGGAAATTAAGGCAGATGAGAAACCTTTTATATATAAATATATTGCGCGCCTTGGAGACGATGGCAATTACATTTCTCCAATCTGAAAAAAATCTATCAATCACTACTGTTTTCTAATCAACTTCAATAAACTTCATGTATACAACATTCACCTAATTTCCTCAAACAACTCTATCAAATTCATCAGTAACTAACTTGCCTTTTAAAATCCATTTTGGCTGTCCTTAATTAGTTCATGTATTTATACGTGAGAATTTATTTTCTGTATTATGACCTCTCGAAAGTTATCCACTGTCAATTTTAGGTTGACCAGCCTGTAATTACTTGATTTCTTTCTGTTCTTTTTGAACGGAGGTATTATATTGCCCACCTGTTACATAACTTCCTTCTATATTATTAGGAAATATTGTAGCCAAAGTCTCTATTAATATATGAAGATTTGTGATATTTTCTTAAAAAATTTTAAGTATTACATTTCAAAACTAAGTGAATTTACACAATTTTAAGACCAGAGGTTGTAGGCATTGGAGATTGATGTGAAATACCCAATTTGTAGAATATCACCACGCAATCTATTTCAGTTTGATCTAAGTGTTAGTTGCAGTAAGGGTCTAATTATGTTAGAGCTGCAGTTAGATATAACAATTGTATTTTAACCAAAGTCGGTTGCCTTTAAGGAGAGCAGTTCACAAGTACTGTACTTAAGCGTAGATACTGCATTGTGCAAAACAATAAAGGAACAGTACTTGGGCAATATGCATATAGATTGACAGGAAAAAAAGATCATTAAAAAAGAACAGATATGTATTACCTAGAACTGAGAGTCGGGCAGCTGAAAACATAGATTTTATATATTGCAGAGGGTGATCTGTGTACAAAATGAACACCCTAGGATGGCAGTGAGGGCTGACTGTCAGTAAAATCCGCTATCTGCCAGTTGGAATTTTCCCTTCAGGACTTTTATGGCAGCTAATGGTTGCTCAAATTTCCTGCTGACCCATGTCAGGGGATAAAATCTGAAAAGTTTGCACGTCAAGAGTATTCATTAAAATCACAACTCACCAGAATCATTCCTTCTAATTTAGTGTCATGTAAGCAAGTAATTAGACTAGTTTAATTTACAACCAAACAAGTGGTGTGCACCTGCCCATCTTTTCACTCGTGACTTTGAAGTGCGTGTATGCAGAAGTTGCCTTTCACAGTGCTGTTACCATTTCTCATCAGAGCTGGTAAAACTGCTCTCTCAGGCAACACCAGAGTTAGATGCGCTGGCAAGGTTGCACTGTACCCAGAAAGGCTGTTATGCAGGACTGCATTGCTGTACAGGGCAGGGTAAATGGTAGGGCTGCATTGTGCCCAGAGTGATTCTTGTAGGGTGTAGGCAGTGCTGCATCTGAGGGAACTGGGTCATGTTTAGTTCTGTACTAAAAGGAATGAGTTTGCACATTCATATGACTGGGGTAGGTGTTTAGAATATGAGAGATGGGGGATATGCACAGACTCCTGGGCACTTGGGGAGGGGGCAGTTTATATAACTGGGAGAGTAAAGTGGTAGTTACTCATTTGGTCATTTCAGGAGGGCAGGAATATCCATAATGATTACAGTGGGCTCCAGGGAGGGAGACAAGAAAGTGATTGGAGAGAGCTGTATCTGCACATTGTGGGGATGTGGGATGATTGAAGGGATTCCATAGTGATGGTGGGGCTGTGAAGCTGGTTTCCAGTTAAAAGTGTAGCATTACTCTGACTACCTGACGGAATGACGCAATTTAAAAAAAAAAAAATCTTGGGGGAAAAAAAAGATTATCGGGGAAGGTGTGGGAAGATCCATTGGATGGGCCCATTCAGTGGAACCGTAAATTTTTGTACGTGAGAGCATTGAGAAGATTCAGCTGAAAATAGTAATGAAGACTTAGTAAAAAGTAATGCATCAGGAACATTAAATTATAGTGCACTTTGATGCAATAATATTTTAGGACTTTGGGTCACATTTGAATTTGGTCTTATTAATCCATATGTACAGTGCAGAAGGAGGCCATTCAGTTCATCGAGTTGTTCTGACAACAATCACACCCAGGCCCTGTAACCACAAGTATTTACCCTGGTAATCCCCTGAGAATTTAACATGGCCAATCAACCTAATCTGCACATCTTGGGGAAAATGTGAGGAAATCACAGCACTTGGAGGAAGCCCACGCAGACAAGGGGACAAAGTGCAACCCCCACACACATAGTGACCTGAGGCAAGAATTGAACTGGACATTGGCACTGTGACTGGGCAGTGCTAACCATTGTGTCATCATGCCACTTGATCCTTTTGCCATCAGAGTAATGTGAGTCTATTAATGGAGTACAGCGGCAGAACAATTGCCAAATGCAAGATGATCCATACAATCTTGTACATTGCAATGTGGAATAGATGTGGCTTCTAGGACACAAAGCTTCCAAAGATTCCAAAAGTTCAAAGCAAGGGTGAATTCAAATCCAAATGCAGCAACCTGACAGTGCCTTTTGTTGAGTCTTAAATCACATGGTTGTTTTCAACCTTCTCCAGTTCTATTTATGATTGTCCACTATCCAGTTACTGGAGGATTAATAGGCATGTATGATCCTTCAGTTCCACTGAGGAAGAAAAATTCCAAGAAGTGCCTATCATCTGTGGTTAACTAAAAGATGCATAAGAGGTCAGAAAATTGGAAAGAATATAAAAAAAACAAATAATAACAAAGATTGATTATTGTCCAGCTAATGGGAAAGTGAGAATTGGCATAAATGGACCCTTTCCTGTTTGGCAGGATGTGACGAGTGGTGTGCCATGGGGATTAGTGCTGGGGCCTCAACATTTTACAATTTATATAATGGCTTGTACGAAGGGACTGAAGATGTGGTTACTAAATTTTCTGGTGCCACAGACTGGTAAGGAAGTAAATTGTGAAGAACATCATAGTGCCTGCCTGTCATGAGATTTAGTGAGCAGCTCAGCAATGCATAATTATTTTTTGACTAAAAGATTAAGCATGGGAACCTGCCCTGCTGATCAGCAAGAAACCTGCTGATAATCCTGCCTTCACTTTTTCTGCAAAATAGAAAATTCCACCCATAGACTTTATCCAGTGAAATTAATCCTTTTGCAGCAGGCATGCTTTCACTGTGTTATTTATTCATACCTATGGTCATGACTTATCCAGTAGTTCTTTAGTTTCCTATATCCATTGTAGCTTTGGATCTTGAATATTGAGTTGTAGGTTGTTGGATCTCAGGTAAATGCTTGCTGCACTTGACCTGTGGCAGTAGTTGCTAATGTTTATGCAAGTAAAATGAAGCCAAAGTTTAAAATTATTATAATACAACAAGTGCACTTTGCAGATAATGCCAGTGCTGCACAGCTGGCTTCTGAACCAGCTCTTGTTGCAACAAAATATGAATTTTGGGATCATAAAACATAGAACAGCACAGGAACAGATCCTTCAGCCTTTGTGCTGTGCTGAACAAATGCCAAACTAAACAAATACTTCTGCCTGCTCTTGGTCCATATCCCTCTACTCTTTGCATATTCATGTGCTTATGTAAAAGCCCCTTAAATGCCCCAATTGTATCTGCCTCCATCCATGTCTGCTTTGAACTTCCACCTCTCACCTTAAGTGCATGCCCCTTTATATTAGACATATCAACTCTGGGGAAAAAATGATTCTGACAGTCAACCTTATCTATGCCCCTCATAATTTTACAGACTTCTATCGAGTCTCCCCTCAGCTTCTGCTGCTCCAGAGAAAAGAACTCTAGTTTGTCCAGCTTCTCCTTATAGCTCATACCTTCTAATCCTGGTAAACTTCTTTTGCACCCTCTTCCAAAATTTCCACATCTTTCATGTAATATGATGACTAAAATTGAATGCAGTAATCTAAGTGGAGCCTAACCAAAGCTTTATAAGCAGCAACATAACATTCTGCTTCTTGTGCTCAATGCCCTGACCAATAAAGACAAAACACCCCTCCACCATTACTCTCTGATTTTTGACTTCTATGGTAAGCCAATTCTGAATCCAACTGGCCAAGTAACCATGGATCCCATGCATCTGATCATCTTCTGGATGAGCCTTCCATGAGGGACCTAGTTGAAAATCCATGGAGACAACCCCACTGCTGCACTCTCATCTATCACCTTTGTCACATCCTTGAAAAAATCAGTCAAGTTAGTAAGACATGGCCTACCCTGCATTAAACTATACTGACTTTCCTCAATTAGGCCGTGCTTTTCCAAATAGATGTAAATCCTATCCCAAAAAATCTCCAATAGTTTCCCAACCACTGATTTCCTGGATTATTCCCACTTCCTTTCTTGAAAAGAGGAACAACATTAGCTACTCACCAGTTCTTTGTACCTCTCCAGTGGCAAGTAAGGACACAAAGGTCTTTGTCAGAAACCCAGCAATCACTTCTCCTGCTTCTGTCAATAACCAGTAGTAGATCCCATCGGGTCTTGGGGACTTATCCACCTTAATACTTTTCAAGAGATGCATAACCATTTCTTTCTTGATCTCAAAATGTTCCAGCATATTAGTATGCTCCACACTAATCTCACTATTCTCCATGTCTTCCTTCTTGATGAATAGCGAAACAATATACTCCATTCGGATCTCACCCACATCCTTTACCTCCAAGTACAAGTTCCTTCCTTTATTCTTGAGTACTCATACCCTCTCCCTTGTTATCCTTGTGTTTTTAATGCATGTATAAAATGCCTTGAGATTCTCTTTAACCCTACTTGCTAGAGTCATTTCACAGTCCCTCCTTGCTTTCCTAATTCCCTGCTTGAGTTTTTTACTGCCTTCACTATATTCCTCATGGGCTCTGTCTGATTTTAGCTTCCTAAACATTACATATGCTTCTTTTTACCTTTTGACTAAATTCACAACCTCCCTCTTTATCCAAGGATCCCTTACCTTACCATCCTTGTCCTTCCTCCTTACTGGAACATGCCAATCCTGAACTCTGATCAGTAAATCTTTAATCAGTTCCCATATGTCAAATCTGGACTTACCTGACATCAACTGTTCCCAATTAACTTCCCCTAGCTGCTGCTCAATACTGTGATAATTTGCTCTCCACTAATATGGAACCTTCCCTCAAAGTCCTGAGTTATCCTTTATAGCAATCTTAAAACTTAAGGAGTTGTGATCACGGTTTCTAAAATATTTTACCACCAAAAGATCAGTCACCTGGCCAGGCTCGTTTGCCACTATAAGGTCCAGTATGGCTTCTCTTCTAGTTGGACTATTTAATACTGTTTCAAGAAACCCTCTTGGATGCACCAAATAAATTCTGCCCCATCTAAGCCTCTTGCTCTAAGAAAGTCCCAGTTAATATTGGGGAAGGTTTATTATCATATCTCTGTGTTGACTGATTATCTATATAATTTCAACTCCTTTGTCTATTAGTCATAGAAAAAAATCTGTGTAAACAAAATAATTGTGACTTGCAGTTGGCAGAAAGTCTGTCTCCATGGCCCAAATAATTACTACTTGGGGGAGGGCAGAAACCAAGTAATTTACATTATTGGAGTCTGTGGCCAACTTTTCAGCTTATATGTTAGGGAGACAGATTACATTAAAACTAATATATTTCATTAATTTATTTGCTACAACTGAACAACCATTTCCTATGATTATTAGACGTTCTTTAGGAAGACAAGCAAAACTTTGGCCAGTAGAAATTTTGATTGTTTCCATTGATAAAGTACAAACAAATTAAGTAATGATTTTGATCATTACCCAGATGTTCCCATCAGATGAGTAATCTAGTATTTTCAGGGAAAGACGTAAGACATGTTTTCTGATGCTGTGTACGTAGTGTGGTCCATTATTTTCTCAAAAAAAAGAATGAACATGAGTCAGAGGATCACACGTCAGTTAGTTTGCTATTAGTAGGAAAACCTCCAGTTAATTTCTTCTCCAGTTAATTCCCCATGTCCCATACGAAGAAACATTACTAGAAAGAGTTTCTTTCCATGAGCATTGTCCCTCTCTTTAATGTCACCACTATCACACCATTTCAATCTTTTTCCTGTTCAAAATCCTTTCAACAGGGAGATAATGACATGTTATTAACCCTTCTGAATCTATCCCCAAACTTTAAAACGGTTGATCATGCCATTTTCCTCTCCAGAGTATCATTTGACTAGCTGAATCTACTCATCTCACCCACACCTACCCCCGTCTTATCCCCATAACCACACAAATTTACTTTGCTAATCCCCTTATCCTACATATCTTGGGACACGAAGGGACAATTTAACGTGGCCAATCTACCTAATCTGCACATCTTTGGACTCTGGGAGGAAACCCACACAGGCATGGGGCAAATGTGCAAGCTCCACACAGTCACCCAAGGATGGAATCAATTCCAGATCCTTGGTGCTGTGAGGCAGCAATGCAAGCTACTATGGCACCGTGCCGCTTTGAAGAATTCTCTGATTTGATGAGTGCGCTGATAAAATAGGATGATGAAAAATTTATAGCAAAGGTTCCATTCTAAATGTTGACAAAAATATAATAGGAAATATAATTGGTGAACTGGAAATGGCTGCAAAAAAAATTATATAGTTACTGACTAAATGGAAATTAATTTAAACTTCTTTCAGTTTGTAGTATAGTTTGATTCAGGTAAGTCATTTCAATTTTTTTATTCATTCGTAAGGAGTGGACATAGCTGGTAAGGCCTGTGTTTATTGCCCATCTCCAATTATTCTTGAGCAGGTGATGGTGAGCTGCCTGCTTGAACTATTCCATGAGGTATAGATATACCCATAGTAATATTTGAGAGGAAATTCCAGAGTTTGGATCCAGTAACAGTGAAGAAGAGGTAATGTAGTTCCTGGTTGGTATGGTGTATGGCGTGGAAGGGAACTTGTTAGTGGTGGTATTTCTATGCACCTGCTGATTTATAGCCTTCCAAGTGCTAAAGACCACATGCTTGAAAGATGCTATTTGAAGGAACCAAGGTGAATTGCTGCAGTGCATCTTAGTACACACTACTGCCACTGTGCTAGTGGTGGAGGGAATGAATGTTTAAGATGGGATGCTGATAAAGCAGACTGCATCTTCTTGGTTGGTGTTGAGCTTTTTGAATGTTGTTAGAGCTACACTTATTTAGGCAATTGGTGATTATTCCATGAGAGTCTTGTTTTCTGCCTAGTAGATGGAGGGCAGGTTTTCGGAGGTAGGAAGGGTGTTAATTACTGCTGAATTTCCAGCCTGTAATCCCTTCCTTTTAATGCTTTATATTTATAAGTTTCCTTGTCTGTATTAACAATCAGATTGTTGTTGCTAAATAACCTCAACATCAACAATGTCATTAAACATCAAAGACAGATGAATAGATTCTATGCAGCTGGAGAGGGTCATTATTACCTAGCACTTTTGTGTATGAATGATGTTTGCTACTCATCAGCTAAAGCCTGTATATTGTGCTCATAGACTTCTTTAGTATCTGAATTGAATATTCCCATACCTCCTATCCCTTTTTATGATTGAGAGTATACTGTGGCAATAGAATTGGATTTGTTTTGCCTTTTATGAGTAAAACATAATTGGGTAACTTTTCGTAAGTTAAAGATGCCAATGTTGTAGCTGTACTGGAACAGTTGGCTGGGACACAGCTAGTTGTGGAGCACGAGTCTTCAGTTCTACAGATGGGATGTTAAAATTCCTGTAGGTGATGCTGTATCCACTGTCTTCATCTATTTCTTGATATCACATGGAGTGAATCAAATTGGCTGAAGACTGGCATTTGTGATGATAGGGACCTGTGACAAAGGAGGCTGATGTAGATCATCCACTTGACACTTATGGTTGCAAATGATTGCCCTAGTCATTTTTCACTGATACAGTGGACTCTATTGCCATTAAAGATGCATATATTTGTGGAGCCTTTGCTTCTAGTTAATTGTTTAATTGTCAACCACCAGTCATGACTAGATGTAGCATGGTTTGATTGTTGGTTGTGAGATTGCTAAGATCTGTCTATAGCATGCTGCTTCCACTGTATAGAATGCATATAGTGTTTTGTAGCTTCACCAGGTTAACAACTCACTTTTGGGTATGCCTGCTGCTCCTGATCACACTACTGACTGAACCAGGCTTCTTTTGTGATTTGGATGGTAATGGTAGAGTGAGAGATGATGCTGCACCAAGAGGTTACAGATTGTAGTTTAATACAACTGCTGCTGGCCTACAAAGCCTCATGAATGTTTAGTTTTTGAGCTGCTAGATCTGATCAATCTTCCACTGCCATTGACAGATACACGCAACAGGTAGATATTGTCATCAACAGATACAGCTGTGAAAAGTAGGTTTTTCTTTTTAAGAGTCCAATCTGGCAAAAACGTCCTTTGGCACTCAGTCAGCTTAATGTTACCGGACCACTTTTGAACATTGAAGTGTCTTTCTTCTCGCCTTGTCCCAAGTACGTTGCATCTTTGCTACCCTCAGTGTTTCTTCCAGGTTGTACTCAACATAGAGCATTGATTAATCAGTTTAGGGAGGTTGGTAATTGGTAATCAGTTGGAGGCCTCTTTGTCCATGTTTGACCTTATGCCATGAGACATTGGTCCAAAAGCAGTGAAAGGACTCTTTGGGCTGCTATCTCCTGATTGTAGACCATTATGCTGCCAATGGGACGGGACATATTCAGGGGTGGTATTGGAGGAGTCTGACATATTTGGCTGTAAGATAGAACCTAGAATGGTTACAGCAGAAGGAAGCCATTCAGTCCGTGATGTTTGTGCAAGCTGTACAAGAGCAATCAAACTCATCTCACTGTCCTGCCTTTTCTCTTCAGATAGTTAAATTGGATAATTCAGTGAGCCTATGTCAGGGAAGACTTGACTTATCTGTGGCTCTGCTCTCCAATATTGAGAAACTATCCAGACATTACTGAGGAGGACTTTGCAGGTTTGACTGAGCTGAG
The DNA here is from genome assembly GCA_024679065.1 of Sphyrna mokarran. Lineage (NCBI taxonomy): Eukaryota > Metazoa > Chordata > Chondrichthyes > Carcharhiniformes > Carcharhinidae > Sphyrna > Sphyrna mokarran. The sequence goes on from JAGIQG010000018.1 coordinate 22,228,826, forward strand.
TGTGCTTTTGTAGTTTCTGGTATCAAAGTTGACACTGACTGGGCTGCTCAGTTTTACTCTTTTCTGTTTGCAGTTTGTTACAATATATGACTTGTAGGCTTTTAAAAGCAGTTAAGAGTCAAGCATGTTACTATAGGTCGAGACTCGGATATAGGTCAGTGTCCCTGAAGGACATTAGTAAACTATTTGGGTTTTTAATGACAAAATGGTAGTTTGACCATTATTACTGAACTAGCTTATCATTACAGATGTATTAATTAATTGAATTTAAATGCCTTCAGTCACATGGTGGGATTTGAACTCATCTCTCCAGAGTGTTGGTTTGGTATTTTAAATAAGGATCTGTTTTGTTATATTCGATGATATGTGAAATATGAAATAAATGTTATTAAAAACAGGTCTTTAATGTTTTTGTACAAATAATTTACAATTGAAATTTCTTGTTTTTACTTTGCATCAGTTGAAAAACACCATAAGATTGCTAAGAAACAACATGTAACTATTTGCTTTCTGCTACAGAACAAAGCCTCCATTGTCAAAGCCAATTATAGAAACACATTCAAGTAGTAGCCTGTTGATAGGTGAGAAAAAGAATTATACTTGTTTATTATCTCTTTCAAAATGTAATGAAGTAAAACAATGACTGAAATGGACTGATCTTTGGTCCAATGATATAATTTCTCCTCGAGTCCAACTGGGTTAATGAACTGTGCATCTCAACTACTCCTGACTTTTTTGAGAACCACATTACAAACCTCCGAAGCCTGATGAGTTATGAATCTCAGTGGCCAGGCTTACGAGTTATCTGCCTTTAGAATACATAGATATACCTTTGTTCATGTTGTAGCTAATTATACCTAACTTAAGGTAGGAATTTCTAATAATTGTTATCTCTTTATCTTGGTAAAGGGTTAATTGTATGCAGATATTGACATTAACTTAAAAATTTACTTCATAAGTAAATGCTTATAAATAGGAACACCCATGGAGGGAGGCAGGGAATGTTGCTGCAATGCACCATCAATCTTGGGAATTGCATCTAAATTTGAATTATTAAATTTCCTTTAAAGTTTGAATTTATTTTGGTTACACTGGATAATAGTTTCCTTTCAAATGGGACACTTAATTATTTTTGATTCTTTTAAAATAAGTATAAATAGGAACAGACTGAAACTAGTGATTGGGTTAGAGGGTGCATGTTTGTGATACTTGTCTCTTGTAAATAAATGCCTGGAAAAGTGCGTAAAGATTAGTATAGATATCTATCTTTCAGCACCTAACTTTCAGGATTGCAACAAAAAAAGTCATCTCCCAACCCTTTCATTTTGAGAACACTAATTCAAAATTATTTGCTTTTTAATTTCATTTTCTAACTGTAAATTTCTGTAAATGATGACAGAGTTTTCAGTTAAAATTTTTTTGCAAATTTACTAGATGGCTGCAACATGGATTCTGATCGATACAGTATTATAGGACAAGATCTCCGTGACCTGCCTGCATTAATGGAAAAACTGAAGAAATTTGGTTTAAATACAAAGTAAGTTTATTCTTCTGAAATTGTCTTTAAATTGCATTTCAATCTTGTCACTCTTCCATTACAGTCATGAATTTATTCTATAAGACTGTAATCATGTTGCATTATCACACCCCATCCTCTCTCAAGCTTTTTGCAGTATAGCCCCTGGAAAAAACCCATGCAGACACTAGGAGAATGTCCAAACTCCACACAGACAGTGGCCCAAGCTGGGAATTGAACCCAAGTCCCTGGAGCTATGAAATGGCAGTGCTAACCAGTATGCTACTGTGCTGCCCAAGGGACTCCCCCCTGCTTTTTTTTTGTTCTCTCAATGCAGCTCTGTAGAGACGCTATCCAAAGACAGATTCAGATTTCACATGTATACCAATGGTGCCCAGCTCTATCTCACTATCACCTCTTGAGTTTTGAGGTAACGATGCTTCCTAATCCAGCTATCATCCTCCACACTCTAAACTGCAGCTCATCCAGAATTCTGCTGTGTCCTATCTCGCAACACATCTTGTTTATCTATCACTTCTATCTTTGCTGACGTGCATTGGCTCCCATCTCTAAATGAGAGCGTAGGTAGAAGAGTTGATCATTCAGTCCCTCAAGTTTGTTATTCAGTGAGATCCTAGCTCCATTTTATATTTACATCTTAGCTCCATTTATCTGCTTTGTCTCCATATCATTTAATATCCTTGCACTAACAAAAATCTTATCAATCTCAGAATTAATATTATTAATTTAATTAGCATCTACTGACACTGGTTGAGAATTCCAACTCCCATCATCCTTTGTGTGAAGAAATGTTTCTCAACTTCTCTCCTGAATGGCCTGATTCTGATTTTAAGGTTATGCCTCTGTCTTGGATTCTCACCAATTTCTCTTACCTACCCCATCAATTCTTGTCAAAAATCTTTCTTTGACTTTAACCTTCTACATTCCAGGGATACAAACCTAGTTTATATAATGCTTCCTCATAACCTAACATAATTTAATATTTTTTTTTAAAAAGGTTAAGTAAATCACAAATGAAAGTTGGCAGTAATGTTGGTCATTAAGCTGTTGGATTCTTGTAAAAGCCACTTTAATAAGTGGCTCATTAAAGTCCTTTAGGGAAAGAAACCCACTGTTCTTTCTTGGTCTAACTTGTATGCAACTCCAGATACACAACAATGTGGTTAACTTTTTATTGCCTTCTGAAATGGCCCAACAAGTTGTAGCAAACTGCTACAGAGACAATAAAAATAAAACCAAACATACCATCTGACATCAAATAAAGCATTTGATTTGAAAATGACAAAGTCAGACATAGCCCAGTCAGCTCTCCAAAGTCCTCTTCATTAATATGTGGGCACTTTTGCCAAAGATGGCAGAGTTGACCAACAGACTTTAACAACAGTCCAACATATGTTCAATCACTAAATCATACCTATCCACCAACATCCCAGACACTTCCATCACCATCCCTGGGTATGCAGTGTCCTACCAATAGATGGCAGTATATGGCACAGAATTGTTGGGAAATGGTTCAGGTAATTGTCAAGACTGATGCTAGACCTTCTGAAATCCCGTATCATCAGGCCAAATTGGAGCAAGAAAACCCCTTGCTGCCTGCCACTTCAGTTAGCCAATGAATCAATGCTTGTCTACCTTCAACAGTACTTGGAAGCAGCAGTGAATGTTGTAAGAGCACAGAACAGCTCTAGGTGGATCATTTTAATGCTCAACACCAAAGAGCGATTGTGTAGTATATACACTTGTGCCCTGAAGGAGATGGTTGTCAGACTGATCTTGTGGCAGCTGGTGAGGGAATCAACAAGAAGAAAAACCTATTGAGTTTGTCCTCTTTAGTTTACTTTCACTGATACAATTTTCCATGTCCATGTGAGGAATTACAAATGGAACTGACCACTTTTCAATTATGAACAAACACCACACTTAAAACCTAATGAGAGAGAAGGTCATTGATAAAGCAGCTGAAGATGACAGGGTCTAGGAAACTGCCCGAGATAGTTGGCCCCCTACAATCAGAACATTTTCTTCTGTGTTCTGTATTTTATGAAGGATGCTTGACACTACACTTAGTGAAATGCTACCTTGATGTTACTTTCACTTCATCTCTGGAATTCAGTTCTTTTGTCCATTTTGGACCCCAGGCTATAATGAGGTCGAGAACCAAGTGCTCCCAAGCTGATCATTGGTGAAGAGATTTGTGGCAAGTTCCATTTTTAAATACTATCAACGACCCTTTACATACTTTGCTGAGTGAAAGTAGGTAGATGGAGCTAATTGGCTGCATTTAATTTACCTTGCTTTTGTTGGGCAGGATGTGCCTGAGTAAACGCAAGCAGGAACGAGAGGAGCAGCACAGGCAGGGGCAGAACTACAAGGCGAGAGAAAGACATAATGATATCACCCTTTAAAAGTATTATCACTGGTAGACAGACAGATGATTGGCGTGTGACAACTTTCTAACCCACAGATCACAATCAATGAAGATAGGCAACAACACCTCCTCTGAGATCCTCAGTACTGGTGCCCCAAAAAGCTGACTTCTCAGCCCCTTATTTTACTCCTTATACACTAACATGTGGCCAAATTCTGTTCCAACTCCATTTTCAAGTTTGCTAACGACACCAATGTTGTGGGTTAGATCTCAAATAATGTCAAGACAACATTATTAAGGACGCCGTGCACCCCAGACACATTCTCTTCCATTAGAAGTGGCTTCTTCTCTGCAGCCATCAGATTAATATATAACCATATATTAAGCTAATCTTTCTCAACACCCAATCTGTAACTGTCACACTATATTCTTTCCTTCTCCCTTAAATACTCTATGAACACTGTTTTATCTGTATCGCACACAAGAAACAATACTTTTCACTATCCCAATATCTGTGATAATAATAAATCAAATCAAATATCTGTTTTAGTTCCTATCCTACAAAGTTTGGTCTTCAATCAGCTATGATTTCCCTGCTGCTGGGTCAACATGCGCTCCACTGGGACTATGTGGTAGCTGGTGTGCAATAATCATCCCATATTAAAAGAATCTAATGTAAAAAGTCTCTTAACACCAGATTAAGGTCCAACAGATTTATTTGGTAACAATAGCCGCCAGCTTTTGGAGCACTGCTCCTTTGTCAAGTAAGTGGGACTTTTGTTCACAAACAAGGCATGTAAAGACAAACTCAATTTACAAAATAATGATTGGAATGCAAATCTTTACAGATAGTGTGAGTGGAGAGAGCGTTAAGCACAGTTTAAAAGAGATGTGTATTGTCTCCAGCCAGGAGAGTTAGTGAGATTTTGCAAGCCCAGGCAAGCATGGGGATTACAGATAGTATGACATGAACCCAAAATCCCAGTTGAAGCCGTCCTTGTGTGTAGAACTTAGTTATCAGTCTCTGCTAAGTGACTCTGCGTTGTCGTTGTCAGGAAGAGAACATTCTTGCCTGTTGATTGTTGAGTGGTGTTCTTTCATCCGTTGTCGTCATGTCTGCATGGTCTTCCCAATGTACCATGCCTCAGGACATCCTTTCCTGCAGCGTAACAGGTAGACAACATTGGTCAAGTTGCAAGAGTATGTACTGTGTAGCTGGTGGATGGTGTTCTCACCTAAGAACCAACGTTGTTGACAATCACCAGTCAAGATTTCTCTCCCTGTTGGGGAATACTTCAGCAATCGTGGGCATTCAGCATGTGGTTTTCAAGTAAACGTTCACTAAGGCGGCCTTCACGACACATGACAGTGCAGAGTTGCTGAGCAGAGACTGTTAGCCAAATTCCACGCACACACAAGGATGGCCTCAACTGGAATCTTGGTTCATGTCACAGTATCTGTAACCCCCACGACTTGCCTGGGCTTGCATAATCCTCACTTACTGTCCTGTCTGAAGACAATATACATCTCTTTAACCTGTGCTTAATGCTTCCACTCACATTGTCTGTATCTTTAAGACTTGATTACCTGTAAAGACTCGCATTCCAACCATTATCTTTGAGTTTGTGTCTTTATATGCCCTGTTTGTGAACAAAACTCCCACTTACCTGACGAAGGAACAGTGCTTTGAAAGCTAGCAGCTCTTGCTACCAAATAAGGATTGGACTTCAACCTGGTGTTGTGAGACGACTTATTGTGTTTATCCCAGTCCAATGCTGGCATCTCCACATTAAAAGAATCTATGTACAGGCATCTTCTACATCATCCGCCGAAATGAATTTTGGTCCTGGAACATCAGAATTCTTAGGGACAGACCGGAATGCCACACTGCCACCACAGCCTGGGAACACTGCCACCACAACACTGACGTTGCTGCCCTGAGTGAAATATGACTGACAGGAGAAGGCCATCTTAACTCGCAATCATTGGGAAGGCAGGGAAGCCTGTTACCACTCTGCGTGTCATCAGTCTGGGCAACGGGATGGGGGTGGGGGTAGGGCTCACAATTGGCCATGGGCACCCACAATTGTGGGGGGAGCTGTGTTGAGGCTGGCTGCAACAGAGGCCTGACCCATCTCTCTGTCAAGCCTCTGCTGTTGAAATTGCATGTGTGCAGCCATAGAGATCTGCACATGTGCAATAGCTCCCTCTGCATGATCAGTTGGGCTGGTGAATTAAGCCCCACCCACTGTCTGTAGTGGCTAGGAACTATGTAACCTATTTTGTTAAGCACTGTGTATAAGATTGTGAGTTTTAAAACTGAGAAAATGATCTGAACTCTCCCATATTTACGCTAACTGGCAACTTCAAATTCTTCGTGTAAAATTCTGCCTGTTGTCTGTATGTGATCAATTTTGCCATTTTAAAAAAAACAAATTTAGATGTCTCAATGTAATCCCTCCCCCTGTAATGTGAGTTGATGCTCATGATCCTATGCTTCACCCTGTCCCAGAAGCACCACAGCTGTTAGTGCCTACACCCCAGCCGTATATGCATTGGATAAGAGAAAAGATGCATTCTACTTCAGCCTTGACCGATCACTGTCCCGCACCCCAAGGAAGACAAACCCATTCTCCTCAGTGACTCCATTGCTGCAGTAGGGAGGGATGCAAATCTTTGGAAAGGCATGGGAAAAACAAATGCCAATGGAGTCCTCTTGTCTGTCTAGAACATGACCTGGTCATTATAAATACCTTGACCCGCAAGAGGGACAAGCACTCCAGGCATTGACACCTAATAGACCTTCATCATCCAGGCATGGGACTGCAAAGATGTCCACATCACCTGTGCCATGACTGGAGCTGACAATTGCTGGAATAACTGCTAACTAATCTGCTTTACCAGTTCGGTCACCCTGGCAGAGACAAAAAAAACTCTGCTGCATGAAACCTAATTTCAATGGACTCAAAGATCTTGAGAAGAAAGAGTTACTCAGTCGGCGCCTTACAGCTAATCTGGCAATGCTGGCGTTGGACTGGGGTTAGCATAGTAAGAAGTCTTAAAACACCAAATTCCGTCACCTAATGAAGAAACAACACTCTGAAAGCTTGTGCTACCAAATAATCTGTTGGAGTTTAATCTGGTGTTGAGAGAGTTCTCACTGTGATAACCAGCCAGAGCTGCAGGATGCCCACAAACACTGGTTCGCTTTAAAAGCCAGCATAGTCAGTACCTATAACGATATGCTTGGGCTCTCGACCAGAAATACCATGATTAGTTTGGTGAAAATGATCAGGTAATCCAGGATCTCCTTGATTGCAAACACAAGCATTCCTGCACTGGCAGCTCCACCAAAACTTACGAGAAGAGAAAAGTTGACAGGCAACTGAAGGCTGATATGCAATAAAGAATCCGCAACCTAAAGAATGGAAAGAGCACAGGAGACTCAGCAACCCGCCAACAACTACAACGTGTGTGGCTTTTCCAGTGCAATTAAAAGCATCTATGGTCCAAGTAACCAGGAACGTACACTGAGAGCAAAACACAGATTTGATTTTATTTATTATTGTCATATGTATTAGTATACAGAAAAAAAATTGTTTTTTGTATGTTATACAGAAATAGCATGCTGTACATAGAGAAGAAAAGGCAAGGATGCAGAATGTATTGTTACAGCCATAGCTATGATGTAGAGAAAGATAAATTTAATGAGGTAGATCTATTCAAAAGTCTGATGGGAGCAGGGAAGAAGGTGTTCTTGAATTGGCTGTTATGTGACTCAGATTTTTGTATCTTATTTCGATGGAAGAAGGTGGATAAAAGTATGTCCAATTTGTGCGAGATCCTTGATTCTGCTGGTTGCTTTTCCGAGGCAGCAGAAAATATAGATGGAATCAATGCATGAGAGGCTGATTTGCATGATGGACTGGGCTTCATTCATGATACTTTGTAGTTTCTTGCAGTCATGTAGAGAGCAAGAGCCCTACCAAGCTGTGATACAACTAGAAAGAACATTTTCTATGGTACATCTGTAAAAGTTGGTGAGAGTCATAGTGGACATGCCAAATTTCCTTAGCCTCCTGAGAAAGTAGAGAGGTACTCAAAGACAGAAAGGCAGTCAATGCCTACTGGAGAGAGTACTTTGACTTCTTCAACAAAGACATAGCCTTCAACATAAGTGTCCTTGATACTATCATGCAACATGCCATCTGTCACCATCTCAGCCCAACTCCCACTCATTGAGGTCAAAAAAGCCATCCGACAGCTGAAAAACAAACAAGGCCTCTGTCGCAGAGGGAATCTCTGCTGAAGTATTAAAATGTGACGAGAGACATTCTACACAAGAATCCACAACTCATTGCCTTTATCTGGAAGGAAGAGAGCATGCCAGAAGATCTCAAATGCCTCAATTGTGACCAACTTGAAGAAAGGAGATCAGTCCGATTGCAGGAATTACAAAGGAATTGCCCTCCTCCCCATCATGGGAAGAACTCTAACAATTGTGAGGGATCATGGAAAGTCGTCAAATTCAGCTGCCTGCAAAATTTGTCACCATTCTCCGCCTGCTCAATGATGGCATGCAAGTCATGATCTTCACCTATGAAACCACCACAGACCAAATACTTGTGCAAACTAGGGTCAAACAGGGCTGCATCATTGCACCAATACTCTTCTCCATCTTCCTCACTGCAATATTCCACCTCATCACCCTAACGCTCCTTGTTGGAGTGGAGCTAACCTACCAGGAAAGCAGGAGAAACTATTCAACCTCCAATGCCTCCAGGCCAGAACCAACACCACCCAACTTTGATCATTGAGTTGCAGAGCACAGCATATGCGCACACAAAGGCAGAGCTACAAATCATTGATGACAGACTCACTGAAAAATGAGCAAAAATGAGAATCAGACTAAATATCCAGAAAACAAAGCCGTTCCTGCAACACGAAGCTCCCCAACCACCAAGATCCACGATGAGTCTCTGGACAATGTGAATCATTTCCCATACCTTGGAAACTGCCTTTCCGTGCAGACAGACATCGACGATGAAATCCAGCATTGACTCCAATTGCTAGTGCAGTCTTCAGACATCTGAGGAACAGTGTGTTCAAAGCCCAAGACATCAAGTCCAGCAGCAAACTCCTGGATTACAGAGCAGCCATGGGCCCTGCTGTCCTGTACGTATCAGATAAGTAGACAATGTACAGAAGACATCTCAATTCCCTGAAGTGATAGCACCAGAGTTGTCTCCTCAAAATTCATTGGCAAATCCATTGGCAAGATAAGAAAGGAAGTTGAAGAAAGGAAGCAGGGATAACTTTGTCTAAGAAAGGAAGTGAGAATTATAGACTGGTGAGCCTGACATCAATGGTGGGAAAGTTTTTGGAGAAGATACAGAAGGACAGGATCTATGCACATCTGAAAGAAAATGGACTAGTTAGTCATAGGCAGCATGGCTTTGTTCAGGGAAATTAATATCTCTGCAACTTGATTGAGTTTTTTTTTTGAAGAGGTGACAAAGATAATTGATGTTGAAGGACTGTAGATGTAGTTTAAATGGACTTCAGTAAGGTATTTGACAAGTTCTGACGTGACAGACTGTTACAAAAACTAAATCACATGGGATTTGGAGTGGGTTCGCTAAATGGATACAGAACTTGCTTGGTCATAAAAGACAGAGTAGCAATGGAAGAGTAAATTTCAAAATGGAGATCTGTAGCTAGTGATGTTCTGCCCAGATCAGTGCTGGGATCTGTGTTGGTTGTAATATATGTGATTTGGAAGAAAATGTAGGTGGTCTGATTAATAAGTTTGCAGATAATGCCAGGGATTGTCAGAGGATACTACGGGATATAGTTAGATTGGAAACTTGGACGCAGAGATGGCAGACTAAATTTAATCTGGACAAATGCAAGATGATGCATGTTAGAGGATCAAATTTATGTGTGCATTAATGTAAATGGCAGAACTCTTAGGAACATTAGGTTGCAGAGAGATCTGGGCATGCAGGTCCACAGTTTGATACAGGTGGCCAAGATGATTAAAGAGGGCATATGGTGTGCTTGTCTTCATTGGCCAGGGCATTGAGTACAAGAGTTGGGAAATCGTGTTGCAGCTATGTAAAACCTTGGTTCGGCTGCATTTGGAGTATCGTATGCAGTTCTGGTCATCGTGGAAGCTTTGGAGAAAGTATAAAGAAGGTTCACCAGGATGTTGCCTGAATTTGAGAGTGTTGACTATGAGGAGAGGGTGAATAAAGTAGGATTGTTGTCACTGGAAAGACAGAGGCTGATAGAGATCTACAAAATTGAGAGTTATAAATAGGGTAGATCGTCAGAGGCTTTTTCCCAGGGTGGAGGTGTCAGTTACAAAGGGGCACAGATTCAAGGTGAGAGGAGGAAAGCTAAGGGGGATTTGGGGATAAGTTTTTCATGCAGAGGGGTAGTGCCTGGAAAACGCTGCCAGATGAAGTGGTGAAAGTAGGCACATTAGCAACATTTAAGAGGCAGCTGGATGTGTATATGATTAAAGAGGGAGTTCAGTTAGGACTTCATGATTGGCATGTGTGGGGAGGACTGAATGGGCTGCTCATATGCTCTACTTTTCTTTGTTTTTTGAATGACGTACCAATGTGAATGTCCCCTCTTAGGCTGATATTCCCAGCTTCGAGGCACTGATCACGCTCAACAGCTTTGATGGGCAGTCCACGTTGTCTGCATGCCCAACACAAGACTCTCAAAACAAATACTCTATTCCAAGCTCTGCAATGACAAGTGATCACTAGGAGGGCAAAGGAAACACTACAAGGATGCTCTGAAAACCTCCCTGAATAAATGCAACATCTCTATCGATGTGTGGGAATTGCTTGCCTTCAACTATACACACTGGAGAAGAAGAATCTATAAAGGTGCCAATCACCACGAATGTTGCTGGGTCAAGCACATGGAGGTCAAGCATAAACCACAAAGAGAGTGCAAAATCCAGTGTCTCTCTACCCAGCTCATTAAACACTACCTATCAAACCTGTGGCAGTATCCACAATTCCAGGATTGGACTATTCAGCCAGCATAGAACCCACCTCCCTGGAGCATGCCATCCTCAACCTTGAGGAACTGCCAAAGTAGAAGAATTCCTTAGCAGTCTGTTTCCACGTGTAGCAAGATGGAGAACATCCAGGCTTGGGCTGATATGTTACAGGTGTTGCACTTGCCAATTAAGTACCAGGCAATAATTATCTTCAAAAGACAAGAGAATATAAACACTTCTTTTAATATTTAATGGCATTATCACTATTGATTCCCCATCTTCCACATCCTGGGTGGGATCACTAGAAACTAGCTTAACTGATTCAGCTGCATAAATACTTTAAATATCAAGCTGGACATACAGCAGCAAATAATTCATTTCCAATCTTCCTAACGCATTTCTTCCATTTAAAACATAAATAAAGCATGAGCTGGCTGAGTGCAGGTCCAACAACATGCAAGAAGCTCATCACCATCCAGGACAAAACTGTTTTACTTGATGAGTACTCCAACCCTATTACATATTCACTTTATTCACCACTGGTGTACTATGGCTGCAATGTGTACCATTAGGAAGAATGTGAAAGCATTAGAGAAAGTGCAGAAAAGATTCACAAAAATCTTGGGGTGAGAAACTTCAGTTATGAAGATAGATTGGAGAAGTTAGGACTGTTTTCCTTAGTGATAGAAAGGTTGACAAGAAATTTGATGGAAATGCTCAAAATCATGAGATATCTAGGGAGAAGCAATCCCATTTGTGAAACACGAATGTGAATAGAACACGAATAAGAAGGCATAGATTTAAAGTAATTAGTAAAAGAAGCAAAAGCAATATGTGTGGAAACTTTTTTTTACTGCCTGATTGCATGGTGGAGGCAGGTTCAATTGAAGCATTCAAAGGTAATTAGACTATTATTTGAAAAGGAAGGTAGTTACAGGGGAATGGTACCAGGTGCGTTACTCATTTAGGAAGTTGTGCATTCAATGGGCTATATGGCTCTCTGTACTGTAACGTATCTTGTAGATCACAAGAACTATTACAGCATCTTGTTAAGGCTTCAGCAGCACCTCTGAAACCATGACCTCTACCATTCAGAAAGAAGCAACCATATTGGAACAACACCATCGCTATCATGACTTATCACCATTGTGTCATTGTCACTGGGTCAAAATTCATAACATTATGGAAGAACCTTCAGTGTAGCAGGCCTTCACCTTTTCAAGGGCAAATAGAGTGAGGCAATAAATGCTAGGCATGTCAGTGATGCTAATACCCCACAAATGAATAAAACAAAATACAGATGTATTTTAATAATCAAGTTTATTTGTGCCACAACACTAAAGGAAGCATTGTATAAGTCAGTGAATCTATCACTGACTTCATCATTTGCAACTAGGTAAATATTTAACGTTCTGAGATGTAAACTGAAATCTGGCATTACAAAGAAAATTGAAATATAATATTAGGATTGATTATTCTTTGGAGATGGAGAATATGATAAAATAAAGGGATATATGATGCATGGCAGGTGAAGTATTCGAGCAAAAACCAGGCCAAAGAAAATTTGAAGTGAAAACTAAAATAAGACTGGTAACAAGAGAATGAGAATAGGCTGATCGTTAACATAAAATCATCATCTGCTATGCAAATAGTAATTGGGTAATAAGAGACAAAGAAGGTTATGTATGCTTCACGGAACAGGCAAGGCTAGAATACTTGATGGGTACTTTGAATCAGTGCTTCTCAGGAAGAGGATGTTGACAAAATACCAGTAGATTGGTTAGGCAGGATGGACTGGAAAAGTTGTCATGCTTAGAGTATATAGGTTAACAGATTTGTATAGCTTGCCTCTCAAGTTGTTAAGAGAAGTGGAGGTGGAAATAACGAAGGGTAAAATGGTTTCTCAGAATGGAGGTTGGTAGACAGTTCTCCAAGGGACAGTAGCAGAACTACTGCTTTATTTCACATATGTATAACTGGCATATATTGGGACACAGTAAAATTTCAACATTTTCCAATTACTTGAAACTTGGAGGTATAAGACTGCAATAGGCCATAGATGGATTCAGACAAGTGGCAGAAGAAATCTAACTCCGAGAAGTGTGACAGATGCGTTTTGGCAGAAGGGATAAGGAGAGGCAATATCAACTAGAGGGACTTTGGAGCTCACATTCGTAGATTTTTGAAGATAGTAGGACACATTCAAAGAATGATTAGCAAAACGTTTAGAAATCTTAGACTTCATAGAGATATTGACTACAAAAGTAGGAAAGTTACATTGCATCTTTAGCTGTGACCTGAACAGAAAACAAGTATTGCACCCAATTTTGATTACCACATTTTAGGAAGGGTGTGAAATTCTTTCAGAAGGTGTCAGAAATTTATCACAATAGTTTCAAGAATGACCAAATTTAACTACAGCGTTACATTGAAGAGACTGGAGTTGGGGCAAAGGAAGTTGGAGAGAGATCTAGAAGTGTATCAGAGTGTGACAGATTTAGATACAGTAGACAAAGAAAAGCTGTTTCCATTAGCTGATGGTATAAGGACTATGACATATAGATTTAAGGTTTTGGGTAAGAGATAGAAGAGGGATGTGAGGATGAACATTTTTAATGCAACTGATAATGATCTGGACGTTGATGGTAGTGGAAGCAGAGATTATTAATTATTTCAAAAGGAAATTGGACAGTACTTGAATGGAATTATTTTGCAGGACTATGAGGAAAAAGCTGGAGAATGGAACTGACTGGATTGCTCTAGAAAGTGGCACATACTCAATTAACTAAATAGCCTCCTTCTGTGTCATATTGATTCCATGAGTGACTCTTTTTTAAAAGGGGGATCTTTAATTAAAATGCACTTAATGCTGAGAAAGGATTGCCACAGAATCAATTTTAAAGCCAGAAGATTGATGCGGTAGTGCAATACACAACTTCATAAGAACATAAGATATAGAAGCAGGAATAGGCCATCTAACTCTTCAAGCCTGCCCTGCCATTCAATAAAATCATGGCTGATCTGAAGTGGATCAGTTCCACTTTCCCGCTTTCTCCCCATAATCCTTAATTCCCTTGTCTATCAGAAATCTATCTACCCATGACTTAAATATATTCAACGAGGTAGCCTCCACCACTTCAATGGGCAGAGAATTCCAGAGATTCAGCAGCCTTTGAGTGAAGAAGTTCCTCCTCAACTCCTCAACTTCATTAGGTTTGCTTTCTGTATTGTTGTAGCAAACCAACAATAGTCTCTGGGCACCTTGTCAGCTTGCCTCAATAGCTCTTTGGGGAATTGTAGGATGACTGTTTTGGCTATTCTGCATAGCAGAGGTTTAATGGTTAACAACTCCTATGTTTAGTGTGAGGATGCAAAAAATTTTCTCTAATAAAAGATACATTTGGGTCTATTTTGATAATGCTCTGGTCAAAATTATTCATCTAGCTTATAGGGCCAATAGTCACGAAATTCCAATATTATCCCAATCTGTAGCATTGCACTTACTATTTTTTTATGGTGTAATACATTATGATTGATGTAGTCTATGATAGTCTAACATTTACTGATATTTTGGATTCTCTAGAAAAGCTTTCACAATGTTAAAATAAATGGAAGTTTTTTTTAAATAAACTAGTGCTTAGTATATAGCACGCTTGGATAGAATTGTTCTATGTATTTGGGTAATTAACTTGGGGGTCCTAACTTATGGTTACAATACTGTTAATGGTGCATTTGCAGTAATAACATGCAAAATGTTTTAACATTCTAAAACAACTTTTCATGACTGTTCATTGCACAAAAATGTACAAGATAATTCTAATCGCGTACGTGTTCTTTTTATACTAACTAACTGAGAGAAAAGACTCTCTGGCCTATCCAGCCTGTTTTCATAATTTGCAATATGTAAGCCTCCACCTTACTCAAAAAGCAATATGATCTTCTGTGAGATCAACCAGAAAACATAAACCAATTTTAGGAAATAAATCTGGGCAATACCCTTCTGACTCCGACTGCACCTCCTCTTTCCCCCCTGCTGCCCCTGCCTGCCCCAGCAACCCCCAGACATTCAAATCAGTTTTGAAGATCATTCTGACCCTGAATTCCTTGTGAATACCCAACTCCTGTAATGTATGTCCTTACCTCATAGACCTGTAATTTTTTTCGCTTAAGATCTATTCCATTTAAAAGTTGCCATTAAATCTGTTTCCATCATCTTTTCAAGCGTTTGAAGTCATAATAATTCACTTTTTTTAAAAAAGGTTCTTCATGTTGCCTCTTGTTCTTTATCTGTTTCTCTGCTGAGCAAACTTTGTGACACTGGAAGCAATTTCTCCTAATTTACTCTTAATTTCTTATGACTTTGAACACATCCGTCAAGTCTCTGCTTAATGATGTACAATGCCAGTCTTTCATGTCTGATAGCAATCTAGTAAAGATCTTCTGCACACACTCTAAAGTTTTATTTGACATCCTTCCTAAAACGTATGCCCAGAATACATCTGTACTCCACTGTACTCCAGCCGAGGCCTAACCAGTATTTTACAAATGTTTAGCATAACTTCCTTGCTTTTGTACTCTTTGTCTCTATTAATGAAACCAAGGGTCACATACAATGATTTTTTTTAAAACTGCCTTCCCAATTTGTGATGTCTTCAAAGATTTGTGCGCATACAACCCCTTGATTTCACCTTTTTATATTTATCATTTAACTCATTTTGTCTCTTCTCATTCTTCCTACAAAAATCTATCACTTAACACTTCACTGTTGTATTACACCTGGAGAAAGGGATGTGGAGGTTAGCTCAGTTGGCTAGACAACTAGTGTGTACGTTAAATTAATGCCTGTGTTCAATCCCTGTACCAGCTGAGATAGACTTGGCTCTGTCTTCTCATTCTACCTGTTGTAAAACAAATCATAGCACTTGGTCCTGGCTTGGCAGATAATCACCAAGGACCTACCTTTGGGCAGAGAACTCAAAAAGAAGAAATTTCATCTTCCACGTATCAGCCAATTTTAGTAGTCTATGTCCTCCTGAAGTCTATAGCTGCTACATTTCTGAGTTTCATATCACATGTACATATTGAAGTTTGCCCAAGATCAGGTTATTAATATATTATCCAAAAAAACAGTAGCTCCAAAACTGACCACTGGGGACGTACCACTGTGTATTTCATTCCAGCCTTACAAACAAATTTTCACAATTACCACCAGCTTTCTGTCCCTAAGCCAATTTTACATCCATCTGCTGTCATTTAATTCTGCTAATAGTTCAATTATGTAAAAATAAATAGTCCTTTTATTTAGTACTTTTCCAAATAACTTTTGAAAGTCCATAAATGCAACACCAACAGCACTACTCTCTTAAACTGTCTCTCTTACTTCAATCAAGTTTATCAAACACAATTTGTCTTCAGCAAATCTATACTGACTTTCCATACTTGTATAATTATATATTTACACCAATAGTGAGCTGCCTGGAAATCTTGTGGCAACTCTTTGATGGGAATGATAGAATTCATGTCTGGTTTCAAAATTGTATAATTTTGCATTTAGAGGCTCCAAGACAAATTACTTTTTTATATTACTGCAATGGATTTCTTATGTTCCTGTTGGCTTCTTCCAGAGGCCTTAAATTTCATTTTTGTTTGGTGTGTATTAATTAGGTGAGTTTCACAGTTCACAGGTAGTACAAGTTTGATTTGTTTTAACCTATTATAATTCTCAAGGTCAAAAGTGCAAAATATCATTTTAACTCTCAAACACTTTTCCTACAATTGTATACAAACTTTAGTACAGAATACATTGTATTGAATGTTGAAATGTTTTTAGTGTTTCCTCATGATGAATAAGTAATGCGTACACTTTGTTCATTTTAATCAGTTTATAATGAAGGCATTATTCAGGTTCATAGCTTTTAAATAAATAACTGAAGTTACTCTACTTACAATGATATATTTTCTATTGTATTGTGACACTGTTTTAAAATGAATGCTGCCAACTCTTTTTGTTCTGTGTATCTAATGTAATTACATTAATCCTTAATGTAATCCCCTTAGTTGAATAATGATTATTCCTAACAATATAGCTTACCTCCTGCTACTTTTAAGTATTGGCGCAGGTTTTGTTTCTAGTAAATGCAAATACTGGATTCAACTCCTAATACTTTGTATGACTGCAATCTCCCAACTGGTACAGTAACAAAAACAAAATTGAATCAAAAGATTGAGTTATGAAAAAGTCAAAAGAATTGTACTAACTTTCAGTTTTCCTTCGCCCTCCCTTAATCGTCTTGTGTCATCATCTCCTTTTCTTCAACATCTTATTTTCCAATTCTCTGTCTTGGCCAAATCAGAGCTTTTGACTTTCTTTCATGGTTGAGATTTATATGCATATTATGTTTAAAAATACCTAATATATGATTGGGAATCCTAGATAGTAGGGAATCAATGGTTCAAACCACAGCATTGTAACTCTCCGTATTTTTTTTTTGTAGATTACCAACATTGTTACTAGCAGAATGTGTTCTTGTTTACATCACACCTGAGAAATCTGCAGAGTTAATCAAGTGGGCGTCAAGTACTTTTAATACAACCATGTTTATCAATTATGAGCAGGTAAAAGCCATTTAAGTTTTCCCAAACAATAGTTTACTTGTGATGGGACATGTGTTTTCCAGATTTTGTAAAATTGGCTTTGGGTAACTTTAATTCAGTGATATTTTTGTTTGGTGAAGAAGTTACAAATTTGCCTTACAAACTGTAAAATTGGGACAGGAAAATAATCTTTTAATTGTTTGAGATTTTATTTGTTGTGTTTTAATTTTTACAAAGTTAAAATGATTAACTGCTTTTTGTTTCAGGCCATTTAGTGTCTTGCACAAGTGGAGGCAGTAAGGTAATTCAGGGCTTGTGGAGTTGATCTTAATGCACCATGTCTTACTATCTTAAAAGCAAGAATTCTCCAGCGATCCAAGCCAATAGCTTTCCTTTAAACCAATGTCATCTAATGCCAGATTTATTGACTATCTTTTTTCTGTTTTAGGAAATTGCAAGCACAGAAGGCAGCTGTGTTTATCTTAATAACAATAGACACTGTTCCAAAAAAAGTCTAAAACTTTGCATAATTTTTACATGTGATATACTAGTTCTTCTGTGTGGAATTTCAGTTTTATCAGATGACTGTCTTTTCTCCCTGAGCAGTTCCACATATCCTAGACAGACCACCATTGTACATCAAGAGATCTTTCAATCTGTCAGCTAATGGAAACATTCAAATAACTGTGCATTTTTCAGGTGAACATGACTGATCGATTTGGCCAGGTGATGATAGAAAATTTGCAACGACGGCAGTGTAACCTTTCTGGAGTAGATAGCTGTCAAACTCTGGAAACGCAGGTTGTGTATACTTTTGTCACAGTTGCATTATTTATGTTTTTTCTAAAAGGGAAAGTCATTGAATTTTAACGCACAAAAGGAAGCCAATCAGCCTATTCTGTATATGCTGGATGAAAAAGAGCCATTCAGACTAATTCCATTGATCCCATCATTGGTTTATATCCTTTAATTTATGGCGCTTTTAAGTGCATTTTTAAATACTTTCAAAATGCAATGAGGGTTTCTGCCTCTACCATCTTTTTCAGGCAGAGTTCCAGACCTGCATCACTACCTATGTGAAAGATTTTCTCCTCAACTTCCCTCTAATCCTTCTACCAATTACTTTTAAGCCTACGTCTCATTTCATTGACTGCACTGTTGTGGGAAACAGATTCAGCCTAGCCTCTTTATCCATATCCCTCATAATTTTACAAACCTCAACTGGATTTCCTGTCAGCCTTCTGTTTTCTAAATAAAATAATCTCAGCCTATGTAGTGTTTTCTCATAGCTAACATTTTCCAGTGTATCCTCTATAGTGTGATCATGTACTTGTAATATGGTGACCAGAAGTGTCACAACTAGTGTCCTGTACAGTTCTAGCACAAGTTCCCTACTCTTGTATTTTATGTCTTGGCTAATAAAGGAAAGTATTTTGCATGCCACTTCAACTGCCTTATTTATCATTCCTGCCACCATCAGGAATCTGTAGATATAAACTCTTGGTCCCTCAGCTCCTTTTCACTTCTCAGTATCCTACTGTTTATTGTATATTTCCTTCTCTTGCTTTGACTCTCAAATACATTAAATCCTTACAGTGCAGAAGAGGCCATTCAACCCATTGAAACTACATTGATTCTCTGACAGACTACTTCACCCACTCTCACTCTATCCCTGTAACCCCCCCCCCCCCCCACCCCATTATTTCTCATAGTTAACTTAACCTATACACTTGGGACACCAAAGGGCGGTTTAGCGTGGCCAATCCACTGAACTTACACATCTTTGTACGAGCGAGGAAACTGGAGCACTTAGAGGAAACCCACACAGATACAGGGAGAATGTATGGATTTTGCACAATCACCCAAGGCTGGAATTAAATCTGGGTACATGAGGGAGCAGTGCTAACCACTATGCCACCACGCTGCCCCATATTGCCTCTGCCTCTCCAGATTGAATTCCAATTGCCATTTTTCTTCCCAGATGGTCTGAGAAAGCAGGGCAGAGAGGAAGGGAAGTCTGGATTAAACTGCAATTATTTCAATGCGAAAGGCCTGACAGGCAAAGCAAATAAACTCAGAACTGGAATATTAAAGCTATTTTTGAAACATGGCTAAGGAAGGGGCAGGATTGGCAGTTCAGTGTTCCAGAATACAGATACGTAGGAAAGAAAGAACAGGAGGTAAGAGAAGAGTGAGAATTGCGTTTTTGATTAGGGAGAACATCATAGCAGTATTGAAAGGGCATATATCCAAGGATTCACCCACTGAGTCTATATGGGTAGAACTGAGAAATAAGAAAGGAGAGATCACTTTAATAGGATTTAATAGGATCTCCAGGCCCCCAAATAGTCACTGGGAAATTGAGGAGCAAGTATGTAAGGAGATTACAGACAGCGCCAAGAAAAATAGGGTGGTAATAGTAGGGGACTTGAATTTTCCCAATATTGACTGGTACAGCGACAGTATTAGGAGCTTGAATGGAGAGAAATTTGTTGAGTGTATTCCAGTGTGTGGATGGCCCGACTACGAAGGGGTCAAAACTTGACCACCTCTTGGCAAACAAGGGCAGACATGGGACAGAAATGTTCGCGAGGAATCACTTTGGAACCAGTGACCATAATTCCGTTAGTTTTAAAATAGCTATGGAGAATGATAGGTCTGACTCAAAAGTTAAAATCCTAAACTGGGGTAAGGCCAATTTTGATGGTATTAGACAAGAACTTTCAAAAGTTGATTGGGGGAAATCTGTTGGCAGGCAAAGAGACATCTGGTAAGTGGAAGACTTTCAAAAGTGTGTTAACCATAGTCCAGAATAAGCACACTCCTTCTCGAGTGAAAGACAAGGCGAATAGAAGTAGGGAACCCCTGGATGACTTGGGATATTGTCTTCCTCAAAAAGGAGGGGGAGTCATATGACATATATAGGTAGCTGGGATCATATTGGATCCCTTGAAGAGCACAGAGATTGTTGGAGTAGAGTTGAGAGAGAAATCAGGAGGGCAAAAAGGGGACATGAGATTGGCAGTGGAGAATTCAAAGAACTGCAAATACGTAAAGGTCAAAAGAGTAACTCGGGGAGAGTTTGGGCCTCTTAAGGATCGACAAGTTCATCTGTGTGCAGATCCAAGAGAGATGGGTAAGTTTCTAAGTGAATATTTCTCATCGGTATTTACTGTTGAGAAAGGCATGGAAGTTGGGGAATTTGGGAAAATAAGTAGTGATGTCTTAAGGAGTGTACATATTATAGAGAAGGAGGTGGTGGAATTCTTAAGGCACGTGAAGGTAGATAATTCCCAGGACCTGATGAAATATATTCCAGAATGTTGCATGAGACTAGGGAAGAAATTGCAGGTTCCCTAGCAGAGATATTTGAAACATCGACAGCCACAGGTAGGATGCCTGAAAATTGGAGGGTGGCAAATATTGTGCTTTTGTTTAAGAAAGGCTATAGGGAAAAGCTTGGGAACTACAGACCGATGAGCCTAACGTCTATAGTGGATAAGTTGGTAGAAGATATTTGAAGAGACCAGATCTACAGGCATTTAGAATGGCAAGGACTGATTAGGAATGATCAGCATGGCTTTGAGTGGAAAATCATGTCTCGTGAATTGAGTTTTTTGAAGGGGTAACCAGGAAGGTAGACGAGGGCAGTGCAGTTGACATTGTCTTCACAGACTTTAGCAAAAGGCCTTTGACAGGTAGGTTGTTGCATAAGGTTAAATCTCAAGATCCAGGGTATGGTAGCCAGTTGGATATAACATTGGCTTGATGACAGAAAACAGAGGGTTGTTTTTCAAACCGGAGGACTCTGACTAGTGGGGTGTGTCAAGGATCAGTGCTGGTTCACTGTTATTTTCTATTTATATTAATGATTTGGGTGAGAATTTATAGGGCATAGTTAGTAAGTTTGCAGAGGACACCAAGATAGGTGGCATAGTGGATAGTGAAGAAGCTTATCTAGGATGACAGTGGGATCTTGATTAATTGGGCCAGTGGAATGATGAATAACAGATGGAGTTTAATTTAGATGAACGTGAGGTGATGCATTTTGGTAGATCAAATCAGGGCAGGACCTACTCAGTTAATGGTAAGGTGTGGGGAGAGTTATAGAGCAAAGAGATCTAGTGGTACAGGTTATCATAGTTCTTTGAAAGTGGAGTCACACTGGACAGGATGGTGAAGAAGACATTCAGCATGTTAGTTTCATTGGTCAGAACATTGAATACAGGAGTTGGGATGTCTTGTTGAAGTTTGAGTTATAAGGAAAGGTTGGGTAGACTGGGACTTTTTTCCCTGGAGTATAAGAGACTTATGAGTAATCTAATAGAGATCTATAAAATAATGAGGGGCATAGATAGAGTAGATAGTCAATATGTTTTCCCAAAGGCAGGGAAGTTTAAAACTAGAGGGTATAGATTTAAGGTGAGAGGGGAGAGATACAAAAGTGTTCAGAGAGGCAGTTTTTTCAGTCAGATGATGGTAAGTGTCTGAACAAGCTGCCAGAGGCAGTAGTAGAAGCGGGTACAATTTTGTCTTTTAAAAAGGATTTGGACAGTTACTCAAGGGAGATAGGTATAGAAGGATAGTATCCAAATGCAGGCAATTGGGACTAGCTTAATGGCTTTAAAAAACAGTGGCATGTACAAGTTATGCCGAAGGGCTTGTTTCCATGCTGTAAACTTCTATGATTCTATGACCAGTCCATTAATATCTCCCTGCAACCTACAGCTTTCTTCCTGTCAACCACATAGGCAGTTTATGCATCATCTGCAAGCTTTTTAATCAAAATGTCTGTAGTGTTCTCCCTCTTTTGTGATAATGGAAACAAACTATTCATAAAGAAACATGCTCATGTTATACCCACAGATAGCTTACCTTTTGGTTTCTCGTCTGCCTCACTCATGCTTCTCTTGTTCTTTGTGTTTACAAAATATCTTTGGGTTTTCCTTGATTTTTACATGATTTTTATGCTTTCCTAATTTCCTGTATCGTTTCACTACTGCACTACGTTCTTCTAAGCTTTCTGTATTCCTCTCATGATATAACATTATGTCTCCCTTTTTACCATATTCTGCAATGTTTCTTGACATCCATAGAGCTTCAGATTTCAAAGTCCTACCCACCATTTTTCTTTGTGGGAACAAATTTGATCTGAAGTCTTTATCTCCTCCTCCTACCACTGCAGTGCCAGTGATTTACATTCAAGTTTCCATTCCACTTTCACTAATCACATCTCAGCTTAATAAAATTCATCCAGTCCCAATTGTGAACTCCTGGTCTATCTCTGTCCTATTCATAACTACACTAAGTCTGTCTGAACTAATATCACTATCACTAAACTGCTCTCCCACCGATACTCTTTTCAGGTGGCAAATGCAATTCCCTAAAACTAATTGCAGAACATCTCCTTAGCTTGTTGATTTTCCTTTTTATGTACTGACTTGAAAGGCATTCAGGAAACTTACTTTAAATTCACACTTCCTATACCTTTTAGGATGACATGGTGGCACAGTGGTTAGCACTGCTGCCTCACAGCATCAGGAACCCCGGGTTGTGGGGTTTTCTCCTAAGGAAAAGATGTGCAGGTTAGGTGGATTGGCCATGCTAAATTGTCCCTTAATATCCCAAGATTTGTATATCAGTGGAGTTACAGGGATAGGGTCTGGATAAGATGCTGGAGAGTGGGTGCAGACTTGATGGGCTGGATGGCTTCCTTCTGCACTATATGGATTCTATTCCAGTTAATATTTGGATACTTGAAATCCACTATTGTTGTTCCTGAATTTTCATAAATATGTCTACGTTTGTTCTTCTGTAATCCCTCTGACTGCTTGGAATTCTCTAAGTATATTTCCTGCCTTTCTTTAAGCCATGATTCAATGATAACAATGTTCAGTTGTCTACTTGTAACCTCAGCTTCTCTGCCTTATTCACTAGACTCTGCCCTTGGAAATACATCCAAATAATCACTGTACATCTCCTTTATTGTTTGTTGTTTAGCCTCTGTTTTCTCTGCTTTGCACAAATGTATTTTAATTTCTTACTTTCATTTTCCAAGTTTGCTTCTTCACTTTCCAAATCTATGCTTAGGTTCTCAACCACTAGCCAAGTTTAAATCCTTCCCAACAGCACCAGTAAATGATGGTATTAGTCCCCAGGAGGTTGAGGCACAAGCCAATCCTGGCTTGTACATGTCCTACTTTGCACAGAGTGGCCCATGTCCCAGAAAGGCCCTCTCACCGCACCATCTCTCCAGCCACACATTTATCTGCCCCTCCCTCTTACTTTTGTACTCATTAGCACATGGCATCAGGAATGATCCAAAGATTACTATTTTAGACGTTGTGCTTATAATTTGTTTCCTAGGTCTCCAAAATGTACTTCTAGGACCTCATCCCCTTTTCTACTGACATCATTGGTGCCGGTATGGACCATAACTTCAAGCAGTTCACCGGCCCCCCTCAAATGTTCGGCAGCCTAGGCGTGGCATCCTTGACCTGGGCATCAGGAAGGCAACATTCCATCCTGGAATCATCTCTACATCAAGAAAGTCTGTCTGTTCCCTAACTATTGAATCCTCTAGCACCATTTTCTGACCTTTCTTTCCCTGTTTTCTGCACTCTAACCCCCAAAACCACCTAAAATGCCACAGACTTAGCTCTGGCTGTACTCTCCAGAGGAACCATTATCCTCATCAGCATTCAGAACTGAATATCATCTGAAAAGAAAGATGCAGGAAATTCTAGCACTACATACCTGGTCTGCCTTGTCTGTCTGCTAGTCCATTTCTTCACTGTTTGCACCTTTAAGCTATGGGTGACCACCTCCTGAAATGTGCTAGTCATGTAATTCTCAGCGATGTGAACATACTGCAATGATGGAAGCTGCTGCTCAGAAACACAGAACTATAGATGCTCTAGCTGTTTGCACATGCCGTATATGTGATTGTCCAGAGCATGAGAAGCAGGTTCCCATGTGATATTAGACTGAGATATCCTGCCGCATATATTTATGAGACTATTATCTTAATTTATAATAAAACTAAGGCTTGTCTCTGGTGGGGTTAAAAAAAAAACTCATTAGCTGCTCAACAATCAGTTCTTTCCCTTTTGCTAACCCCACTTGTTTTATTTCCCCTTCTCCCAGATATTTATTCTCCCTTATTTCCAGGCTGTGTGATTGAAGCGTATTTCCAAAGCTTTGCATCTTATAACATGCCCAACTCCCATAACTCCGTGATGTCCACATTCCCTTACTTTCAGATTTTGTGATTCTTTCTTTAAACATTAACTTCTGAAAGACTGGTATTGCCCTATTTTTTTGGCTTGCTCTTTCAACTCCAGTTGTGTCTTCCTACTTATTTGTTCTCTCTCACTATTTTCCTTCGGGCTTAGTCTCTCCACTTTCACTGACTCTCAACTGCATTTTTACCCATTAGCCTCTTGCATTGTTTTTCCTCAGGCTTATTTAATTGTCAAATGTTGGTGAAAAGTTACTTGAATAATTAACTGAAGCTACATAAAATACATTTTGAAGCCATGCAAAAATTATAACTGTAATCAACTTGTTCAGTGGGTAGCACACTATCATATCTAGGTCAATATATTGTGAATTCAACCCCACATCAAGACTTGAATGCATAATGTGGCTGAAATTGCACTGAAAGTAGTGTTATTAGCAATGCCATCCTTGGGATGAGATGTTAAAACGTGGTTCCAACTGCTTGTTCAAGGGGATATTGCAAATCTCATACTATAATTAGAATAAGACTAGGAAGTTCCCCTGGACAATATTCCTTCAATCATAGAACATAGAACAATACAGCACAGAACAGGCCCTTCGGCCTTCGATGTTGTGCCGACCAAAATAAAAAGCAATGCCCCTCCAAACTAAACCATTCCCTTCTCTTCCATATACTTATCAATTAACCTCTTAAACGCCACCAAACTTGGCGCATCTACAACAGCTGCAGGCAGGGCATTCCACTCCCGAACCACTCTTTGGGTAAAGAACCTACCTCTGATATCCGTCCTATAACTATCACCCCTTAATTTAAAGCTGTGTCCCCTCGTGCTAGCTTTCTCCATCCTAGGAAAAAGGCTATCACTGTCCACCCTATCTAAACCTCTAATCATCTTATATGTTTCGATAAGGTCCCCTCTTAGCCGCCTCCTTTCTAACGAAAACAACCTCAAATCCCTCAGCCTCTCTTCATAAGACCTGCCCTCCATACCAGGCAACATCCTGGTAAACCTCCTCTGTACCCTCTCCAATGCCTCCACATCTTTCTTATAATGTGGGGACCAGAACTGCACACAATACTCCAAGTGCGGCCGCACTAGAGTTTTGTACAGTTGCAACATGATGCTGCGGCTCCGAAATTCAATCCCCCTACCAATAAAAGCTAAGACTCCATATGCCTTCTTAACAACTTTATCCACTTTACTGCCTACTTTCAGTGATCTATTGACACATACACCAAGATCCTTCTGTTCCTCAACACTATTAAGAGCCCTACCATTAGCCCTATACTCTACACATTTATTGTTCCTGCCAAAGTGCATTACCTCACACTTTTCCACATTAAACTCCATTTGCCACCTCTCGGCCCAGCTCTGCAACTTGTCCAAGTCACTCTGTAAACTAAAACACCCCTCTTCACTATCTACCACACCACCAACTTTAGTATCATCTGCAAATTTACTGATCCATCCCTCAATACCCTCATCCAGATCATTTATAAAAATTACAAACAGCAGGGGCCCCAAAACAGACCCCTGAGGCACACCACTCGTCACCGAACTCCACGATGAATATCTCCCATCAACCACCACCCTCTGTCTTCTATCTGCCAGCCAATTCCTAATCCAATTAGCTAAATCACCCTCTATTCCACACATCTGCATTTTCTGTAGAAGTCTTCCATGGGCCACCTTATCAAACGCCTTACTAAAGTCCATATATACTACATCAACCGCCTTACCCCCATCCACCTCTCTGGTCACTTTCTATACTGTTCAATACTGTTCTATACTGTTAAAATCAGATGAAGTGGTCATTCACCTTAATATTGTTTGATGGTACTGAATGACTGCAGTTTGTCTACATAACAAGTCACTATGCTTTAGGAAAACAATATTAAGCAAGCACATTGTGACATGGTGAGGTGCAATGTAAATATAATCATTTGTTTTCTTCTATTTACATTTATTTTCAAGTAGGACTGTAATGGTCCCTAAGAATTGAACAGCTTTATAAGTACAATCTGTGATTGTTTCTAGTTTCAAATTGTTTGAGCTTATTCACAGAAAGATCGGTTTGTTTTGAATGGCTGGGATCATGCGAATGCCATGGACATGATGACAGTTTATAACAGTTTGCCACAAGCAGACATTCAGAGGTACATGTAATTTTGATTGTGATTTTCAGTACTCCTATGCTGCTAGTATTACAAATTAAAGCTGTATATGAGTTTGAGAGAGGAGGCCTGTTTTGTGGGTCAACTTTTTTCTGACTTTGGAGCAATTATTTAGATGAATTAGTAGAAATTTATGGTTGTCATGTCAGTCAGAATAACTATTAGGAATATAGATTTAACAGCCACAAATGCAGGAATATGCTGGAATAAAAATTTCAAAATTAATTCCCTAATTTTAGATATTATGTTGAAGGCTGAGCTAATTTTTTGAGAATTTCCCAAGTTTTTGCTTTGTCTGATATGTTGGCACTAAATATTACCATTATGTCTATCAGATGTGATCATGTTGAATAGTGGAGCATGTATGAAGGGTCAAACAGACTACTCCTGCTCATTATTGTATTCTTTTGCATATATCTATTGGCAATGCAACAATACTGTCTATGGGCTTACTTCTAATCTTAATTTATTGATTTCCCCACAGGATAGAACATCTTGAATTTTTGGATGAGAAGGAGCTTTTGCAACAACTACTGCAACATTATTGCATCTGCTGGGCCACAAAGGATAGTGACAACTTCGGTAATCTTTTCATGCTTTATATTATGTATGATCCTATAGACGTTGAAAAGGAAACCTTTGTGTGGATAGATGGAAAGCTTATCTAAATTCACTCCTATGACATTACTCAGTGATAGAACTCAGTGGTACAGAAAGATCTGGATGTCTTGGTACATGAATCACAATGTTTATATGCAGGTACAGCAACTGATTAGGAAGGCAAATGGAAAGTTGACATTTATTTCAAAGGGAATGGAATATAAAAGTAGGGAAGTTTTACTACAGCTGTATGGGGCCTTAGTGAGATCATATGGTGTAGTGTGTATGGTCTCCTTATTTGAAAAATTACACAACTGCATTTCAAGCAGTATAGAGACGGGTTATTCAACTCATTTGAGGAGTGAGGGGCTTATGAAGAAAGGTTGAATAGGTTGAACTTATACTCATTGGAGTTCAAAAAAATGAGAGGCAATCTTATTGAAACATACATGATCCTGCGGGGACTTGAAGGAGTAGGTACTGGAAGGATGTTTTCACAATTTAAGAATAAGACTTTTAAGACTGAGATGAGGAGAATTTGTTTGTGTTGTTAGCATGTGGGAGCGTTGAAGGCTGGGTTATTGATTTATTTAAAACAGAGTTGAACAGATCTTTGATAGACAAGGGAGTCAAGTTAAGGGGGGCAGACAGGAAAGTAGAGTTGAAACAACATCCAGATCTCACACATGAACATATTGAATGGTGGAGCAGGCTTGCAAAATGAATGGCCTACGCTTGCTCCAAAGTCTTATGTTCCCTCATGGACTGCTGCAGTTCAAGAAGACTGCTCACCATATCTTCTTTAGGGCAATTAGGATTGGGCAACGAATGCTAGTCTAACCAACAGCACCTAGATCCTATAAAATCTTTGTTTTAAAAATTAGACAAGTGGTTGAAGGATTAGAGCAGGTGAAGGTGAAAGGATTTGGGCAATGACATAGGACTAGTGGACTATTACTGTTGCGAAGAATTAGTAGCAATAGATTGGTTTTGAAGTAGGGAAAAGGTGAATTCATTTTGTACCTGAAGGAAAAGGGTTAATGGATTTTGTACCTAGAATATGTCACAAACATAACCCTTCCTCATGACTGATCTTCTCAAGCTTGTACTGCTCTTGGCAGTAATATAAGTTTTGTTTATGTCTTACATGCTTTAAAGTCTCATTTTTATAAAGACAGATAATTTAATGTGGCTTTGTAGACTTTGCAATTCTTATCTAGTTGTGTTAATTGGACATCGTTACACAGATGGTAGTTTACGATAATGGCTTTTGACGGTTGCTGATGGTAGATTACAATACCAGCATTTAACAGGAAGAGTCTTGCTGGGACAGCCGTGATCGCACAAGTAACTTCAAAGATTGGGATGCCAGTACTGCTGCAGAAAGGTTTTGAATCGTGACCATGTGTCATGACTGCGGCTGCTAACTGGGCTGTGAATTGTGATTAAATCTGGGGCTGTATCATGACCAAGGAAGGAAGATCCGGAGTTCTAGCCAGAATGGGAAACTTGCATCCCATTGACATTAAGACTCATGGTGTATATATGCCCACTTGTGTTTGTGTTCTATGAGAAGTCTGTAGTCCTACTTCTCCCAAAATTCTGGAATAAACCCCAGAGTTTTGAAATAAAAACCATTGTATTTTGACTCACTAACAGTCTGAGGTATTATTTTACCTACAACAGTTTGTTTCTGAATTACCTCGATGTACACACCAAGCCAGTTTGCAAAGTAACCTTTTCTAAAAAAAAAATGAATAGAATCAAGTTATTTTATAAAGCAGTGGCTCCAATGGTGAAATTCCTTCCCTTCATAAAAGGAATATGGGTTGCCTCCTCTTTAAGTGAAATGTTGTTTTTGAGAACTGGACTTGAATGTAGTGTCATAGAGCTGAATTCAAACCATCTTTCACAGAAGTTTATTTTACAACCTTGGGAAAAAATGGATTTGTGAAAGTAGTGGGTTGAAATCAACAAAACTACCTATTAGCCACTGTATTCTCATATGAAATGTCCTCTGTTTATTTTCAGGTATTCATGACATTGTGTTTGAGAACATTTAATTTCCATTGTAAAGCAAAGTCTGAAACAATGAATCCAGAAATCAATCTCTGCATGAAAAGGGAAGTCCGCAGAAACTTGAACAAGACACTTCCTTTGTGATTAAATGTTTGTTGCTGTTTTACTATGTATACCTACCAGAAAAGGCTGAATTTGCATCATTTTGTGAACTTGGAGCCTGTAGTTTGTTAGATTGGCAAACTACTTGTTTTGCATCAGAAAGAATAATTTGTTATATTTAATAAAATTGTTAATTCAGCCTGATGTGTTTACCAAAACTACAGACAATGAGTTGACTTTTCAGTCATCAGTTCACAAATAGAATTTTCCACAACTGCTACAATTATTAAGATGTTTCTTTTCAATATTGTTGATTATTTAAGTGCAATTTAATTTTGAATATCAAACTAAATAAATGGGAGTCTAAATTGATAATCAGTTAATATTTACAGTCATGTAATCACAGTCAGTTATCTTTTTAGTAAATTTATCTGACTGAATAGTTGTCTATTTTTTACTTCATAAATGTGGTCTTTATAATTATTTCCCATATTACAGCTAATATTTATTTGTGTGATTGGTTCATCACTAAATCCTTAAGTAGCAATCAGTCATATTTATCACATTGTGGATGTGGGCTTGAAGGAGAATGTAAAGGATTACTGGGCAGAAAAAGTAACAAATGTTGTGTTGAGTAGTGAATGAAGAGAGTGTTGGATTACTTGAAAATTGAATGAAGTTGGAAAATGAAAATACTAGTATAGGACAGAGAGACCTAAAGAAATCTATGAGCCAAGGACCTGTCTTCAGGGCGAACACACAATGATGAAATGTTATTTATAATGTTATTTATTAGATATATTTAAGGAAGCATGTTGATAAAATTAAGGAGCTTAGTATTTAAAGGCATATGGCAGCTTGGTTAGGACGTTGGTTAAAGGATTAAAAAGAGCAATGATTGTTGTATATTTCGAACTGTTGGTATGTCTCATATCCTGGTGATTATTGTCTCCTCAGTATGCATTAATTATGCAGAATTGAGACTAGGTGGAATAACTGCTGAGCTTGCTCTGTAAACCCATTCATGTAGGTAGTTTTTTGGTGCAATGTTAATAAAATTTGTTAAAATTGAACAAATCTCCCACTTCAACTCATAGGTAAGTAGCCTGTGCATCGACAAGCTTTCTAGCCAAGAGTTAAAAAGAAATCCCCTATCATCTTGTTGCCTCATTGGAGGAAACGGATCCCCTCAAACTATTCTAAGGAGAGCAAGAAGTTTTTCTGATGTCCTGGCTGATGTTTATTTGTTGACCAATATCATTTTAAAACATTGCATGTAAAACGCTGAGACTTTATAAGTGCAAACATCACCTTCTCACTTGTCCTCCATAAAGATTTTGAGTGAAGTGTCTTAATGGGATATAATCCTAACAGCCTTCTGCCTCATAGGGAACCAATATCATATTTCTTCTTCAGACTTGTATTCCTTTATTAACTTATTTAGCATTATGGTGATTGTTCCAGCATCTGGGAAGCTAAAAGATAATCCTATCATTTAAGGGAAATCATTGATTGGTGATGATGGAGGAGCTTGATGCTGAACAAATAAGTTAATGAATTGGGATAGTGGTTCAGATGTCATGAGTTCTATTTTCACCATTGCACACTATGAAATAACACTCAATATATTTGTTAATTTATGGACTACCACCTGAAAAGATCTTAACCAATAAATTATTTTGAAATGTTTTACTCATGTTTTGTAGCAAAATGGCCTTGTTCGAGGTCCACTTTACATATAACTTCAGATTGGTTTGCCGGGCTGATGCAGTCATCTAAGCCAAATGAACAGTTACTACAAGGCATAATTGGAGAAAATCCCCACTACCTTGTCAGATCAATTAGGATTAATCTGTAAATATAGCCTGCCAGTGGCGCTCATATCTGAGAATAAAAGCATAAACTCAAAATCAGGATTTTACCTCAAACACAAAACCAAGACAAAGGTAGTCATGATAGTGAAACGGTGGTTGCGTTATATACCTGAAGGTAAGCACTTAACCAGTGCAGGTTGATGTGCAAAGAACTAAAAGGTTTTCTCATCGTAATTGCAAATACTTTGCTGATGGAAACCACTGTTGGGAAGGATCTAATATGCAGTGAGTACTTGTGTGTGGTACGACATGCTGGACCTTTGCAAAAGTGGAACCTGGATGCTTTTGGAATATGATGAACAATAAAGATATTGGGTACCAATTGTACTGGTTCTAGTAAAGTACTGAAGTAATAGGAGTACTCAGTGTAAACTGGCAAGTGAGAAGCATTTGATGAAAAAATTTAAATCTATGGCTAGCTTGATTCTGATGTAAAGATGCCGGCGTTGGATTCTAACCATAAACTCATAGAGCAATTTGCATAAGATCTGTGAACTTTATCTTTAAAGCTTAAATTTTCTATCCTGCCTAAAAGCTGAACAAATGCTGTGAGTACAGTTCAGTGGCTGCTTGTCCAAATGATGATTTCCAATTTTCACATCTGCATTCAAACTAGAGAAGATTCATTGCTGAATACAGGCAAAAATTATTTGATATGCCCTTTAAATTTGAATAGCTTGCAGGTATTTAGTGTCTAAATACGTGAATGAAGAATGAACATATGATTGGATTTCTTTCAGTGCCTAACAATCACTATTGGGAGAAAAAAATGCAAAATCAAACAATGACTTAAAATAATAAATTCAATACAATAAAATTATAAACTTAGTTCTTTGTTTATTTTCATCTTTTAAATGGTGGTCAGTTTTGGTCACCTAGTTACAGGAAGGATGTAAATAAGGTTGAAAGAGTGCAGAGAAGGTTCACAAGGATGTCGCTGGGACATGAGAAGCTGAGTTACAGAGAGATTGAATAGGTTAGGATTTTATTTCCTGGAGCGTAGAACAATGAGGGGAGATTTGATAGAGGTGTATAAAATTTTCATGGGTATAGATAAAGTGAATGCACGCAAGCTTTTTCCACTGAGGCTAGGGGGGAAAAAAAAACCCAGAGGGCATGGGTTAAGGGTGAAAGGAGAAAAGTTTAGAGGGGGGATTCATGCAGAGAGTGATGGGAGTGTGGAATACGTTGCCGGATAAAGTGGTAAATGCGGACTTGCTTTTAAGAAAAACTTGGATGGGCTCGTGGATGAAGGAGGTGTGGAGGGATATGGTCCAAGTGCAGGTCAATGGGACTAGGCAAAAAATGGTTCAGCACAGACAAGAAGGACCACAAGGTCTGTTTCTGAGCTGTAATTTTCTGATGCAGTTATTATGTGACTAAGTGATGGGGCAAACTACATTGATTGTAGTTATTGCATACAATATACAGCACAAAAACAGGTCATTTGACCAACTAGTCTGTGCTGGTGGTCACTCATTTTACAAATCTATGGCCTTGACCTCGGCTCCTCTCTCTGTGGCTTCCTAACCTTCAGACACAATCAGTAAGGTAGGCAATGACACCTTCCCCACAATTATTTTCAACAACAGTACCCTGCAAGACTGTGTCCTTAGTCCCTTGCTATACTCCTTATACACCTGCAACTATGTGGCCAAATTCTGCACAAACTTCATTTTTAAGTTTGCTGATAACACCACCATAGTGGGTTGGATCTCAAACAATATAAGAGTACAGAAGAGTTAGAGAATCAAGTGGAATGGTACAATGATAATAATAATGTATGTAAAATAAAAGTGATAATTTTCAACTTTGGGAAATGTAGTGGAAGACATGCAAGACATGCCTCTGTCTATATCAATGGTGATGAAGTGGAAATGGTTGGCAGTTTCAAATTTCTAGGTGTGCAGATCACCAACAACCTGTCCTGGTCCCTCCACATTGATGCTATTGTTAAGAAAACCTACCAACACCTCTACTTTCTGAGGAGGCTAAGGAAATTTGGCATGTCTGCTACTCTCACCAACTTTTACAAATGCATCAGAGAAAGCATCCTTTCCCGGTGTATAATAGTTTGGTATGGCGACAAAAGATTGTAGTTTCCTACAGCCTCAGGAAAAACAGCCAGTATAACCAAGGGTCCCATGCACCTTGGACATGCTCTCTTCCACCTTCTATTGGGGAAAAAGATGCAGAAGTCTGAGATCACATACCAACTAATTCAAGAACAGCTTCTTCCCTGCTGCCAACAGACTTTTGAGTGAACTACCATTTATTAAGCTGATCTTTCTCTAAACCCTAACTATATTCTGAGCTGTTTCCTTCCCTATGTACTCTATGAATGGAATGTTTTGTTTGTATAGCACATGAGAAACATTACTTTTCATTGTAAACCAATACATATGACAATAATAAATCAACACTTTCATTTTATCTACTTCATTGCAGTATATCTTAATATTTCCTATTCTCTCGTGTACTTTGAAAACATTTAAACAATTCACTTCAACAATTTATTGTAGTAGCAAGTTCTACATTTTAGCAACTCTGAGTAAAGATAAATATAAAAACAAGTATCTCCTGATCATCCATTAGATTTTTCAGTAATTATGTTGTATTTATGACTCCAAGTTTGAATTCTCCCAAATTGGAGGCATTTTCTCCACATCCAATCTGTGCAATCTATTAATAGTTTAAAAAAAAGACCTCTGTCAGGTAATGTCTACATTTGTTTTCTAAAAAATAAAAAGTTCTCAACCTGTTGAATCTTTTTTATCAGTACTGGTACCATCTATGTAAATCTATTTTGCACTTTCTTCAATGCTTTAAGCCCTTAATAGAGACCAGAACTCTCAAAGAGTCAGCCTGAGTTGAAACGTTGGCTCTATTTTCTCTCCACAGGTGCTATCAAACCTGCTGAGATCTTTCAGCACTTTCTGCTTTTGTTTCTGTGTACTGGAAGCTACTCTATTCTTTGCAGACAGAAAGAACTTGTACACTCTTTGTGCCTGTTTTAGCTAAACAAATAAATAATAGCCATTTGTTGGTTCATTCCTTAGGGCAATACTTTGACCAAAGTCAATGCTGCCTGGTTTAAATTTTCAAGCATTGCTTAGCAATTAACTAACCATCACTATTAACTGGTGGTGGTATTGCCATAGAGAATGAAGTAGTTAGAGTCCACTTGCCAACCAATCAGCATTCTCTTCTCATATAGTGTAAAGTTGTTCTTTCCCCTGACGACATTCTAGCAACTGTCTTGATGAGTTTAAGATGAAAATCTTTGACAAAATGCATTCTTTTTCAGTAATACTCAAGTTTCCTTATACATTACAAAAATCTTGATAATTCATTCATTTTTCCTTTGTTAACCCAAGGGTATGTAAGGCCCTTCAGAATTGACTTTAATTTTCCTCAGTGTTCCAGCCATCATCCAAGGTAAAATTTTAAGGAGATCTTTCTATTAGCTTGCTAGATACATGACCTTCCATCTTTTCTTTCTAGACCTCACATCAGAGGATGCCTCAGTTCCTAGTTTGGGTTGCCAGCAGAAGCCCAACTGCCTTTGCACAGCTTTCCAAGATAATTGCTAAATACCTTCTGCCACAAGGCTCTACAACTACCATAGATTTATTTCACTTGCTGTACAGTACAGCAAATTATCCAGCTGTTTTTTTTTACAAAATGCAAACTGAACTAGAGGCCCACTTGCATTCCACATGGAAATAATGAGCTTGCCCTTCAAGCAGAGAAAATACTGACTATCATCTCCTATTGGCTTTCTCAATCAAAGCAAAGGTGCAACTGTCTCTCTCTGTTTCTAAGTTCAACTGCTTGCTCTATCTGAAAATATACATGCATGCATTAAACAAAAGAACCTTCTAACCAAGACTCTATCCTGAATCATTATCTCTCTGGCAATGTGGCATGCCTGGAGATGATTCAAACATAAATGCAAACAAATTATTTAACCTGAACACAATGCAGAGTCTCCCTCTCCCCTCTGTCTCCGATTGCAGAGAATTTGCACTCTCTCCTTCCCCGCAATGGCAAAGTCTCCATCTCATCCTCCCTCACTCCCAATTGAGATTCTCCCTCTCCCCTGCCGATTGTAGAGTGTCCTTCACCCTGCCTCCCCTCATTGCAAAGTTTCTCTTTCCCCCGATCCCCGATTACAGTATCTCCCTCTACCAAACTGTAGGGTCTCAATCTCACCTCCTCCCTCCCTGATTGCAGAGTCTCCCTCTCACTCCCTTATCCATAGTAGTGTCTCTTTCACCTTCTCTTCCCTTGTCTCCAATTGCAGTATCTTCCTCTCACCCACTTTCCTTCCCGATCACCACTGTAGCATATTGCTATCCATCCTTCTCCCCCCATCAGTACCCCTGTAAAGCTTATCTTGGCCTCCCCCCTCATCAACCCCTCTCCAACACCACCACTGCTGGTCGTGCTATCAGTGCTGAGACTTGAGTTTGGACCCCATGACTGGCAACACCACCTCCCAAACCCAAAATGCAACATGACCTCTTCGGTGACCCTCCCATACAACTCAGAGTCCAGTGGTCAGAGTGACCTACCTCCTCACTCACCCTCAAAAATGCTGCACCTGCAGCAGACTTTCATGGAGTACGTATTTTACTCACTGATATGAGGTCTCCCCAACGAGGTTGTTAAGATATCTGAGGGGGGACGATTGTGAGTGTTACATGTTAATTATGTCGAGAAGCAAGCAAATTGATGTCTTACCCATTTTTGGTGTGCTCCAATAGTGCCCGATAATTCAGATAGTAAGAAAATGGGCATGATTCCCATTTTTTGCACCACTCCCGGAATGACAACCTTATCTCACTGAAAAATGGGTGGGATGAAGTTGTAAGATCACACTCATTATTTCTGATGGGAATTTCTAGACAGGCTACTTCTTTCTAATGCCTTTGGAATTTAAGGTACGTTGATGGCACGGTAGCATAGTGGTTAGCACTGCCGCTTCACAGCTCCAGGAACCTGAGTTCGATTCCTGGCTTGAGTCACTGTTTGTGTGGAGTTTGCACATTCTCCTTGTGTCTGCGTGGGTTTCCTCCTGATATTCCGGTTTCCTCCCACAGTCAAAAGATGTGCGGGTTAGGTTGATCGGCCATGCTAAAAATTGCCCCTTACAGTCGTGAGATGCGTAGGTTAGAGGGATTAGCAGGTAAATACATAGCAATCTGTGGATAGGGCCTGGGCGGGATTGTGGTTGGTGCAGAATCGATGGGCCAAATGGGCTCCTTCTGCACTGTAGGGTTTCAATTATTGTTCTATGATGGAAATATTCAGCCATCCAAGCAGTTGCTTTTTTGACTCACTGCATTGCTATTTCAGTCTTTTAAAATTCAACCAGTGGTTCTCAGCCCAAAAAATGTAGAAGTGGGAACATCGAGGTGGCGGCGCGGGCTCGTTGGGCCGAAGGGCCTGTTTCCCATGCTATTTTGTTCTTTGTCTTTGTCTTTGTCTAAATACATAGTCATTTTTGGTATTAAGCATGACGAAGTAATTTAGAATTAAAAGCAAATTGTATTTGGTTGTTGTCACTGATATAATCTATCTGGCATTTATTTTTGCCAATCATACAATAAGGGGACAATTACAACATACTAATCATTATTTTTTATTATCATGACATCCAGCCATTACACCAATTATAATGAGCCTTGTGATTACTCAAATTGCAATTCTACTTTGGTTCAATATCAGTGAGACATTATTTGACACCACTCACCAGACTTAGCTCAGTGTAGTGAGCGTATGTCTGTGATATACCTCATGCATTGATCTGATCTGGGCAGCTAATAAGTCACTTGGTTATCAGTGGATCATAATTATTGCAGAATGGGAAAACTTCAGCTTTTTAACACTACATTGTAGACTTTTCAAACTCACTCCCTGCACCGACTTTCTGATTCTCATCATCTCACCTTAAGTAATGACACTGAAAACAATATACTGAATGGTTCTTCTTCACATTATGCTCCTCCACAAAAACAAATACTTCATGGATGTGATTAAAACAAAATCAATTAATTGTAAAAATATGAAAGAAACACAAAGAATGCTGAAATTTACAACATCTGGAGAAGAAAGGTTATAACATTAGACCAAAAGATTCTTTCAAATATCAACAGACATGCTGTGATTTACCAGTATTTTTTGACTTTATTTCATGTATTTTTTAATATGATGTGATATATAAAAGCAACTTGTAGTATAGCTTTCAAACTTATGTTCAGTATCAATTTTTTAGTGAGTAGGCTTCTCAACCCACTCACCACTTCATTTATTCCTGAGTTACAGGATCACTTCTCGCATTTAATATTTATTCAGTAGTACTCTTCATTCTATCAGTCATTGCTTTGAATTCTAAAATTCACTCCTCTGTTTATGCTGGTTGTTAATTTCAAACCAATGACCCCCCACCTAGAAAAAAATGTTTCCTTTGCTTCAAATCTGGTCCATGAATTGTGGAGGATGTAATAAAACATGGGGTATAAGTCTGTTGTCATTCCACATATCACTCTCATCATATGGCTCCATTACATAAAACACAACATCCAACACAACATAAAACATCACATCAAAACCCATTTCATCCTGCGCACAGAATATGAAATTGGTTGTGGGACATGTCAAAGCTACCACTAAAGCTAGAATCTTGTAGTTACTGAATACATCAAAGTTCCTCACATTCACCAGTCATAATATTTTCATGATTGTTTCTTTTCCTCTGCTTGCTGTTAAGATCCCTGTGGTGACACAATACACAATAACACAAAAATGAAGAAATTATCAAGTTAAAGATTTTGCTTGATGTAACTTTAACATAAACAGGATCAGTGTGATTGACATAAATTAACAGGCAAATCATGGTCAGTACAAGTTATAAATTACACATGGAATAGAGATACAACTAAAACTATCACATGGAGACAGCAGGCAATCCACTTTACCTCTGTAGTGCCAGTCTCTTTCCTTGAAAGATTAAGCTGATTTTGTGCAAACAGCAGCTCCCAGTTTTGCCTTCTGCAATATGCTCTAGTGAGTGCACTTTCTTCCAGAACTTTCTCAACTCTCAGCTAAATGCCCTCCCGGCCAGTATTCCAACTATTAGCTGTAGACAGCCAATAATAATGCCTACCACTGGATACAGGCTGATACTGTCAGTCTAATCCAGGTGGATTTCTCTCAACCAGTTTTGCCCCATTAGGCTGGGCCTGAGCACTCCACTATCATTTATGTTACCAAACCAGTTGCTTTTTGTCAGAAAGGAACAAAGGTTTACTCACAATTCTCAGAGATTTCCCTTTATAAGTTCTCAGACATGATTAAAATTAAGAGCTGAAGTCCAGTGACCACCGATATGGTCATGCCTGCAATCAGCATTCATTAATAGTGATCTTTAATATTATAGTTATCTTAATGGGGTATGATTTGAACATTGCTATGTAGTTTAATTATTCCACATTAGGGCATGCACCCTTCTGGACACTGACCTACATGTAATTTACCTAACCCTAGGTCTTGACGGCTTACTTTGCAGCTCTGACTCTGCATACCAGCAACAATTATAATGCCTTACCAGACAGGATTCTGAAGGTACTGTTGATCGTCTGGTCAAAGCTCGGCTTTGCTTTGGGGCTGAACTGCGAGAAGATCAATGTTTGCTTGTATCCAGATACTTCTGGAGGGAAGCGATGTAATTGCCTGCACTCAACTGGTGGTCCTCAAGTTGAACTAGAATAGGTGTCCACTTCCAACAGGGTAACTTGCAACTCATATGCCTCACTTGCAGCATTTTCCAATAATAAGGCCAGCTGTAGCACCTGTTTGAAGTCCAATTGGCCTTCAGTCAACAGACGTCTTTAGATAGATACATTATTTATCCCATATACTAAATGGTCTCTAAGCATCTCATTAAGTATCAACCGAAATTCACATGTTTCCATCAGTCATCTCAATCTTATTAGGGAACCTGTAACAGACTCTCCCATCTCCAGGAGTGCTGAGCAAAACCAGTACATTCTTGAGATCAGAGGTGGCTTAGGTCAAAACATTCCCTCACGAAGTCCACCAATTCCTTGAGTTTTACAATCTGGTGCCTCCAGGAATGACAGCAAATGCCAATAGTCCACAAGCAGTCAAAAGAATGACCCATTGCTTTTCAAATGTCACAATATCATTAGCCCTAAAAAAAGTAACACATGCATTCCATATATTGGGTCCTGTCCTCCATTGCAGGATCAGAAGAGTCCAGTTTCCCAAACAGGCATGATGCCCAAAGTTGGTTTACCCAAGTGAAGCCGGCCATTCACAAGCAAGTTCTTTATGGTGTTCTATTTCCCTTGTCACCACTGAAATAACTCCTCAGAGGTCGGTGTTCTTTATCAGATTCCCATTATTTACAAACTCAACTTTATTCCTAAGAGTCCTTCAGTTACAAAGTCAGAAACCAGAGTGTCTGTAGCCCTAACACTCCTCAATATATCTGCAAGTGAGATTCCTGATCGGGCAGGCAATTATTACTTCATCCAGAAACCTCATACTCCAACAGGCCAACCTCATGGGCCTCTTTGAGGTCATTACAATTTCCTAAGCAGTTTTGCTGAAGGTTCAGTAAAGAATCATAGCAACTTGTACATATATGGCACCTTGTTTGTTTGTTTTCCTAGATTGACCTTTGGCAACATTTGCACATATCGATGTTACAAAGAGCCGTGACAGATAAAGTCATTTTAATGTGCATGGAAGTATTTACATTAAAAACTGCCAAGAATTATATCAATCCATGAATTTTAATATATTGATTTAGATAAACAAAAGTAGATAGATGAATAAGTCTATATGTGCATGGGCACTCTTTCCTTGTCAATTATTTAATGTAACAGTAAACCCAATGCAGAATGGTGCTAAAGGTATTGAGTTTTATTGAGTAATAGCTCCCATGCAGACTGTTAAAAGCAAAGGTTGTTATGAACAACTCACCTCTTGCAACATGTTCATCTTTTTGAATAGCACTGAATGCTACTTTAGCTGCACTGAAAAAGTTTCCACCTGCAGAGTCAGAAAGTTTATAGCGTGGAAACAGGTGTTTTGGCCTAACTTGTCCATGACACCTTTTTTTTAACCATTATGCTGGTCCAATTGCCCACATTTGGCCAATATCTGTCTATACCCCATCTCACCCATGCAACTGTCGAAATGTTTTCTAAAAATCAAAAGTGTATCCTACTGCCTCTGGCATCTCATTCCAGACACTCACCACTCCATGTGTGAAAAAATTGC
Organism: Sphyrna mokarran; assembly: GCA_024679065.1. Lineage (NCBI taxonomy): Eukaryota > Metazoa > Chordata > Chondrichthyes > Carcharhiniformes > Carcharhinidae > Sphyrna > Sphyrna mokarran. The sequence goes on from JAGIQG010000018.1 coordinate 22,269,680, forward strand.
CTCTCTTGTCCCTTTTGTATTTCTCCCCATCTCATCTTAAACTGATACCCTCTAATTTTAGATTTCCCTACATTTGGGAAAAGATGTTGACTATCTACTGATTAGTAGATCTATGCCCCTCATTATTTTATAGGCCTCTGTAAGATTATTCCTCAGCCTCCAGGGAAAAACGTCCCAGCTTTCTAGCCTCTCCTTATAACTCAAACCATCAAGTCCCAGTAGCATCCGAGTAAATCTTTTCTGCACGCTTTCTGGATTAATAATATCCTTTCTATAATAGGGTGACCAGAACTGTACACAGTATTCCAACTATGGCCTTATCAATGTCTTGTGCAACTTCAAGAAGATGTCCCAACTCCTATATTCAATGTTCTGACCAATGAAGTCAAGCATACTGAATGTCTTATTTGCCACCCTGCTGACCTGTGACTCCACTTCCAAGGAACTATGAACCTGTACCCCTAGATCTCTTTATTCTGTAACTCCCCTTGACACCTCACCATTAACTGAGTAAGTTCTGCCCTGGTTCAATTTATCAAAATGCATCATCTTGCATTTATGTAAATCAAACTTCATCTGCATTCATCAGCCCACTGGCCCAATTGATCAAGATTCTGTTGTAAACCTAGATAACTTTCTTCAGTCTCCACTGTGCCACCAATCTTAGTGTCATCTGCAAACATGCTAACCATGCCCCATAAATTCTCATCCAAATCATTAATATAAATAATAAATAATATTGGACCCAACACCGATCCCTGAGACACACGACTGGTCACAGGCCTCCAGTTTGAAAAACAATCCTCTATATCCACCCTCTGTCTTCCGTCATCAAGCCAATTTTGTATTCAATTGGCTACCTCATCCGAGATCCTGCGAGATCTAACCTTATGCAACAAACCTACCATGCAATACCTTGTCAAATGCTCATGTAAACAACTGCACTGCTCTTAGCTACTTTCTTGGTAACCCCTTCAAAAACCTTAAATCAAAATATTTTTGAGACAATCTTTTTCAGTAGTTATGATACTATTTAGCTGTTCATGTCCAGATAGAACACTTTGAGAGTTCTGTTTTAAATATACGTGCGTATTTTTAATAACTGGTTTTTGATGTGATTTAATTTATTATTGTCACATATATTAGCATACAGTGAAAACTATTCTTGCACCATCGGCAGACAAAGCATACCATACATAGAAAAGGAAAGGAGAGAGTGCAGTACGTAGTGTTACAGTCATAGCTAGGGTGTAGAGAAAGATCAACCTAATGCAAGGTAGTCCATTCAGAAGTCTGATGGCAGCAGGAAAGAAGTTGTTCTTGAGTCAGTTGGTACGTTTCCTCAGACTTCTGTGACTTTTTCCTAATGGAAGAAGGTGGAAGACAGATTGTCTGGAGTATTTGGGATCCTTAATTATGCTGGCTGCTTTTTAGAGGCAGCGGGAAATGTAGACAGTGCTAATGGTCGGAGGCTGGTTTGAGAGATGGATTGGGCTATGTTCCCAACCCTTTGTAATTGCTTGCAGTCTTGGACAGAGCAGGAGCCATACACAGCTGTGGCCTTACCAATGTCTTGTGCAACTTCATCAAGATGTCCCAACTCCTTTTTTCAATGTTCTGACCAATTAAACCAAGCATGCCAAATGCCTTCTTTACCACCGTTCCACCTGTGACTCCATGTTCAAGGAGATACGAACCCCTCGATCTCTTTGTTCTATAGCTTTCCCCAACCCTCTGCCATTAAATGAATAGGTTCTGCCCTGGTTCGATCTACCAAAATGCATCATCTCGCATTTATCTAAATCAAACTCCATTTGCTATTCATCAGCCCACTAGGCCAATTGATCAAGATCCCATTGCAATTCTAAAAATCTCTTTATTGTCCACTCTTGGTGTCATTTGCAAACTTATTAACTGTGTCTCATAAATTCTCATCCAAATCATTAATATAAATGACAAATAATATTGGACCCAGCACTGATCCCTATTGGTCACAGGTCTGTCATCAAGCTCAAATTGGCTACCTCACCCTGGACCCCATGAGATTTAACTTTATAGAACAACCTACCATGTGGTACCTTATCAAAGGTCTTGCTAAAGTTCAACAGCAGACAACATCAACTGCACTGCCCTCATCTTCCTGCCCTCATCTACTTTCTTGGTTACCCCTTCAAAAACTCGTGAGTCATGATTTTCCACTCACAAAGTCATACTGACTGTTCCATATCATCCCTGCTTCACTAAATGCTTGTAGATCCTGTCTCTTAGGATTCTTTCTAACAACTTACCCATTATAAATGTTAGGCTCACTGGCGTATCATTCCCAGGCTTTTCCCTGCAGCCTTTCTTAAACAAAGGCACAACATTTGTCATCCTCCAATCTTTAGGCACCTCACCTGTGGCTGTTGATGATTCAAATATTCTGCCAGGAAGTGCACAATTCCCTCCCTAGCCTACCACAACATCCTGGAATATACTTCATCAGGCCCAGGGATTTATCTACCTTGATGTGCTTTATAATTTCTACCACTTCCTTCTTGTAATATTTACACTCCTCAAGACATCATTACATATTTCCCCAAGTTCCCTACATCCACACCTTTCTCAACAGTAAATACCACTGAGAAATATTCAGTTAGGATCTCACCTATTTCTTGGGGATCCACACATAGATGACCTTGTTGATTCTTAAGAGGCCCTACTCTCTCTGTAGTTACTCTTTTGCCCTTTATGTATTTGTAAAAGCTCTTTGGATTCTCCTTTGCCTTGATATACAAAGCAATCTCGAGTCTCATTTTTGTCTCTTGCGATTTCTCTCTTACCACTACTCCTGCACCCTCTACTTGATTCACTTGATCCCAGCTGCCGATGCATGTCATATGCCTCCTTTTTCTTCTTGACCAGGTTTCAATATCCCAAGTTATCCAAGTTAAATTGCCAGTCGTTGCTACTGTAAACCAGAAGAAATTTTCCAAAAGAGCTGTACAGATCAAATGTGGTAATTATTGCTGGGTTTGGTTCATAGTGTTAAAACCTATGGGAGGATATCTCTGGGTTTAGGAAAGGAGAGGAACTTGAAATAGGTCAATTTAAGTATACTGTTGGTATATCCATTGTTATAGTTGAGTGTAATTTTTTCCTTTTATTGTTGCTTTTCTTGTGTTTTCATTTATTTTTCCTGAAATATTGCAATAGGACAGGCATGTTCATCACTAGTCTTCATTGTTTTCTTCATATTATACCAAATTTCAAAACAGTTAGGAACCGATTTTTAAAATTTTCTCTTAGGCATTTGGAATAGCCTGGCATATAATTTCAACAGCCTTCTCAACATAAGTAACCTCTCTTACAAGAATTTCCAATGTTCATATGCCTGTGAGCATTTTTACTGGAGCCCAATGTTTCCCTTTCATAGCATTCTCACTGTGATCTCTGATTGTGGATCTACTGGCATTTATGTGGTGCAAATGTTACTTACCACTTATCAGCCCAAGCCTGAATGTTGTCCAAGTCTTGCTGCACATGGACGTGGGATTACTTCAGTGTCTGAGGAGTTGCAAATGATTAACATTGTGTAATCATCAACAAACGTCTCCATTTCTGAACTTATGATGGGGGTGTCATTTATGAAGCAGTTGAAGCTGATTGGACCTAAGACACTAATCTGATGACTAACCTACAGTGGTGTTTTGGGACTGATGAATGATCTCCAACAACCACAACCATCTTTCTTTATGCTAACCTTTAACCAGACATCATAATCAGCATGGGCTTGGAAGGCAAAAGGGCCTGTTTCTGTGTTCTTTGAGATGTTTTCCTCTTATTCCGATTGACTTTAGCTTTGCTAGGGCTCCTTGATGCCATACTCAATTAAATCTGGCCTTGGTATCAAAGGCAGTGACTCTCACCTCACTTCTTGAGTTCAGCCCTTTTGTTCATGTTTAGACCAAGGTTGTAAAGAGGAAAACCTCAATGTGCATTTATTACTGACTGAATGCCACTAGACAGTATGACTAGAACATAGAACATTACAGCGCAGAACACGCCCTTCGGCCCTCGATGTTGTGCTGACCAATTAAGAAAAAGCAATAACCCTCTAACCTAAACCATTCCCTTTTCATCCATAAACCTATCCACTGACCACTTAAACACCCCCAAACTTGGCGCATCTACAACTGCAGCAGGCAGGGCATTCCATACCCTTACACCCTCTACGTAAAGAACCTACCTCTGACATCCGTCCTATATCTACCACCCCTTAATTTAAAGCTATATCATCATTTAAAGCTACTTACATCATTTCGTTCATGAGCAAAAAGTAGACTGATGTGGCCATAATTGGCTGGGTTGGAGTTGTCTTGTTTTTTGTGTGTAAAGTATACTGGGGCAATTTTCCACATTGTCAGGTAGATTGATCCCTGTGTTGTAATAGTACTACAACAACTTGGCTAGTTTTGGAGCACAAACCTTTAGTACTATTGCTGGAATATTGTCAGAGGCAATTATCTTAGTGTTATCCAATGCCACCAGCCATCTCTTGATACCATATGGTATCAAATGAAATTGACTAAAAATTGCAATTTGTAATGCTGGGGACCTCAGGAAGATGCCTAGATAGATCATCTATTTGGTATTTCTAGCTGGAGGTTGTGAAAAATCCCTTGTCTTTTGCAATGATGTGTTGGGCTCCCCCATAATTGAAGATTTGTGTTTGTGGAGCATTTTTTTCCAGTTGGTTGCTTAATTGTCCACCATGGAGTCATAAAGTCATAGAGATTTACAGCATGGAAACAGGCCCTTCAGTTGAACTTGTCCACGCTGCCTTTTTTTCTAAAACCCCTAACCTAATCTCAACTGCCTGCATTTGACCCACATCCGTTTACAACCATTGTACCCATGTAACTATCTAAATGCTTTTTAAAAGACAAGATTGTACCCACCTCTAATATTATCTTCTCGCACTCACCACCCTCTGTGTGAAAAAAATTGCCCCTATGAAGACTTTGATATCTCTCCCCTCTCGCCTCAAAGCTATGTCCTCTAGTTTTAGACTCCCCTACCTTTGGGAAAAGATATTGATTTTCTAGCTGATCTATGCCCCTTATTATTTTATGGACCCCTATAAAATCATCTCTCAGGTTTCTTCGCTCCAGGGAAAAAGTCCCAGTCTATCCAACCTCTCCTTAAAACTCAAACCATCAAATCCCTGTAGCATCCTAGTAAATCTTTTCTCACTCTTCCTAGTTCAGTAATGTCCTTTCTATTATAGAGTGACCAGAATTGCACACAATATTCCAAGTATGGCCTACCAATGTTGTACAACTTCAACAAGACATTCCAACTCCTGTATTCAATGCTTTGGCCAATGAAACCAAGCATGCTAAATACCTTCTTCACCACTCTGTCTACCTGTGACTCCACTTTCAAGGAGCTATGAACATGTACCCCTAGATCTCTTTGTTCTGTAACTCTCCCCAATGCCCTACCATTAAGTGAGTAAGTCCTGACCTGGTTCAATCTAACAAAATGCATCACCTTGCATTTGTCTAAATTAAACTCCATTTGCCATTTGTCAGCCCACTGGCCCAATTGATCACTATCCCATAGCAGTTAGAGCTAACTTCCTTCACTGTCCACTATGCCACCAATCTTAGTGTCATTTGCAAACTATGCCTCCTATATTCTCATCCAAATCATTGATATAAATGACAAATAACAACGGATGCAGCACTGATCCCTGAACTCACAGGCCCCCAGTTTGAAAAACAATTCTCTACAACCTATCAAGAAACCAATTTTGTATCCATTTAGATACCTCATTCTGGATCCCATGAGATTTAACCTTATGCAACAATTTACCGTGCAGTATAACTTGTCACAGGCCTTGCTAAAGTCCATGTAGACAATATCAACTATACTGGCCTCATCTATCTTCTTGGCTACCCATTCAAAAAACTCAATCAAATTTGTGAGATATGATTTTCCATTCACAAAGTCATGCTGATTGTCCCTAATCAGTATTTTCATTTCTAAATGCCTGTAAATCCTGTCTCTCAAAATACCTTTCAACAATTTACCTATCACAGATGTGAAGCTTACTGGCCTGTAGTTCCCAGGCTTTTCCCTGCAGCCCTTTTTAAACAAAGGCACAATATTTGTCACTCTCCAATCTTCAGGCACCTCATCCGTGCCAATTGATGATTCAAATATCTTGGCTAGGGGGCCTGCAATTTCCTCCCTAGCTTCCTACAATATCCTGGGATACACTTCATCAGGTCCCAGGTATTTATCTACTTTGATGTGCTTTAAGACTTCCAACACCTCCTTCTCTATAATATGCACATTCCTCAAGACATCACTATTTATTTACCCAGGTTCCCTAACATCCATGCTTTTCTCAACAGTAAATATTGATGAGAAGTATTCATTTTAGATGATTCTTAAGAGCCCTACTTTCTCCCTTGTTACTCTTTTGCCCTTTATTTATTTGTAGAAGCTTTCTGGATTCTCCTTTACCTGATCTGCCAAAATAATCTCATGTCCCCTTTTTGCCCTCCTGATTTCTCTCTTAACTCTACTCCTACACTCCCATACTCTTCAAGAGATTCACTTGATCCCAGCTGCTCATGCATGTCATGTGCCTTTTTCTTCTTTTTGACCAGGACTCAATATCCCGAGTCATTCAGATTTCCCTGCTTCTGCCAGCCTTGCCTTTTATTCTAAGACCATCATACATGATTGGATGTTACACGACTGTAGAACTTAGATATGACCTGTTGATTGTGGGACTGCTTAACTATCTATTACCTGCTGTTTCCATTTTTTGGCATGAGACTGATCTTTTGTTGTAGCTTCACAATGTTGACAAAACATATTTAGATGTGCCTGGGGCTCCTTCTGGTATTTCTTCTTGCATTCTTCATTGAACCAATGTTGATTCCACAACTTGATGGTGTTTGTCAGACCAGACCCTAATAAGTTTTCTATTTTGGCATAAATGTGAGGAAACGATATTTCCTTCCAGGAATGATTCCACAAACAAAGGAGGGATTTTTATAGTGAAACAAACTGTATTTAATAACACAGTTTAAATATAACTCGAAAAAATGAAGCAATGTAACTATTAAAGTTGAACAAATATTCAAACATGAAAAGGAAATAACCTTCCTTTCGAACTTATCACTACCTCAGTTCCAAATGAGTAACGATCCTCTTATAGACTTAAAGACCACTTTAATTATAGTCATCAATCACAAATATACTTGTTACAATAAGTGTAGACAGCTTTAGAATTTTCAGAGAAATATAGATCTTTTAGAAGCCTACAACAATCTCCTAACTTCAACCAGAACAGCCAAACCCCAACTTCTTTCTACAAAAACTGTTTCTTTCTTTACTGATAAACCATATCATCATTCTAATCAAAAATCTCAGGGGAAGTTAAGTAAACAAAAGTTGATTAACTCTGCTTAACATGACCACTTGGAAGATTGAAATTCGTAATTATCCTGCTCTCCCAAAATCTGAGTTGCACTTCCTCCAGATATGCCAACTGCCTGTAGCTTAAAACTGAATTTTTAATATTCCCCTTAAACATAAATATATCCATATCAATTGCTATCATCAGACTATCATCAGAAACGCAATAGAAGAGTAGGTAATATGCGGGTAATACAGTTACAGATTATGATTGCATACAATTCTGCTGCTATTGATGGTCCATAGTGTGTCATGGATGTCCAGGTTTGGGTTTCTTGATCTGTTTGAAGTCTATCTCACTTAGCACATGATAATGCTAAATAATATAATGGATGGTGCCTTTAATGTATAGACAGGACTTCATCTCCACTAGGATTCCACGGTGGTTGCTCCTACAAAGAGTGTCATGGACAGATGCATCTAAGACAGGTATATTGGTGAGGATGAAGTCAAGTAGATTTTTCCTTCTTATTCGATCCCTCACCACTTGCTGAAGACCCAGTCTATCAGCTATCTTTGTACATCAATTTTATAAGAAGTCTCACAACATCAGATGAAAGTCCAACCAATTTATTTGACAGTAAACCACAAGCTTTCTGGGTTTATCACTTCATCAGGTGAGTGGAGAGTTCTGGTCTCAGACAGAGCATATAACAGCACACACAGTTTACAGAATATTGATTAGAATGCTAACCTCCTATTCAAATCTTAAAGATGCAGACAATGGGAGTGGAGATAGCATTAGATATAGGTTAAAGTGTGTATTGTCTCCAGACAGTAGTGAGGTTTTGCAAACCCAGGCAAGTCATGGGAATTACAGGTAGTGCGACATGAGCCCAAGATTCCGATTGAGGCCATCCTCATGTGTGCGGAACTTGGCTATCAGTCTCTGCTCAAGCGACTCTGTGCTGTTGTGTCGTGAAGGCCACCTTGGAGAAGCTTGCCCAAAAATCAGAAGATGAATGCCCATGACCACTGAAGTGTTCGCCAACAGGAAGGGAACAGTCTTGCCTGGTGATTGTCGAGCGATGTTCATTCATCCATTGTCATAGCATCTGCACGGTCTCCCCAGTGTATCATGCTTCGGGACATCCTTTCCTGCAGCGTATTCAGGTAGACAACGTTGGTCGAGTTGCAAGACCATGTGTTGTGTACCTGGTGATTGGTGTTCTCATGTGAAATGATGTCATTCATGTCGAAGATCTGGCATGTCTTGCAGAGGTTGCTGTGGCAAGGTTGTGTGGTGTCATGGTCACTGTTCTCCTGAAGGCTGGCTAGTTTTCTGCCAATAATGATCTGTTTGAGGTTGTACAGTTGTTTGAAGGCAAGAAGTGGGGGTCTGGCAATGGCTCTGGTGAGATAGAACATAGAACATTATAGCGCAGAACAGGCCCTTCAGCCTTCGATGTTGCGCCGACCAATTAGGAAAAAGCAATGACCCTCTAACCTAAACCATTCCCTTTTCGTCCATAAACTTATCTACTAACCTCTTAAACGCCACCAAACTTGGCGCATCTACAACTGCAGCAGGCAGGGCATTCCATACCCTTACCACCCTCTGGGTAAAGAACCTACCTCTGACATCCGTCCTATAACTACCACCCCTTAATTTAAAGCTATGTCCCCTCGTGCTAGCTTTCTCCATCCTAGGAAAAAGGCTATCACTGTCCACCCTATCTAAACCTCTAATCATCTTATATGTTTCAATAAGGTCTCCTCTTAGCCGCCTTCTTTCTAACGAAAACAACCTCAAATCCCTCAGCCTCTCTTCATAAGACCTGCCTTCCATACCAGGCAACATCCTGGTGAACCTCCTCTGTACCCTCTCCAATGCCTCCACATCCTTTTTATAATGTGGGGACCAGAACTGTACACAATACTCCAAGTGTGGCTGCACTAGAGTTTTGTACAGTTGCAACATGACGTTGCAGCTCCGAAATTCAATCCCCCTATCAATAAAAGCTAAGACTCCGTATGCCTTCTTAACAACCTTATCGATGTTCGTCTTTATCAATCATATGTTGAAGACTCCGGAGAAGATGTCGTAGCTTCTCCGCTCCGGAGAAGTACTGGATGATGAAGGGTATCCTGTCCACCCAAGCCGTCAGGAGGTGTGTCAACACCAGATTCATCAGCCACACTCATAAGACAGCCCTGGACATCATCCAAGTACAATGCAACGCCATCCACGCTCTCAAGACCAACCGCGATATTATCATCAAATCAGCAGACAAAGGAGGGGCCATTGTCATACTGAACAGAACGGATTACTGCAAAGAAGTGTACCAACAACTAAACAATGAGGAACACTACAGACAGGTACCCGCAGATCCGACCAAAGAACGCACTCATCAACTCAACACTCTGATCAAGACCTTTGATCCGGACCTTCAGAGCACCCTCCGTGTTCTCATTCGACGGACTCCCCACGTTGGAGATCTCTACTGCCTCCTAAAGATACACAAGCAAACACACACGGCTGTCCCATCATATCGGGTAATGGGACTCTGTGCGAGAACCTCTCCGGCTATGTCAAGGTGATCCTGAAACCTATCGTACAAAGAACCCCCAGTTTTTGTTGCCACATTACAGACTTCCTACAGAAACTCAGAACACATGGAGTAGTTGAACCAGGAATACTCCTCGTCACAATCGATGTCTTGGTACTTTACACCAACATCCCTCATGACGAGGATGGCATTGCTGCAACTGCCTCAGTACTCAATGCCGACAGCTGCCAATTTCCAGATGCAATTTTACAATTCATCCACTTTATCCTGGGCCACAATGTCTTCACCTTCAACAACCAGTTCTTCATCCAAACACATGAAACAGCCATGGGGACCAAATTCACACCTCAATATGCCAACATCTTCTTGCACAGGCTTGAACAAGTCTTCTTCACTGGACAGGATCTTCAACTGATGCTATACACTAGATACATCGATGACATTTTCTTCCTTTGGACTCATAGTGAACAATCACTGAAACCACTATATGGAGACATCAACAAGTTCCGTCCCACCATCAGACTCACCATGGACTACTCTTCGGAATCAGTTGCATTCCTGGACACACGCATCTCCTTCGAGGACGGTCACCTCACTGTACCACAAGCCCACAGATAACCTCACGATGCTCCACTTCTCCAGCTTCCACTCTAAACATATTAAAGAAGCCATTCCCTATGGACAAGCCCTCCGTATACACAGGATCTGCTCAGATGAGGAGGATTGTAACAGACACCTCCAAATGCTGAAAGATGTCCTCATAAGAACAGGATATGGCACTCGACCCATCGATTGACAGTCCCCGCGTGCCACAGCGAAAAACCAGACCGACTTCCTTAGAAGACAAACATGGGACATAGTGGACAAAGTATCCTTCATCATCCAGTACTTCCGTGGAACGGAGAAGCTACGACATCTTCTCCAGAGTTTTCAACATATCATTGATCAAGACGAACATCTCACCAGGGCCATCCCTACACCACCACTTCTTGCCTTCAAACAACCACACAACCTCAAACAGACCATTGTTCACAGCAAACCACCCAGCCTTCAGGATACCGTGACACCACACAACCTTGCCACAGCAACCTCTGCAAGACATGCCAAATCATCGACATAGACGACATAATTTCACGTGAGAACACCATCCACCAGGTACATAGCACATACTCTTGCAACTCAGCCAACATTGTCTACCCAATATACTGCAGGAAATGATGTCCTGAAGCATGGTACATTGGGGAGACCGTGCAGATGCTATGACAATGGATGAATGAACATCGCTCGACAATCACCAAGCAAGACTGTTCCCTTCCTGCTAGCGAACACTTCAGTGGTCACGGGCATTCAGTCTCTGATCTTTGGGCAAGCGTTCTCCAAGGCGGCCTTTACGACACACGACAGCACAGAGTCAGTGAGCAGAGACTGATAGCCAAGTTCCACACACCTGAGACAGCCTCACCCAGGATCTTGGGCTCATATTGCACTATCTGCAACCCCCATGACTTGCCTGGATTTGAAAACCTCATTTACTGAACTGTCTCGAAACAATACACATCTCTTCAACCTATGCCTAATGCTATCTCTACTCACATTGTCTGCATTTTTAAGATTTGAATAGCAGGTTAGCTGTAAAGACTCACATTCGAATCAGTATTCTGTAAACTGCATGTGCTGTTATATGCTCTGAGACCAGAACTCTCCACTCAGCTGATGAAGTGGTAAACCCCAAAAGCTTGTGGGTTTACTATTAAATAAACTGGTTAGACTTTAACGTGGTGTTGTGAGACTTCTTACTGTGTTTACTCCAGTCCAACGCCAGTATCTCCACATCATCAATTTTATCCCACTGTACCATTAATTCTGGTAATGATGGATTTTGTCCATACGTGAATATGACTATCTAAGGTTGTTGCTTGACTAATCTGTTGGACAGCAGACTTTGTATAGTGAACAGGGCTGGAAGTGCTGTTGTCATTTCCAGTGCTTAGGTCAATAGTGGTCCATCCTGTTAGACTCTCTAAACTTCACATTTGAACGGTTTGTGGCTTGCTACATCATTTAAGAGTTCGTCACATTGCTGTGGTTTTGGAGTCAAGTATGGGCAAGATCAGGTAAGAACAGCAGATTTTCTTCTCTATTTGGTATTAGTGAACCTGATGAGGTTTTTAAGACAATTAACAATGGTTCACTATTACTGAGGCAATCTTTTAATTTCAATTTCATGAATTGAACTTAAATTCCACCAGCCGCTGAGGTGAGATTTGAACCTGTGTCCCTAGAGCATTAGCCTAGTCCTTTGAATTGCTTATTCAGTGATATTACCACTTGCCATCACCTCCCCTATCTTACACAGAAATGGATATACAATTGTATTGCTAGTTAATTACTGCATGCAAACATATACACGCAAAAGGGAAAAAGGCTAATACTTAAACAAAATGAGATGGAATGATTGGGGACCAACAGATATATGTTTTCTAGTAAACTATGAGCAGAAACTTTTCCTACACTTCTAAGTATTGCACGTTTTTCAAGTTGCTTTGCACACAGGCAATTCAAAGCAAGTTGAATTGTAGTGGGCATCAGGAAAAATAGCAAATATAAAGTGACACATAACTTGACCATCTTTGGGAAGTATTTACAAAAATTATTTACATATTATAGGTATCTTCATATGATGCTCTATTCCCAAGGATGGCTCTGCCACTTTAATGCAAGCTATGCATTCAGTAAGACGTGGCCAAACAAAGTTCCTCTCCATTCTTTGAAAGTCTCCCTCATTAATAGGTTATGCACTCATGTTATTTCTGCAAGTGAAATTAATAGCTTTCCAACTAATCTAAACAGATTTATTATGGTTCAGGTTAGAAACTCCAAAGTGCTTTATGAAGCCTACCTGAACCATAAGTTTTGCATCTTGAATTTGGCTAGGATATGCATGATATGTCCACTTCAGATGTGATTCAAAGACTTACTAGGGAGGTCTTATCAAAGAAAGTTTATATAAGAATATAGTTAACATATACAGTAAAGAAAATTAGCAAGAACTTTTGTCTATGAGAAACAAGAAACAAAACAATCACTATAATGTATAACTCTTAATGAAAACTTCTAATGTGTTCCAAGTAAAACCAAAACCAATTGAGAATAAAATTCACTTTTCATCCAGTTTAACACAAGCATAGACTAATTGTTCATTTGATACTGGAATTGAGGCCGTTGGTTGAATTCTGCAATCCAATGTTCTAAAGACTCAAGACAGTTTGAAGACAAGGTAGCTTTTCAAAATACCAGATAGATCCTGGTCCAGCATCCTGAGCAATAGATTTTTACCCTTCAGGAAAACTAACAGAAGTTTCAAAGTAATAGGGAGAGAGAGAAAAACACTTCTTATAGTTTGTTAAAAAAAATTCATTTTTTAAAAACCCTACTGCAGCTCAGAACTGAAACTAAAAACCACCCTTGTCACCTGACCTGCCCAGATGTTTTTCCTCCTCCCACCAATGACAAAACCTAAGTCTGTGAGCATGAGACACACTAACTGTGAGAGCTGCAGAGATTATGATGTTTAAAAAATCTCTTAAAGATGCATTAACGTCACAAATTGAAGAATAACAAATGTATATTTATGGAGGTACATAAAATGTAAAACACAAATGAACAGAAAGTATATAGATAATTGAAAAGAAATAATTTGGTTGGCAATTATTTTTGCTTTGCAAAAATGCTCCAATCAATCTGAAAATGTTATCAATCTGACTAAATATTCTTTGGTACAATGACTTTTAGAGTCTTGTTTCCAATTATGTACAGCCAACATTCAAAAAATATGGATTAGAAGATTTAAAAAAATCATTAAGGAATGCCAAATTAAAATTTTGGGCTTTCTCTGGCTCTGACTTGGCAAAATGTTTGGAGTGCAAGATATTTGTGCCACATCACTATGTCATGGCAGTCTGGACATGTCACCATTTTCTGAATCTGTATTAATTGAACTTATGAACTTAGTAACTTGTGCCCCTGAGTTCAGTTTTAATGACATCATGTGTGGCCAGAGAGATGGTGTTTTCCTGGTATACCTTCTAGGCCATCTCTCGCTAACGTTTTTGATAGTTTTCATGAAAAATGCATTTTTGATGGAATTATTCCAAACTACAAACCCCCTGCATATTTTTGATAGGTAGCTAATTAGTTTGCTTTTCTGAATCTGCAGCTGAATGTAAGAATTCCCTTAACCTATTCCATTCCATACTAATAGTAAAGAACCTGTCTACCGCAAGTCTACCTTCACTAGTTAATAAATGTGTTGGGATTCATGTAGCTCCACGCACTATAAGATTGATTTTATTAGCAATATTATGAATAGGGTCATGCAAGCTTAACACTGAAATAGGGCACATCAAAGGTATCCTGTGAGATAAAGGCTTCCCTGTTGCTTGCTGTGTATTGTGCATACTCACAAAGTGGGCCTAAGTATGCCACTTCCAGATTTGAAAAATGCCAAGTCTACCTAAGTTACCTTAGGGGAAGGTATTTCAAAAATCTGAGCAACAGAGAAAGCTTGAAGTTTCCACGCTACTATGCAGTACCAACACAAGTGGTATTTTCCACTAACAAGATGCTACCAGAAAGACATTCTGCCTACCACAAATGGTTAATGTGGTATATGAATTTCAGTACTGGAGGGATAGCCTCCGATGGCGCTGGTCGGTTGGGCCAGTCAGATGGTGGGTGGGTCAGTCCCAATAACTGGAGGGATAGCATGAAACAACAGGTCCGTTTGTGAGGCAAAGGAATGACTATATTCAACCAGTCAATGCTTGCAAAACTCAAAACACAATGTATATCTTTAGATCTGATTCCGCGATTGGCCAACACTTGCTGAATAATTTCAAATATGTTAAGAATTGCAGTAACAACCAAATTAAGATTGTTAGGCTTGCAATATGGCTAATTTAAGTTTGCTAGAAGCTATATGTATTTATGTACAGGGACTTATGCAGGCAAAAGGAACATGTCCAGGTTTTGTGTCTTTTTTTGAATTAAGTAACAGCAGTGAGAGCTGTTATTCCCAGTGGCATTCTTCATGCCAATAACTGGAATAACCAGAAGCAATCTTCATCTCTTTTTTCTCATGTAAAAAAAAATTCTCACTCCCTTGAAATCTTACATTTTTGCATCTATCCTGATGAATGCAAGATGATAAGCTTCAATAGTATGATTTTTTTGGCATATAAATATATATGTATTAGAGTTCAGTAGAAATAAATGGGATCAAAGAAAGGAAATCAGATTGGAATAAAACTATAAATGATGAGGAATAAATATGGAAAAAAGAGAGTTGCTGAGCTTGAAGCTGACTAATGGAGTTAAAGAAAAGCAAAGGCAAACAAAAAGTCACTATCAGTCTCATGGAATGGGATTTACTCAAATTAATGAAAACAGTCTTTAGCAGGTTGGCAATTAGTACTCAGGAGGCTCAGAAAACTACTTTTCCCAAATTAATTAAATCAAAAAATCTTTGACAAGTTGGCAGGCATCCTAAGAACTAATAAATTAAGAAAAAGTTAAGGCTCAGAGAGTACCTAGATATTCTTTATATTGGTAAATGGAATAAATAAAATCAGAGCAAAATAGGTTGGCAGGCACCCTCAGAGTTAAATAAATTAATATAAAAATTTGCAATACAACCAGTCAAGCATTTCCAAAGGTAATAAATAAAATAACAAAGCTCAACAGGCTAATCTGATAGGCTGAATGTGTTTGAAACGAATCAATAATTAAATATATGGGGCCTCAAAAAAACTTCATGTCACAGCTGCAGTCATAAGCCCCAATTTTAATGAAAGTAAAATTAACATTTAAAACTTCATCTAACTTTTAGTTTTGCAAGAATTAAGATATTGCAAAACAGCTTGCAGTTAGTGGCTGGACAACTGGCTGTGAATGTAGGTCCATTCAAAAGTCTGATGGCAGCAAGCTGCTCTTGAGTTGGTTGGTATGTGACCTCAGGCTTTTGCATCTTTTTCCTTACAGAAGAAAATATGTGACCTATCTAAGGTCATGTATTTAACAAGCCATTGGGGAGTTAGCGTGGGGAGGTCAGTAATAAAGTTATCCAGGAGTTAGAGCTGGTTTTAATCCCTTCCTTGGGTAAATAATTTGCTAAGTGAGTTGGAATTATCCAAAGTCTGCAACTTCAACTCAGAATTTCAAAGAATAAGAGAGTTCTATTCATGGGAATTGTCCATCAGAAGCTGAAACTACCCAGGTAATTCCCATATGCTCAGTCTGTGTGGGGATTTCTAACCAGGAAAACCCTTCGCCTAAGAGAGATGTGACCCCTACTCAGGTTGATCTTAAAGTGATAATCAGCACAAAGAACCTTTGGAAATCCCCTCCTCTGTCTTGCCTGAAGATTCTATGTCCCAGGATGTTGAGCTTTATTCCAGAGATTTAACTTTAATTTAGAGGTAAGAGATCCAGGTGAATCAGTCGAGACTTATATTGCTAAACTAAAGCAATTATCAGAGCATTGTGATTTTGGAGCGGGATCCATGACCCACATGCTGTGGGATCAGTTAGTTTGTGGTATTGCTAGCAGAAGTTAACATAAATTTCAAATAGGCAATGGAGATAACATTGGCCAAGGAAAGCACTGAATAAAATTCATAGCAGTTGCTGGGTGTACAAAATGGTGCCGTATACCAATTAGGGTAGGAACCTGCAGCCAGCATAGTAGACACACAACATGTAGACACACAAGGATTATATCCTGTGGAAAAAAAGGTCAAGATGATTGTAATAATTCAGCCAAACATGAGTTTCCTTCACCAACCCATTTATTATGCTCCAAAGAGAGAGGTCACACCTGCGGCTTACAGCTAGGCAGTCTTCATCCTGGGATCAACAACAGTTCAGGTTCAGTAACAGATTAAAAAACCCCTGCTGACTGGGCTGGATGAACCTCTGCTTATCCAATAAAAAAGCTCGTATTCCACAAAGCCCATCGGGAGAGCTATCAATATTCCCATGATCTTTGTGGCTACATAATATCCCTTCTCCCTTTGTTCCTTGTCTCTCCCAGCAACCCCAGTTCGAGAAGATCCTTTCCGTCACTTATTCTTTGATCATCCATTGAAGGCAGGGCTGAGTCAGATGGCATAACAGAACAAAGGACCTTAGTTTTGCTGTATAGGTCGTGATCAACTCCCCTGGGGTTTCTTATAGCAGATTTAAACTTAAAACATTGTATGATGATCGATGATCTAGAGTTGTAATGAAAAAATAATTTACTTATTAGTCACAAGTAGGCTTACATTCACACTATAATGAAGTTACTGTGAAAATCCCCTACACTCCAGTGGTATAGTGAGGAAAAATTTAGCATGGCCATGCACCTGACCAACATGTCTTTGGAGTGTGGGAGAAGACTGGAGCACCTGGAGGAAACTCACACAGACAAAGGGAGAACATGCAAATTCCACATAGACAGTGACCAAAGCCTGGAATCAAATCTGGGTCCCTGGCGCTGTGAGGCAGCAGAACTAACCATTGTGCCCATGATCCTCAACCAAAAGTATAAGGTGCTCAAAAGACTTAGTATCCATACTGTCTAGGGATGTTAAATTTCTAATAAAATTATAAGTCCATACACCATAAGCAGAAAAAACATTTTGCTGATCTTCTCCTGTAATTTCATTAGCAGTGAAGAAACAGTGGAGTCTTTCAATATATTGAAGCCAGTGTTCAATCTCTGAGTCAAAGAGATCAATTTTTCCAAAATGATACTTTCCGGTTGCATTGCAGCTTTGTAAAGTTCCTGCTCTGACCAAGACCAGACGAAAAGTGAAAGAATTCTGAACATAGCCCAGTCCATCATGCAAACCATCCATTGACTTCATCCACACTTCCCGCTGCTTTGGGAAAGAAGCCAGCAAAATAAAGGACTCAACACACCCAGGCATATTCTCTTCCACCTTCTTCCATCAGGAAAAATATACAGAAGCCTAAAAACATGTATCAATCGACTCAGGAACAGCCTCTTCCTTCCTGTGATCAGACTTTTGCAATGGACATACCTAATATTAAGTTGATCTGTCTCTCTATACCCTAGCTATGATTGTAACACTATATTCTGCACCCTCTCCTTTCCTCCTCTCCTATGTGCTCTATAAATGGTATGTTTTATCTGTAACAGCTGGCAAGAAACAATACTTTTCACTGTACCTTAATACATGTGACAATAATAAATCAATTCCATTCAGTTCAATTCAATATTTTACTTACTGCTGAAGAGATTTATTTTTATAATAGGCAGACTTTCTTCCCACCTCAATCCAGCAGTTTGTGACTGTAGTCCCAATTTACCTCATTGCCATATGTAATAATTGCAATATTCCACAGTTACTTGACAGGAGAAAGCAATTGATTTAACTATTTGGAAAGATCAGTTTACAAAGGTGGACAAAGACCTCCATATCCTTCAACTCCTGCCACTTTTCAACTGCTGAAATTTGACTGCTGCAACATGAGCTTAGCCTCACGCTCCACCTTCACAGAATGCAAGCTTGGACTCACGTTCAATTGCTGCTCCACACTCTTAGCCCTGTGCTCTGCATTCCTGAACTCATGCCATACCATTGAGTTGGCCCGGTCTTCCTGTTCCAAAGCCTCCATGACTAAGACGTCATCTAAGTATACTGCTAGTTTAGATAGCCCTTGAAGGATGTTCTTTATAACATAACATCACTTGGAAAATGGCAATGCTGACAAGACCCCAAAGGGCACGTGGGTATATTAATGGATGCTCTTATGCATGTTGATCATCATATATTTCCAGGAGGACTTGTCCAGTTCAAGCTAAAGATAGGCATGGCTTATGTCCAAGTTGGAGAACGTCTTGCCATCTGCTAACATAGCATACAAATCTTCAATTTGGGACATGGGGTACCTGCTGAGTTTGGAGATCCAACTGACTGTTCGTGTATAGTCCCCATGAAGACAAATTGATTTGTTTGGCTTAAGAGCAAGGGTCATTCTGAAAACTGCATGAGCCTTTATTATATTATTATTAAACTTTCAAGGTGCCCGAGTACTAGTCTTGTTCTAAAATACCTAGATCAGTTTTAGAAGTTTTAGAGTCAAGGTTGTTCTTGGTCTTGGCTCCTTTTAATTTTCCCAAGCCCTCTTGAAAAACGACAGGGTATCTATGAATAATTTTGTACAGACTTCCCCACACCTCGTCCGAAGGTCTCCAACTAGTTCAGCCAGATTGGGTGACACAGTGGCCAGCACTGCTGCCTCAGAGTGCCAAGTACCTGGGTTTGATACTGGCCTTAGGTGATTGTGTGGAGTTTGCACAGTTGCATGTGTCTGCATGGGTTTCTTTTGGGTGCTCTGCTTTCCTCCCACAGTTCAAAGATGTGCAGGTTAGATGGATTGGTCTTGCTAAATTGACCTTTAGTATCATTGTTTTTAGTAGGATAAATACATTGGGTTACGGGACAGGACCAGGGTGGGATTGTTGTTGGTGCAGACTTGATGGGCTGAATTACCTTCTTCTGCACTGTGAGATTCCTATGATTTGTATGACTATCTGTGTGGAGTTTCTGATCTGAATTATAACAAAGTGTTTAATGAAGTCCATCTGGATCATAAATTTTGCATTTTGAATTTGTCTAGGATAAGCTTGAGATGTTTCACTTCAGGTCTAATTCAAATGATCCACTAGGGAATTTTTATCAAACAAAGTATATTTAAGAATATAGTTAACATGTACAGTAAGAAAATTAGCAATAACTTTTATCAATTACAGACAATAAGAAAACCACCATAATATATAACCCTTAACAAATATAGCTACTATGTCCCAATCAAACAAGATTTTCCCATAGACAAACTCTCCACAGGTTTAACACAGCAAAGACTAATGCTCACGTGATACTGAAACTGAGTCCTTTGGTTGGAGAATTGAAAATCCTGACTTCTCAGCCTTATAACTTACAGCAGTCCTCTGAACACAGACAGCACAGTTTGAAGTTAGAACAGCTTCAAAGAACGTCAGGATCAGACCCTGGTCAAGCCACAAATAGCAGATGCTCTATTCCAGGAAGGCAAGAAGCCTTGCTTTCAACAAATCAGCAGAACTTCCAAAACCAGGAAGAGAGAGAAACACTTATTTTCAGCTTGATATTACTTCTAAAACAAAAAACTGCAGCCAGCTGAAATAGAAAATGAAAGCCTAAATTCACTAGGAAGAAAAAAAATGTTCAAAACACATGGCCTTCCTCCTAACAATGCAGGGTCATAAAAGATCCCAGAGTAAAAATAAACAATTCTGTTAAAACCATTAAAGGAGCAATAAAAAGTCTTCTAGCAGATGACCTGGCAGCAATGAAACCAAAACAGCTTATAGCTGCAGAGAACATGATATAAAAAAAATTTCTTAAAGTTACACTGACATCACACCATTTCTGCACGGTTTCCTCTGGGTGCTCTGGTTTCCACACACCATCTAAAGACGTGTAAGTTAGTGAACTAGCTATGCTAAATTGCTCCTTAGTGTCCAATTATGAATAGGCTAGATGACTTAGCCATGGTAAATGCGCAGGGTTAGGAGGATGGGGCTGGGGATGAACCTGGGTAGGATGCTTTTCCAGAGAGTTGGTGTAGAGTCAGGGTCAAATAGCCTCCTTCTGCACTACAGGGATTCGATGATCTTCTGCAGGCAATCTCATCATAAGGCTTGGTCCACATCCTGGTGAGACAATGAGTAGAAGACAAAGTGATTGGGGCCATTGTGGTGTCTTTTATCTGTAAAATTTCCCCCAGGCTGTTCTGGATTCTGTGCCTTCCAACCATAGAAGTTGGATGGCGAAGCTTATGTCTGTTCTCCGATAATTAAGACTGCCCTGTGTCCACCTCCATCTTCAAAGGATGGCCATTCACCATTTATTCCACCACTATTAGGGCAACTTTTGTTGTGATGATACAATTCAGTTGTAGTGTCCCTATTGCTGGAAGTGATGATATCTGCATGGTATGATCAGCTAATGACTTTGGCTTTTTCATGAGGCAGCATGCATTTTGCCTGTTCTTTAAACTTTGCCTTGGTTGTATCTTTTGACAGTGCTTACTGGAAACTGCACCTTTCTGGGATATGTTCTCCAACATCCTTGGGTTGTCACTGCTTTTCTTTTATTGTTTGGTGGTGACATTATAATTCCTATATTGAAAGGAAAGCTTTAACACCTGATATACATAAACACTCTCCATTAAGGACTGATTAGATAAGGTCCCACCCCCTAGTTGGAGAACATTGCTGCCTGATGCCCCTTGTAATTCTTGAGCCCTTTTTCCTGTGTTCTTGAATAATAGAGCTTTCTCAATGGCTTTTTTAATGCATTAAAAAATAATTGCCAACAGCTTCTTTTGAGTGGTTAGGTCATTTATGTCAGGCTTTTTCAAAGTAGGGTCTTGACCCGCTGGTGGATCACAGGACTTTGAAAATGGATCACTGGGTAAATTGTCAGTGCCCTATAAACTGATCTTATTCAAAAAAACATGGGATGTTCTGTGATCCTGTTCGAAAGAAACACAGGATGTCATTTACAACGCACATTTTGTAGAAGGTAGTATGTCAATGAGGATATCTCAGGCAATGACATAGCCAGCCTGAAGACTTCTGATGTGGAGGAAAAACTTATTATTGCCTGATACAACTCAAGTTATGTGCACTTTATGAAAAGAAAAGGTAAGATTGGGAGAGCAGTGTATTTTTAAGTATACAGTAAATCCAATTCAGATTGCAACTGTTGCAGTAGTTTTGCAGCCACAGTCACAATCTGCCTGGTCAGCAGACTCTGCCTAAGTGTTGAATTTCCCACCATAAAGGCAGGCTATAACCTCAGAGTTTAACAAGTATCTCGCAATCCAAATTCATTACTTTTTCCCTGTGTACATAAAAATATTTCAAAATGAGATGATATCTGAGAAACAGGAAAATCATGGAGTTTTTTTTAAATTGTCTTGTATGAAAGAAAGGATAATCAACACATTAATCACAAACTGCATTGGATGCAGCAAAATGTCATTATTAACCTGACATTTTTTACCAATGAGAGAGTTTATTGATGGGATGATAACAGATAGAGATAATCGGCAACTGCCCTATTAAACTTCCACCTTACAGCAGCACATTGATCTGGTGAGCTCTGCATTGTAAAGATACACTTTAAATCTGTCACAAACAAATGGAGTCAATTTTCTGTGGTTGGCTGAAGCACAGCAAATAAAGTGTATTGTCTGATTTTGGAATTTGTTTTGAATGTATATGTTGACAACAGGAGTTTGCAAAATTATGTTTATCCATAGGCAAGATCTTAGGGCAAGATTGGCACCATATTCCTTATGAGAGAAAATGAATGCTAAGTTAAACATGTTCTAAGAATTAGGCATTTTCCAGTTTACAATCCATATTGAAATCAGGAAAACCATTCACAGTTAATTAGGCCACCAAGCTGGATAAATATCCAATTCTGAGAATTGCAGATGTGTATGCAAAACTGTCAGGAAGTGAATCTTATATAAAGCTGGATAGCCTACTGGCAAATTGAATTAAATAACACTTCCAGGGGGTCTGTTACAATAAACACACATAAAAGCTTATTCCAGTATATGCACCTGCTATTTAACGTGTCTGGGCTACAATGAGTTATAGTATATCTTGATGACGTCCTTATAATTAGATCATCTAGCAAACTCTGAAGTGTTAAAATAGGTTTCAGAAGGTTGCGTCCACCTCAAAAAAGAAAAGTGCGCCTTTCAAGCTACAGAACTGAACTATCTGACCCCTGTGGAAGAAAAGATGAATGTAAGAACATAAGAACATAAGAAATAGGAGCAGGAGTAGGCCATCTAGCCCTTCAAGTCTGCCCCGTCATTCAACAAGATCATGGCTGATCTAAAGTGGATCAGTTCCACTTTCCTGCTTTCTCCCCATAACCCTTAATTCCCTTGTCTATCAGAAATCTATCTACCCGTGACTTAAATATATTCAGCGAGGTAGCCTCCACCACTTCAATGGGCAAGAGAATTCCAGAGACTTACCATCCTTTGGGTGAAAAGTTCCTCCTCAACTCCGATCTAAACTGCTGCTGCCCTGCCCTCCCCCCTTCTCTTCCCCCCCTCCCTTCCCTTCCTTCCCTTCCCCCCCTCCCCTTCCTTCCCCCCTCCCTTCCCCCCCTCCCTCCCTCCTTCCCTCCCCCTTCCCTTCCCTCCCCCTTCCTCCCCCTTCCCTTCCCCTCCCCCTTCCCTTCCGCTCCCCCCCACCCCCCTTCCCTTCCCTTCCCCTACCCCCTTCCCTTCCCTTCCCCCCTATCCCCCTTCCCTTCCCCTTCCCCCCTTCCCTCCCCCCTCACCCCCCTTCCCCCTTCCCCCCCCACCCCCCCTTCCCCCTACCCCCGTTCCCTTCCCCCCACCCCCGTTCCCTTCCCCACCCACCTTCCCTTCCCCCTTCCCCCCCCCAACCCCCCTTCCCTTCCCCCCCACCCCCCTTCCCTTCCCCCTCCCCCCCCCACCCCCCTTCCCCCCCCCCCTTCCTTCCCCCCCACCCCCCTTCCCTTCCCCGCTCCCCCCCTTCCCTTCCCCCCTCCCCTCTTCCCCTTCCCCTCCCCCCCTCCCCCTTCTTCCCTTCCCCCCTCCCCCTTTGCTTCCCTTCCCTCCCTTCCCTCCCCCCTTCGCTTCCCTTCCCCTCCCCCCCTTCACTTCCCCCTCCCCCCCTTCGCTTCCCTTCCCCTCCCCCCTTCGCTTCCTCCCACCCCCCTTCCCTTCCCCTCCCCCACCCCCTTCCCCCCCCCCCCACCCCCGCACCCCCCCCCCCCTTCCTCCCCCCCGCACCCCTTCCCTTCCCCTCCCCCCCACCCCCCCTTCCCTTCCCCTCCCCCACCCCCCCCTTCCCTTCCCCTCCCCCCCCCCCTTCCCTTCCCCATGTCTCCATCATGTGGCTGCCCCAATTATTCTAATCACCAGTCCTCTTCTTCTTTTTCTGATCTTATCCCTTCACCTTGCTGGGGTGTCCAGGTTTTTCAATGGCAGTAGCACAGCCTGGATGTTGGGTAAGACCCCATCACAACCTTATGGTGAGTCGTAACGCAATTTATTGAGTTCCTCAACTTTGCAGATGGCCAGCTGGAGATGGCAGGCAATGATGTGAATTTTCTTGTCTCAGGCCACATTACCAGGCAGCTCCAGTATCTCAATGCCAGTCATAAACGCAGGGCTCTTCCTCAATACATTTGGCATGGTGACTGATGTGCGCTGCACAGTTGCCAATGGATGTGACTGATGGGGAACCAGAGACAGGCTGTGGCCTGAGCAGGTACTAGCTACTGCTAGTTGCTGCCTGTCAGGGAGGACTGCCGTGGCTCCACATTTTCTCTATCCCTGCGCTTGTGCCTCTAATTGGCAGAGGCTCATTGAGCCCTTCCTCCCAGCCCTGGGGAGTCTGCCTATAATTGTGTTCAGAGCCAGCTTCAATTGGGATAGGTTTGCATCTTGGGAGCAGTTGGTATTGGGGCCAAATTGCATGTGGGTTTAGAAGAGAAAAGAAGTGGTAGAGCATTACCTTGTGGTTCTATTTTAAATTCTGATCAGTAACTTAGTACGTTAAACTGATATTCCTAACAAGATGTCACTTTGTTGCAAGGACGTTATTGATTCAGCACAGTGAGGAAACAGCCATCTATGCTTAATGAAACTCATTTGGCTTACTACTGAAATTTTTGATTAGATTGAAACATTGAATCTCATTCCTTATAAGACCATAATACATAGGAGTAGAATTCGGCCACTTGGCCCATCGAGTCTGCTCCGTCAATGAATTATGGTTGATATTTTTCCCATCCCCATTCCCCATAATCTCTCTTCCCTTTATTAATCAAGAACCTATCTATCTCTTGTCTTAAATACGTTCAATGACCTGGCCTCCAGAGCCTTCTGCAGCAAAGAGTTCCACAGATTCACCACTCTCTAGCTGAAGAAATTTCTCCTCATCTCTGTTTAAAGGATCATCCCTTTAGCCTGAGGTTGAACCCTCTGTTTCTAGTTTTTCCTCCTAGTGGGAACATCCTTTCTGCTTCTAATCTATCGAGGCTTGGCAGTATTCTGTAAGTTTCAATAAGATCTCTCCTCATCCTTCTAAACTCCAATGAGTACAGACCCAGAGTCCTCAACCATTCCTCGTATGACAAATTCTTCATTCCAGGAATCATTCTTGTGAAGTTCCTCTGGATCCTTTCCAAGGCCAGCATATGTGAAACATTTATGAAATATTTTTCTGTAGATTTATAGCCATGCTCTTTCTCTACAGCCTTGCAATTTCTGTGTCATTGTGTTAAATAGTTGGAATTTGAGATGAATCCAATCTTAGTTTCCTACTGGGAATTATAATTAGAATTCAAAATAAGAGAAAATATCAACAGAATTAAGGAATAATATTATCTTAACTCCTCATGTATACAAAAGCAGGGGTGTACTGCTGAGGCTTT
Organism: Sphyrna mokarran; assembly: GCA_024679065.1. NCBI lineage: Eukaryota > Metazoa > Chordata > Chondrichthyes > Carcharhiniformes > Carcharhinidae > Sphyrna > Sphyrna mokarran. The sequence goes on from JAGIQG010000018.1 coordinate 22,295,220, forward strand.
ATAAGACTGTGGTCAGACATACTTGGAACATTGTGAGTAATTTGGGCCCCTTCTCTAAGGAAGGATGTGCTGGCCTTAGAGAGGGTCCAAAGGAAGTTCATGAGAATGATACCAGGAATGAAAAGCATGATGTAGGAGGAGCATTTGAGGATTCTTAGCCTGTACTTAATGGAGTTTAAGATGGGGAAGGTGAATCTCATTGAAACATACAGAATACTGAAAGCTAAAGTGGACATGGGAAGATGTTTCTATTAGTAGGAGAGACTAGGATCTGTGGGCACAGATTCAGTGTAAAGGGATGACCCGAGAACAAAAATGAGGACAAATTACTTCAGCCAGAGGGCGGTGAATCTATGGAATTCATTGTCACAGAAGACTATGAAGGCCAAGTCATTGAGTTTATTTAAGATATAGATAGGTTATTGATTGGTGAAAGATCAAAGGTTATGATGAAAAGACAGGAAAATGGGATTGAGAAACTAATCAGCCATGATTGAATGAATGGCAGAGCAGACGTAAGGGCTGAATGGCCTAATTCTGCCCCTATATCTTATGGGCTTATAAGTGAAATGGAATTCCTGAAAATTAAAAATTAGGCCTCAAAACTCAAAATGGACCTCTCAAGAAAATCTGAAGAAGGATCCTTGAAAAAAAAGACCCCTGCTTGGAATCAGAGCAAGGAACGCTCCTTAAGAATTTTTATACATTGTAAAGGATTTGTATTTTTGTAATTTTTTATGTTGTTTTCATTGTTGAATTTTTTCATCATTTTTTTCATTATAACTTTTTTTTAGTTTTTGTTTTATCTGAGATCAAAATAACATAAATGTCAATAAGTTTTCCTGTTCTCTAGCTTTCATTATTATTCCCCGTGTCTAAGCTGCAGCAGTGGGAGGAGCGTTACGAAACTGAAGTGTTATTCTCAGAGTCAACTTACAAGACAGTTTAGAGTATTGTGAAGTCACGTATTGTAGTCCTGTGTTCTCATCTTTTGTTTTAAATATATTCAATGACCATGTCCTTATTTATTGATCTTAAATCTCATCGTGTTGAAGAACAACTATGAGAACTTTTATGTAGTTTAGCATCTTAAAAGAACTGCTAGTATCAATCAGCCGTTTGAAGCTTTATTTAAATTGTGCACTTCGGTTAAATTATTTGCAAATATATGGTCCCGCAACCAACTGTTGACCGGATTCACTCAGCACTACTCCTTTGCCTTCAATTTTCATCTCTCTCCTTGGCATCCTATCTGGTCCCCTGTCAAACTTTCAACGTCATGTCCTCTCCATCACCTGTAAACCCTCGCCAACTAAAAGCCTTATCCATGTCTTCCGCAACTCCAGACTCAACTACCCCAATACTCCCAAATTTCCTCTATTCTTTAAACTTCATCTTATCTAAATATCTCTTTTTTTATCCCTTCCTAAGTTCCATTTACCCTTAACTCGAGTCCACATTTTCTTGCACTAGCTGCTGCACCAACATTCCATATTTAAAAAATAACTTTAAATTTAAATCTACCCATGGCTTTCTTTCAGCTTCTTACAGCCTCCTGCACCATCAGCCCGACAGTTGCTATATAAGGCGTTCACAAATTATTCATTAGTCCTTTTAAGTTACTGCATGTGAAGAACGGATAAAAAAATCTAAACACCTGTCATTTAAATAATCGATCACACACTACAAAAAAAGAGGGTACGTTGCTCATGAGTACTGCAAACACTATCATTCCTCTGATCCCAGCTACTGGCGTAACCATCCTTACATCCCAACAACTTTGCTTTCAGTTACATAGGCTACATACTCAGGAATTTCCTCTTTGCCTCTACAGCTCCATCTTCCCTTTTAACATCATCCTCAAAACCCATCTCACTCACTAAAGAATTTAGTCATCCCATGTAATGTCTCTTTTTTTGGCTCGTAAAAGACAATTTGGATGCTTCTGGCGAAACTTGAAATGTTCTACTTTCACGTTGGTATATAAAAGCAAGAAGTTACAAGAAGACAACTTCAGAAAAGCCCCACAGTATTTATACATTAAACCTATCATAAAATAAAAGATAATTATTTCGGGAACTTTGAAGTTGTTCCTGTTCTGCTGTCAAACGTTTATTCAATTAATAACAATTATTCAATTAATAACTAAACTGAAAGTCCTGTGACCGTAAAGTGCTTGCCTCTTTCAAGCCAAGGATGTAGACCTTCGCATTGCCTTATGTTGAAGCTTTGAAAACTGTTCTCTAACACTGGTGCAGACGGAAAATAACATGCAGATTCTTTACTATCAGTGAGGACGCGGAATCTAGACAAGGAAATTTACTTATCATGTAGGAACAAAGTCGGCAGCTGCGGGGCGAGAGGAAAAAAAACGGATCTTGATGTTGTCCAGCCTCAGCTTTCAGGAGCAGTAATTCATTCAAGAACAGAAACCTAGCTCCGTTCGGTTCCTGTCAGCAGGTCGAAGAGATGGTGACATATTTGGTATCTGAGGAAGTTTCAGAAGAGGCATGGGGAGAGGGACTGAGGGAGAGAGCGCGGGGAACTCAGTTTCGCCTCTCGCCTAACAGACCGCAGCAGCACGCGACCAAGTGAAAGCCCGCCAAAAGGCGGGGCAGCTGGTGTCCGCGTGAGGAGCCGTTGGCAGCTGCCGGCCTTCGATGTAAAGCAGCAAAGGTTGGATAGCTCGGATAGAGATGTCTCTCACGCCATTAGCAATTGCCTTATTCTGACTAGTCCAGGTAAGAGGTCATTTGATTTGGGTCACAAACCCTCGCAAAAGAGTTAAGGCTGGACATCATTTCCCCGCCCAACCATTCACTGTGTAGCTGATCTTGGGTTTAACTCCGCTTTCCAGCAGTTCCCCATTATCTCTTTGTTCCCGGAAAAATGTTCAGTGATAATCCATCCTCAACCTTCTGGGGAAAGAATTTAAAAGGATCGCAACTCTTTGAGTGAAGAAATTAGTCCTAAATGATCGCCTTATAATGAAAATCTGCTCCCTTGTTTTGGATTCCTGAGGAGAGGAAACAGCGTCCCAGTATTTAACTTGACAAGACTTTTCATAACTTGAAATGGAAGCAAAATAATGTGGATGCTGAAAATCTGGTACGCAGAAAATACTGGAAAATTCAACAAGTCTGGCAGTGTCTGTGCAGAGAGTTAACAAGTCCGGTCAAATATGACTCTTTTTCAGAACTCAATTCTTAAGTTCCAAATAAAAGCCATACTGGAATTGATGGTGCAGTGGTGTTGTCTTGGACTCGTAATTTCAAGATCCAGGGTAATCCTTTGGGTACTTGTGTTTGAATCCCACCACAGCAGATAGATGGTGGAATTTAAATTCAGTGAAACATCTGGAATGTCTAATGATGACTATTGTCAATTATCATTCAAAAAAACTAACTTGTTCACTCGTATGCTTTAGAGAAGAACACCTGCAGTCCTACATGTGATTCTTAAATGCCCTCTGAAATGGCCTAGCAAACTATTCAGTTGCACTCAACTGCTATAAAGAAAAGACAAAGGAAGGAAACCAGACGGACCATTTACATCAACCTGTGCACCAGAAATGACTGGCAAATCCAGCTCTGTTGACCTTGCAATGTTCTCCTTGCTAACGAATAGGGGCTTCTGCCAAAATATGGAGAGCTGTCTCAGAGACTAGTCAAGCAACAGCCTGACATAGTCATACTCTCAAAATCATATCTTACAGATGTCTAAGACACCACCATCACAATTTCTGGATATGTCCTGACTCACGAGCTGAGATAGTGTATACCATTGTGGTATACAACAGGGAGTCCTTAACATCAACTGTGAACCCCATGAAGTCTTATGCACCAGGTCAAACATGGGCAAGGAAACTTCCTGCTGACCACCATGTATGTCACCTCTCAGTTGATGAATTTGTACTCCGCCATGTTGAATATCACTTGGAGGGAGCACTGAAGGTGGCAAGGGCACAGAATGTACTCTGGGTGAAGGACTTTAATGTCCATCACCAAGAATGGCTTGGTAGTACCAACACAGACTGTGCTGGCTGAGTCCTAAAGGACATAGCGATTAGAATTGGACTGTGGCAAGTAGTAAGGGAATCAACAAGAACGAAAAACATACTTGACCATATCCTCACCAATCTGCCTACAGCGGATGGAGACAGGTACTTCCAAACCTCTGGGATGCAGGGGTTTACTGAAGGATGGATTCAGCTGGCCTGAGCCAGATGTTGGGCTGCAGCGATTAGTTCTCCTTCACCTGCTGGAGATGCAGCAGCAGAGCCAGGGAGTGCAGAAGGGGCTGTTAGCAACACTACACCAATTGTGAGGCTGTTGAGAGGAGTCCCACAGTCTTCAGGTGCAGGAGATGGTGCTAGTACAGCATGGTACCCAAGACAACACTGCAACAGTAGCATCCATAATGGGAAGACTGGGTCAGGAAATAATTGCCATGGGTAGCAGGGTGCAAGGCAAGGCTAAGTTACAGAAGGCCATGGTCAATTCACAGCAGGCCATGGTAGAAGCGCAATGGGACTTGCTAAGTCTCTGTGGACAACGGTTGCAGTCTTTGGGATCATTTTCGAGTCACTGCGACCCATCACTGAGGGCTCGGGAGCATCCTGGAGACCCAGAAAGTCATGGCCCAGTCACAGCGGGACATGTGTGAAGGGGTTATAGAGTTTGCCTAATCTCAAAGGACACCTGCTGCAGGCATTGAAAGGTTGGACAAGATGCCGAAGGCTTGCACACCATGGAGCAAACACAGTAAGCCTCCAGGACTGGCAGTGCCAGGTGACGCTGGAACTTTTGGAACTCAGTCCAGCTGTTCTGCCATCCCATGGAGTGACCTAGAGGCCCACTGGCACCCAGAGGGAAGAGGAAGGGTTGGAGGGTACCATATGGAGTCTTTCACATAGGAAACTCCAGCTGTCCGACTTCCCTCTCCTGACACTGCTGCATCTCAAGGGCAGCAGGGTGAACAGGGTGGCATGGATATATTTGTGCCACCAGAAAGTCAGCTAGGGCCCTCCAGGTTCCAGCTCTCCAGGGGACATCCGCATGAGCATCACAGGCACAACACAGCTGACTGCCTCCACCTCTGATATACATTTTAGGGAAACATGTCGATGTAGCACTATGCCATGTAAGATTAAGAGGTTGTAGGGTCACCAAGAGGTGACGAGTGAAGGACTGCACAGTTTAAGTTATGAGAATAAGGTCCTATCAATGATTACATCCACCTGCTTTATGATACTTAAGTAACACATTTCAAGCTATTTTACTGTTACTTTCACCAATAAATGTTATTGCACCCAATAGTTGTGATTAATATGTCTATGATTAAACTCGCACAGGGATGACTGGATCCCAAACTGATCCAGGGAGGCCCCAAATGTTGTTATGTTAAGAGGAGGGCCTTTGGCCCACTGGAAGTGCGATTCCCATAACCAGGAATTTGTGGCATACTTGTGATTGCTGTGGCAATCCAAGCACTCTGGATTCTGTCATCCCCAGAACCCTGGGGACCCCTGAACTGCACCCATCTCTGCATCCATACACATGTGGGTTCAGATATCAGTGTGTACTCAGAGATCATGTAGGAATCAGATTTGTTTTGCATCAGGGCAGTATCACAGTGAGTTGTCATCACCCTCCTGCTTAGATTAGCAACTCGCTAACATGTCCAACCCTGGTGTTACCATGTTGCGAGAAGGTGGAAAAGATTTGGGGATGGGGAGGTTGCAGGCTGCTGAGGGGATGGGCTGGGGTTTACAGTGTAACATCACCACAACCTTATCAAGGAATCTTGTGGTAATGAGGGCTTCCCTCGTTACCCTGATATGCCGGACCCTTATTGCCGGCCTGCCACCTGTTCTCCATTCCCTGGTTCCTCTTCAGCCTCCTCCTCATTTTCATCCTCCTGCTTCACATCCTCCTGGGCCGCCTCCTCCCCATTGGTGTCGGGCTGATTGCCAGTTTGGGCAGCACACATCAGACCACTACAGTGTGGGAGACTCAGAGGGCAGTCCTGTAGCATCCTAACAAAGCGGTCCAGACAGTGGAAATGCATCTTAATGAGTCCAATACACAGCTCCATGATGGTGGCAGTGTGGATTTCATTGTATAGGGTCTCCGCCTTGGTCTCTGGTCTCCGCAATGGCATTATCAGTAAAGTTCTTAGTGGATAGCCCTTATCTCCTAGGAGCCATCCCAGCAGCCTGAACTGGTCCTCAAAAGACCTCAGAGATTTCAGAGCTCCTCAGGATGAAGCCAATCATGTATGCTCCTTGGGTGCCATGCACATACATGCAGAATATTATCCTATGATTGCAGACCAACTAAACATTCAGAAAATTGAATCCCTTCGTGTTCACAAAGTGCAATGCCTGGTGATGCTGCAGGGCGGTGTGTGTACAATTGATTGCCCTCTGCACATTTGACTTCCACACGATAGCAGCAAATCCTGTGGCCCACACCTCCTGCTGGACCTGTCCCAGGTTGAAGTTGATGTAGTGACTTATCCGGGTGAACAGGGTATCCATTAGCTTGAGGACCCACTTGTGCACCAATGATTAGAAGATCCCACAGATGTCCCCGCTGGTATCTGGAAGGACCCAAAGGATCTGGAAAAACATGGCACAGGTGCTGCAATGTCTCCTTGTCGAACCAGAGCGTATGGTGACATACATTGTTTGGGAGCTCCTCGAAGGGTATCTGTGCCTTAAGCACCGGGATCTCTGCCTCTTCTGTGTCCTGCTCCCCATCCCATCTCCGGCTGATGGCCACCCACCTCCGCCCTTGGCACTCCCCTCCTCCTCCTCCACAGTAGCAATAATCAGAAGAATCACTATCAGGTCTATAGGCTCCATGGAAAAGTTCATCATTGATCTGGAAGATGGGGGGGAGGGAATTGAGGGAAAATAGACAGTGATAAATTCCATCAAGTTCTCCACCTTGGGACCTGCATTTCGTCCTAGCAAGTCCATGTCCAACAGAGTATGGATGATAGCAAGTCGATACCATGGCCAATGCCACGCTCCACCTGGACAGGATGGCAAACAGCACTGCACCTTCACCATGGAGGCACAGAGACCATAATGAAAGCTGTGCAGAGATCTTGAAGTCTTCAAATCTAGACATGGGTGCTGCCATCTGGATGTCTGATGCAGTGCCTTCTCAGAATAACTAGCAGTTAAAGCAGATGGGGAAAGAGCACCCTCATTACCATCAATGGATGGGTTCCCACTGATAGATCCATGCTGTGCGAGGAGCCATGTTGATACCTGTACCCTACTCCCTAGCTTGTAGCTGCAGTTTTGAGATCTGCTTGTTGTTTGTGTTAGTAAGGTTACTAGGATGGAATATCAGTAGTTAGCCACTGAGCTTGTATAGCAGACAGATGGAAGAGTGCCATGGTGACTGCATTTGTATTGGTGTCCATACTAGTAAAAAAGAGCCATCGGGGGTTTGCTCCGCAGTCTGGAGGAATGCGCTCAACACTAGCCACCAACAACACCTGAAACTGGTCCTATCCAACCCCGTATTCCCAAGTTTTGCACTCCCACCTCTGTTCTATCCCCTTCCCCTGAGATCGGCAGCCCAGACTGCCCCTAGCCCCATTACTCCCAAGTCCTGCATCCATCCCCAGACTGCCCCAAACCAAGCTTCTGTTCCCCCCCCCCATTGCTGGTCCAAGCTAATGCTGAGATCAGCACTTCTATATTGGCCCCCCTCCTTATTCACATAAGTTCCTCCCATCCCATCACTTACCATGGCTGTGTCTGACCTTGCCCCTCTCACCATCACCCCACAACATGGAGGCCATCAATCAGAGTGATTTGCTTCCTCCTCATTCCCCTTCACAATGCTACGCTTGCAGCAGATTTTTACGGAGCAGGTATTTTCCTTGCTGGCATGAAGTCTTGCCAACAAAGTTGTTAAGGTAAGTGAGGGGGAAACAATTGCATGAGTATTTTGTTAATGATATTGAGATGCAGGCTAATACATGCAAACTGACATCTCACCCATTTTGGGCACAATCCTCTTCATGCCCATAAAAACAGTTGGAATTGGTGCAATTCCAGTTTTTTCATTTCCACGCATTTTTATGACTTCACCATGTGAAATACATAAAATTGCATCCTTGATTTTCAAACCCATCAGTCTTCTTCTGAAACTTGGCCTTGTGCAGTTCTCATCTGACTTATCTGCAGCAGAATTGCTGTGCAAATGTTACTCCTGGCCAGATGCTATTGGCAGTATCTGGTGAAGTCAATTTCTGCTGGACAATACTTCTGCAGCATTTTCAAGTGTGCCTGCCTCAGAGGCGTCTGCAACCCCCCTAGGTTCCGCAGACATCAGTTATGCTTTAAGGTAAATGTAGTCCCAGTCTCGAAGCTTGTGCCTTTGAAAGTGGTAGTCATTGACCTAGTGCCTCATCACTTCTACTTGGTCTTCTCCCCCACTCCCACTTCCTGCAGTGAGCAATGCAACTCCTCTTTCACTTTCAGGCTGGAGATGGGGATTTGGAGGAAAGGCCTGTGTAAGGCATATCTTGTTCCTCAATACCTGCAGGGCAAAGCTAGAAAGGCTAGGGTGAAGCACATGCGGCTATTATAGGAAAATGTGTTTGATGAGATTATGTGGAACTTGAGAGAGAGGATAGGGTTGGAAGATTTGGGATCAGGTATAATTGAGAATATACATGTAATCTGGAGTGATCATGTGGCTTATAGATGATATGTTCCCTTTAGCCATGCCATCTGTTAGTCCCCTGTCTATTAACATAGTACTCCTTTCTCACAGGAAATAATCTTACAGAGACAAATCTCCCCCATCCATGTAATAGCCTAGAGCAGAAAAAACAATAATTGCTAATGAAGTTTGTTTATTTGTGCAAGATTCCTCACATGATTGAAGAATTGGGATGTGTGTCTGCAGTATCAGTAATGCCTCTGAAAAATGCAATACTCTGTGGTGTGAGAACTTCAATGTAAAGTTAGATAATAGATGCAGAATTTGGAATTGTCAATTGGTAGTACAGAAATTGAATATCGCTGAAAACATATTGACAAAGTTCTTATCTTGCACTCATCAGAACAAATGTAAAAACATTAAATTTTGAACCATCACAATTTTTACTAAGAAGGTTGGTTGGCAACTCAATTCAGATTGATTGAAACGTTATCATGGAGAAAATAATGAGGAACTATAGACTTGCCAAGTTCCTGCATAATTCAAAGAAGATGCAAGATTTGAACATATTCCTTTTGTTTACAGAGAACAAGACCCTCTGCGTATGAACATATGTTGTTTCCAGCAAGTATAAATGAACCAGAGTTACGAGCTTGACAAATAGGCCGGAAGTCTCCCCCAAAAAGTCTAAGTGTCGAATTTGCGTGAAGACTGGCGTAATTCAAGCTGCTTTCTTCACTGGGAGTTCAGAGGAGAATCTTCCACAGTCTGTACACTGCAGAGACCACCAGTATGAATATCATTAAAAACCAGGGGCAGGGCCTAACCCTGCTGGAGAGGCTAAAATCAGCACACTGAGCAGGCCACCACACGTGTCAATCTGTCAGTGCTGAGGTTGGTGCATGTGCAGTGGCCCCGCACTGATGGCCTCCCAATCGCTGGCCAGCTCGATCACTGGCCAGACTCTCAGTGACCAGTGCCAAAGTGCCCTCTGGGCACTGGCGCTTTGCCCTTTGGGCAGTGCCAAAGGCACAGGCTGACACTGCCAGGGTGCCAATGCCCAGGGGCAACCTTCTGGTGTCTCTGATTCTCCCCCCTCTTAATTACAGCAGGATTGAGCCACTACTTTCCCAAAATGGGAAGTTATTGCAAACCCTGCTGGAGTGAAATACCCCTGGCCGGGGTTTTGTGGGGGCAGTGTGGAGGTTCGTGAGTCCAGAGATTTCAGTCCCTGTCCCATTAATCATCTTTAAATCACCTTTAAATATTTAAATTATTTCCGTGCATCACTGCTCATTTCTGACACAGAGCAGAATGCCGGCGGAAGTCTGATGCTGGGAAATGTTATCAGGGCGGGAATCCATGTGTGAATCCCATGCATCACCCACAGTGAAATTCTCCCAAGCCCACCAGACTAAAAAAAAGTGCAGTATGATGGGAGAATTGCAACCATGATCTTAAATTGGTTGTTAGCTATTAGTACACCCCTTTCTTCTATGGTATAAGTTGTTTAATAAGTCATTTGTTTACTAAGTCATTTAAAAGTTGGCAATCTTGCATTTACCATGATAGTGCAACATAAAAAGCTTCAGCAACATATATTGTGATTATAATGCTAGTGGTGGTAGAGTTATTCTTACCTTGATCACTCGTGAAATTATTTATTTGTTTATCTCACTGAAGCCATATCCTGGGAACAATGCTCCAGACTGAGTTCTCAGTGATTTCCTTTCATATCAGCCATGTTAGTTGCTTTTGTAGCCTCCTTCCCTCTTGCCAATAGACATCCCTCCTCTTCTTTATATCCTCCACCAAGATTTACAATGTTGCCTCTGAGAACATGTGAGCGCTCCCCTTCAGTGTCTGAACTGGAGTGGCATGGTGGCACAGTGATTAGCACTGCTGCCTCACAGTGTCAGGGTTTTATTTCCAGCCTTGATTCTCTGTGCACAGAGCCTGCATGTTCTCCCCATGTCTGCATGGGTTTCCTCCAGGTGATCTGGTTTCCTTCCTAGTCCAAAGATATGTGGGTTAGGTTGATCGACATGTTCAATTATCCCTTAATATCAGGGAGATTAGCAGAATAAATACATAGGTGTTATGGGGATAGGATGAGATTGTTGTTAGTGCAGGTTAAATGAGTTGAATTACCTCCTCTGTAGTGTAAGGATTCTATGATTCTAACTATCCTTATACATAATGTTTACTCAACACTTTCAATGGAAATGTGTGTGGAGGCCACATACACAACTGCTTCATGAAATTGCTTCTCGTCAACAGGTGACTGCTAAAAGTGCAGACCTCTGGTTTGGTGCCTCCAGCAATGTTTAAGTCATGGTAATTAACAAGTTGGTCCAAAATTGAGGGCTAAAACCAGAGTTTTAAACCAATGTGTCTTGTTATCCAACACCCAATCATTGCCTGTTTTTGCCCTTTCACCAAAATAACTTTTTAGACTTTGAAATTCAAAATCTGAAATATAATGCTGCATATGTAACAAATGAAATGTACTGAATCTATCCACCACTTAAGACAACAATATGTAAAAATGTGTATTTCAGATATCCTTCTGTAAAGAAGCACTGTGTGCTATTATTTGAATCACATTGTTTGTAATTACAGTTTTCAGTTGTGTGACTGTCATTGATTTATTAAAACAATGAAAACGAAATGCTGTTTGAATCATTCCTGATGAGTCATATTAAAAGCTCTTATTCTCTTCTCTGTTCACTTCCTTCTATAATAAGTTGTTTGGAGCAATCTTCTTCCACATCAATTGGCATTGATAGGATGTGTATGCCTACACAGGTCAAGTGTAAGGCCCAGAAGTACAGTCGCACCATATTACATAAAGTAACTTAATTGCCCAATTCTGACATAAAGGCAAATAGAGTATGAAAGTGTATTGGAATGATGATCCAGTGTAAGACATTTTACCTATTACCATTTTAGATTACAAAAGCAAAATATTGCAACTGCTGGGAATCTGAAATAAAAACAAAAAAACGACGGAAATCTTCACCAGGCCTAGTAGCATCAGTGATGAAAGAAGCAGAGTTAACATTTCTTGTGCCAGAAAATCTAGTCTGAAAACAAAGCTATACTTCTGGAGAAAAACATACTGGTTTTCAGTCATACCTTGACATTTGCCACCTTTTTGGTAAAATTCTACCAATGATGTCTTAGAATAATTCGGCACCCAATGATACATATAATGAATTCCACAGGTGATTTCATTTGCTGACAACTACTTAAGACAATTTCTCTGGTGTTGACCCATGATATCAGTATGATCTGTTTGTTGAAACATATTGATCTCTACTTTAGCAACATAATCATTGCAAACTTTTGAAGAATGGAACAACTGAATGTTGAATAGTGATAATTGCCTATATATATAATCATTGGTGTTTTCTTATTTTAGTTTTAGTTTTGCACAGTAGTGCAGAATCTTTGCTGCTGACACAGTGATATTGGATTTTAAAATTTCATAGTGGGGATAAAACTTAATATAAATAGTAATCATAATCCAATACTGTTTTCGATAATGTGGGATTTAGTTAGCTCAGATGGCTAGAGAGTTGTGCAGAATGATGCCAACAGTTCAATTCTTGTGCCAGTTGAAGTAGTTCATGGAGGCTTGAATCCTTACTTTGTCCCATGCTTGATGCAGAGTGTTGCCTCTCACGCTATATAACACTTGCCTCTAGAACAGAGAGGTATGTCTATTGTCCCTTGTGGATTATGGCCAATTACCTAATTTTTGAATAATAATCGAGAAGAACATATGCACAGGATATTTTTAAAAATATTTATTCATAGGATGTGGGCATTGTTGGCAAGGCCAGCAATTGTCCTTGAAAAGGTGGCGGTGAGTCATCTCCCTGAACTGCCGCAGTTCAGGTTTGATCTGGACCACCCACCCCACAATGCACAATAGCTTTAGTTCAATCATGGATGAAAGAACTGAATTCTGGAGCTGAAGTGAGAATTCCTGTACTTAATATCAAGGAACAGTTTGTCAAGGCAGCATTTGACTAAGTAGAGCATAAAAGTTCTTAGCAAAATTAAATAAATAGGAATCAATGGAAAACTCTACACTTACTGTAGCTCAGCTGTCCACCATAATTCACAACTAACCGTGGTAGGATTGCAAAACTTTGATCAGATCTGTTCATTGTGCAATCACCTATAGCAGAGGTTCCCAAACAACATCCCAGGGGTTCTGCACCATACCAGGTAAATCTTCTGTAGCTTCAATAAAGAGAATCTGAAATAAAATCAGAAAATTCTGGAACATCTCAGCAGAGGGGAGCATCTCCTGCAAAGTGGGGAGGGGGGTGGGCATGGTCTGCAAGAGGGAGTGGGGAAGAACGTGACCTGTGAGACGTTGCATGGGTGGGGGGGCAGGGAGGGGGGAAGAAGAATGTAAGAGCGTGGCCTAATAGATGGGATGGGGTGGAGTTTGGCCTGCAAGAGGAGGAAATAGCTTGGCCTGGTGAAGAGTGGAAGAGCGAAGCCTTTGAGAACAGAGAGCTGAGCTTGTGAAGGAGAGCTGGGAAAGGTAGAGGAGTAGAGATAGGCCTCAGAGAAAGGTGAGTGTGAGAAAGATTTGTTGGGTGTGTTAGGATGAGTAATTGTGAGGGAGAGATTATGTGACAAAGAGCGAGGAATGAATGTGTGAGAGACAAAGATGAAACTGAGAACCCAGCATTCTGGCCACACTGTTTCCATTTGAACCAAAGAAGCAGCAACATTCCATGCATTAAAAATGACAGAAAGGTAAGTCCCAAGTATGATTTTTAATAAGAGAACTTTTTAATTATAGTAAATGTAAGGAATAGAAAAAATTTCAATAAATAAGGTTTTTGTATTTTTATACCTACTGCTTGAAAACAGTTATTTATTGTGGTTTGGCATTTCAACACAATAATAATCTTTCTTGGGGCTTCTTCAGTAGTCCTGGGATCAAAACAATTCCAAGGCTGGAAACTCTGACTTATAGCATGTTATTTCATATTTAAGTATATGGAAGAGAAGGGAATGGTTTAGTTTGGAGGGGCATTGCTTTTTATATTGGTTGGCGCAACATCGAGGGCCGAAGGGCCTGTTCTGTGCTGTAATGTTCTATGTTCTATTTCCTCTGTTTAGCATGCATGTGGTCCTGTGTGTAGAATTCGGTTAAAAGCTGAGTTTAAAGAGCGAGACTTCAGTAACGAGGTCGGTGTATGAAGAGGGAGACTTCAGCAGGGTAGTGAGGAGAGCAGGCTAATAAAGGGTGGGATTTTACAGCTGCATTTGTCCTGAAATCGTAAAATCCCACCCAAGGTCACTGAACCTTTCCATTGTCCACCCCCACCCTCTTCGATTCCCATGGCTGGCAGGATGGTAGAATTCCAGCCAAAGAACGAAACTTTAGTGAGGAAATTGGGTTGCTAAAAGCAAGACCTCAGCATGGAGAGCATTGTATGAAGAGGGAGACTTTAGTAAGAAGGGCACAGTGTAAAGAATGAGACTTCAGGGAGGCAAGCAGGATATAAAGAATGAGATTTCAGTAGGACAGTAGAGTATAAACAGCGAGACAGGAGAGCAGGTATCAATGTATTTTATGAATTCCAGAGAGAGGGGTCTTGTGGGAAGGAGAAAAAAGGATAGTAGGAGTAGGTATACTTGAATCTCTTGGGCACATACAGCGGAGCCTGGTCTCTGATCATCTTGCCACTACTCTGTCAAACCTGAAAGGTCAGTGGTGTGCAAAAGCACCATGTATTAAAAGAACTCATGCATAGGCATCTTCCATGCTTTAAAATGAAGTTCAGGTCGTGGAACATCAGGACCTTCATGGATAGCCCCAACTTTAACAAATTAGAATGACATATTGCTATCATTGCCTGGGAGCTCAGGCATTTTGACATTGACATTACCACCCTAAGTGAGACCCTGTGGCTTGAGGTACACAGGCTTAAGGAACATGATGACGAGTGAAGAAAGTGCAACAGATCCAGCAGTTAGCTGACAACCATAACACACAAGATTTCTTTACTGCAGTCCATTCTATGTACGGCCAAAATACCCTGGCCAAGAACAGAGAGGTGCTCATCAAAAACAGATAGCCAATCAACACCCACTGGAAAGAATACTTTGAAGACCTCCTGAACAAGAGATGCTGTCTCCAATAAGAGTATCCTCAATTACATCTTATAGCATTATACTTGAGATGGAAAAGACCAAGGCATCAGGATCAAATGAAATCCCTACCGAGACATTCAAACATGACCTAAAAACTCAAATAATACAAATACATGATCTTATGACCCTTAGTGGAAGGAGAGTGTAATGGCTCAGGAAGCCTGACTGGAAAGGAATGATATTTATTGTTAAACACAAAATAGTCACTACTCCACAGGGTACTCTCAAATCCCAATAGGGACAACAGTTTTGTAGACCCTTCTTGATGTCTGCCTTGTAAAGGGTTCAGGTAACAAGTTCCACCTGGGCAGACCATTGCGTGTAACTAAGGAAACTCGTATTCAAGGAGATCAATTAGATATTCCCCATGGAACTCATGGGGATTATCACACCCTCTCACTCCTATGGCAATGGAACTGTTTTTGTCATTTGGCTCTTTTCTGTCTTTTGCACAGTCTTAGGGAATGGTATTGTGTGGATGAATGTCTCTTTCTTTTGGAACATCAAAGGGTCACTGTAAAGGTTTGCCCTCAGTGGCGATTTCTGACTGCAATTCCACCAGTTCAATCTCCCACTTCAGAGGCTAAATCTTCATAGACCTATCTTGGGCTTTCTGTGGTGGAGTTTCCCATCTGCAGGCTGACATGTAAGGTGCGAATAGTGCCACGTCCAGTGCAGCAGTTGCCCCATCAAGAGTTCCTGATCGCAGAGGTGATCAATTGGGTGGCACGGTGGCACAGTGGTTAGCACTGCTGCTTCACAGCACCAGAGATCCGGGTTCAGTTCCTGGCTTGAGTCATTATCTGGGTGGAGTTTGCATATTTTTCCAGTGTCTGCATTGATTTATTTTAGCTGCTCTGGTTTCCTCCTGTAGTCTAAAGATAGCCATGCTAAATTGCCCTTATTGTCAGGGGGATTAGCTAGGGTAAATGCTTGGGGTTAAGGGGATATGGGCTGATGGGATTGTGGTCAGTGCAGACACGATAGGCCGAATGGCCTCGTTCTGCACTGTATGATTCTGTGACTTTTTGTAATTTTCTCCATACCATGTATGACACTGGTGCCATTTTTGAAAGGACAAGTCTTGGGATCCACAGGGAGAACCTCTGAAATTTTGTGTGTGGATGGTGTCTCCGATTTGAACGTCCTACCAGGCTTATGTCCATCATGGCCCCTTTTTTCAGTTTCTTGTTTCTCTTCAAATTTGCCACCACGTTTGGGAAAGTAAGGCTAAGCCTGGCCGAAGGTGTTGGCCCATCAATAGCTCTGCTGGGGCTACTCCTGTTGTCATGTGTGGTGTTGTCCCATATAGTTTTGTTCCAAAGAATCCGTTGTTTGTCTTTTCATGTTTTTTTTTGAATAGCTGGATTGCTCGCTTAGCCAGGCCATTTCAAAACTGGTTATATGGTGCGTTTGATGTGCCTCACTCCATTTATGGTCATAAAGATTTGAAATTCCCAACGGGTAAATGGGGGTCTATTGTTCGTTATGAGGACCTTGGATATACCATGTGTGTAGAAAGATTGCTGGAATTTTTTTATGTTATAAGGAAGTAGTGGAGGACATCCAGTGCATGTCAATCCATTTTGAAAGAGCATCATAGAACATAGAATATTACAGCGCAGAACAGGCCCTTCGGCCCTCGATGTTGCGCCGACCAATTAAGAAAAAGCAATAACCCTCTAACCTAAACCATTCCCTTTTCATCCATAAACCTATCCACTGACCACTTAAACGCCCCCAAACTTGGCGCATCTACAACTGCAGCAGGCAGGGTGTTCCATACCCTTACCACCCTCTGGGTAAAGAACCTACCTCTAACATCCGTCCTATAACTATCACCCCTTAATTTAAAGCTATGTCCCCTTGTGCTAGCTTTCTCCATCTGAGGAAAAAGGCTATCACTGTCCACCCTATCTAATCCTCTGATCATTTTATATGCCTCAATAAGGTCTCCTCTTAGATAATTCCTCTTTCTAATGAAAACAACCTCAAACCCCTCAGCCTTTCCTCATAAGGCCTTCCCTCTATACCAGGCAACATCCTGGTAAACCTCCTCTGCACCCTCTCCAATGCCTCCATATCTTTCTAATAATGTGGTAACCAGAACTGTACACAATACTCCAAGTGCAGTCGCACCAGAGTTTTGTACAGTTGCAACATGACGTTGCGGCTCCGAAATTCAATCCACCTACTGATAAAAGCCAAGACTCCATATGCTTTCTTAACAACCTTTTCGACTTGATTGCCAACTTTCAGGGATCTATGCACATATACACCCAGATCCCTCTGTTAGTCAACACTATCAATCAGAATTAAGAATACAGAGACTATAAATGGCTCTGCAATTTCTGTGTGTACTTCAACCTAGGGTCTCCCTGGTTATTCCCAGGGATGCAATGAGGCTGCAGTGGAACCTTCTGGTTTTCTTGGCAGGTTTTGCCCCACCTGAGCAGGTTTTCAATATCCTCGTCTATACCAGGCTACCAGACATAGCTTTTTGCTACATTTCATTTCAGAAATCCTTGGGTGGCCATTATGCAATTTGTGGAGTGTTGGTTGCTGGTCTGGATAGGGGACAACCACCCAGTTTCCCCACAAAGTGATACCATTCTCAATGCTCATCTCTTAATATTTGGAGGTATAAGGATGATATGATGTAGCTTTGTCAACATGAGATTGTTTAAGTTCCGATCCTGAATTTGCTTGTCTGATACTGGCAGAGTGTTCATGAAATTCAACATCATGATGACTTCATCCATCTTCGGAAGTGAGGGTCAGCAGTTGGGCAGGAGTTTTGTACTCATCTACCTTTGGGAAAGGATGTTGACTATCTACCTTATCTATGCCCCATATTGCCAATCCCTTCCCAAAAGCCTGGGCCCTGGTCTCTGCACTACTATTACAGGAAGTCAAATTGTCTGCTGCCCACATGTAACTATGGTTACTGTGGTCCCAATAATATGTAAGGGCTTCCCGGGTGTAGATGGCCAGTCTAGCCTTGGTGCCTCGTAGGTTTTAAATGCAAGATGCCCAATCGGAATCTCCTAAAGCTATGCTCCCCAATGATAGATACTGTAGCACCTGTGTTTATCCCCATATTTGGGGCTGGCCATTTATTCAGAGTTCAATTTGGACTGGGGCAATTTTGGATGAAGTATTGCAATTTAGTTGCATCAATTCCTCATTTGCTGGCTGATTTATTTGAAAAGCCGTGTCCTGAGGTGGCATATACCCATTTTACCTTTTTCGATAGCCTTGTCTGTAGCTGACTACAACACTGGTTAGGTACCAGCTAGAATTACATCTAGTCACCACATTTTAGCAAAGAAGGGGCGGAATTCTCTCCAACAAATTCTAAATGTTGAATTTGCAGGAAAACTCATGTAATTCACATTGTTTTTTTAAGTGAGAGTTCAGACTAGAATCTTCCACACTGCACTGCAGAGGCCACAAGTGTGAATATCATTAGATTTCAGGGGGGTGAATGATTTCTTGTCCAGGACGCTGAAATCAGCGGGTCTCTGCGCATGCGCAGTGGTCCTGACTTGTTAGCACCCCCCCCATTGCTGGCTAGCTCGATTGCCAGCCCGGGATCCCTGTAGTACTGCCCCCCAAAGCCCACTACAGCCCGACTGTATCCCCGTCCCAACCATTCCTGGGCCAGCCTCGACTCCAGCCCCCATCCCCTCTGTCCTGGACTGCCCTGAACTCCATCTCCCGCATTCTCCTTCTCCTGCAACTCCCCTAATGCCAACCCCCCACCTCCTCTAATATGCAGT
The DNA here is from genome assembly GCA_024679065.1 of Sphyrna mokarran. Lineage (NCBI taxonomy): Eukaryota > Metazoa > Chordata > Chondrichthyes > Carcharhiniformes > Carcharhinidae > Sphyrna > Sphyrna mokarran. The sequence goes on from JAGIQG010000018.1 coordinate 22,313,884, forward strand.
CACTGCTGCAAGCAGGCACCCCTCCCCCGGCAGGAACCCTTCCCCCTCAAAAGTCTGCCCCGATCGCTGACCTCCCTCCTGCCCCCATTGACCCCAATGACCGAGTGGCAGCAGGACCCACTGGGCAGTGCCAAGGTGGACAATGGCACTTTGCTCCATGGGAAGTACCTCTTATCCCCTGGGGTGCCCCATTTGCCCTCCTTCACTCCAGCAAGGTTGGGCTGCTAATTCTCCGGAAGTGGGAGCTAGTGTAACCCCTGTTAGAGTGGAACACTCTGGCAGGATGATAGAGAACTCAGTCCTGGGCCCGCTAATAACATGTGAATGATATTTAAAATATTATTTAAATGCTAGACCCACTTTCCCCACTAGCGCTGGGAGACGCTACTGGGGCACAAACTCTCACACAAATCCCATGCATCACCCTCCCTGCGCAATTTTCTCCAGATGGGAGAATTGTGCCAAGATCTCAAGTGGATGGAGACACAATTTACCAGAATGGTTCCAACAGTGGGTGTTTTAGTTACAATGTTCAGTTGGAAATGCTGTGCATCTTTCATTAGAGTAAAGGAGATTGAGGGGAGATTATCAGACATATACGAGATTATGACAAACTTTACAAGGAAAAATTCTTCCTATGATTGATGGTACAAGGAATAGGGGACATAGATTTAAGATTTTAGGCAAAAAAATGCAGGGGCAATGTGAGGAAGAATGGAACAATTGGTAGTGACCAGGAACTCAAGATAGGTGGAAGCAGAAAAAGATAAAGAAAATTGAAATAAATAAACGTGAAGAGCTATGGGAATCAATCAGGGAGATGACATGAACTCGATCGACCAAATGGTCTCCTTCTGTGCCATACATGACTCGATGTCCTCAGATATAAAATAAACAAATCAAACTCAAAAAGGATCTATCCCTGTTTGAGATGGATTGCAACAATTTGAAATAATCTGGAGAAGAGATAGCAGAGACATTATTACACACTAATAATAATTTGTCCAAAATAGTATAGTGCAAGAGGACTGGAGATAGCCAACATTATTTAACATAACGTGGTACAGCACAGTATAGGCTCTTCAGTCCTCGATATTGTGCTGAGCTTTGTCCGAAATCAAGATCAAGCTACTCCTTATCATTCTGATGTGCTCTTTGTGCTATCCAATAATCACTTGAAAGTTCCTAAAGTCTCCAACTCCACTATCACAGCAGGCAGTCCATTCCACACCTCAACCATTCTCTGAGTAAAGAATCTACCTCTGACGTCCCTCCTATATCTCCCACTATGAATCTTATAGTTATGCCCCCTAGTAACAGCTACATCTACCCAAGGAAATAGTGTCTATCTATCCCCTTCATCATCTTATAAACTTCTAAAGTCACCTCTCATTCTCCGCTCTAAAAAGAAAAGCCCTACCTCCCTCAACCTTTCCTCATAAAACCTATCCTCCAAACCAGGTAAATCTTCTCTGCACTTTCTCCAATGCTTCCACATCTTTCTAATAGTGAGGTGACCAGAACTACACACAATATTCCAAATGTGGTCTCACCAAGGTCCTGTACAGTTGCAGCATAATCCCAAGGGTCTTAAACACCCTGTCAATAAACACTAACATACTATAAGCCTTCTTCATGGCCCTATCCACTTGAATGGCAATTTTCAGAGATCAATGGAACTCTCTGTTCCTCCACATTCCTCAGAATCCTACTGTTGATCTTGTAATCCACATTCAAATTTGTCCTACCAAAATGAATCACCCTGCACTTATCAGGGTTAAATTCCATCTGCCACTTTTCTGCCCAGCTCCGTATCCTATCAAAGTCTCTTTGCAGCCTATAATAGCCCTCCACCTCACCCACTACTCCACCAATCTTGGTGTCATCAGCAAATTTACTGACCCACCCTTCAGGCTCCAAGTGATTGGTAAAAATCATAAATAGCAGAGGACCTAGCAGTGATCTCTGTGGTACACCGTTTGGTAACTGGTCTCCAGTCTGAAAATTTTCCATCCACCATTACCCTCTGTCTTCAATGAGATAGCCAGTTATTTATCCAATCGGCCAAATTTCCCTCTATCCCTCACTTCCTTACTTTCTTCATGAGCCTACCATGGAAAACCTTATCAAACGCCTTACTAAAATCCATGTATATGACATCAACTGCTCTCGCTTTATGTACACACTTAGTTACCTCCTCAAAGAATTCAATCAAATTTGTAAGACAAGACTTATCCCTCACGAAATTGTACTGGCTATCCCAGATTAAGCTGCTTCTTTCCAAATGGTCATAAATCCTATCCCTTAGGTCTTTTCCCATTAACTTACCGCTTAACATTAAGAATGAAGATAGAGCATGTTTAGAAACTATGCACAGAATGGGAATAAAAATGGAGAGCAACTTAAACAAAGTGCGAAATTTGAGAATTTAGTAACAGCCTGTTCCTGCTGGCTGTAGAGTCCAGGACTAGAGGGCAGCATTTCAGTAAAAGGATTAACTTGTTCAGAACGGAGGTAAACTTCATTCAGAAGTTGGTGAATCTTTAGAATTTTGTGCCGACACTCAAATGAGCATTACATGGCAGTGGAACTTGAGTCAGCAGATGCATGTTGCAAGGACCAATCACTTGCTATCCTTAAAATTCTACTCTTGAATTTTACAGCATAGAAAGAAGGTCATTGGCTCAGGGTGTCTGTGCTGGCCATCAATTCTATTTATCTATTCTAATCCCATTTTTCATCACTTGGTCCATAATCTTTATGAGAATTCCCATCTCTATCTACCCTTTCAGGCAGAGAATTGTACATTCTCACCACACACTGGAGTGGGATCTTACCTTCACGCCCCACTAGCCGAAATGAGGGGAGAGTTGTGAAATCGGGCTTGTGCCTAATTTCTTGCCTCTCGCAAACTTACTCGCACGAGATGAGTAAATTATTTTAATTAAATTTAAATGTCATTAGCACACCTAGAACTGAATTGTCTGGGCTCACTTGTCTCTATGGCCTTGCCAGAAGAGATCCTCTTTGATGAGAATGACACTGATCCCCATTAATGGGAACTAGATGGGATGGTCTTGTTGGTAGAATTGGAGGCTATTGAGGCATCTGGAGGCCACTGAGGCATCTGAGAGGTGAGGGGCAAGGGGGTTGCCCCTTGGGCAGTGCCAGCCTGGCACCCTGGAATAGATCTTTTTTGAGTTGGATTCATTTATTTTATATCTGAAGACATAGAGTCATGTATGGCACAGAAGGAGACCATTTGGTTGATCGAGTCCATACCAGCTCCCTGCTGACCAATCTACCTCCCTGCTTGATCCACATAACTCTTCATGTTTATTTATTTCAGCTGTTCATTCAATTTCCTTTGCCCATTGGGCACTGCCAATGAAGAGGGTGCGTTGCTGCTACTCTGCTTTTGCAATTGGTGGGAGGAGGGAACTGCCACTCTGCATTTGAGATTGGTGAGAGGGAAAATTGGTCTAGGAGGTGGTGGGCATAGGGTGTCGATCTTTATGGGCAGGGGTGGGATCGGCCATTAGCCCCTGCAGTATATGGGAAGGGGAAGCCTACTTCAGGGCATGGATGTCTGCTGAAAGTTGCAGAGACCTTGCCAGGTCTCTCTACTGCTCAGAGCAGAGAGACCTGCACGTGCACAATTGCACCTTTGTTGCTATCAGCCAGCATTAGGGTAACTTAAGCTTCATCCCCTCTTGCTAGTGACAAGAAACAGATTTTGAAGATTTTTCTGCTCTACATGCATAAAATATCAGATTTGAATTCGCTGAAAAAGTGGATCAAAAACTCTTCTGGACTGAAAATTTTTGTTGAAAGATTGCTCCTGGGTGAAAAAAGTTTCAAAATAACTTCATGTTTTAAGTTTCTAAGAAAAAATGCGATTGCTGAATGTATGTTAAACAATATCGTAGGAATGAAATGTTAAGTTAAAAAGAGTAAGCAATGAAAGTGAATATTGCAGGGTCAGTGTATGTAGGGGTGTATTGTTAGTTACTGTTGTATGTCATTCTGAGAATGAGTGAGATAACTGAGACTGGGCACAAGATAGGTTTTCACTCATTCCCACTCACTCACCCCATCACTTTATCACTCATAATCACTCACTCACACACACACACAAATACAATCACTCACTCTCATAACCACTCCCCCTCCCACACACACACAAACACACACACACACACAGTCATTTACTTACTCTCACACTCTCACACACACTCCCACTAAATCACTTCCTTACTCATTCCCATACATCCACTGAATACTCACTCAGTCACATACACCCATTCAGTTACTTCCACATATCTACCACTCAGCCACTCTCATAGATCCAGTCAGTCAGTCACTCAATCAATCTTTCTCACACACCCAGTCACTGTATCTACCCCCCCCCCCCCCCCCCCCCCCAGTCTTGCCAAAATGATAAAATTTCAACCTCTACCGGTATGATTTGACTTTGCCCTCCCTGGCCTATCAATTGCTTACTTTCCTCAGCTCTGCTGTGCTATTCCTCCTGGGCTCCAGTACCATCGCGCTTGATTTCCATGCTCCAACCCTGTTGCGCCTGCCCCTCCAATTCAGTGTCATGCTTGGCTCCATGGGCTCCAGCCCTGACACAGTTTGACTCCCTAGCCTTCAGCCCTGACATATCAATGCTTCTCTCACACACCTTCCTTTAACATAGCATTTGCTGCTTCGCTCATTAGCAAATCAGCTGCAAATGTGGGAAAGGACCAGCCTCTGATTTGAGGAACAGCTCAAAGCAATAATCTTGTCTTGAAATTCAGCTATTTGAGGGAATTTTGAAAACTTACTCTGGGGCCACATAGAGGAGCATTGTGGGCCACATACAGCCTAGGTTCCATAGCTTGGACAAACCTGAGCTAGAGTCATATCTAGTGCAGAGAGAGATGGTTGTGGTTCAAACTCTGAGCTCTTGGATATTGCTGCAGAATTCCTGAAGGATGTCCTTAACCTCACCATGAAGGGATATCCAGTCACATAAGAAGCTGAGAAATCTAATGACAGTAAAGAATTGCTTCTACACATTTGTGCTCCTGTCTAGGAAATCTTGATCCAGCATTTGCAATGCATATTTGCTCACCAAATCTCAATTTATGTCCTTCCAGGCTACTACACTCCAGAATTCATTCTAGCCTTGGTTCAAACATACAGAAACAAGCTGAATTCCCTATCTGTTTCAAAAAGATGATTAGTGCCAAAGAAAAGCCAAGCAGCGAGCCTCAATGACTATCATCCATTGGCTCTGATATCCATCATTATGAGATGCTTCGAAAGATTAGTCATGGCACAAATCAATTCCAGTCTCCTGGACTGCGTGGATCCACTACAGCTGGCAACAGATCCATAGCAGATGTCATCTTCTGGCCCTGCGCTCAACCCTGCATCACCTAGATAACAAAGACACGTATGTCAGATTCCTCTTTATTGACTATAGCTCAGCCTTCAATACCATTATTCCTATGAAATTCATCTCCAAATTCCATGGCCTGGGCCTTGGCTCTTCCCTCTGCAACTGGATCCTGAATTTCCTAATCCACAGACCACAACCAGTAAGGATAGGGAACAACGACATCTCCACGACCATCCTTAACACCAAGGCCCCACAAGGCTGTATTCTTAGCCCCTTATTATACTCCTTACACAACTATGATGTGTGGCCAAATTCCCCTCCAACTCAATTTTCAAGTTTGCTGACAACAGTACGATAGTGGGTCATATCTCAAACAGTGATGAGACAGAGTACACAAATGAGATAGAGAATCTGGTCAACTGGTGTGGCAACAATAATTTCTCCCTCAAGTCAACAAAACAAAGGAGATTTTAATTGAGTTTAGGAAGCATAGTGGAGAACATGTCCCGGACATTCTCTTTTCCATCTTTTTCCAGCAGAAAAAAGATGCAAAAGTTTGAGGTCATGTACCAACCAGCTCAACAGCTTCTTCTCTGCTGCCATCAGACATTTGAATAGACTTACCTTGCATTAAGTCTCTACATCCTAGCTATGACAGTATCACTACATTTTGCACTGTCTCATTTACTTCTCTATGAATGGTATGATTTGCATAGCACACAAGAAACAATACTTTTCATTGTGTACTAGTACATGTGACAATAATAAATCAAATCAGATTCTAGAAGTAAGGTGCATGTAACTGCCCTTGCCATCAAGACAATGTTTAATCAAGGAATCCCAACAAAATTGAAGTCCATGAAAATAAGGGGGAAATCGCCCCACTAGTTGAAGTCATACATAGTGGAAGGTGGTTATTGTTGCTGGAGGTCAATTATTTTATCCCTCCTCTGGTTAGGAACCGAGGCCAATTATCTTCAGCTGCTTCATCAATTATCTTGACTCTAACAAAAAGACAGATATGGAGTTGTTCACTAATGATTGTACAGTGTTCAGTACCATTTGCAACTCCTTGTGTGCATGCAGAAAGAACTGAACTACATACAGGGCTGGGCTGATAAGTTGCAAAAACAATCATACCATTCAAGTGCCAAGCAATCATTTCCAACAAGAAATAATCTATCATCTCCCATGGTATTAAATGAAACTTTCCTCACCAAATTCACCCACTGTCAACATCTGAGGGGTTACCATTGACCAGAAATCTAATTGAACAAGACAGATGAGAGACTGGGAATTCTGTGGTGGGTGCTTTACATCCTGAAATTCAAAGTCTGTCCACAATCTGCACAAGTCAGGAACATGATGACTTGGATGACTACAGCTCCCACAACACACAAGAAGCTCAACACCACCTAGGACAAAACACCCCCCTTACCACCTTAAGTATTCACTTCCTTCTCCATCAACGTGCAGTAGCAACAATATGTACCATCTACAAGATGCACCGTAACAATTTGCCAAGACTCTTATCAACACCTTCTAAATCTGTATCCTGCCATCTAGACAAATAAGGACAACAGCTGCATAGGAATTCTACCCCCCACAAATTTCCCTCCAAGTCATACATAATTAGAATGTATCATCATTCCATTACTGCCATTGGATCAGAATGCTAGAGAATACTCATTTAAGCATTATGGATGTACCATGGAATGCAGTAGTTCAAGTAAGCGCATTCTTAATTGCAGTTACGAATGAGCAATGAATCATGACTTTACCAGTAATATTCACAGCCCAAGAATGAAAAAATAAAAAGAAGTAAATCGTGCTGAGAAGAATACTGTAATGTGTAAACAAGGTGATAAAGGAAAGCATGGGAAAGTCCTTCTGCACTGGAAATTTGAAAGATGCTTTGTTGTAAATGCTAAATGAACAATACAAGTATACTAGCACTGTTTTGGAATAATCAGCAAAATTTTAGTAGTCTTATGTCAGCATTAAGGAATCATTAAGAGTAGCAGGGCCCCAACAATATGCTGTAATCCAAAATCCCATTGCATCTCTGTAGCACTTACCAGTTTCCCACACATCAGTCTTCCTATTGCCTCTGAGATAAATTGAAAAGCATTTAACCATGCTGACTATAAACTGAATTTAGATTGTCCTTATTGAGAAGATTTTCATCCTATCAGTGTGGCTGGATTTAGATCTGTCTCCTCACTTCAGTTTTTACTCCAGACACCATTTTTTGTTTTGCAGAATCAGTTGTTTCTACCATTTTCCGTACAAACTGGGTGAAATAAAAATTGAGGTGCCATCAAACCCCAGCAAGAAATTTCAAGTGGCTTTATTTTGACCAGACTTTGTATCTTCTACCTATTGGTTCCTAGTCAGTGACATTACTACCATTCATAAGGTATGCCTGCCACTTTCCATTACATAAAGAATCAAAATCAGTAACAATTTTGGTGAAATGTTCCAAGACAGCTATTTAACGAAAGATTAGGACATGTTGTCTTTCTATAAATAAGCTTATATCTAAAAATCAAAAGATAGAAAATTAATTTCCTGGCCTAAAGTTACCTCATAATCTCAAATTCTCCATTTGAAAACAATTTTTGAAATCAAGTGTCCACAAGAAAGATTATGATAGGCTATACAGTTTTAAATTCAGCATGACATTGAAAATTCTGTAATATTAATATTAAAACACAGAATACTTTTGCACAACTAAGAATATAATGTTTTGGGGTAATGTTTAAATTTTGCTGTGCTATTCTTCAGTACAGTATGGAAGATCTTGATTTGGTTTTCATGGAAATGAAAACATGTTTTTGTTTCTCTGATGGTGCTCATTTTTTGAGCTATGCTCTGGATTAAATCTAATAAGGGTGTCCACCATAACTTGTTCTTAATACAATAGCGAAGTGTTTGAATATGTACAGAGATTCCGGGAATTAAACTGGATAGAAACAGGCCCAGGGATCACGATGCACCAACTTTGTGTTTCCAGCTCATTTTAAGGTCCAGTCACTGCTAACCATAATGCTGTTCACTGACTGCAGTCATCATTAGGGAATCAAAATTGAGAGTGCTCAACTAACTTAAAGCTAAGCTACACTGTTTAAAGATAGCCTGCGTTTCTTAAAGAGATGTATATTATGGTTGCAGCAGATGTTGCCACTGATATAAAAAGCATATCTGATTGGGAAATGGTGTGGAATGGGACATCAGAGGAGAGAATGGACTCCAAGGTTTTTAGAAACTTCACTGTGGGCCCAGGTATAAGAATTTTGAAGTAGGGAGAGCTGTCTATACCTGCAGAGGACCAGGACGCTCTCCTGACATATGCTCAAAAGACAGTGGGAGCAGGTAGCCACAGTGCTCAATGTCAGGAGTCATGTCTTGAAGACTTAGATGCAATGTCACAAGTTCAATTATCTTACACAAGTAACCAAGGTCAGTGAATGCATTTTTAAATACCATATTGAAACAACTGCCTCAAGGGCCTCAGACAATGCCCAATTCACCACATTCCCATCACTCACCTTCGAACACTCTCCATCAATCTTGACTCCTACCCAACTTCATATGCTTCACCTACTGTCACACACTTAGCACTGCTGCAAGTTTCTCATCTATGTCTCTCAGTAAACCATGACAGCCACATAAATCAAGCATATTGAATAATACATTTTCCACTCTCTTGTAGGAGAAAGTGGTGCATAACCAGAGGCAGTAAGGTCCTTTTTAAATTCATTTTAATGGTTATGGGCATAGCTGGCTAGACAAGCATTTATTGTCTAGTTGTTCTTTAGAAGGTGGTAATGAGCTGCCTTCTTGAGCTACTGAAGTATAGGAATGCCCACAGTGCTGTTAAGGAGGGAATTCCAAGCTTTTGACCCAGTGATAATGAAGGGATGGTGATACATTTCTAAGCAGGATGCTAAGTGGCTTCAAGAGGAACTTCCAGACTGTGGTGTTTCCAGGCATCTGCTGTTCTTGTCCTTTAAATAATTATGGTCCTGGCTTTGGAAGGTATTGCCTAAGAAGTCTTGCTGAGTTCTTGCGGTGCATCTCATAGTTGATATACATGACTACTATTATTCATGATTGAATGTTTGTGGAAGAGGTAGCAATCAAGTGGCTGCTTTGTCCTAGATGGTGTCAAGTTTTTTTGAGTGTGGTTGGAGCTGCAGTCACCCTTGACTTGCGTCTTGTAGGTGGTTGCTAGGCTTTGGGGTTGGGAAGTGAGTTACTCACTGCAGGATACCTAGACTTTGGTCTGCTCTGGTAGCCACAATATTTATATGGCTAATTCAATTCAGCTTTTGGTAACCCCCAGGATGTTGTCAGTTGGGGATTCAGTGATGGTAATGCCATTGAATGTCTAGGGGTGATGGTTAGATACTTTCCAGTTGGAGATGGTCATTACCTGACCCGACAGTTACTTGCCACTTTTCAGCCATACTGGATATTGTCCAGGACTTGCTGCATTTGGCCATGAACTGCTTCAATATCTGAAGAGTCGCAAATACTGCTGAAGTGTATACTCATATGTGAACCTCTAACCTTATTATGAGAAGTCATTGATGAAGCAGCTGAAGGTGAATGGGCCTAGAGGGACTTCTGCAGCTTTGCCCTGGAGCTGAGATGCTTGACCTCGAAGCACCACTATCATTTTTTTTGTGCCAGGTATGACTCCACCCAGCAGGGCTTTCCTCCTGATTCCCATTGACTCAAATTTTGCTGGAGCTCCTTATTGCTATTTTCGGTCAAATGCTGCCTTAATGTCAAAGGCAATCACTCTCACCTCACTTCTTTTATTCGTCTATTTGAACCAAAGCTGTAATGAGGTAAGGAGTTGAGTAACCCTGGCAGAACGCAAACTGAGCATCCATGAGCAGCTTATTGCTGAGTAGGTGCCACTTGACAGCACTATTGATGACCCCTTCTATTATTTTGCTGATTAGACTGGTGGGCAGTAATTAGCCAGATTGGATTTGTCCTGTTCCTTGTGTACAGAACATACCTAAAATCATAGAATTCTACAATACAGAAGGAAGCCATTTGGCTGATCAAGTCCGCATCAACCATAATCCCAACCAGGCCCTATCCCCATATCCCTATGCATTTACCCTGCTGATCCCCCTGCTACTTTGGGGCAATTTAGCATGGCCAATGCCCCTAATCAGCACATTTTTGGAGTGTGGGAGGAGACCCATGGAGATATGGGGAGAATATGCAAACTTTGCACAGGCAGTGACCCAAGCCAGGAATCAAACTGAGGCCCCTGGCACGGTGAGGCAGCGGTGCTAACCACAGTGCCACCATGCTGCCCCCATCTGGTCAATTTTCCACATTGTTGCACTGGAACAATTCAGGATGCAGGATGTTCTGGAGCACATCTTCAGGACTATTGCCTGGGACTTTGCAGTCCCAATGTCTTTGCAGTATCCAATGTCTGCAGCTGTTTCTTAATATCATGTGGAGTGAATTGAATTGGCTGAAAATTGACATCTATGATTTGGAGATCTCCAGAAGAGGCTGAGGTGGATAATCTACTCAGCACTTCTGGCTGAAGATTGTTGTGAATAGTTCGATCCCATCATTTACATAGATGTGCTGGACTCTTCTATCATTGAGGATGGACATATTTGTGGAACGTCTTCCTCCAGTGAATTGTTTAGTTGTCTAGCACCATTCACGGCTGGATGTGGCAGGACTGTAGAGCTTAGGTCTGATCCATTGGTTGTGGAATTGCGTATCCTTATCTATTACTTGCTTCTTTTGTTGCTTAGCATGCAAATAGTTATCTATTGAAGCTTCACCAGGTTGGGTCCTTATTTTTAGGTATGCTTGGTGTTGCTCCTGGCATGCCCTCCTGCATTCTTCATTGAACCAGGATCGATGCCTGGTCATGAAAGAGTGGAGGGTATACTAGGCCATGAGGTTGCAGATTGTAGTTCAGTCCAATACTGCCGCTGCCAATGTCCAGGGCACCTCATGGATATCCAGTCTTGAGTTGCTAGATCTGTTTGAAGTCTATCCCGTTTAGCACATAACACGATGCAGAGCATTCTCAATATGAGGTGAGACTTCGTCAGCAGCAGTTCTCAGATTAGCATCCTTACTGGAGTTCCAATATTTCATTTGTTGTTTCTTATTGAGATTCAGAAAGGAGAGTTGCTCCCCAAACATCATGGGCAAATACACCCTCCTGCAAAGAGGTCTTGGGAGTCCCTGGGAAGTGTGTAAGTAGATGATGATATTGATGTACTTGTTTTTATCCTACAGGTGCTTTGGTCCACCTTGTTGTCTAACAAGGGGCATACACTCGATGGGTCGTGAGAGGGCTGCTCTTGGATTTTTTTTGAGAGTATCCTAGTGCTTCATGTCGTTAGTGTACGCTTGACCTGGACCATTTGACGGGCAACATGACAGCTCAGTGACTATTGCTGTGCTGTGCAAATACATGGATTTGGGCCTGTGTCTGTGGGAGTTTGTGCATTCTCACCTTGCTTGCGTGGGTTTTCTCCGGGTGCTCCGGTTTCCTCCCACATCCCAAAGATGTGCTCTTAGGTGGATTGGCAAAACAAACTCTCCCTAAATTGTCTCAAATTTGGTTTTTAATCCATAGATCTATAAACATAGACAGGGATCACGGGTAGAGGTGGGAACATCGGGGTGGCGGCACGGGCTCGTTGGGCCGAAGGGCCTGATTCCCGTGCTGTTTTGTTCTTTATTCTTTGTCTTCTCCCCTTCCTCCCATTCCCTGTTCCAACAGCTTCATCTGCTCTTTCCTGCACTCATTCTTCTAATCATGCTGCATTCCAAGTGGAGTGGCTATGAATGCATCCATATGTGGGAGCAACTGGTTTCTGTAGAATATTGAACTCAACAAAATATCCTTCAGCACCTGTTTCAACACTTCTTGTAGATTTATGAAACTTTAAAGTTTGATATAAAACACCTGTAGAATCAGCACAGGCAGAAAAAAATCAACTAGCAACCAACCTATGCCATTAATGATCCCTTTTAAATAACACTGTTCTGGGGGCAGGGAGTTGGGTTTCTTCCTGCTGCTAAATGTTGTTCAGTTATGCAACATTAACAGAAAGCAGGGCATTGTGCTCCAAAATGGCACTATTGGCATTAAATCTGTATTGCAGTCTGATTATCATCACAATCTGCTTGCTCTACTCACTCAGTTCGCACCTACTACGCATTAAACAAATATCTGCCTCCAAATGATATCTGGCATCATTGACTACACATGTATATATACATATCACGACTGCATTTTGGAGTTACTTCACAACTTGTAGTTTCCAAAACACAATTACTAATGAGATCAATTTCCAACACTCCCAGTCTATGCAGCACTTTTAATTGTACATTCAACAGAAGAAAGTTAAAAATCCATGAATTATAATTATCTTCATGCATTTAATATTCCTTCTGCTGTTTAACTTTGTCTCAATATTCCATATTTCAGATGACGAGCAACACATTAATTAGAAAATTGGCTAACCACTGCCTCCTGTTCGTAATCAATGCATTGCCAACCTGGAATTTCTGTGATCTTTTCCCAAGCAGTTTGCATATTGTGGACTCAGCCAATATTTAAATAACCCTTTATTAAAAGTTAAGTAATTTTAAAAATTACACTTTTTTATACTTGTTTAGTTTTTACTAAATTAGAGAAGTAAAATATTGTTAAGTGAAACACAATACTTCATTTATTTCACTGACGTCTTAAATGCCTTAAATACCTTTCATATTCAGACTAGATGCCCTTGAGAGTCCCAAGTCCAATCAAGGCAACATAAGGAAGTAAGCAATGAGTCAGTTCAGCAATAGGATCTATAAAATATTTTTTGATATATTTTTATTTAAACAAGGCTTTTTGTATTTGAATGTGAAATAATTGTACTGTTTCAAACAATTTTACTATAAATGTATTATCTCAGAGAGTTCTAATTAAATATTTCTGATGCACTGCTGATGAAATACAGGTCTTTATGTGCAAACTAGGGTTCATGACTCCATTGAGGTGTCATGAAATGCAACTCTTTAAAACTTTAATTTGATGGCAGTAGAAAAAAAGATGCAGCTAAGAGCAGCACAAAAAATAGAATCCATAATAGAATAAAGGATCACTCAATAGGCATGGTCTGCAGACCATTTAAAAGTGGGAAGGAGATGGAGGAACAAATGTGCAGACAAACTGAATAAAAATCCACAGGATGGGATTTTCCAACCACTGAGTGGCATATTTTACAGCAATGAAAGGAGCTCACCATTGGACACTGACAGGATTTTCCAGTTCTGCCAATGTCTATTGCATGGCTTGTTCATCTCAGCACTGGAGAGCCTACAGCAGGAGGTTGCCTCGAGAGGGGGAGGGGGTGGAGCTGGAGGGGGACCCGACCAGAAGAAAGGGCCGGAAAATTCAACCCACAGAGTAATAACTGTAGGGGATATTTTTTTTCATTCATTCATGAGATGTGGGCTTCACTGGCTAGCTAATATTTTTGGCCCGTTCCTAATCGCCCTTGAGAAGGTAGTGGTGAGCTGTCTTCTTGACCTCTACAATCCATGTGGTGTAAGAGAATCCACAATGCTGTTAAGGTCAACGTTCCAAGTATTTGACCCAGGTACAGTGAAGGAATGGTGATATATGTTCAAGTCAGGAAGGTGAGTGACTTGGATGGGATCTTGTAGGTCATGGTTTTGCCATCCTTCCAAATAGAAGTGATCATGGCTTTGGAAGGTGCTACCAAAGGAGTATTGGTGAGTTCCTACAGTGTGTCTTGTAGATAGTAGACGCTGCTGCTACTGTATGCCAGTAATGGTGGGAGTGAACATGGATGTCAGTCAAACAGCCTGCTTTGCTCTGGATGGTGTAAAGCTTCTTGAATGTTATTGGAGATGCACTCATTCACACAAGGGGAGACCATTCCGTCACAGTCCAAACTTAGAATCATATAATCATACAGTGCATGGAGAGGCCATTCAACCTATCAAGTCTGTACCGACAATAGTTTGACCTAGGCCTTATCCCGGTAACCCTATATATTTACCCTGCTAATCTCTTTAACCTATACATTTCGGGACACTAAGGGGGTAGTTTAGCATGACCAATGCACCTAACTTCCACATCTTTGGATTATGGGAGGAAACCGGAGCACCCGGAGGGAACCTACATAGACATGGAGAGAATGTGCAAATTCCACACAGACAGTGATCCAAGCTGGGAATCAAACTCATGTCTCTGGCACTGTGAGGCAACAGTACTAAGCAATATGTCACTGTGCCTTGTAGATCATGGACAGGCTTTGGGGAATGAAGTACCAGCCACAGGATTAATAGCCTCTGACCTGCTCTTGTAGCCACAGGATTTATATTTTTAGGCCAGTTCAGTTTCTGGTCAATGGTAACCACCTTGATGTTGATTGTGGGGATTCAGCAATTGTAACATTAAATATTTGCCAGTAATTTGCATTGGTTAGAATCTCACTTGTTTGAGATGGTACTTTTCTTGGCACTGCATGGCATGAATGTTACTTGCTATTTATCAATCCAAGCCTGGATATTGTCCAGATCTTGCTGCATTTGAATACTGACAAGATGTGACAAATAGTGCTGAACATTATTCAATCATTAGCAGGCATCCCCACTTCTGATCATTACGATGGAAGGAAGATTATTGATGAAGCAGCTGAAGATGGCTGGGCTGAGGACACTGCAAACCCCTTCAGTGGTGTCATGGAGCTGAGAAGATTTGCAATATCCATAACGATCTTCCTTTGAGTTAAGTGTGATGCCAACCAATGGAGAGCTTTCCCTGACTCCAATTATGTCTGGTTTGGCTCTAGCTCTTTGATGCAATGCTCAGTCAAATGAAGCCTTGATGTTAAGGGCAGTCGTTCACCTCACCTCTAGAGGTCAGCTCTTTTGTCAATGTTTGAGCCAAATCTGTAAAGAGATCAGGAGCTGAGTGGCCCTTACAGAATCTAAACATACGTTATTACTGAGTAAGTGCTACTTGACAGCACTGTTGATGGTCCCTTCCATCATTTAATAATGATCAAAAGTAGACAAATGGGGTGGTAATTTGCCAGTTTGAATTTGTCCAGCTTTTTGTGTGCTGGATATACTTGAGCTATTTTCCATACCTCTGGGCAGATGCCAGTTTTGCAGCCAAACTAGAACAGCTTGGCAAGAGATGCGGGAAGTTGTGGCATACAAGTCTTCAATACAATTCCTAGAAAATTGTCAAGGCCCAAAGCCTTTGCATTATCCAGTGCATTCAGCCATTTCTGGACATCATGTAGAGTGAATTGAATTGGCTGAAGATTGGCATCTATGATGCTGAGGATCTCCGAGATACATCATCCACTCACCATCTATGGCTGAAGATTGTTGCAAATACTTCATCCTTATCTTTTGCACTGATAAACTGGGTTCCTCCATCATTGAGGATTTGGATATTTGTAGAGTGTCCTCCTCCATTAAATTATTTAATTGTCCACCACTATTCATGACTGGATGTGGCAGGACTGCAGAGATTAGATCTGATTTGTTAGTTGTGGAATCATTCAGCTCTGTCAATTACTTGCTCCTTGTGCTGTTTAGCATTGAAGAAATCCTATGTTGTAGCTTCACTAGGTTGACACTTCATTTTTAAGTATGCCTGGTGCTGCTTAAGGCATGCGCTCCTGCACTGTTCACTGAACCAGGGTTGACCCCCCTGACTTGGTGGTAATGGTAGAGTGATAGAGTGTTGGGCTATGAGGTTACAGATTGTGGTTGAGTACAATTCTATTGCTGCTGATGGCCCACAGCACTTCATGGTGGTCCAGCTTCCTAGTTAGCTTGGTGGTAGTGCAACACAATATGATGGAAAGTATCCTCAAAGTGAAGATTAGACTTAGTTTCCACAAGGACAGTGCAGTGGTCACCCGGCCAACACTGTCATGGATAATGCATTGTGGCAGGTAGGTTGGTGAAGATGAGATCAAATGTTTTTTCCACTTATTGGTTTCCTCACTACTTGCTGCAGATCCAATCTAGCAGCTTTGTTCTTTAGAACCCATCCAGCTCAGTAGTGATGCTACTGGTTTACTTATGGTGATAGATACTAAAGTCCTCCACACAGTGCGCCCTTGCTAGCCAGTGCTTTCTTTAGTTGGTGTTCAACATATAGAAGTACTGATCCTTCATCTGGGGATGTGGGAAGGAGGTAATCAGAAGGAGGTTTCCTTGTACTTTTTTGACCAACACCATGAAAACTTATAGGTCCAGAGTAGATGTTGAGGACTCCTGGGGCAACACCATGTGTACTCCTGTGTTGTCACCTCTGTTGATTTGGACCTGCTGGTAAGACAGAACAAACTCAGGTATGGTGATGTCTGGGACATTTTACGGTGTGATTCCATAAGTGTGGCTATGTCACATGACTAGTCTGTGAGACAATTCTCCCAATTTTGCAGCGCCATTATCATTTCCAATGCCAAGGTTGACACAGGATGGTCCATCCAGTTTCATTTCTTTGAGGGAACAGAGTGCTGTTTGGCTAGGCCATTTATGAGTCAACCACATGTAGACCAGACTAGGTCAACGATGGCAGATTTCCCTCCGTAAAGAGCATTAGTGAACCCAGGCTGTTTTAGCCACTATCAAAAAGGTTTCATGGTTAACATTAGGCCTCTAATTCCAGATTTTTTTTTCATTGAATTCAAATGATGCCTCCTGGGATTTGAACCCAGATCCTAAGAGTCTTATTAGTGCAGCAACAATACGACAATGCCATTGCCTCTCCATTTCAATTATCCTGTTATTAATTGGACACAAGAGACAAAGAGAAGAAGGGAATGGAGTTTCTACAATGTATGTACTATAACCCCCAGGACTTATATGGGGAATCACTGATTGGCATCCCTGTAGGACTTGTAGAATACAATCTCCCTGATGCTTACATTCTGAGCCCTTTATAAAACAGGCCTTCAGTGCGGCCGGTATTATATTATCTTTGTTGGGACTAGCCACAAAATGCTGACACGAGATACTTCTTTTGGGCTAACGAAATAGAAAAAGATAACCAGCAAAAGATCATCCTAATGATTGTGCATGGAGCTGCAAGTTCAGTATTATGAAAAGTCTGACATATCCACGACCTTTGATAAGTTAGTGGAAATGGTGGCAAATCCTTATGATCCTAAGCCATCTGTTATCTTGCAATGATACAGTTTCAGAACAACTACTAGATTTTCAGGGGAACCAGTGATGGAATTCCTGACATGGCTAAGAAAACTGGCAGTGCATTGCAAGTATGGTCTAGCATTACCTAAAATGCTGAGAGATCATTTAGTATGTGGCATAAATGGTCTAGCAACCCAAAGAACGCCTTTGACAGAGCCAAACCTAGATTTTAAAAATATATAGAACTGGCCTTATTTCTTGAAAATGCAAGAGTTGAAAGGACCTACAGATAACAATGACCTTAGCCCTCACAGTTGAACACACTGTGAGCCCCAGTCTTGGGAAAGGAAAATGAGCAAATAAAGAAACCAGGCGATCCCGGCACCGGATAAGAGTGAGTCCCATAGTTTAGGGAGCAGCCAGCACAATAACACTGTGCATGCAGCCAGGGAGTCCACCTCAATTAAAGTTACCAAAGCAAACAGAGCGTACATTACCCAGATCAAAGAGCAAAGCCATCCCAAAACAGAATGTATCAGGTAAGCACTGAAGAAGAACTCACACAATTAAATTGTGCCACCACATCAAAAGTGGCCCAAGTATAGATCTAGCTTCAAGTGAATAGACACCCATTGGAAGTGGACATGAGGGCATCAGTATCTATTGCAGGAGAGTGAGAATTTAGAAGATTATGATTGGGTGTCTTATCGTTTATGTTGAGGAACATTAACACAAAATTGGCAACTTTTACAGACAACCATTACACATAATTAAGACCACTGTAATCCTAGTCACATATGAGCAACAAAAAGTCCAGTTCTCATTGATAGAGGTACAAGGATCAGGACTCAGCTTTTTGGGAAGAGACTGGTTTCAAAAATTCTGCTTGGATCGGTGGAAAATTTTCAAAATGGTCACTGGTAACTTATATGAGATAATAGGAAATTACCCGGAACTTTTCCAGATAGGCCTTGGAAAAATGAAAGCAGCCAAGGCAAAAATTTACATTGATCCAGATGATCAACCAAGGTTTTTTAAGGCCAGCTATTTCCATATGTTTTATGAGCGCAAATAGAAATCAAGCTGAAGTGATGAGGTATTATTCGACCCGTGCAATTTTCCAAGAGATCGCACAAGTAGTTTTGGTATTAAAGCCAGACAACACAATCCGTCTCTGTGGTGATTATAAAATGACAGTGAAAAGAATGTCTTGTTTGAACAAATGTCCAATGCACCGAATAGAGGACCTGTGTGCAAAATTATCTGGAGGCCAGATTTTCACAAAGTTGGATATGAGTCAAGTGTACCTCCAGTTAGAATTAGAACCATCATTAAGAAAATATGTGATGGTAAATATGTACAAGGGATTGTACACATATTCCCTTCTACCTTTTTGGGTATCATCGGCATGTGCCATCTTCCAAAGAGTAATGGAAAGCATACTTCAGGAAATACCCAGAGTGGCAGTTTACCTAGACAATGTTCTAATCACAAGAACCATTGTCAAGGAACACCACAGAAATTCAGAGGAAGTCTTATGACGGTTTTTAGAAGTCAGGGTCAGAATAAAAAGAGAAAATCCATTTTTTCAGCAGCTGATATAACGTACCTCAGATATAGAATCATAAAATTATAGAAAACCTACAGTGCAGGAAGAGGCCATTTGACCCATCGAGTCTGTAGTGACGACAATCCCACCCAGGCCCTATCCCCATATTCCTACATATTTACCCACTAATCCCTCTAACCTGCACATCTCAGGACACTAAGGGGCAATTTTAGCATGGCCAATCAACTTAACCCACACATCTTTGGACTGACAACATTTAGGGTTGACAAAGATGGCCAAGATCCAGTCGAGGAAAACATGAGAGTCATAAAAGAAGCTCCAACACTAAGGAAAAAGAATTAAAATCATTTCTTGACTTTGTAAATTATTATGGAAAGTTCATTTCAAACTTGGCAACCTTATTGGAATCCCTACATTCTTTGTCGAATAAGTATCAGAAGTGCACGGAAAGGATCACAGGAGGATGCTTTTGAGTGTCAAGCACCAATTACAGTCAGATAATGCATTGACCCAATTCAACTCGGAAAGGCTATTGGTCATAACGTGCAATGTCTCTCCCTATTGAATTGGTGCAGTAATGTCACATTGATGGAACACCCAATTGTGTATGCCTCAGACATTAGCCGATGAGAAAAGAAAGTACACACAGATCAAAAAGGAGGGTTTGACAATGCTCTTTGCAGTGAAGAAATTGTATCAATATGTTTATGATGGATATGAGTGAGGCAGCCAGAATGGGATTGAAACTTGGTAATTCAGAGCAGTGTTATAATTAAAGAGGTAAATGGTAAATCTAATTTCCTGTGTTTTTTTTTAGTTTAGTAGTTAGCTAGTTGACAAATAGGGGAAAGATGTGTAGGTAGCTACGGGGGCAGTTATCTGTAAATCACCTGAAGACTGATTAGAGGCAAAAAGTGTTAATTGCATTCTTCTGTTTGAAGTCTAACTAGTGTGTGAATTACCTCAGCCCAGCTGAGCTCTATATAGTAGAGAGGCATAAGCGCACTCACAGTAAGCTTTGTGCATGTGAAGCAGGCCTCTTTTAAGATCAAACCAAATAAACAAACTCAAATTAAATTAGGACAAAATAAAAAGGGCAGCTCCCCAAAAGGAAGGGGAACAAAAACAAAGTACAAAGGAAACTTAAAAAACGTCAAATTAAAATGTAATTATTAGGGTCAATAATGCAGCACGTGAAGTGGGAGACACCTTGAGTCAGGGATTGAAATTTGTAATTTGGAGCAGTGTGGTAATTCACTACAGAGTGGGAAGAGGTGCTTTTTCCCTTTTTGATTTGTTATCTTTCTTCTTGCTTTGTAACTCTTAATCTGCAGGGAGAGATCCAGAGAGCATCCTGGGAAAGTAAGTGATATGAAGGCCTACTTTGGGATATCTGCAGCAATAAATGAAGGTAAGAGTTCAATAAATTTTCTTAAATAATTTAATTAATGATAGAAATGTTGGTCAGTGCAGTTATGTGCTGCACTTGTGAGATGTGGGACATCCATGATGCTTCCAGCCTCCTGGATGACTACATCTACGGGGAATTACACCCAATTTCAGCTCCTCACAGATTGCATGGATAGATTGGATCAGCAGTTGGATGTACTTAGGAGCATGGAGGTGGCTGAAAGTGTCATAGGCAGTAGTTTAGAGATGTGGTGACATCCAAGTGCAGGCAGATGGAAGGATGATCACTAGAAGGAGAAGGCAGTCAGTGCAGCAATCCCCTGTGACCATCCTCCTCTCTAACAAGTGTACCGTTTTGAATACTGTTGGCGGGGGAATGGCTTATCAGGGGATAATAGCAGCAGCAGCCAAAGCAGTGGCACCATGTCTGGCTCCGTTGCCAAACAGGGAGGGACAAAGAGCACGAGAGCAAATGTTATAAGGGATCTACAGTTAGGGGGACAGATAGGTGCTTCTGTGGACGTGAAAGAGACTCCAGGATGGTATATTGCCTTACTGGTGCCAGGGTTCAGGATGTCTCTGAACAGGCAGAAAGCATTCTGAAGGGAGAAGGTGAACAGCCAGAAGTCATGGTACATTTTGGTACTAATGACATACATAGGATGAATGACAAGACCTTGCAACAGTAGTTTAGGGAGTTAAGTAGAAAGTTAGAAAGCAGGACCTTTAGGGTTGTAAGCTCAGAATTACTCTCTGTGTCACGTGCCAGTGAGGTTAGAAATAGAAAGATAGTACAGCTCAACACGTGGCTAAATAGCTGATGTAGGAGGAAGGGTTTCATATATCTGGACCATTGGGATTTCTTCCAGGGCAGGTATGTAGAAGAATGTAACTGGTGACAACTTTGTATTCGATGCAATGTGACCAATAGGAACAAGACATAAGGGTTAGCTGTCCCAGTAAACCACTGAATCAATTACAGAGTGATATAATAATCAGTTGACCAGCTGATTCACGATAAATAAGAAACTATGTAGAATTGTGGAGGGCTTGGAGTGGCCCAGGGCGAGGCCCCAAGTTTGGAATACTGATGTTTCTTTAATAAACCTTTTCTTTGATTTTTAAGCTGGAGTAAGTTTTGTTGTATTTTCATTTACTGCATTTTTGAAGAGTTCCTCCTGAAGAGACATTGGTTGCAGAGAAAAACCCATCATAATCTGGTGTTTGTTTTTGAAGAGTGCTAGAACCATGGCAGATGGTATAAATAAACCAGTCAGATTTGATTTGTCACACTTTCTTTTCAGATGTCGAACCATATCAGCAATGGGAAGCAGCGGTGGAAATGTGGATCCTTGTCACCATTATACTGAAAAAAAGAAAGGTACGGCACTAGCTTTGTCACTTTCAGTTAGGAGCAAAATAAGAAGCAAAGTATTTGCCAATTGAACAGCAGATGCCCTGAATAAGGAAAAAAGACTACAGGTCCTGCTACAATATTTATCTATGTTTTACTAGAAAGATGAGTTCTTGGAGAATTATGAAGGATGGGTGATGTTTGACAGGATTAGGAGACAAGACACCCAATCCGTGGAAGAGTATATCATGGATTTTGATAGAAGCCATAACAAGCTAATGAAATTTAATTTGAATATTCTATATGCAATATTGGCCTTTAAGTTGTTGGACTGTGCATGTCTGTCACATATGGACTCTTTTAGTAATGACTGGAATACTATTAAGGGGAACAGAGCTCTTCTTCGATCAAATGGCAGAATCATTAAAAAAGTTTTTTAGGAAACAATCTCCCCACCACCCCCCGCCACTTTGTGCAATGTAGACTAGAATGCCATAGCACTCACAACAGAGGAGTCAATGGTGATTCAACTGCGTACCAGAACAAATAGTACAGGAACGCCTTTAAACAGAGACAGTTACATTAATAACAGACCTAATGTCTAACATGGTTATAACCAATTTAAAAATGGGGAGAAAAGATGCACATTGGATATTGATAAAATACGTTTAAATTGAAGAAATGCTAGAGGGATTGTGAATTGCTGTTTTCAATGCAATTCCCCATACTACTATATTGTAAACTGTCCAAAAAGAATAAATTGTGTCTTTGAACCCATATGTGACACAGAATACGTGGAAACCGACAATGACGAGGATAAGGATCTGGAAGATATTATTTGGTGGCAGAAAAGTTGAGTCCCATAATGAGCATTCTGATGATAGACTCTTTCAATTGTGCTGTTTTAGATAGTGGATATATGTCCACTGTCTGCGGCCAAGATTGGCTAGATTGTTATTTAGGGTTTCTTAATCATAAAGACTGAAATAAAGTAAAAAAACGTGATAGTTCCATCTGTTTTAGATTTGGAGATGACAATACTCTCTCGCCCTCCAAAAGAGTGACACATCCTGTAGGATTGCAGGAATCAGTTTTTTATAAGTATAGATGTGGTTTCCAGTGATATACCTTTGTTGTTAAACAGATCTGCGATGAAGGAAGCTCACTTGACCATTGATTTGAAACAGGATAAAACTGTGGTATTTGGAAAGACTGTAGACTCACATTTTACAAGACCTAGCCATTGTTGTCTTCCTTTTAGTGAATCAAAATTATCAGACCAAAGGATTCGTGAGGCATTACTGTCACTAATAGACAACAACATGATGGACAAAAGGAAAATTATTCTGAAACTCCATAAGCAGTTTGCTCATCCAGCACCACAGAGACTGAGAGCTCTGCTGCAGGATGCAGATGTGCTGGACAAATTATCACATAGAACAATTATCAGCCTAGTGTGAAATTTGCATAAAATAGAGAAGGACACCCCCACATCCAGTTGTAAGTCTACTACTAGCATGAGATTTCAATGATGTAGTGGCGATGGATTTAAAGATATGAGACAAGGACAAAGGCATATATCTATTGCACTTTGCAGACCTTAAAACCTGGTTTAGCATATCCATGGTGATTTACAGAAAAGATAAAAGACCATTATAGATAAAATTATGACCCACTGAATTGGAACAGGATAGGGGGCACTGTCTAAATTTTTGACAGACAATGGGGAAGAATTTGCAAATGATGAGTTTCAAAATATGTACAAAAATTTAAATATTATAATAATGCACACTGTAGCTGAGAGCCAATTCAGCAATGGACTCTGTCAAAGGAATCACGTGGTTATAGATGACATGTTGCATAAAAATTAACTGTGATGCAAATTGCAGGTTGCATTAGCAAGGGAAGTGCACGCAAAAAAATTGTTACAAATGGTGGTGGACTATAGTCCATACCAGTTGGTATATGGGAAGAATCCAAAGTTGCCGTCAGTATTAACAGATGCTCCCTCTGCACTAAAAGAGACAAGCATTAGCTCCATGTTTTCTACACACTTAAACATTGTACATGTAGGGAGAAAGGCCTTCATTAAGGCTGAGGTTTCAGAATGGATAAGAAAGATCTAAGGCATCGCATAAAGCCATCAAGAATATACTTTGAGAAAGGGGATAGGGTCTACTATAAAAAAGAGAGCAAAAAAGAGTGGAAAGGTGCGGGAAGCTGATAGGAACATTTGGCAAGGTAATTATAGTACAACATGGTAACCAGCCAGTGTGAGCTCACTCTTCAAGAGTAGTGGGACTTGGGTATGAATTTGGAGCATCTGAGCAAGATGCAGAAGTGCACCTTGTACCTCACATGCACATACCCTGAATTATTATGAGGAGCAGTCAACAATAGTTGAGAATGAATCTGATGATCAACGAAGTACCAATGAAGCAAGAGGTGAATCTGCTACTTCAAAGGTTTAGCTACCCAAAGTGGATACAGTGGTA
Organism: Sphyrna mokarran; assembly: GCA_024679065.1. Lineage (NCBI taxonomy): Eukaryota > Metazoa > Chordata > Chondrichthyes > Carcharhiniformes > Carcharhinidae > Sphyrna > Sphyrna mokarran. The sequence continues at coordinate 22,338,315 of JAGIQG010000018.1, forward strand.
TCGTACATATCCGAAGGATCAAGAGAGTGGAGGGAGGCCACTATAATTGGGAAAGAACAACAAAGAACAACAAACAACAAAGAAAGCAGGAAAAGCCTCAGGAAAGTACAAACCCTGGCTCAATATATAAGAGCCAGGGCAAGAAGCAAAGCTATAGATTGGAAAAATGAGGTGGACAGATGGAAACAAAAAGCAAAATCTAAGTCCTGAGGATGAGATAGTAAGCATTTGTGAACCCAGAAAAAGTCACAAATCTGTGACCAAAGGTGTATCAACAGAGAACAGCGGTCTGAGAGTAGTAGCCCTGACAGAAACAGTCATGGCAATAAAGTCCAGAGCTTAACGAGGAAGGCTAGGAATCAAATCAATGATAGGAATAGGAGTAGAAGCCTACATAATAAGGAAGTATTGATAGTCGTAAACAAAATGGAACTCATGGAAATAAGAGAGGTCAAACAAAGGATCTGGACAGTTGGAAGGAGTTTGGAATATACATCAAGGTATCAGATGAAGGGCAGCCTGCTTTGTCCCATAAGTGGTTTGCACAGGGAAAGTTTTGCAAGATGGAATGTATAAAGCTAAAGCCAGTAGTCCATAGGTATGAGGAACATTTGTGTGGGAGATACATGACGGTTGATTCACCCACAGCAAGGAAAGTGACACAAGGTTTTTTCTGCTGTTCTGGCATCTCATGATTGGATGTGCAAATCAATTGATATCAAAACAGTGTTTCTGCAGGGTGAAACATTTTAAAGAACAGTTTTTTTGAGGTCACCCAAAGAAGCAAGTAATACATAGAGACATTTGTGGAAATTAAATAAATGCGTAAATGGGTTAAGTGATGCATCAAGGATCCCTGTATGATCTGTATTACTGAAGACTGACTGTCCAGTTAATGTTTCACTGGAAGGCTAAAGGAAAATTAGCTGACATTTTTTAGAATGTATATGAATAATTTCCTGTGGAGTGGCACAGAAGAATTTGAAAAGAGGACAATTGAGAAGCTGAAAACAGAATTTAAAGTAGGGAGTCCAGCAGCTTTTCAATATTTTGGTCTTGATAGCCGACAAAGTACATCTGTAACAATGAGTCAATGAGGATATCTGAACAGTATTGATCCCATTCCCATCACCACAGAGGGATCAGTGGAAAAAGAGGAACTGGGCAACAAAAAAGAAACAGTTGTTGAGGACTATGGTAGAACAGTTAAATTGGCTATGCACATAGACAAGACTAGATGGAAGCTATAACGTCCTCAAGCTTGGTAATATTTTGAAGCGCGCCACACTCAGAGAGATCTTGCAGGCTAATAAAACAGTCAAAAAGTTAAAATTAAAGGAGCATGTAATTAACTTTCTGGCACCAGAAGAACCAGAAGATGTGGTTGAATTGACATGTGTTTAGTGATGCTTCACATGTCAATCTATCAGATAGATATTCAAGTGGAGCTGGATTCATAATACTCCTGGTAGGTAAGGAAGGAAAGTGTTACCCCTTGGCCTGGGAAGCAAAGAAAATAAAAAGTATAGTCAAAATCATATTGGTGGCTGAAATCCAGTGTTAGTCGAGGCATTGGATATGGGGATATATTTGTCAGGTACATTAACAGAATTATTTTTTATGAGCACATCGGGTAAGAGAATGTCAATTGAGTGTTATGTGTACAGTGTTCACTCAACAAAAAGTGCAGTGGAAAAAAGATTAAGAATTGATTTGGCCAGCATTAAGCACATGTTACAAAACAAGGAAGTTTCCAAATTTAACTGGATTGGTAAAAATCTACAGGTATCTAACTGCTTTACAAAAAGGGATACAGATACTGGAAAGAATGCTGGAGGATGGTTGTCTTAAATTATTTTGAAAATAAATACAAAGGGAATCTGTTAGACTGTAACTGATGATAACTTTGTATTGGATGTAATGTGATCAATGGGAACAAAATATAAGGGTCAGCTGACACAGTAAACCATGGAAACAATTACAGACTGATGTAATAGTCAGCTGACCAGCTGATTTACTATAAATAAGGAACAATGTAGCATTATGAAGAGCTTGGAGTGACCCAACATGAAGTTCCAAGTTTGGAGTAATGATGTTTCTTTATTAAACCTTTTCTTTAATTTATAAGTTGGAGTAAGTTTTGTTGTATTTTCATTAGCTGCTTTTTAGAAAAGTTCCTACTGAAGAGACAGTGGGACAGATTGCATTTAAACTGGAGGTGCAAAATATTATGGCTGGAAGGTTTGATATGGGAGGATTTGGTAGGGGGATGGGAACCAAAGCAAAGGTGAATTAACTAAAGGGGAACTAGAGAGTAGAGCTAGCAAGAATCAGAAAAAGAGCAGGCAGGGTGTGGTTCCTGATCAAAGAGGATCTGGTGGACTGAAGTGCATTTGTTTCAATGTGAGAAGTGTAACAGGTAAGGCAGATGAACTTAGAACTTGGATTAGTACTTGGGACTATGATGTTGTTGCCATTACAGAGCTTTGGTTAAGGGCAGGACACAATTGGCAGCTTAATGTTCCAGGATATAGATATTTCAGGTGGGATCAAGGGGGATATAAAAGGGATGGGGGTGTTGCATGACTGGTGAAGGAGAATATCACAGCTGTTCTGTTGAAAGACACCTCAGAGGTCTTGTACAGTGAGGCAATATGGGGGTGGCTCAGGGATAGGAAATGTGTCTTCACAATGTTGAGGATTTACTACAGGCAGTGGGAAATAGAGGAACAAACATATGGGCTGATTTTGGCAAGATGTAAAAGTATAATAGGGTTGTTATGGTGAGTGATTTTAATTTTCCCTATATTGACCAGGACTCAGTTAGTGTAAGGGGCATGGATGGGGCAGAGTTTGTAAGAAGCATCCAGGAGAGCTTCTTGAAACAGTATGTAGATAGTCCAACTAGGGAAGGAGCTGTACTGGATTGGTATTGGGGATTGAGTTTCAGTAGCAGAGCAGTTTAGGAACAGCAACCTCAATTCAGTAAGCTTTAATGGGATTGGGAGTTACAGATAGTTCTATGGCCTGGTAAGAATAGATATGATTGGCACAACTTGTGGGCCAAAGGGCCTGTTTGTGCTGTAGTGTTCTATCTTCTATAAAATACTGGTGGATAACGGTAAGTGTAGTCCTCAGGTAAAGGTGTTAAATTGGGGGAAGGCTAATTACAATAATATTAGACAGGAACTGAAGAATGTAGATTAGGGCAGATTTTTGAGGGCAAATCAACATCTGGCATGTGGGAGGCTTTCAAGTGTAAGTTGATAGGAATTCAAGACTGGCATGTTCCTATAAAAATGAAGAATAAGTACGGCAAATTTTGGGAACCTTGGATAATGAGAGATATTGTGAGCCTAGTCAAAAAGAAAAAAACATTTGTCAAGTCTAGGAAGCTGACAACACACAAAGCAAGTGTGAAATACCACGAAAATAGAAAGAAATTTAAGCAAGGAGTCAGGAGGGCTAAAAGGGGTCAGGAAAAATCATTAGCCAGCAGGATTAAGGAAAGTCCCAAGGCTTTTTATACATATAGAAAATAGAGGGTAGCCAGGGATAGAGTTGGCCCTCTCAAGGATAGGGGAGGGAATCTATTTGTGGAGCCAGAAGAAATGGGTGAGATATAAAATGAGTACTTTGTGTCAGTATTCACCAAAGAGAAGGACTCGGTGGATAATGAGCCTAGGAAAGTGTAGATAGTTTGAATCATTTTGAGATTAAAAAGGAGGAAGTATTGGGGGAGCCTTAAAAAACATTAAGGTGGATGAGACAGAGGGTCTGATAGGATATACCCCAGAATACTGAGAGGCAAGGGAGGAAATTGTTGGCGCCTTGAGAAAAATCTTTGTATTCTCACTGGCTACACGGGAGCTTATGATGAGGAGATGCTGGCGTTGGACTGGGGTAAACGTAGTAAAAACTCTCGCAACACCAGATTAAAGTCCAACAGGTTTATTTGGTAGCAAATGCCAATAGCTTTAGAGTGCTGCTCCTTTGTCAGGTGAGTGGGAGATCTGTTCACAAACTGGGCATATAAAGACAATAATGCAAGTCCTCAGGTAATCAGGTTTTAAAGGTGCAGACAATGAGTGGAGAGAGCATTAAGCAGAGGTTAGAGATGTATATTGGCTCCAAACAGGATGGTTAGTGAGATAATGTTGGAATGCATCAAAGCTTGCCAGAAATGTTGTTATTGCAAGAATTTTCTTTATTGATGCAACAATTTGCAGCTTTTCTGTAGTTTCTGGAATTTGGCAACAATAACTTCATTTCTTAGAGTTGTTATCTGCATCATCGAAGTGATTGCTCCCGTATTAGCTAGCCCAAATTTAGTCTTTGGCAGTCACAAATCATTAATTTTTACATCACCGTGAATCATTGTCAGCAATGGCTTCATCAGTGTGGGAATGCACTCAGAGTAAAGAAGCTTATCTAAGAGGGAATGAAGCAACTATTTAGTTTAACATCATGAATGGTTGAAGCAGAGCAACAGACATGACTAGTAATTGTATAGCATGTTATGAAGAAATTTAAACATATTCTCATGCTTTAAATAAATATTGATCTTAATTTTTAAGAAAAGAAATTCTGAGCCAACTAATCTGGCTGAGATCTGTCAGGTCTCTTCTGCTGGCCTCAATCACTCATCTTCCACCACCACCACCACCTTCCCCCCCCCCCCCCCCCCCCCCCCCCCCACCCCCCAAATTACACTGTGGCCCATAGTCAATGGCAATCCCCACATGCCCAAAAATACCCCTGCCACCGAGACCAATCACAGTTCGTTCCACTGACCTCTGGCACCATGTACAGTGGGCCCCCACCTTCCTCCCCATACCGATATCTGGCAGTATGTGCTGTGGGCGCCCTGCCCCAATTAGGTCACCCCTTAAGGCCACACCTCTTCTGGCCCCTGCCCTGGTACTGCCCAGGTGCTGAGTTGGCATTGCCAAGGTGCCAGGGTGGCAATGCGTACAGGGAACCCTTGTCCTGGACCTCCCCAGGGAGCCTCAATTATCTCTGGTTCTACTGGTGAGGGCAACACGACTGTTTGCCATGTTGGGGACTGGATATTTTCCTTGCCAGAGAGAACCTTCTTGGCAAGGCCACAAAGGCAAATGAGCTTGGACGATTGCATCCCAGGTTCACTAATGCCAAGCAAATTACATTTTAAATAAACATAAATAAACTATTCAGCCTCTCGCCATAATAGGTGGAAGGCTGACTGCGCCAGTAAGATCACGAGAGCTGAAAGCTCTGGTATGATCCTGATTTCTCAGCTCTCGCATGATTTTACCAGCTCATCCTGCACTTCGATGGGTGGGATGAGCCAGTAAAATTGTGGCCTACATCTCAAGGGTTTGTGTCAAGGAAGAGAAGTTTATTGCAACTTACAACACTTTCACTATTAAAGGGCCTGAGAAAGTAATACAAAAATGTACTTATAAGAGATAGCACTAGCACAGGCACAATTAGAAAATGGTCACATTTATTGCTAAACTTTTATGATGTGAATCTATTGCAATGCATTTTTAGAAATGTTTATCTAGATTGTCTTAATTTATCAAATAAAATCTTCAATAGTTTCATTATTACATAAGTAACAATCTTGAGATTGTCTAGTGTTGTATTGCAATGTCTTGTAAAATTCAATTTTGAATCCAAACTAATGCAGTATCCTTCTCCTTCCTGATTCTCTATTCATTTTCAGTAGTGAAAATATGACACGTAAGCAATCAGCACTCAGTGCACCTGTGTGTTAGAATTAATGGCACTCTCCATTTTGTTGAAATGTTCTGCCCATTTACTGAGTTAGGAAATGAGAGATGTTGATATTATGCCAGTAACCATAGATACTATGCTCTGCAAACACTGCAAGAGAAATACAAAATAATGAAACACCTGCAGATCTACCTGCTGTAATCTGAAGAGAGCCAGTTAGCTGATGGTTCTCTTCTCTTTTCAAGGTAAATTTTGGCCATATTATAGAGAAGGAAGAAATATAAATGGGAGAAAGGAAAATGAAAGGGGTGGGGGGGGGGGACGGTGTTTGCAGAATTAGATACAACAGATACAAGTCATGTAAGTACAAAAATGAAAAATAACATCTCACTCAACACTAGCAGAAAAATGTACAAGACAAATGAATGGTACTATTAATACCGAGGGGAAACAAACAAAAACAGATGATTGTATAATACACTGGTCATCCCAGCAAGAAAGCAAATTTGAAAAGTCAGAAAACAGACCATCTGATGGGCAACACGACAGCTCAGTGACTATTGCTGTGCTGTGCAGATACATGGATTTGGCCTGTGTCTATGGGAGTTTGCGCATTCTCCCCGTGCTCGCGTGGGTTTTCTCTGGGAGCTCCGGTTTCCTCCCACATCCCAAAGATATGCTCTTAGGCTAATTGGCAAAACAAATTCTCCCTAAATTGTCTCAAATTTGGTTTTTAATCCATAGATCTATAAACATGGACAGGGATCACGGGTAGAGATGGGAACATCTGGGTGGTGGCGTGGGCTCGTTGGGCCGAAGGGCCTGTTTCCCATGCTGTTTTGTTCTTTGTTCTTTGTTCAATGGTGTTACCATAGGAAGCATTGTTGGAATGGTTACAACATGTTTTGTTGTGTCCATGTTGTCTCTCTGCAAGAGCAGCTCAACTAGTGTCATTCCTGAGCCCTTTCCCTATTGACCTGCTATTTATCCAATTCATTTTTGAAAGCCACAACTGAATCTGCTTCCAACATACTCGCATTGCATTCCAGAAATGAAATATTTGTTGTGAAAGAAGGCATTTTCTCATGTCACTGTTGGTTCATTTGCAAACTATCTTAAATTGGTGTTATCTGGCTCTTGACCTTTCTGCCAATGAGAACAGTTTATTGGGTCTTTCTGAATTCTTCATAACTTTGAACACTTCTAGCAAATCTCCTCTCAAAACTTCCCAAAGAGAACACCCCAGCTTCCCAAATCTATCCACAGACCTGCAGAGCTTCATTTCTGGAATCACTCCTGTGAATCTTTTTAGCGCTCTCTCTGACGTCTTTACATCCATTCTAAAGTGTGATGCCCAGAATTGGGCACAATATTCCAGCTGAGGCCAAACCAGAATTTCATAAAGCTTCATCATAGCTTTCAAGAATCCCATATACCTATTTAATCACTTTTCAATTTGCCCTGCAACCTTCAACAATTTGTGAACATCTATTCCCAGAACACAGGGTCATAGAGATTTACAGCATGAAAATAGACCCTTTGGCCCAACTTGTCCTTATCATCCCTTTTTTTAAACCATTAAGTTAGTCCCAATTATTTGCATTTGGCCTATATCCTTCTATACCCATCTTACCCATGTAACTACAGAAATGTTTTTTAAAAGACAAAGTTGTACCCATCTCTACTATTACCTTCACAGCTTGTTCAGGCACTCAGCACTCTCTCTAGATCTTTTTGTATTTCGCCCTTTTCACCTTAAACCTATGCCCTCTAGTTTTAGACTCCTTTACCTTTAGGAAAAGATCTGGACTATCTAGCTGATCTATGCCCCTCATTATTTTATAGACCGCTATAAAATCACCTCTAAACCTCCTATGCTCCTGAGAAAAAAGTCCCAGGCTATCCAGCCTTTCCTTATAACTCAAACCATCAAGTCCCAGTAGCACTCTAGTAAATCTTTTCTGCACTCCGTCTAGTTTAATAATATCCTTTCTATAATAGGGTGATCAGAACTTTACACAGTGTTGTACAACTTCAACATGACATCCCAACTCTTGTATTCAATGTTCTGACCAATAAAACCAAGCATGCCACATGCCTTCTTCACCACCCTGTCCACTTTCAAGGACCTATGAAGCTGTACTCCTCGATCTCTTTATTCTACAACTCTCCCCAATGCCCTACCATTAACTGAGTATGTCTTGCCCCAGTTTGATCTACAAAATGCATCACCTCACATTTATAGCAGCTCAATGGTTTCAAGTGTGGGCAGGTTGCCTGACAATTCCACCAACTCTCATAAAATTTTACACAGGAGGGAGAGGAGATATACGGCAGAGGGAACACAAGCTGGCTTTATAAATCCCCTACCCACCTTCAAACCTACCAGTAAGGGAGCATAAAATCCAGGCCATGGTACTCCCAGTGTGACCTGATCAATGGTTTGTAAAATCCCAGCATTATCATCAGTACTCTGGTTTTCTGATGATATAACCTAGTATTCTATTTGTTTTTCTACATTGTCCAGGCATTGAAAATGATGAATGAATTATCATTCTTAGGTTTATCTCTTTGTGTCCCTCAGCCAATTCAACTCAATTCATGTATAAATATGTGGGAAATAATTTTGATTAATCTATAATAGTTTACTTTTCTCAGTTTTGATTTCTTTCTGTTAATAGCTTGCCCAGTTCCTGATTTAACTAAACAATTCTATACATTTTTTTTCTACATCTTCTGACTTAATTGTTCTTCTATTTTAGTGTCACCAGCACATTTTGGAAGATTAAGCTTGGTTTTAATAGGAAGATTAATAACATACTAGAAATCACAGGAGTCCAAAAACTGATTCCTGTGGGACAGAAACAGAAGATGCTGGAAAATCTCAGCAGGTCTGACAGCATATGTGGAGAGAGAATAGAGCTAATGTTTCAAGTCTGGATGATTTTCCATTAGAGCTCCAAACCCCTATGGGTGTTTGTCAGAGCCCCTGTGGGGTTGGATTGATGCATTCCCCATTCTGGCATTGTTTCTCTCATAAACAATTTATTCTGTTTTTAACCTACTTATTTTCAGTCCAAATCCACATTCAAAATAATTGTCTATTATTCTTAATGGGATTCATTACACAATAAACAGGAAGCAATTTGGGTCATAACCATTTGTTTATTCTGGTTCATTTGTGTAACTGAGGTAACTTACTATTATTTACATGCTTCTTTTTTTAAGTCCTCATTGTAACCTGAGTTAGGCGCTATTCTCAAAATCTTTTCCCATATAACTAACTTGACATTAGTTTCCATAAGTAGACAAAGTATTCTGTGATTGGAACATGGAGCAGAATGTTATGGCCATTCATGCTGGCAGGATTTTCCCATCTAACTGCAGTGAACTTTGGTGCAGTGAAGGCATGGCATGAATGGCTGATATGAACCAATCCCTGATATTTATTATTTGCTGTATTTGGCTTACAGTATTCTACATCTAATAATTGACTGTGAATTAGTGTATTTTGGATGTGTATCACATGTTCTATCTTCTGGATGATAGAAAATGTTACATTATTTAATTGTTTAAATGGGCAGAAAGATTCCTTTTTCAAGAATTTAGAAATGAAATAATATTATGATGTTAGTGTACCTTTTAAGAGTTTTTTTTTTAATTTATGCTCATAGCTTTAAGTGATGTCATTGTTGCAAGGAGGAAAAAAATGTGGGCAGGTCAGGTGACAGGAGTTTATTTTAGTTTTGGTAGTAGGCAAATATAACTTTTCTTCGATATGGAGACAAAATGGTGCGCAGTATTTTCAGGGGATACATGACCTACATATGCCATTCCTGTACAACTGTAGCAAAACTTCTTTACTGTTGTTTTCCAACCCTCTTGCAATAATGGCCAATGTAATATTTGTCTTCCTAATTGATAGCGTTACCTGAATTTTGTGTACAGGACAACGATATCTCTCTTAACATTTAATAGTTTTTCACTAGTTAAAAAAATTCTAAAAGTTATTAGCATGAACTAGGGCAGTTATTCCATGGACCGTCCTGAATGTATTTTTCATATGGTCAAGTAAATAAAACGATTTGTCTTTACACTTTCCTTTATGGTAGAACAATAGTCAGTAATTTGAGTTCATTTTCCTATCATGTTGACCTACTTAATTTCATACATGACTCACAATCCAAAATGATGGTCATTATTCTCTCAAATTAGGACTAAGTGCCCAAGACAACTGGAAAGCTGAAGAGTTTACTGCTGACATTACCAGTCATCTCCACTCGCAATTCAGAATCAGTTATGGGCTAGTTCTCTCTCACATGTTACGTGACGCAAAGGCAATTGGCCTTTCTTCTCTATTGGACAATGTGTGACAATACAGCACCAACACCATAAGTGAGGCATCACTGGCTAATTGCAACGACAATTTCAAATCAAAGTGTACCAACACTTTCGACCTTTGTAAAGCATGTTATATCTCCTGGTAAGTCTTTTCACTCCCTTGGGTCCATCTCTATGGGTAGCCTTTACTCAGCAGTCAGTGTAAAGGTTTCAGCATGGTAGCCAAATCTGACACAAATTTGTCATAATAATTTATTAATCCCAGGAATGATCATAACTGCAGTGCATTCTCTGGTCTGAGAGCTAATATGATGACATCATTTCTTTGGGTGCCTTCTGTACCTACTCACAATCAATGACATTGGCCAGGTATTCAATTGACTCTTTAAAAAAATTTGCATTTCTCTTTCCTTACTTGCAGAGCATGTTCCTGTAACCTTCTGAGGGTCTCAAGGTTCTTCAAATGCTCCTCCTAAGTGGAGCCCATCATCAAACTTGGACTCCAGGTAACTTAAATTTGGTCCATAGCCCTCTGGGAAAAGGCTGGTGCCTACATGATACTGAAAACAAGACACTTATTACAGAACAGCCCCCAATGAGTTAGGACGTCAGAAGTGGTTGGGACTTTTTTATATCTCGTATTGGAGGCTTGAGATAAGTCCATCTATGAAAATTTCTTAATTCCTACCAATCCAATAAATAAGTCCTTGATAAAAGGAAGTGGGTATTGGTATGCATATAGTACTGCATTTACGTTTATCTTGAAGTCTCCACCATGCCGTCAGTCTTCAAAACTGGCAAATTGGGGTGTCTGTTCACTGGTTCCTATGCTCAACTGATGTCCTACTTTGGCCTCTACGATTGGCCTAATCATGTATGACACTGAATGTGCTTTCAGGCTCCTTGGGCAAGCCTCTGACTTAAGTGGAATCATATCTCAACTCTTTTCATCTCACCCAGGGTCTCCTTGAATATCTCCCTAGAATATCCTGTCACTATACCTTCAAACCATACTCCAGTTTAATTTTAATTTCTGTAGCCAGGAGCATCAAACAAGGCAGGGTAGTCACTCCTGCCCACGTACAAAGATAGCTCCATACACTGGTCTCTCAGTTGTACCTTTACCAACATATATATATATCTTCTTAGTGGCACCACTTGCTTCATAGAAGTACATAAAGTGAATTTAGAAGGCTTCAATGGCACTGCCTTCAGCTTATCTGTGTATATTGAGTCCAGGATCAGTGATACCATTGTGCCCATATCTACTTCTATTTTGAATATCTTCCGTTCCATCTTTGGAAGCATCCAGGTTGGAGCGGCTTCTCTTCCAATCACTAAAATATTCAAATGAAATTCTGTTGATTTGGGTTCTCCTACCTCTCTGCAGATCTAGTAAACTCTCTGTCCCCTTCTTGGCTGGTGGCATATATCTTGTGCCCAATTTCTCTCCAACTCCCCTTTTACTCATTAAATTGTACTCTACAGATCCAGGCAATATGCCTCAGCTGCTTACATTAGTGGCATTGGGCTTTGTGGGTCTAGCATTAGGGCATTTTGTGGCCAGATTTACTATAGCAATGGTATTCTGTGGTTGACATCACATTCCGTTGCACTTCGGCTCCTTTATGTACTCAGGCACCGATGGCCAACTGTGTTGCTTCATTTACAGCCAGTTCCATGAAAGTAGTTATCTCAAAAACCACATTAAAGTCTGGACTTTTTTTTTAGCAGTTTCTATTCTATTGTTCACTGGGTTCATTGAAATAATCCCTCAAAAGTGCCAAATTCCCAGTGCTTAGGTTGCCACAAATTGCACAATTCACCTTCCAATTACATTCTCTTGTAAAACAGGATCTGTTCTGCTATTAAAAGTGGTTTTGGGGTATAAGAATTCCTTAGTGCTTCGCACAGCCCAGCTAGGGGATATTCTACAGTTTTTTCCGGTGGACGAGGCTTCATAACATCACAAACATCTTACTCCCTATAGTAATTAAGAAAACTGCTAATTCATCCTCTGCCTTAATTGCTTTTAAATAGAAGTTAAAATGCTCCACGTGTAGTACCAGCTTTCCATGTCATTGTTGAAAGACCCTATTGCCCCAAACAGGTTTGCCATTTCCAAATTTTTTTGGTGCAAGTTTTTTCTGGTCTTCTGTAGCCAATTTGTGTATGCTTTTGCTGCTCTTTGCATACTTGGTGCTACTGCTCCCTTATCAATTGTGCTCCCCTGCCTTTCCCATCAGTCACCATCCGAATCCCCTGCAACTGTTTCCTTCCTGATGGTCTCAGTGCTCCTCTGGGAGAAATCCCTCTCCTACACCTGGCCTCCAATTATAACTTGAGTACTCTCACAACCACTGCTTTCAGCTTTCCTAACCAATATTCTTTGCAGTTTCGAATGTAGTCCAAGTCCCCTTGCGACTGTCCTCCCAAGGTCAAGGCCTGTTCTCTTCGGTCTATTCTACCACCGCTCTAATTCCAGCCATTTTTGGAGACGTGGACAACAACATCAATCTTTTTCCCTTTCCCAAAAATCAGCGGCAATATGCAATCTGTGAGCCGTGACTCAGCCTATCATTGCTTATTATGTTTGAGGCCTGATGTTGAGATTAATGAAAGACCACGGGGTCAGTAGTAGTAAGCTAACTGGAACAATTTATTAACATGTCTTTATTCTATCACAGTCAACACAAGACTGGCTAGGCAAGATCCACCTAGGGTGGGGCTTAAGTCCTAGATCACCTGACCCATTCTCTTAAAGGGACATGCCCCAACATATAACAAATTTCTATATGGGTCACAGTCAGTCTTGAAAGGTTAAGATCCCAAATACGCCTGATGACTCCACTGAGTAGGAGTCTTTCATGGAGGTGTGCCAGCAGATCAGGGTCACTGACTGAATTGTGGGCAAGTTCAGTATACCTATGGATTCCTTTGAGAGTAATGCTGATTCGCAGATGGACAGACAACATGACAATATCACTGGTGAAGGAAACATCACAAGTGAAACATGCAACCAGCACCTAGCTACATAATGACAGGTCAGTTGCCTGAGAGTGGCACTTTAGTGATTTTTCTGAATTCTTTCCCCACAGAAGGGGGCATTCAGCCAGATCATCCCACCCCCCTGGTCTGGTGCCCATAGATGCTTTGCCTGTACATCCCAGTATAATTTTCAAGTGGTGTTTTACTTCCTCACTCCCCCTCAGTGCTCAGTTCACCAGCTCCCCAATTTTCAGAATCTTACCAATTCACAGCCATGTAACATCTGGTTGGAAGGGCAAGAGCACCTCGAATGGCATCCTAGCCTGCTAATGAGATGCTAAGGAGGCCATTTGAATATTTATAGGTTCCCGCCTGTTCAGGCCGGGAACCCGGTCGGAGCCAGCACTGCAGCCTGGGAGGGTTGCAATGGGTTTGGCACCAGGCACAAAACCTATTTTTTTGCTGATTCCTGATTCTCCAGGCCACTGAGATACTTGCTGGAAGCTACTGGGCTAGGAAAATCACCCCTATATTTTTGTCTAGATAATGCTGCATTTATTAACATCTCAATTGTCAAGCCATTAAAGGATATTTTTAATCAGTTTATTTATAGATAGTTTTATTGAATTTACAGGGTTGGAATGTCTCAAACCTATCATTAACTAATTTTAATTGTCAAAAAGGGCAATATAGTACATAGTGCAGTGATTGAGTTTTTTGAAGAGGTGACAAAGAAAATTGATGAGGTTAGGGCTGCGATTGTAATTTACGTAGCATTTAGTAAGGCATTTGGCAAGGACCCATATGGCAGCCTGGCACAAAAACTAAAATCACATAGGATTTGGGGTGGACTGACTAGATGATATAGAACTGGCTTTGTCATAGAAGACTATGAGTAACAGTGGAAGGATGTTTTTCAGAGTGGAGATCTGTAGCTAATGGTATTCTGAAGGGATCAATGCTGGGATGTCTTTTGTAGTATTTATAAATGGTTTGGAGGAAAATGTAGCTGGTTTGTTTAGTAAGTTTGAAGATGACGTGAAGTTTCATAGAGTTGCTGATGGTACTGGGGATGTTGTAGAGGATACAACAGAATATAGATAGATTGGAGACTTGGGCACAGAAATGGGAAATGGAGTTTAATCTGGACAAATGTGAGGTGATGCATTTTGGAGAATCAAATTTAGGTGTGAATTATACTGTAAAGGGCAAAACCGTTAGGAACAGTATTATACAGAGGGATCTGGGCATGCAGATCCACAGTTCCCTAAAAGCGGCAACACAAATGGCAAAGGTGATTAAGAAGGCATATGGCGTCACCCCATTATCAGCCAGGGTATTGAATACAAGAGTTGGGAAATCATGTTGCAGCTATATAAAACCTTGGTTAGGCTGCATTTGGAGTATTGCATGCAATTCTGATCATCACACTACCAAAAGGATATGGAAACTTTGGAGAGTGCAAAGAAGGTTCACCAGGATGTTGTCTCGTGAGTGTTAGCTATGAGGAGGATTAAGTAAACTAGGATTGTTTTCACTGAAAAGATGGAGACTGAGGGGAGACCTGATAGAGGTCTACAAAATTATGAAAGGGACAGATAGGATAGATAATCAGAGGCTTTTTCCCAGAGTGGAAGTGTCAATTACAAGGGGGCACAGGTTCAAAGTGAGAAGAGAAAGCTTAAAGGAGATGTATGGGGAAATTTTTCACATGGAGAGCGGTGGTGGGTGTTTGAAATATGCTGCCAAATGAGGTGGTAGAAACAGGCACATTCGCAATACTTAAAAGGCATCTGGATGGATACATGAATAGGGGGAAATAGAGGGGTATGGACTGAGTAAGGGCAGAAGGGTTGTTTTTAGTCTAGTTGGGGTATCATAATCAAACCGGCATGGAGGGTCTTTGAATATGATATTAGACTAGCAATTTTCAGAGTTTAAATCTCGCTGTAGAAAGTATTGATACTGAATTTAATTAATTTGTGGGCTAGCACCAGAAGTGTAATCAAAGCATTTGGATTGCTGTTAAGGAACATCCTTCTCTGACTTATATACAACTCCAGTCCCATACAACTTAGTTGATTTCTGATGCCCCCTTAAATGGTCTAACAAACCACTCTACTAAAAATAATTAGAGCAGCTAGGAATGAATTTTTTTTTGCCAGTGTTCTTCCCATCCTAAAAATAGAAGAAAAAGGTAGCCTTAATATTAAACCTCAACTACCTGGATCTTTATAAAACCAAATACAGAAATTTCTATTTGATTACAAGGACCCTATTATTAGCCTTGTTCTTTGCCTGCTTGTTACTTGCATCCAGCCTATTTTATTTCGTCTCTTTTGCTAGGATACTAAGTCAGCTTTTTTAACTTTAAACTACCTTCAACGCATGCAGTTATTATTCTTTCCATTTTTCTCTTTTCCATTCTTATTTAAGTGAATATATCATAATGTCCACTTTTGACAAATACTTTATTCCTTATGTTTCCTGTATTCAAACATAGCCACTTAATTGCAGTCACTAATTTCTGTTGTCAGCTTTGCCCAATTGTTTGCATTCTTACTCTCAGCCTGAAGACTGAAGGTTGAATCCTCATTTTGGGATTTATGAACATGATGCTACATTTATTGTGCTATATTGTCAGCACACAGCCTCTAAATGAAACTGGGTTCACTTTGCTTGTCTGATAGTTCAGATGAATGTTAAAAATTCTAAGGATTTATTCATATGAGTGTAGAGTTCTCCTGGTGTTCTAAACAATAGTATGAGAATAAGTAACCTTGCTGTATTTGCTTGCTGATAACAAACATTGCAATTCTAAGTAATATTAATTGAATAAAACATTTAGATGTTCTGAGAATTATAATGTGTTATATAATTGCCAACTTTCCGTGCTATTTTTTTTAAATTGTAAGTGATGAGATAGGGTTTTGCATCCCCTGTATAATGGTGTAACAGAAACAAAGCATTGACCTGCATTATTTAGGAAAATAAATATTACTGTCACCATTGGTGATTTAGATGTTTGAATTCTGTTGCTGTCATCGCAACATGATTACTGATGCTGCTATTTGAGAAAATGCTGCAAAAACCACCCACAACTCCACCTGAGTATGTATATTTTGTAAATTAATACAAGCTGAAGAGTATTTCAAGGGCATAATGCATCGTTGGTTTGAGAAGATAATGAACCATTCAAAGTTTGCTCTTGCACTTTTTCACATAATTAATCCTTCTGTATCCTACTTCTTTTTAAATACACTCTGTATTGTGCATCATGAATGGTGAATATACTGGCTGTATTATTTTCAGTAATCAGGTAGCATAGTAGCTAGCACTGCAGCCTCACAGCACCAGTGACTGGGTTCAATTCTGGCCTTGGGTATGAACTTTGCACATTCTCCCCATGTGTGTTTTCTGAGGGTGCTCTGTTTTTCTCCCACAGTCCAAAGATGTGCAGGTTGATCAAACTAAATTTCCACTTACTGTCCAAAGGTGTATAGGTTGGGGGGGACTGCCAGAGTAAATGCATGGGGATAAGGGGTTAGAACACGGATAAGATGCTGTGTTGGAGAGTCATTGATAGGCTAAATGGCATCCTTCTGCAGTGCAGGGATTCTATGAATAACTATTAGTTATTACTCTATACACTGGCAGGGCAAAAATTTTCCCGTCCTGCCCACTTCAGGAATCAGAGGGCAGCACAAGGACCATGCAAATGTCTGTGACCTCAGAAGGAATTTTCCGGCTTGGAGCGATCACTTACTGGTGGTAGTGGTGGGGGCAGGAAGGAGTCAGATGGCTCTCTGGCAGGAAGGGAGATGAGTCAGATCACTCTCTGGTGGGCGTGAGAGGGAGTTGGGGCAGATGGCTCTCTGGTAGCAGGGAGGAGAGGAGTGTGTCAGATGGCTCTCTGGTAATGGGGAAAGAAGTGGGTCAGATGGCACCCTGGGTGGAGGCGGGCAGTCCACTGCCATTCCGTGTGTGATCAGTGGAGAGGGAAAGGATGGTCTGCTGCTACTCTGCTTGCAATCATTTTAGAAAAGGGGAATCCGCTGCCACACTGTGCAATCGGCAGGGTGGCAAGAGGGGGTCAGGGGGTCCTGTTCGGTCTGGGTAGTTGAGGGGATGGGGGACTAAGGGGGAAAGTTATATTGTAGGGGTAGGACAATGTTTGTGGAGGGTAGGGGAGGCATTATCGGGCCCGGAAATGATGTGGCAGAGAAGCATATTCCTATACTTTTTTACTGCACATGCGCAATTGAAGACGCCGATTAGAACAAAGGTGTTTGGGTGCACTAAACTCCACCCACAGGGTTCTGCGGTATGATTCAGAATCGCTGCTTTTTTTCCCGGACAGAGCACGTATGGGATGAATCTGAAAACATTAAACACTAAAAATTGGATCTGAAGCACTCCCAGATTCAGGACTTAGAATCAAAATGGTAAAATTGGGCCCTTTGAGTAGATTTTCTGGTCCTGCCTGCCCCAAGACTGGAAATTCTCCTGCGAGGTCGATGATGCATCAGATTTTCTGGTCTGCCTGCAACAATTCCTGTGGTTAGTGGGACTGGAAAATGTTCTTATTTATGTTTTATTTATTGTCTTCGGCTTGATAATAAATGAAGCTTAAGCAATTTTAGGAACAGCAAAAAAAAATCAATATCCAAAAATCTAAAACACATTTCTCTCTTGCTCATTGGGCATTATTGCAAGGGGAATGAAGTATAAAAGTAGGGAAGTCCTGCTACAACTGTGCAGCAAATTGCTGAAATTACACCTAAAGTATTTATACAGTTTTGGTTACCTTATCAAAGGGGTGATATTCTTGCTTTGAAAGCTATTCAGAGAAGGTTACTTGGCAGATTCATGGGGTAAAGGAGCTAATGAAGAAAGATTGAGCAGGTTGGGCCTATACTCATTAGCATTGAGAAGTCCTGAGAGGCAGTCTTATTGAAAGATATAAAAGACACACCAACTATAAAATTTAAATATACCTAACAATGTGGAAAATTGTGTTCTTACTGCAAAGGACAAATCCAATCCAACCAGTTACCACCCTATTAGCCTCCTCTTGATCATCCACAGCAGTTTTAAGCTGTATTTGTGCAGCATTAACCTGCTTACTGATGCTTAGTTTTGTTCTGACAAGGCCACTTGGCTCCTGACCTTATTACAGCCTTGGTTCAAATATGGATTAAAGAGCTAAACTCAAGAGGGGAAGTGAGAGCAACTGCTTTTGCCATCAAGGGCAGCATTTGACTGAGTATGACATTCAGGAGTCCAAGCAAAATTGAGGTCAATGGGCATTGGGGGAAAATTTTTCACTGATTAGTATCATATCTAGCATAAAGGAAAATGGTTGTGGAAGACCAATAATCTCAATTGCCACAGCAATTCCTTAAGCTAACATCCTGAACCCAAGTATTTTCAGCTGCTTCATACTCAACCATCTTCAGCTGCTTCATCAAAAATCTTCCTTCCTGATAAGATTTTAAGTGGGCTTGTTCATTGATGATTGCACAGTGTTTAATCCATTTGCAACTCCTCAGATACTGAAGCAGCCCATACCAATATGCAACAAGCACTGGACAACATTCAGAGTTGGATTAATAAGTGACAAGTAATATTTATGTCACACAAATGCCAGGCAATGACCATCTCCTGTAAGACAGAATTTAACACTTTAACATTTAAAAGTATTACCAATAATGAATCCTCCATTATCACGTATCAGAAATTGAAATAGCCTAGCCATATAAATATTGTGGTTGCAAGAGTAGGTCAAAGGCTGAATTCAGAAGTGAACAACTCACCTCATGACCGGTCCACCAGATGCAAAAAAAAAACAAGTCAGGAGTTTGATAAAATGCTATCACTTGCTCAGATGAGTGCAGCTCCAACAATCAAGAAGTTCAACACCATCCACATCTAAGCAGCCCACTTGACTGGCACTTTCCCAGGCCTGGAAAACAACTTGTCCTGGATCTAATCATTGAGACCTGTGCCTTTGGAATGCCTGGGTTCAGGCAGCAATGCCCCTGCTCTTTGTGGCTGCCTCACATCTTCATGTGCTTGCACATAAGAATGTGGTTGACACTGTACTCCAGGAAATGTTTCAGTGCTCAAGACTCAATTGTCCTGGAATGAAAACCTGAGTCCCTGTAGTCATTTGTCTTGATGGAGTGCAGTCTGAGTAATTATCTGCACTCTTACCCTCCCATGCAGACACCAGCTAAACAGAAAAATCAAGATGGCAGAGTGGGGAGGAGTAGTGGTTGCAGCAATAGCAATGCTTGGAGTAGTTGGAAAATTAGACAGAACCAAAAGAAGCATTTCTTGCTATCCTGAGCTGCTTCACAATATTAATCTCCAAACTTCCCAGGCTGGAGGTCAGTGAATGAGTGCCAATTATGATGGGACATAGACTACTAGGATATAGAAAGGGTCAGAGATTGGCCAGATACAGTTCAAGGTAGAAAAATGTGATGTGATACATTTTGGAAAGGAAACACAGATTTCAAAAATGTAAGATGTTAAATGGAGCAGAGTAATAATGTGCAGACAGGGTCATAAAAATAGATAAACAAATCCTTGATGTGCATAGAAGTTCAAAAACAAGAGGGGAGATAATATTGATATCTTACAGGACCATAGTTACCCTGCATTTTGTAGTTTTGAGCACCAAATGGAAAAGATATAAAAGTGATTGAAAAGGTGCATTGTAGACTCACTGCTGTGACAATGAGGCAGAATTAAAAGGAGAAACTTGAAAAGTTTGGGCTTTTTCACTAAGGCTGTAAAAGAGTCAGTGAGTGAGAGAGGATGAGTGAGATATTGTGTGACAGAGTGAATGAGTGTGTGTGGGAAAGAGTCTGAGTTTAGTGAGGTGAATCTAGACAAACCACCCCCTAAACACACACACCCTTCCCCACATATCAGGCCAGGAGAGGATGAAAACCCAGACTGAAAAGCAATTCACTTCTGATTCTTATAATTCTGCCAAATCCAGCTCACCACCAGAGATGAACACAAAGTCAGTGTTACTTAAACCCAACTCCTTGTTGGAATGGTTGGCATTTTGTAATGGTCATTTTTATTAATTATTCATTTATGTAAATGATCAATTTATTGCTTTGACATTTTTTCTTAGCAAGTTGTTTAACATACCTTTACTTTTTTTAAAATTGATGTTTAATGTTATGTCGGACAGATTTCATGCAGCTGCGTTGTTTCTTCTTGGCATATTAAGGTGCGCATTTGGCCCCCATGGGTATCCCATGTGTCTGTTGAAGATAAACACATTGTGAACCAAAGTGAAGTGGATGAGTTGTAAAATTGCATCTGGAGATTGGCAGTTGAGTACTGAGGAAGTTGAGGTAATGCCATTGTTGTGGGGGCTACTGGTGTAAAGTGCTGAGATGTCTTTGTGAAGAGCAGTGCTCCTTGCTCAACTGCTCCTTATGTGCTGAGTTTCTGTAGGAAGTCCATAGTGTCGCAACAAAAGCCTGTGGTTTTTTATACAATAGGTTTCAGGATGCCCTCAAAGTAGCCGAAGAGGTCCTCACACAGGGTCCCATTGCCTGATACAATGGAACAACCGGATCTTGTGTATCTTTGGGAAGCAGTAGGGATCTCCAATGAGGGGAGTACGTGGGATGAGAGCTCGGAGGGTGCTCTGAAGGTCCAGATCAAAGGTCTTGATCAGTCTGTTGACGAGTGTGTTCCTTGGTTGGATCTGTGGGTAACTGTTTGTTGTGTTCCTTGTTGTTCAGTTGTTGGTACACTTCTTTGCAGTAATCTGTTCTATTCAGTATGATGGTGGTCCCTTCTTCGTCTACTGATTTGATGACAACGTTGCAATTGCCTGAGTTTCTCAAGTTTCCTGTTCTTAGTATGCATGTAGATGGCGTAATTTCTTTGTCTCGTTTGCTTGGAAATGTTTCGCATCTGGTCTGCGCCCTGAGTGCAAGTTGAGAATATGGACTCTATCTTGGTTTCCAGGATGCGGCACTTGCTGTAGAGCTGATGTATGAGGTAGTTGAGGGGCCTGAGAGAGATGCGATGGCAAAATTTGTCAGTATAGTCTGTGTCATAGGTTGACCTGAGTGGGTTCGTCATCTGTAGTCCTTTCAGTATCTTGTCTGCTTTCTTGCATCTTTATAGAAAGATGATGTCTGTGTCGATATGCACGATCTTCTTGGAGATCCTCTCCACTTGGAGCTGGCAGTTTGCAGTGTCGATGGTAGCCAATAATGTGGAGATGCCGGCATTGAACTGGATAAGCACAGTAAAAAGTCTCACAACTGCAGGTTAAAGTCCAACAGGCTTATTTGGTAGCACAAGCCACAAGCTTTCAGAGTGCTGCTCCTTCATCAGGTGGGTGAGTGGGAGTGGTGATCACAAACAAGGTATATAAAGACACAAACTCAATTTAAAAAGATAATGGTTGGAATGTGTAGCACCAGGTGTTTGCCATTTTGAGAGGATAGCACAATTCAGTTAAAACATTCATTCTGGGTGGAAAAAAAGACGAAATGATTAAGAAAAAGGTCATTGACTCTGTCTCTGTTTGGGGGTAAGCTGAGGTTGCACTCCAAGAAAGCAGTAAGGTAAAGATCTCTCGTTTTCCTTTGTCCACTCTTTCACTTGATGACCATGCGCAGAAAAGCTATTCCCCGAAAAAATGTTTCCGTCCACGCGTCACCGCCTCGAAATCATCCCCATATTCTTCATAGCACCAGGATTGCTTCTTGTCATGACCTTCCCAGATTTCCTTCTTGGGATAATTGAGAAAGTACACAGCATATCTATTATTCACGAGGACTGGAGTATCAAGGACTCAATGAGGAGCTGTTGGTTCATCTTCATCTGATCCGGCAGGGATTCAAGGTCATTTTCGACAAAGGTTTCCCCTTCTCTGTGCGAATGTGCCCAGACAGTCACTTGTCTGTAAAAACTGAAAAGATTGAGACGGTTCAAATTCTCAGCAGAACAGTCGAAATTAATTAAAGGGAGATTTGAGGGAGACTTGATTGCGGCTTACCTTGCAGTCTCCCAACTTCAATCTTAAAATATGTTTTCCCTGCATTTTTATAGCCTTACCAGCAACCCCCCCCCCCGTCTGAGCTACTAAAAGCCTCTCGATTCAGTTCCAATTATGCTTTAACTCCACGTGCTTTTTGCGCTGATTTTATATTCGACCTTTGTAATGATTTATTTGCGAAAATATTCCTATTATTTCCAAATTTCATATTGCACGGAAGCAACTCTCGGTCCATAAAATATTAAGAGGGAATTAAATATATGTAAATGAATATAAAATGATATCAGAGAAAATGTAAATGCAAAAGAGATTAGAATGAGCAGCCCCAATTGAAGAAGGAGAACGGGACATATAAAAAGGGGCAAAAAGTATGATATAATTTCTATGACAATATACACATAGCTGCATGGAACAGCCACGATGGTTCTTTCCTTAGGTCTATACCATTTTTAAAATACACAAAATTTGGATTCGCCGAAATAGTTGCTCGCATATAATCCATGCCGAAGTTCACATGGTCATTAAAAACGCCTGAAATATTACTCTTGACAATTTATTGTCACTTCGGCCTCTGTTGTTTTACACTGATTCTGGGGTTTCTATTATTCTTTCTTTACCTTGCCCTATTTATAGTAAACAGAGGAGCGCAAGCTTTCAGAAATGGAGCGAGCGTATGGCTGAGCTATCAATTCTTTATAGATGTGAAAATGGAAGAACATTGCAAGATTATTTATTGCCCGTTCCGACCGGCTGCTGCGGCTAATCAGATCATAGATACGCCGTTTCCTGAAATGCACTGTGGCTAATCCACTTTTCACTAGCAACTGTCCACATTAGTAAACCTGTTGAGCGCTTTGCTTTAAACAGGGTCTTCAGCTCCCATTTTCGTGGTAGTTTTAATATTTATATAACAAATAAAAGCGTATAAAATGTAGATTTTGTACCGTTGATAGGAATTGGTAGTTGGGTATGATTATGTAAATAGAAAGAGGGTTGATTTAGAAGAGGCGGAGCGTGCTGACGTTGTGTGCTTGTGTAGAGAAGGCGCAGCCTGAGCTCATCACTACCGCCAGTTTTTTGTTCACTTGGTTCGTTGGCTGGTGGGTTCACACCAAAAATCGGAGAAGAAATAGCAAGGAATTGATTTGTGATTAAATTGTTGTTTTCGCAGTAACCATTGAGCGGTGTCTCGGTGTTGAGAGGATGTCCGATACTGTATATGCAATGGAGAGTGAAGACACCACCGTTCGCTTCGCCCGCAAAGGCGCTTTGAGACAGAAAAACGTTCACGAAGTGAAGGACCATAAATTCATCGCTCGCTTTTTCAAGCAGCCCACATTCTGCAGCCACTGCACTGACTTTATTTGGTGAGAGTACAATCTGATGCCACACTATAGCATTCTCTTACCTAGAATGCATCGTTTCTAATATTAATATTTGTTTATGATTGTTTTAACAGGGGATTCGGGAAGCAGGGATTCCAGTGTCAAGGTGGGCGTTCCCTCGGGTACAGTAGCAACAGTGTCTTGGGTATCAGCTTGGATTCTTTGGACGGTGTTGTGCTCAGGACACTATCTGCATCAAAATCACGAACAGTTTAATCTGTGTTCACGTGATGTTTTATGTGAAGATTGAGCGGTGATGCTATGCTCATTGGCTCAGATGGAGAGAAAAGTCTAGCATTATAAATCCTGAGTAACTTGATTAACTGAAATGCTAGTCGTTAGGTGAATTAGCGTAACGTGTTTTAGTGACGATAGCAATTTTGAAATGTAATGTCTGTGTAGGAACAGTCCTTGGTTGTTTAATACGAAGTGCAAACCTTCCGCACAAACTAGCGGACAGATTAGAGATTGTATTTCGTTAATAGAGCCGGATGCAGGTGGCACCCCTGACTACAATTTTCTGACCCGCAAGGTGGAGACTCGTATACGCAAAAACCGATCAGTTCCCGGTGAATTTTTAACATAATTTGAACTAGTTATCTTAGTTTTTTGATAAGGCAGGCTTCCAAAGTGTATCTCTTGCGTTGTGATGCTCCCTTTGGAATTCGCCTTGAACTTGATTCATATTAGCGCGTGTTTATAAAAGTTGTACTCATTTTGTTTTTTCATTTTTTTTATTTTATTGTCTTTCTGCCCATTTTTCAAAAATCAACTGTTGAATCGCCTCACTTTTTCTTCCTTTCTGTAACAACATACAACCTTTTTTTCGCGAGGATAATTGTGTCTGTTTCTTAACCCCACCCTTTCCCGTCTTTAAGCGGAAGCGTCAAGTGTCTGTGCGAAACATAAAAATAGAAACGTTAGTTTCGTATCTAACGTCTTGAAGAAGGCTTTCATCAAGAAATGGTGGTGCTGGAAATGGAATATGCACAAGTTCACAGTTAACTAAAGAAAACATTACCACAGAGTTGTTGTTTCACATATCCCACATATATCTGGAGTTCGTTGACTTTTTCTATCCTTTGCTTTAAGTCTATTTCACACATAATCGACTTCCCCACTCCATGGTAAAGGCATTCCAATTTGGTTACGGAATTGGTTGGTGAATGTGGAGCCATTGCTACAGCTTACACTGGGTCCCTGCTTTTCTGTACTTTCTAAAGACATTTTTGAAAATCAGATTGACTCTATGCAGTTGGTTGTATGGGTGAAGTTTGTACAGGAGACTGGGAAGTTAACTAGTATGGTGGTAGAGTGAAGTTGGCAAGAGGCCTGAGACACATGTATAGTTACAGAACTGATGTAGATAAACCGAAAGTATCTCTGAGTTGTAACTGTCACTATTTCAACTTGGTCATCTGGGAGGAGGGACTTTCCCTCAAGTATGGGGTGAGTTTCTCCAACTTGTCATATACCTTGGAACTGGTGTGACTTAAGAGAAAACACCTGGGATGTGTGTTATTAATCAAAAGTGTTTGAAACTTTTGTTCCTTGTGTAAAGGAGGCAAATTTGTCATGTTAGGATAGGCAAGTAAAAAAAAACTTTCAAATCGTTTGTGTTTAGTTGTGGCTCTTTAATAGTAAAATGAACTTCTAGATCACAAACCCCAATGCTGGAATTCAGCAAAAGTTCTCAAATCATTTGGAACTGAAGTTTTCCCCAGAATTCACGTTTCGTTTTGTCCCAACCAAGATGAAAGCCAATTCATGCTCAGCTCGTAGCTGCTATCTAGCTATCAATCATTAGCTGATATTTTCCAACCAGGAGTCTGATCTACTTTTTTTCTATTGTCAGAATCAAATACTGCATTTCTAATATTGCCTTATTAATCTTCAGAACTTTCCAAAGCAGTTTACAGTCAATTAACTAATTTTGAAGTGTAGTCATTTTTGTAATGCTGGAAACATAGCAGCAATTTGCACACAGCGACTCCCCCAGAAAGTGGGGAAATAAGTGAGTTTATTTTGGTTATGTAGATAGAACAATAGATATTGGTCGAAACTCCAAGTGATAACTCTTGCTCTTCAAAATAGTGCTTTGGCATCTTTACATTCAGTTGAGGGAGCTTGTGGAGCTTCAGTTTAACAACTCATGTCCCTCAGTACTGCATTCATTGTCAGCTTGGATTTTCAACTCTGGTCTTTGGAATGGAACATACACTTACAATCTTCTGACTCAGGCAAAAGTGCTATCAACATGGCTGATGCCATTAAAGTGGAGGTATTCTGTGTTGTTTCTAGGATGGCAAATTGTTTAGCATCAATTTGCAATCATATCTTCACCAAGGTGATAGAAGGAAATTACTTACAGTAAAGAAAGATTATGCATTAATTCTTTGTGCTGAAGTTAACACTTGTTAAAAGATTTGCAAGTGGAGATTTCTCCATCTGTTTAGGCTAATTCTGACTGTGAGTGAGGGATGTCATGGTGCTGTGCATTTGTATATGCTTCACAGACTCAGTGTGAACAGATGCAAAGTGTTCTTGTTTATAAAATATTGACACTTTAATCCCTTTAGAACTTTAAAATAGAATAGATCAGATTGCAATTTGTATTCCCCTCTGGCCACACAGTTTTATTTTCATTCACATAAATTAGTGATGTGAGATAAAATTCTTCAGTTTTAAGATTTACATTAAGTTCATGTTCAGGAATGGTTTTTCGGAAGAAAAACAAAAATATAAATTGGTAGAGGCTTATGTCTCTTGGTCCTTTGGGTCTCTGTGTTGTTCAGTACAGTTATTGCTGATCTTCTCCTCAACTCCACATATCTGCACTATTCCTACATGTTTTAGTTTCCAAATATCTATCAGTTTCTGTCCTTGATATGCTTAGTGACTGTCTGCAACTCTCTGGTGTGGAGAATTGCAAAGATTCACAACACAATTAGTCAAGAAATTTCTTTTTATCTCATTCCTAAATGGCAAACCCATTATTCTGAGTCTTATGATCCCCAGTTCTAGATTTCTCAGTCAAGGAGAGATCCCCTAAGAACTTTGTATGTTTCAATTGATCACCTTTCAATCTTCTATTTTGAGGGAATATAGGTTTAGTCTACTTGATCACTTTTTATGGAACAGGCCCCTCATCCCAGGAATCAGTCCAATTTCTTTCAAAGAAATCAAAACTGTAAATAATACTTCCCAGTGTTATTTCATCAAGGCTCTATAAAATTACAGTAAGACTTCTTGACTCTTTTCCTATCCATTATTCTACACTGAAAATAGATTATTTTCTTCATTACTTGCTGTGTACCTTCATACTAATTTTCTGTGATCATTGTGTAGTGACACACACATTTGTCTCAGTACCAGCATATCCCTGTCTTGCATCATTTGAATAATATTTTTTTTTGTTTGTTTCTCCTTTCAAAGTGAATAATTCCATACTCCCCACTTGTTCCATCTATCATGTTATTCCTGATTCATTTATATTCCTTTACATGCTCTTTGTATCCTCATCATAACTTACTTTCCTATTAACTTTGTATCATCAGAAAACTTGATATATTACACTCAGTCTCTTCATCTGAGTGATATAGATTGTAAATAACTGAGGCCTAAGTACTAATGCTGGCAGTATTTCACTAGTTACAGCCTACTAACCTGAAAGTGTGTTGGCTGTGGGATGTCCTTGCTCTGGTAATGTACCTGCCCAAACAGCTACCGATGCATGAAGATAAACCCATAAATGGTTAAATTTAGATAAGGAAAATCTTTTTGTCCATCTGATCTATCATGTCCTGATGGATGTTTCTGCAACTGACTCTCAGGCATGGCACAACTTACAGCTATTTATTCCTATTCTGTTTATTATCTTTTAGTCAGTTCTCAATCTATGCAAATATATTACTCCCTCATACCAGGAGCCCTAATATTGTGTAATAATCTCTTTTATATAACACGTTAGTGACTACGTTTTGAAAATCCAATACACTGGATTCCCCCTTATCTACTGTATTATTTAAAATTTAAAAAACTAACATTTATCAAATGTGATCTCTTCAATAAATTAATATTGACACTGGCCAATCATGTTATGACTCCCAAAATGCTCTGTTATACCTCCCCAATTATTGCTTCCAGTGTTTACTCAACTGCTTTCGTCAGATTAACTGGTCTATAGTTTTCCAATTCACACCACCTATTTAGCCTAGATTTGATTAATACATGGCTAAATGTGTAGAATCGCATTTGGCAAAAGTCTGCAATCTTGTTTTGTAATAATTTTCATTTTACAACATTTTATGGAAACAGAATGGTGAAGAGTCAGACTAGTTACTCATTCCAATTTAATAGTTTTCTCATTGTATTTGAGAATCAGAACATTCGGCCCTTTCAGCCTCTCGTACATTGTTGTTCTACAACCAGATGCATTTATTAAATTGTTTTTTTTTTACTCATTCTTGGGATGTGGACATTGCTGTTTAGGCCAGTGTTTAATGTCCATCCCTAATTGCCCTTGAGAAGATAGAGCCTCCTTGAACCACTCCAGTCCGTGTGATGTAGAAACATCCGCAGTGCTGTTTGAGAGAGAAGTCCAGCAATTTAACCCAGCAATGGCAATATATTTCTAAATTGGTATGGTGGGTGACTTGTAGAGGAACTTCCAGGTGGTGGTATTTGCATGTGTCTGATGCCTTTGTCCTTGCAAATAATAATGGTTGTGGGTTTGGAAAGTACAATTTGGGAGGTTTGGTGAATTCCTGCAGTGCATCTTGTAGATGGTACACACTGCCATTGTGTTCTTGGCGGAGGGAGAAAATATTTGTGGATGGATGCCAATCAAGCGGGCTGCTTTATCCTGGATGGTTTCAATTTTCAAGTGTTCTTGGAGCTGCACTCTTCAAGGCAAGTGAAAAGTATGCCATCTCCTGACTTCTGACTTGTGCTGTGAAGTTGGAGGACAGGCTTTCCGAAATCGGGAGCTGTGTTACTGCAGGATTCCTTGTCTCTGACTTGCGCTTATAGCCATTGTTTATATGGCTAATCCATGGTAATTTCCAGGATTTTGATAGGGGATTCAGTGAAGGTAATGTCGTTGAATGTCAAAGGGTAATGGTTCGATTCTCTGTTGGAAATAGTCACTGCCTGACATTTAAGTCTTGCAAATGTTACTTGCCATTTGTCAGCCCAAGCTTGTATATTGGCATGGCTTCTTCAGTATCTGAGAAGTCACAAATGGTGCTGAACGTTGTAAAATCATCAGCGGATATCTTCATTCCTGTCCGTTTATGATGGAAGGAAAGTCATTGGCAAAATATCAGAAGACATTTGGGCCTAGGACATTATCCAGAGGAATTTCTGCTGTGACGTCTTGGAACTGGGATGATTATGCCAGGTATAACTCCAACCAGTGGAGAGTTTTCCCCATGATTCCCATTGACTTTGGTTAGGACTTCTTAATGCCATTCTCTCTCAAATGAGACTTGATGTCAAGGCAGTCACTCTCACTTCACCTTTTCTGGTTTAACTCTTTTGTCCAGGTTTTCACCAAGGCTGTAATAGGGTCAAGAACTGAGTGGATCTGGTTGAAACCAAACTGGGTATCAGTGAGCAGTTTATTGCAAAACAAATGCTACTCAGTAGCATTGTTGATGAGCCTTTCTGTTACTTTACTGATAGGATGGTAATTAGCAGGGATGGATATATCTTGTGTTGTGGGCAGGACATACTGGGCAATTATTCACACTGTCGGGTTGATGCCAGTGTTGTGGCTGCACTGGAACAGTTTGACCAGGGACATGGAAAGGTTGAGAGTATAAATCTTCAGTATTATTGCTGGAATACTGTCAATGTGCATAGCCTTTGCAGTTTCCAGTGCCTTGAGCCATATCTCGATATTGTGGAGTGAATTGAATTGTTGAAAACAAGTATCGGTTAAGCTGGGGAATTTCAAATGAGGCTGATACAGATCATCTACTTGGCACTTCTGGCTGAAGATTGTTGCAAATGCTTCAGCCTTATCTTTTGCATGAATGTGGTGAGTTCCATCATCATTGAGGTTAGGAAGATTTGTGCAGCCTTCTCCTCCAGTGAGTTGTTTAATTGTACACCACCATTCGTGATTGGGTGTGGCAGGACTGCAGATCTTAGTTTGATCCATTGGTTGTGAAATCACTAGCTTCCTGCTTCTGTTGCTTGGCATGCAAGTAGCCCGAAATTGTAGCTTCACCAGATTAACATCTAATTTTTCAGCATGCCTGCTGCTACTCCTGGCATTCCCTCCTGCACTCTTCATTAATCCGGAGTTGATTTCCTGGCTTGGTGATATAAGAGTGGGAGAATTACCGGTCCACAGTGCCTCATGGTTGCCCAGCTTTGAGTTGCTAGATTTGTTTGTTTGAAATCTTTCCCATTTAGCTGATGGTAGTGCTATGCAACGTGGTGAAAGATAACCTCAACCTCAATGTGAAGATGCCATGTCCACAAGGACTGTGTGCTTATCATCCCTATCATGACATGGGGGCAGGGCCTGGGTAGATTGTGGTCAGTGCAGATTTGAATGGGATCTTTCTGTATTGTAGCTTTTCTATGATTGTCACCACTTGCAAGTAAGCCAAGCCTGGTTTGCAACTTCATTGCTGTTCCTTCACTGTTGCTGGATTAAAATCTTGGAACACTTTAACTTGCACTATGGAAGAATCTGCATTACATGGACTACAGCAGATAAAGAAGATGAATCACCACTACCTTTTCAAGGGTATATGTGGATGGACAATAAATGCAGGCCGAGCTAAAGTGTACACACCTGAAGAACAAATATATACGTAAAGCTATATTTGTGCTCTTTCTATGTTGGAGGATAAAATATCTGGAACTGGCTCCCTAATAGGACTGTAGATGTACTAACGTTGAATAGGCTGTAATGGTTTTAGAATGTGACTCACCACCATTCCAAAGGCAATTGGGGATGGGCTGCTGGCCTAGCAAATGACACTCTCTTACCATGAACCAAGCTCAAACTTGCTGGAAATGATTCTCCACAGAATGGATGAAAAATGGAAAAATTGTCTTTTTTTAATTTGTAAAATAAGGCCAGCATCTGTTGCCCATTCCTAATTACCCTTGCTTATGTGTAGGTTTGTTGAAATTTTGATTTATTATCACATTAATATGCAGTGAAAAATATTGTTTTTTGCATGCCAGAGAAAAATCAATTTGATGAGGTAGGTCTATTCAAAAATCTGCAATAGGGAAGAAGTTATTCTTGAGTCAGTTGATACGTGATCTCAGACTTTTGTTATCTTCATCCTGACAGAAGAAGATGGAAGAGAATATATCCGGGGTGCGTCGAGTCCTCGATTATACTGGCTTCTTTTTGGGAAGTATAGACAGTCAATAGATGAGAGACTGGTTTGCATGATAGACCGGGCTTTGTTCGCGACCCTTTGTGGTTTCATGCAGTCTTGGACAGAGCAAGAGCCATACCAAGCTGTGATACAACTAGAATGATGCTTTCTATGCTGCAGACATACTGAATTTCCTTAGCCTCCTGAGAAAGTGGAGATTTTGGTGGGCTTTCCTAACTATAGAATTGGTGTGAAGGAACAATGACATGTTTTTGGTGATCTGAACACATAAAGCTCTCAACCATTTGTATAAATTGTATTTGTCATAAATGGGGAGAAAGACATGTCTCACAAGCTGACCTTTTTTTGCATGATGGCAACCTTTTGACAATCAACAGTTCGTAACTATATTAGAAATATTAAAGCTGCAATAGTTGTATAATGAATATCTGCAAATGAATTACCGTTTTGGAATCTGATCAAGGGTTTGGATAGTTTGCACATAGAATTACAGACACCCTGGAGTGAGTCATACATTTGATTAACAAAAGAATTTGGGTGCAAGTTATACCCAGGATTTAATAAGAGGTTCAAATGATTTGAACATTGTTACTGGTTGGGACCAAAAGAGAAAATGCTGGAAAATTTCATCAGGTCTGGCTGTATCTGTAAGGAGAGAAAAGAGCTGATTTTTCAAATCTAGCTGACTCTTTGTCAAAGCTTGACAAAGGGTTGCCTGGAATCAAAACATTAGCTCTTTTCTCTCTTTACAGACACTGCCAGACTTGCTGAAATTTCTAGCATTTTCTTGTGATTTCAGATTCTAGCATCTGCAGTAATTTGCTTTTATCCATGTTACTGGTTGGGAGTTAGCCAAAGAGTTCAAGTGGTTTGTATGTAGAACAATACCCAGAAGTAAGTTACCAATTGTAATTGAATAGGGGGATTTACAACGTTGCAATGACTTTGACAATAAATTTGTATGGTTTGTATTTGACTTTTGAACGACAGAACAAGATTGCTGATTTGAAATCAAGCTGACGCATGTTATTTTTGTATCCTGTACATTATGAACACTTTTTGAACCATCCTTATGACCAGAAATGGTCATCAGGCCTTAGTTTGTTGAAGCAGGTGGCAACCCATGTCACATTTGTTGAATTATTTGGAGTTGATTATTCTGAAATGGAAATGTCTTGTGTATGTTGCAAGTGAATACCTATTGAACTCGATCAATATAAATTTATACAGTACAGAAGGAGGCCATTCAGCTAATCATGTCAGCTGTTTAAAAAGAGCTACCTAATTTGTCTCACTAACACTGCATTATTCCAATGCCCTTACTGTGATTCAAAGACTTTGTAGTTCTGAGCTAAAGTGGGGATTCATTGCTATTGAACAATCATTTCTTCAGTTGAAATGCTTGCTATCATTTTCCTCTAGATCTCCTGGCTCTAAATTTTTAGTTAAGAAAATACTCTCCTTTTACGTTGAACTTCACAACGCATTTCATATTTAAAATCCTGCCAGCACTGTAGTCCTACCAGATGCTTTTTTTTTGTGGGGAGTCCTGCTGCAATGGTTGTTGAGTTTTTTTTCACTCTGGTATATCGTTTACCTGGAAGATGCATTTTGCTCCAAGCTAATCGATTGAATTCTCAGGTTGTTTTATTTATGTTATTTTGCAGTGGAGGTTATCTTATCATTAATGGTGTTCATCTCATGCTTGTACCCTCAACCGCTGAACACCATGGGAAACCATCTGATATTATCTGGATAGTACTTTCATACATTTGCAGTTTCATGGCTAAAACACATATCTGAAGATCTCTGCCTGTGGTTATAATTCCCAGTAATTTGGTAGACTTAAACTAATTCTAATAATTCATCATGTCTACGTCACAATTGAATGAAAGAAAAATTTTTGTGCTATCATTCAGGACAGCTCAAGATGCTTTTCAATCAATGGAATACATTTTGAAATGTTGTCATTCGGGTCATGATTCAAAGATGCCCTGTATTGACCACTTTCATAAATATCTTGGTAACTACCAGTGAGTGGCCAACTGCTATATGTATATTAATAAATGGCGATATGTGATTAATCCATCAATCTTGCTGGCTACTAGGAAAATAAACTGGTGGAGAGGGTGGGTTCCTCCAAATGCAAACCTTGTAGACTGGTCAAGATGGTGCCATATCCAGAGTGTCTGTGCATCCTCACCTATGGATACTTCTGTGTTGTACATTTGTGTTCATTCTTTGGTGTCAAGGGGCTGAAGTCCCTCTATGCCTTTTCAGTGCTGTTGCTGTGAATCAGCTGCTAGGATGGCCCACTGGAAATTGTATGGGGATAGTAAGTTATCCAATTCTGGACACTGGAAGAAAAATCCAAGAATGTGACTGCACAACCTGAATTTGTACACTATTTTTGCTGTGTGGCTAGGAGCAGAGTTTCCAGCTACAATATAATTATAAGCGAAGTGCCACAAGTTGTCCCTTTTCCAAATAAAGTTTAGTGGTTGTATGGTACAATACAATTCTAATTGACAAAGAGATCATACATACTTGTTCCTTAACTGTTTCCTGGCTGGTTCTATACCAGCAATATTGCAGAAGGAGGCCATTCAGTTCATTTTGTATTTGCGCCAGCTCTCCAAATGAGCATTAGGACTTAATGCTGTTTCCCCATGTCTGTGCAATTCTTGATTGCCAGTGTGGGGTAAGGTATCAATGTTAAAGTAACAGGATCCTGTGTTCAAGTATAGCCGTGGAAGAAAGCCCCGTATCACCAACCTCTGTTGTTTGGGTGCTCGCAGACTGAAGAGGCTTTTTACTCTTCTCTTTGAAGTCTGGATTATGTTGCCTTTCCATGTTCCTCGAAAGATTCTCAATTACCCTTAGGATAAAGGAAATGCTTAGATATCAATGATGCAGTTTTACTTGCATAGATTTCATAGGCTGGGACTATTTTTCTTGGGAAAAGAAGGTTGAGAGTACACTCAATAAAGATATTGAAAGTCACAAGGGGACTGGGAAGAGAAGATAGAGAGAAATGGTTCCCGTTGTTGGAAGCACCAAGAACTAAAGGCACAGATAAAGAAGCAATGATTATATGAGGAAAACTTTTATGCAGTATGTTGTTGCAGGATCTGGAGTGCACTGCCTGCGCAGTGTAAACAGATTCAGTCAGAGCATTCAAAAGGGGATCAAGTTTTTCTGACAGAGCTTGCAGGGCTAGGAGGAAAAAAAGAGAGAATAACACTAGGTGAATTTCTCTTACAGGGACATGAGAGGCCATTTAGCAGTATTGTAAATACACTGATTCTATAATGTGGTATCATATCGTCTTTGTACCATGTCAAGAGTTAGAACTGGCTTCAAATCTTGATCAAATCCAGTAAGCATTATTGCCTTGTAGTATGTTCCTGTGAATGAACTGGCATAGATGATACAGAGGTTATTCCTGTCACTGATGAAGTGTTGGGATAAATCACCACTTAGTCACAGCCGTCCTGATTTCCTCAACTTTATCTTTGCCTCTCCAACAGCCTTGTAAGAATTGATCTTGGTGGCGTGGCATCTGGCCAAGTGCCAGTCGATTCCTCTGTGCGCACCAGACATTGCCCCAGAAGCCTCACTATTAACTTGTCCCACGAAGATGATTGTATCTGTGCTAGTGGATTGTGTAATGGAAACCTGTATCGAATGGGTCATACTGATCTTGGAGGATTCCTTAGGGCCTTCCTCTGAACTGCCTGGGGCATCTCAGTGGGGAATGGGAGGAGCTGCGGTCATTTCCTGTAACAAAGGACACCTTCAGTTCAAGGGAAGAACAAGTGTCTGGGTAGCATGCCACTTAAGATGTGTCACATGAGTGAAAGTTCTGTGGATGTTCACTTCCTGGTTGCACACTGATCTGACTGTCACAGTCCT
Organism: Sphyrna mokarran; assembly: GCA_024679065.1. NCBI lineage: Eukaryota > Metazoa > Chordata > Chondrichthyes > Carcharhiniformes > Carcharhinidae > Sphyrna > Sphyrna mokarran. The sequence continues at coordinate 22,373,084 of JAGIQG010000018.1, forward strand.
TCCTTAACCTTGTCTCATCAGATCAAGGGCTCTTTCCTTATAGGGAGTGAGGATGTGCAACTCCGGAAACGCATCTCTGATTTTTCTCCAGTTCCAGTGACTGCAGGCCACCTTTGCTTGTAGGGACAGAATGGGGGATTGAAAGCCTGATGGGGCTTGGGGTGTCAAGGTGGGGCCGATTTTAGGTGCGGTTTGTCAGGCCTATGCATCAGCAGATAGCGGGGTGCTAGAGGTCAGCTGCTGAAAGATGTTGGGATATCGGGGAATGGATCAGCATGGACATCACAGCACAACAGACTGAATTGATGGCAGCATGGGATGGACACTTTCACCCTTGCTGCCTGAACGAGGTCATTTCTTCTGGCACTGGTGGCTGGTTCTCCCATGCCAGTGCATAGGCACTCACTGTGGCTATCACTACCTCCCATGTCTCATTGCTGACCACTGGGTTATCAGTAGTCCAGGGTCACTCCAATAGCCCACCCCTCCCTCAGTGAGTCTTGAGGTTACTGTGCAAGGTGCCGTCTTCCTAGCATGTCTGCCTGTGAGTCCATCATAAGCACTTATAGGCTGCCCTCCCTTGTGTATTGCCATCCAGCTATGACCACTTTAGGTGCCCAGAGGGTCCATGCTGGCAAGAATCATATCTGGGCAAGAAACACATTGAAGCCCTTTCATTAAGTGTCATAAGACTGTGATTTGTGGCTTGCCGAAAAAGTCCAGTTCTCTCGACAGTTGGGTGGTTCTAACTGTTACTCTCTCCCTTTGGTTGTAAAGCATTTTGAAACATCAGGAGATCATGAAGCATAAAATCAATGCAAGCCTTTCTCTTATACACTGTCAGATCTACTGAATGTTTCCAGTGCTTTGTTTATATTTGGATTTCCAGCATCTGCAGTTTTTTTATACCAAAAACACACTTACAGCAAGGACTGTAAAAGAAGAAATAGCTTTCCTTATATCACGTTGTACTATGCAATATTGATATCAGCAACATTTAGATTTGTTTACTTAACTCTTGACAGTTTAAAATATTTTTACTTTTGAATTCTTGATGCATGGCGATTGTCCATTCACATGCACATCTTTCAAAAATAGAATTGAAATGTATTTAAAAAGAAAACTATATAGAACACAGCAACAGTCCTGAGGAGTGGGACTAATTGAATAGCAGTTCTAAAGAGCTGACACAGATGTAATTGACTGTACAGATCCCTTTTGTGCTGTATGATTCAGTGATGTGGAATAGCCTTTGACCACTTGTTAGTGGTGAGTTTGATTTGTATAGCTTTTTAAATTTCTCCTCTTTTCCCCACTGGGATATCACCAAGATAAGTTGTCACAATCCCAGATGACCATAAGCTGCTGTCTCCTCTTTGAAAGGATAAGCAGACAGACAGTAATTTAACCTTGAGGATCACCACATCTCACTTCAGGTGAAGGGTAAGGTTGAGAAGGCCTCAGCTGGTACAGGAATTGAACCTGCGCTGTTGGTATTGCTCTGCATCGCAAACCAACTGTCCAGCCAACTACCAAATCATAGAAAGAAATTATTATCTCGAGTGAGAATCCTTGAAATTAGAGAACAGGAGATCATTTAAACTTGAATAGAAAATCAGTAGTAACAATCTAATTTAGTATAAGGGAATGCTGCATTGTCAGAGTTTCTGCCTTTCAAATGAGGGTAAATCAAGGCCCATCTTGGATTTTCAGATGGGTAAAATGGCACTATTTCAAAAAAGAGCAGGGGAATTAATCCTGGTGACCTCACTGATAATTTATTCCTCAATCAACATTAGTCACACTTATTTAGTCATTTTCACATTGCTGTTGTGAGTCTTTGTAAATTGATCGTTCCATTGCTACTTGAGAAATATTTAGTTGGTTGGAAAGCACTATGAAAGGGGTGATTCAAATACAATTATCCTCTTTTTTTCCCATTGATAAACTGTGGCAAACCTTTTGCCTGGAGCTGTCTATTCTAATTCAATTTCCTTATCCTTTCCTTAATGTATTTAAAAATATATATCATCATGGTCTCTGTCTGGAGCATCAGGCAAAAGAAAATATTCCTTGTTCTTAAAACTTTAAGTTCCTTGTTTTCCTTCAACTCTGAAATCAGGATTTGTTCAAAACTGTTTATTGCAGCAGAGTGATACAGGGCACTAGAATACTAGCTATGACCAGACTTTTCTCAATGAGTTTAGCTTTGACAACAAAATGATGCACAAAAACAGTCAGAATTTCGAATGCTCATCTGAGTCATGCTCTAATTGTAGCTATTTAGTAAAAAAAGTTGAGACCTTTTATTTGAGTAACCAATATAAAATTTACGCAGAGTGACATTGGGGTAACAAAAGTAAAAATGTCAGTTTAGATCTGGCATTAGTTAGTTGAACCAAGGGTAATGCTTGGAAGTATCAGACATAACATTGACAATTGGTAAGGCCACACTTGGAATACTGTGTACAGCTCTGGTCACCCTGTTATAGAAAGGATATTATTAAACGAGAAAGAGTGCAGAAAAGATTTACTTGAATGCTACTGGGACTTGTTGGATTGAATTATAATGAGAGGCTGGACAAACTGGGACTTTTTTCTTTGGAGCATAGGAAGCTGAGGGGTGATGTTATAGAGGTCTGTAAAATAATGAGGGGCATAAATTAGCTTGGTAGTCAATATCCTTTCCCAAAGGCAGGGGAGTCGAAAACTAGAGGGTGTAGGTTTAAGGTGAGAGAGGAGAGGTGTAAAAGGGTCCAGAGGGGCATTTTTTTTCACATAGAGGTGGTGAGTGTCTGAGATAAGATGTCAGAGGTAGTAGTAGAGCTGGGTACAATTTTATCTTTCAAAAAGTATTTAGATAGTTACATGGGTACGATGGGTAAAGAGGGATATGGGCCAAATGCGGGCAATTGGGATTAGCTTAGGGATTTAAAAAAAAAAGGGTGATAAGGACAAGTTGGGCCGAAAGCCTGTTTCCAAGCTGTAAATCTCCATGACTGTATGAAATGTGTGAAAGCGATTTAATATAGATTGATGTTCAACCTTCACACTGAGTACAGTGGCCATTGCCAGATATCTCTTAGGCTATGTGATACCAGCTATATTGAGGGGAATAGTTGAACTTTGTTCAGAGAACAACATTTCAAGTGATGTTTCACAGTCAGGTATATAGACCAGAGGAAAGGCAGAGCACAATGAGGCTCAAGTATGTTGTGACTGCTCTGCCACCTAGTCCCTGATGGTCCACAGGAGAAGTCAGCCATCTGCAAATGACTTTAAAGGGTGTACTGAAATACTTACATGTCACAGACATTCTAGACACCTACATGGAAGTCAGCTGATTGCTATCCATTTCTCGTTTTTCCTAGTACCCATTCACATACATTTCAGCACAGTGGGCAGTGCATTACTAACTATATATATAATCATTTAAGTATTTCCATATATATTTATTTTGTGGTGGAGGTAACACATACATTGTAACTAATGCTTTCATTCTGAGGCAGTTAGTAATAAATGATAATAGTTCTGAAAGATGCAAAGCTAATTCCTCAATGATATTCCTGCACGTGTATATCACAATTCACAATCCTGGTGACCTTGCCAATATTTATCCTCAATCAATATCACACACTTGGTCATTTTCATATTCACTAGCACAAAAAGTTGCAACAAAGTGTGTGGTTGGTGTTTATTGAATAGACTCCTAGGAAGATAAGGCAGCATTTGAAATATTTGTATAATCAAGCCTTACAGTATGTCATAAAATATTGACATAGAGAATAGTAACAGGTTGTGAACAGCTGGTAAATACAGTGCTGATTTATGAAAGTCCTTGTCTGGTTCTTCCACAAGCTCTCCAATTGGCTTAAATTATTTTCAATTTGCAATATTTATTACTAACCTAACATGGAATATAACTAAAATCATTGGACTGCTTTGAAAAGCTTAAGATTCTATCTAAATGTAAGTATCTATATTATAATAAAATGAAACAGTTGTATTTATTGCTTGAGATCTTAAGGTCACAAGAAAAAGAGTAGGCCAGATAGCTCCTCTCATCTACTTTGTCTTTCAATAAAATCATGGTTGATCTGGCTGTGTTCCTGACTTTTTTTTTTGCTGGTTCACCAGGACCCTTCAGTCACTCAAATTAAAAAATTTGTCTAGCTCAAACTTGAAAATATTCAATGATCCAGTCTCCACTGCCCTGTGGGGATAAGAATTCCAAATATTACCAATCCTTGACTCTGTCTTAAGTGGGAGAGTGCTTATTTTAAATTGTGCCCCCTAGTTTTATGTTCCCTCATGAGGGAAAACATCCTCTCAACTTCCATCCATTCAAGCCTCCTCAGAATCTTATGTTTCAATAAGATGACTTCTGCACTTCTCAATGGTCCATGTGTTGATTGACACAAGACAAGTAAACTGGAATATATATTTGTTTTATGTTAAAATTTGACATGGCCATAGATATCATTGGTTATAGCCTAGAAGGAGGCCTTGTGTGCATGCTGGCTTTCTGTGGCAGTAACTCAGCTAGTTCTGCTCTCCCATCTTTTTCCTGTAACCCTTCAGGTAATTATCTAATTTCCTTGTGAAAGCTATGATTTGAAATCTGTCTTAACCACAATCTTAGCTGTTACATTCCAAATATTAACCAGTTGTTGCATAACAAAGTATTTCTGTATGTAACCATTGATTCTTTTGTAAATCACTGTAAATCCTTGTCCTTTAGTTTTTGTTCCTTTCACCAATGGGAATTGCTTTTCCCTTCCTACTCTGTCCAGATTGCTAATGATTTTGAACACCTCAACTGAATCTCTTAGAAACCTCTTGTAAGGAGAATAATGCTAACTTCTCTAATGTTTCATCATCCTCAGAACAAGTCAGTTCAGCTTCAGTAAGACTCCTGATTACATTTATGATGAATCCTCTTAATTTTTCTTTAACAGAACTTCTTTTACTCTAGTTTATTGGAGCTTTCAGAAGGAATATCTCCAGTCATTTCTGCAGTGCTTATGAAATGATTGCTAACTGGCTGTCCTGGGCTTTTCTCGTATCTGTGTAAGAACGCAGGGCATGCAGGAAGTGTCAGAATTCATTCCCTGTGTTTGAAATAATTTCTGTGTGGGTTGAATCTAGTCTCGAGTTAACTGGAATCTTGAGCTCCATAGCAACAATCAGCATTCATGAGACAAAAGCCATAGGTAATTTCATTTCATTATGCTCTATTTCCTAATCTAATTGTGGTGAATCAGAAAATGGTTAACAGAGACTTTTGTGTCCACCTTTTGGAGTAGACCACTTACTTTATTTCCTTTTTGGTAGAGGCATGAAGAACATGTGGATGCAGAATCAGTTACAGTAACTATTAGAAAAACCAAAAAAAATTTCTAGCATTGTAATATATATTTATGATCTATTCAACTCCAGTATAAATATTGAAACTAATAGTCCCTAAGCATAAAGCAAAGAATGATGGTTAATGGAAGAATAAGCTTTGGCATATCTTACATTTTATGGACATTTAAAACCTCAGATTAGAAAGACATTACTCAGACAGAGTGCTGACAATCCCCTTAATAAGACTTCAAGGGATTCATTGTAGCTTGGAGTGCATTGTATGGAATTTTCATGAAACTGCAACTCATTTGGGACCAAAAGCAAATTTTATCTTGCTTTGCTGTCATAGGATATTACTGACTGTGTCTGGACCTCGATGACCTGGAGCATAGTGACTGCAACCTGCATTTCGATTATAGTTCACATAGATCAGATGAGCTAGGAAAGTGTTTATCTGGAGTAAGGAGAATTATGAAGCCATCAGGCAGGAAATTAGAGGCACAAGTTGGAAGGAGGTTTTCCTGCGGAATTGTATCGCAGTAATGTGGCAGATTTTCAAAGAATATTTGTCCAGAGTTCTGCATGAAATGTTCCAATGAGACAAGGAAGTTTTGGTAGTTTTCAGGAACCGTGGTGCATGAAAGTTCTAATGAATTTAGTCAAGAAGAAAAGAAAAGCAGACAAAAGGTTCAGGGAGCTAGGGATCTAGAGCAGTATATGACTTGTAGGAAGAAACTTAAGAAGGAAATTAAGAGAGACAAAAGGGGTCATGAGAAGGCCTTCGCAGATCAGATTAAGGAAAACCTCAAGGCATTCTACAAATATGTGAAGAACAAAAGGATGAGATGTGAAGGAATAGGACCTATTAAATGTGACGGTGGGGAAGTTTGTATAGAACCAGTAGAAATAGCAGAAGGACCCAATGAATACTTGCCTTATGAGGATAGATTAAAGAGAAAAGACCAAACTTTCTCAAAGAGACGAAGGATAAAAGGTGACCTGATAGAGATGTATAAGATGTTGAGAGGTATTGATCGAGTGGGTTCTCAGAGACTTTTTTCCAGGACTGCCACAAGAGAAGGATACAGGTTTAAGGTGCTGGGGAGTAGGTACAGAGGAGATGTCAGGTGTAGGTTTTCACTGAGGGTGGTGGATGCGTAGAATTGGCTGCCGGCAGTGATGGTGGAGGCGGATTCAATAGGGTCTCTTTGAGAGACTTTTGGATAAGTACGTAGGACTTAGTAAGAAAGAGGGTTATAGGTAAGCCTAGTAAGTAGGGACATGTTTGGCACAACTAATGGGCTGAAGGACCTATTTGTTCTGTAGTTTTTCTATGTTCTATGTTCAAATTGGAAATGAGGATCTTAATGATTTTCATGTTAATAGATCTCTAAATTGGAAACTGAAATTGATTTTCGTGATTGATTGGATGAGAATATAGGAGGCATGTTAGTAAGTTTGCAGATGATACCAAGATTGGTGGCATAGTGGACAGTGAAGAAAGTTATTTCCAATTGCAGCAGGATCTTGATCAATTGGGCCAGTGGGCTGATGAATGGCAGATAGAATTTAATTTAGACAGATGCAAGGTGATGCATTTTGATTGAATGAGGGCAGAACTTTCTCACTCAATGGTAGGGCACTGGGAAGAGTTACAGAATAAAGAGATCTTGGGCTACATGTTCATAGCTCCTTGAAAGTGGAGCCACAGGTGGACAGAGTGGTGAATAAGGTATTTAGCATGCTTGGTTTCATTGGTCAGAACATTGAATTCAAGAGTTGGGATGTCTTGTTAAAGTTGTACAAGACATTGGTAAGGCCACACTTGGAATACTGTGTGCAATTCTGGTCGCCCTATTATAGAAAGCATATTATTAAACTAAAAAGAGTGCAGAAGGATTTAGTAGGATGCTACCAAGACTTGATGGATTGAGTTATAAGAAAAGACTGGATAGACTGAGACTTTTTCTCCGTAGCGTAGGAGGCTGAGATCTCTAAGATCTATAAAATAATGAGAAGCATTGACAAGGTTGATTCTTAAGCCCTTTCCCCAAGGTAAGGGATCTAAAATTAGGAGGCATAGGTTTAAGGTGCGAGGGGAGAGATACAAAAGTACCCAGAGGGGCAATTCTTTTACAGAGGGTGGTGAGTGTCTGGAACAAGCTGCCAGAGGTAGTAGAGATGGGTACAATTTTGTCTTTTAAAAAACATTTTAGATAATTACATGGGTACAATATGTATAGAGGGATATGGGCCAAATGTGGGCAATTGGGATTAGTTTAGGGGTTTTAAAAACACAAGGGTGACATGGACAAGTTGGGCCGAAGGGCCTGTTTCTACACTGTAAACGTCTATGATTCTGATTTCATAACAAGGAAACTGTTGGTAGAATCCTACAGAAAGAAGTCATTTGGCCTATTGAGTCTGCACCAACTCACGGAAAGAGCATCTTCCCTAGGGCCATCCTGTAAACCTGCATGTTTACCATTGCTAATTGACCAAACCTGCAGATCTTTGAACTGGGGAAGGAAACCAGATCACCTGGAGGAAATCCAGACAGACATGGAGGGAATGTGCAAAATCCTGACAGTCATGCAAGGCCGGGATCTAAGCCAGATCCCTGGCGCAGTAAGGCAGCAGTACTAACTACCGTGCCATCATTCAGTAGGGAATAGTGGAGGCTATGTCTGCAGGTGCAGCAGATGATCAAGAAGGTGAATGGAATGTTGGCCTTTACAACGAGGGGGATAAATATAAAAGCAGGGAGGTCTTGCTGCAAATGTACAGGGCACTGGTGAGGCCACAACTGGAGTACTGTGTGCAGTTTTAATCCCCTTATTTGTGCAAGGATATATTGGCCTTGGAAGGGAGAACAGAGAAGGTTCACCAGGCTGATACCGGAGATGAGGCAGTTAACTTATGAAGAGAGATTGAATAGACTGGGCCTGTACTCGTTAGAGTTTAGAGACTTACGAGATAATGAAGGGGCTAGATAGGGTAGAGGTAGAGAGATTCCTCCCGCTTAGAAAGGAAGACAGAACTAGAGGGCACAGCCTCAAAATAAGGCGGGGGGGTGCAGTTTAGAATGAAGTGAGGAGGAACTTTTTCACTCAGAGGGTGGTGAATCTCTGGAATTCTGTGTCCATTGAAATGGTGGGAGCTATCTCATTAAATATATTTAAGTCATGGGTGGATAGATTTCTGATGGACAAGAGAATTAAGGGTTATGGGGAGAATGTGGGAAAGTGGAACAGATCCACTTCAGATCAGCCATGATCTTATTGAATGGTGGGGCAGGCTCGAAGGGCTAGATGGCCTACCACTGCTCCTATTTCTTACGTTGTCTGGCTGCTTCCAGGTATAATTTATCTGATAAAAGTAAATTACTGCTGATGCTCAAAGAGAAGATGCTGGAAAATCTCAGCAGATCTGGCAGCATCTGTAAGAAGAAAAAGAGCTGATGTTTTGAGTCCAGACAGCTCTTTGTCAAAGCTGAAAAGCATAGAAAATGACAAATATTTATACTGCAGGGTGAGGGAATGAAATACGAGTCATAGCCACAGAAACCAAGGGAAAATGCTGCTAATAGCTGTCCACAGAAAAAATGTGTGTAAGTGGCCAATGGCAGGAAAACTAAAATGAAGATGAGGGGGGAGGAAAATGGATGGGACAGAGGTAAGATTTAGAAAAGGGGGAGAAAAGGTAAGGGAAAGGGATAAGAAGGAGGAAAGAGAAAAATGAAGGAAGACAATAAAGAAGTAAAAGGTAGAGAATAAAAAAATTAAAATAGAATGAAAACAAAAAGGTCAAGGGGGGTACAGGAAACTTGAAGTTGTTGAATTCAATGTTGAGACTGGAAGATGAGATGCTGTTCCTCCAGTTTGCATTGAGCTTTGCTGGAACATTCTGATAACTGTTGTTGTGACTGTAAATAGTGACTTTAAAATGGTAGAAACTTAAGAATGTTTGGACCTTGGATGGTAAGCATAGAAGAGATAAAGGGACAGTTGTGAACCTTCTGCAATTACATGGGAAGATGCCATGAGTGACGGGAGAGGTATTAGATACAGTGGAGGAGCGAACTGTGTTATCCCGGAGGGAATGGTCTCTGTGGAATGCTGACAGAGGAAGTAAAAAGATGATGTTTGGTGGCAGCATCACACTGGGGTTGGTGAAAATGGTTGAGGATTATGCTTTGCATTTGAAGGCTGATGGGTGAAATGTGAGAATTTATCTGCTGCATTGTTCAGTAATCTGAGCTTCATACAAATTTTGGGTCATTCAGTATGATACTAATCACATCAAGCTTGAGTTCCAATCGCCCACCATCCCTGACCTTCATTAATGCATGTTTCCCGTTGCTGCATAATTAGTACCCAAAGCGCGATTCATCATGGTCCTACACTTCAGAATTATTTTCCTGAATCTTTCTGTCTTGCATCATCTTTACTATCATCAAAAGCCTCCTTGGGAAAAATAACTTGATATTTCCTTTTGTTAACGTTTCTCCCAAATTCTGTTCAATGTCTGTTTTCCACTCTTTAACGTGAGATGCTTTTTGCTTTGTTACAAAAGCAGTGCAAGTATAAGCTGCTATTATCGCAAATGATAACAGCTCTAGTGGCCCTTAAATGCTGAGTACTTTGACAGTAAATAGTAGAGGCATTAGTATGGAAATGGTGATGTCTTTGTGATGAAACAATAGTGAGGGTCCTAATTCTGTTAATAGAAGAAGCTCTAGTGGGATTCTGGCAATAAATGTTGGATCTCTGGTATGTGTAACTGGTGACATTGCTGATGACCGTTGTTGCAACTGTAAATGGTGACTTTAAAATGGTAGAAACTTATTGGCTTATGAATAGTAGTGGCTCCAGTGATTCTGAATGGTCCAAACTATGGTGACTATTTGTGTGCAGTCTATAACTTTGTTAAATATTGAAAGACATGATTGCATAAATGATATGGGTTCTGGTGAAGCTATGAATGATGTATGTAGTGAGGGTTCTGATGACCAGTGTGTGGCAAAGCTTGAGCTGACTAAATATAAGACTCTGGTGATTGTAAAGGTGGGGTATTGGTGATTTGTGTTGATGGTGAAGGTTTTGGAACGTAAGTGATGTAGGCTGTGCTGATTATGTAAATGTCGTGAGCTCAAGGGATCATATAAGTGATGAGGGCTCTACAATTGTGTAAATAATATGGCAACTTGATAACTAAGTGATGCAAGTGATTTGAGTGAATTAAATACATGGATGATTGCATAAATTATGAACTCTGGTTGTGAAAATGATGAGTACTGATTAAATTGTGGGGGCTTAGGTCATTAAATACTGCAGGCTCTGGTAATTGTGTAAACAGTGCAATTTTAATTGACCATTAAGTGGTGATCTCTAAACTGTAAATGTGGGTGATGCACTGAATCTAAAAAGATAAGAGTTCAGATTAATGTAAATGATGGGGACTTGGTGAGATTAAATGCAGGAGGTCCCTATAGGTAGTTTATCACTATTTGAGACTTTTGCCATCTTTGTTATATGGTGATAAATTGCTGTGGAGTCATTTCCTGTCACGTGCCAAGCTGAATGAAGTCTCTCAGAATATCAGAAGTGTGTTTGTAGCTTGAAGCTCCATTAATTTGCAGAAAAGCAATGGGGGATTTTGGTTGATGATTAGTCACATGATTTGTTTCAACACAGCTTTTCATCATTTTTACTAGTAACTCAAAGGGAGCTATGATAGACTTAAAAATGCTTTACATGTGTGCTGTGGTGTTTTCCCAAACTGCTGCGAGATAGAAATGTAATTGCAAGAAACTTATTGCGCAAAACCCTAAGTCAAAACAGAATGATTTTGATCAATGAGGTTTCATACTCTACTTTTTATTGAAACATTGTTAGTTTGATACTAAAAGACTAGCTAATTGACATTGGAATTTGAGTCTTAAGTTTTGAATGAATCGAGGCAGAGTTATAGCAGACAATGATGATCTCAATCTGGAGGTCTGGTTCCTTGTCCACTTCAGGTGGTAGGGAATCGCTGCAGCTTCATCCCTTATGTCCGTTTCGGTCCCATCAAAGGCGCAGAGGCGGCGGTATGGTCTTATTGAGGGCAAATGTGCTCGTCCCTTGGGCTACAGGGCGGATTCAGCTCTGAAGAGACCTGGACCTGGTTCAGGTGTTTCCTTACCGCTGCTTTGCCTACAACTTCTTGGTATGATACCAGTCCAGCCCTGGATTCAACTGTTCTGGCTACCCAGATGGGTCCATTTACATAATTTTTGACCCAAATTCTCTCCCCACCAAAGTACCTCTGTCAGTGAGTGTTGTTATGACCCCTGCGTTGGGCTTACTGGTGTCTTTCTGCCTTTCCTCCCAGGCTTAGCAAAACAGGCTCAGTTTGGTGTGGGGCCATCAGCTCATCAATAACTCTGCTGGTGCAGTTCCCTTGGTGGTGTGTGGAATGATCCTACAGTCAAACAACCACCTTGAGAGTTTCATCTGTATTGAGGCTGTTTTTTATTCAATCCAGCTTTAACGTCTGGACTGTTTCTCAACTAGCCCATTTGATGCAGGGTGATAAGGTGCCATCTTGATGTGCTGAATCCCATTTGACTTTATAAACTTTGAACTATAGTTGGGTGAACACTGAACTTTTATCGGAAACTAATACCTCTGGGATTTTGTGTGTTGTGAGCGAGTTGTTGCGTCGTGTTTGTTGAGTTTGGTTTATAGATGTCTAACTACTTGGAACGGGCATCTATCATCGTCAGAAACATGGACCCTATAAATGGGTCTGCAAAATTGACATGGAGTTGCGACTGTGGTCTGTCTGGCCATTCCTAAGGTGCTGCTGATGGGGTCTCTTCTGGCACTGTCTTACCAGTTTCGCTGTCTGTGTCGAGACCTGGCCACCAGATGTAGCTCCGGGCCAGCATATTCACTTTTGATAATCCAGGATGCCCACAGTGTCATTTGGCTGGTGTGTCCCAATGGCTCTGTCTTGGGAAGACGACCGTGCTGCTCACAGCTGTATCCCATCTTCCATCATGATATGCTCCCTCCTGCTTCAGTATAGGTCGAACTGTGGATGTATTGGTATTAGCACCAGATGCTTTAGCTTCATCAATACAGGGTCTTCCTGCGTCCACTGGTGTATGTTGTGTGCATCCACTGGGAGGGTATCCATAAACTTTAACATCATCATGGTCTCCTCCATTCTGAGTACCAATGATGGTGTGTCCATAATGGTAGCCAGCTTAAGGCATCACCATTTGCCATTCTCGTCGCTAGTTGGTGCTCCAGTTGATACTGATATGCCACCAGCAATAATGCCCAATTCTAGATCTAGGCTGACAGTATTGGTGGCGTGCTTTGTCTTCCTTCAGTAGGCCCCGCAAGGATTATGATATGTTACTATCATAAATTTTCGCCCATATAAATACTGATGAAATATTTTGCCTGTTCTTTTTCAATCTGGACATATCTTCACTCTGCTATTGCTAAGGTTCTGGAGGCGTACACTTTTGGCCATTCTTGTCCATTCTGCTACCTATGTACCAGGACTGCGACCACTCCAAATAGGAGCACACCACAGGTAAGTACCAATTCCTTTTTGGGGTCATAATGCACCACTACATTTTCAAATGAAAATTACTAAATTTTCTTGAAAGCCCTGTCCTGGTAGGCCGACCATTCCCAAGTTTTTTAGCAACTGTATTCTAGCCATTCCTAATTGGTCCTATTCTGTATGAATTTCCCATAGTATGTTACCAGTCCTAAAACCAACCATAGCTCCTGGATGGTTGTGGGAACTGTGGCATCTTTTATTGCTTGCACCCATTCCTCCAGAGGATGTAAGTCCAACTTATTCACTTTGTGCTGAAGTAGATTACTTGTGATGCTCTAAAGACACATTTTGCCCTTTTTTCAGATGCACTCCTGCTGCTGTTAATCAACTCCGCATTTCCTGCATGTTCTGCCCTGGTTTTACCTACAATGAGGACTTCATCTCGATAAATGGCAACCTGTGATAACCTCTGTAGGATGCTCTGCATGGTGCTTTGGAATATGGCACAAGCTGACGGAATCCTGAAAGGCAATTTTTTATACTGAAAGAGGCCTTTCAGTGTATTTTTATTGTGGTGAATCTTTGCAAATCCTCATCCAGCCGTAGTTGCAGGTATGCTTGGCTCATGTCCAGTTTTGTGAATAGGAGTCGTCCTGCCAACTTCACATACAGGTCCTCACTCCTGGGAATTAGGTATTTGTCTAGATGACAGTAACGATTTATTGTCTGTTTGAAGTCACTGCAAAGACGCACTGAGCCATTCAACTTTAAGATGGGAACCACAAGTGCTGCCCGTTCCATGAACTGGACCAGTTTTATTATTCCTTCGTTCTGTAATCCTTTGATTTCCACATTGACCTTTTCCCTTAATGCAAATGGTACCAGTCAGGCTTGCAAAACTTTGGGACAGCCTCCAGGTCGACACACAATTTTGCCTTGACTCCTTTGTCCCTAGGCCTTCCTGAAAAACCTCTGGATATTTGCTCAAGGCCTCACTCAGATGACCATTTTCCAGCTAGAAGATATTTGTCCAATCTAGCTGGATCTCTTTTAGCCAATTTTGCCCTAATAGGCTCAATCCCAAACCTTCTGTTATCATTAATGTGAGCCTAACTAATTGTTTCCATAAGCAACTGGTACATGGATTGTACCCATCACTTTCAGTGGTTCCCCTGTATAGGTCCTCAGCCTTGCCATGGTTTTGGTCAGGGCTAAGGGTTGTAGTCTTGTTAAACACTCTCCCCTATGACCGAAACGGCTTCGCCTACGTTGACCTCTATTAAAATTGGATGTCCATTCAGTCTCACTGACAATTTGATCGGTTCTGACTTTGTCATCGCTATACACAGTAGCTGTTCCTCAGAAGTAGGGGGAGCTTCCATGTTGTGCATTCTCCTGTCCTTCAACCTGCGTGTTCTTTTCGGCCATGTTACTTGTTTCTCCTCTGTGCATCCTGACATTGTGATGGTTGCCAATGCTGTGTCGGGCAGAGCTCTACAAGAACTGCTGTCACTCTGGGCTTAACCAGATCTTGTCTAGCTGCGGTTCTAAATGCAGACTTGAGCTCCCTTATGTCCGAATCCTTCCAGAGGACTGCTATGTAATGGCCTGCCCCGTAGTGGTAGTCCCTTAACCCAGTCTCCCTGGCGTTGGCCTCTACCTCCTTCAGGATATCTTGGAGCTCGTGCTCCACTTGCTGCTTTTGCTAATGATAAGGCCGTCTGTAATGCCTGTTTACAGTCCAGCTGGGCCTCTGCCCACAGATGTTTCTGTATAGTCATATCGTTAATTCCACACACCAGCTCGTCTCAGAGCATCTCATTTAGTGTCCCCCTGCAGCCTCTACCAGACATCTTAGCCTTGTTAGGAAATTGATGATTGACTCCTTTGCTTCTCTAAATGTAGAGTGAAAACAGTACCTCTGCAGGACCAGAGGTGGCTTAGGATCATGATATTCTTGCACTAAGTTTGACAACTCTTGGAAGGACTTTGTGTCTGGTGCCTCTGAGAAAGTTAAACTGTGCATAATCACAAAAGCTGCTGGTCCACACACAGTCAGCAGGATAACCCTTTGCTCCTCATCTGAGGCTGTCGTTTGACTTGAAGAAACACTTTCTTTGGGGCCCTCCATTGCAAGGTCAAAAGAGTTTAATTTTCCAAACAGCATGTTTTTTCCACGATTGCTTATCCTCTGTGCAGTGGTTCAGCAGGTTCCTTCAGGTCACTCCTTTTTCTTCATTGCCATTGTAATAACTCCAGGGAGGCAAAAGTCATGTCACCAAGTTACCTTATGTACGTCATACATCTGTACACAGCCAGCTGTCCTGTTGGGTGCAGCCTGGGACTCTGACATACCTGCTTTAAATAGAGAGCATGAGGGTCCCTCATTTAACCATCAATCAAGAGTCATTAGGTACCTCTTTTACATACCCAACGAATAAATGAACTCAAATTAATTTAGGGACAAATTAAAAAGGCTGGCCCCCCAAAAAGGAAGGGGGGACAGCCTGAACAGAAACCGAAGTCCAAAAGAAACTTAAAACATTAAATCAAAATGTGATTGTCAGGGTCTGTAATACACCCCAACCCTGTGGTGCCCAGCGGGCACGGAATGCATCAACTGTGCCCGTGGACACTGCATGTTTCCTCTCCAGGGACACCTGGCTGCAAATCTAGCCATGGTAGAAGGACAGGCGATCAGGATGGACGACATCGTCTGCCCTGGACCTATTGATGGTGCGTCTCGCCAGGCCCAGAAGCAGGTTCACGAGGAGGTTGCCATCCCCTCCCGCAAGACTCATTAAG
Source organism: Sphyrna mokarran (assembly GCA_024679065.1). Taxonomy (NCBI): domain Eukaryota; kingdom Metazoa; phylum Chordata; class Chondrichthyes; order Carcharhiniformes; family Carcharhinidae; genus Sphyrna; species Sphyrna mokarran. The sequence goes on from JAGIQG010000018.1 coordinate 22,388,804, forward strand.
TAGTTCATACACTCACAAGCCAACTTCATTAGTCTGGCTGAAGGCATCACACATTAAGATTTTAATTGCAGTAAAATTCTTAAACCAACTATCAGAAGCAACTTGTACTTTAAAATACAAAACAGAAAACAATTGGTTCTGCACAACTGAAAACATTACTTCACATATATTATACTCAATTATTATATATTAAATATTATATATTATTATATCAATTATAATATATTTATAATATAAATATAATTATAATATCAATTATTATATATTATATATCAAATATATTAAATAGTCATTCAACTCTCTGAATCAGTCTAAGACTATTCATAGTTCCCAAGGATATTTTTCTGTTCTTTCACTGTCTCAGTCGGAGAACTTTTAATCTCAGAGCTGTCTTTGACAGTGAAAGATTTCCTTTAGTGCAAGCTAGGCAAGTCTCCCAGCCTCCTCATGAATTCCATGTTTCGTTCTGAGTGAGAGTTTCCAAGTGCATTCCTTGTTGGTGAACCACATCATCTTAGTGCCTAAAGCTGCTGTCCCTCTCCTAGATGCCGGTAGATTAACTTTGGCTGTGGCTCAAGGATATCACATGAGCCTTGTATCTGGTTAGAAATATTGATTAGTTAGCCTTGAGGCTCCAACTCCCTTTTTATCTTGAAAGTACATTGACAGTTTAAAGCACAACTGTTTATTATGTAACATTCTCAACACATTCCTGCGTCTTTAAAGACTTGTAGTCTATCCATTAGAAGTAGGCTAATGGATGCTATTGTCTCCGAGAGTAAATACCTTGCACCTTCAGCTCAGTAAAACAACCTAGGTCCTCATTTTAATCTCAAACAATATCCAGGCAGATGTCAGAAAAAGTCATTTAATTTAAAGACAGTCCCAAAACAATTTTGCTAGTCTCATAAATTGTAGCACAAACATACCAACAATTACTGTCTGAAACATAGGGAGCAATGGTTATGATCTGAACTCGATGTTGAGTCCAGTAGGTTATAGAGTGGCTAGTTAAAAGATAAGCTGCTGTTCCACAGCTTTCTTTGAAGGTTGAAGATGAGGGAAGAGGAGGAGTGGAGTGAAGTCTTAAAATAAGAAGCCCACCAAAAGTTCAGGATCATTTCTTTCAGGTGAAACAGTGATTTACTTGTACTTTGAATTTAGTATAGCATTTTCAATGCTGTTAACCATGTTGCAGTTGTGCAAGTTTGATGTATTGAGTGGACTTCTCCTGCTTGGGATGTGCTCATTTTTTTCCAATCCCAAACAAATGGAGCAGGAGAATAGCATGCTTGTTCCATGAAATATTTAAAGGATCCTGTGAGAAAGGGGGAGGAACTGCAGGTAATTTAAGTGAAGTAGTCTTGGGGGTAGATTGACGAGAAACAAAAATCATTTAGCCATAGGTCAGCACTTCCTGAAAATATGGAAACAGAAAAGTTCATTTATGTGTATGTAACCAGTATTTGAAGGAAGGAAAAGGCGGGGTGGGGGTGGGGGATGCGGAGAGGAGGAGAAGAAAAAAACACGTTGAAGGACAGTAAGGAGGAGGGAGCGAGGTCGAAAGTAATTGAACAATCATGCCTTACTCTTGGTTTGATCGGTTAGAATTCAGTAGGCGTGTTAATTGCATTTGGGTGCTGAGTGAGAGGCGAATACATGAGGCAGTGTGGGTGGAAATCTAACCCTTTCAAACACTGAATATCATTTGTGGTACAGTAGTAAGCTGTTTTCTGCCACTTTGTAAAGAATTAGCTGGGAAAGTTACATAATGAGACATATTGTAGCATTTCATTCCACATAACTACCTCTGTTCATCTCAACATTGTTTACTGCCCTTGTTATTATTTATAGTTTTTGACTCCACTGATTTTAGTGATTGAAAGACAAGACAATATCTGCTCTTAGACAATGTGAAGACATACACAGAAGTCAGATGTTAGTACCTATTTATTTTCCTGATGTTTTTCTCTTCACCTCCTCGGGCTGTGGACTCTCTACAGGTAGCAGGATAATTGCTGACAGCCTCTGACAATATTGCTGTAAAACCAGCTGAGGATTGGTAAAGCAACTGGCTAAGCCTCTAATTTTACATTTTTATTGTCTTCCACTGTGATGCGGCTTTGATCAATAACTGAATGGAGCTTTAAAATTTGTGTCCATTACCATATGGCAGTAATGTGGGAAATGTAGCAGCCTGTTTCACTCAGGAAATGCCTGTTTACAATGCAGTATTCAGTTGCTGAATTTCTATTCGCTTTTTGATTGTTTTCTCCCAAATTTCATATTAAAACAATTCTATGCATATATCAATGGCAGAGATTGGACTCTTGCAGCTTTGTGTCATGTTCTTACTACATACAAATGCTGGTTTTGGGCAAGTTTAACTCTACATTCCTTTACGCCTCTGGTTGAATGTAATAGTAGGATGTATCAGCCTTCACCAAATCCACTGTTAAATCACATTGTCAGAAAGTGCATGATAATGACTTAAATATGATCTTTGATTTTCAACTCTGCTTGATGGCAAGGCCAAGATCTTGGCCTTATCAGCACAGAAATCTACATCCTGTTGGATGACCCAACTTGGTGTCCTATAATATGTTTGATAGTTCTTTAGAAGGCAGTGAGTCAAACTTTTCCCATGTTGATGTGGTATATAGAACAGGCACACCACTAACTTGTTGGGAGAATTTTTTTTGTGCTCACTATTGTACTTTATGCCTCACTTTCAATCACATGCAGACAACATGGGGAATGGGTTTTGCTGCATTTACTTATCCTTGGCTTTGAGGCATTAATTGACTATGACTGGGACTGTTTGGCCATCCACAGTAAGGAAAGCAAACATAGATTTTGTGAGCAACAATGAAATCTAATTTTGTTGTTTTCCATTTATATATAATTGGTTGGGAAGGAAGGATAAAAGAATTATTTGCAATAGGACATATAAGGTAGAAATTTTCAACCTTTTTGCTTCTGAAGCTCTTCCCCCAATCAAATTCTGCTGACTCTAAAAATGCATGTATTACGTATTATATATAAACTGGTTACACAATGAAACATTATTTTTTATTTTCTTTATTTAATATGACCAAGCGGCCTTAATTTTACCGCCAACACTTAAACCTTAAGCCAAATGGTTTCCTTCCCACTTAAGACACACTTTTAGAGAAAAGGTTGTCTTCAGTCATACAAAAACTAACACTGAAAGTATGCCTCATAATCTGGCTATAACTTTTACTAATTAGCAATATTGTGATGTTAGTGTCCCTTTTTAAGAACTTTTTTTAAAGCTGATTTCTGCAGCTCATAGCTTCAGTGGTTTCTGAGTTCACAGTTTTGATGACATCATGTTGCCAACTTGACTGGTATTGTCTTTTTTTATTGCTTAAATAGGGTTGTTTGTGTTTACTCTGGGATTAGTTTTACAATCCTTCTTTGTCAGGAGAAAGGGTCATGTATTTTTGGACAGTATTTCTTTTCTGATGAGTTGGAGGTTTCAGTTTTCAGAGTTTTGAGGCTGCAGTTTAGTTTTTAATTTTAGTAGGAGCATCAAGCAAAAAAGAAGCTGAAGTGTCTCTTTCTTTCTCTTTCTCTTTCTCTCTCTGTTCTAATTGGAAATTCTGCTGATTATTTCAAGGCAATGTTTTGCCTTCTGGAAGGAAAATGCAGGCTTCGGAAAGATTCAATTCCAGTCAAGTGAGATTTTAATCTGTGCTGTATTAAGTCTGTGAAAAGGGTTTTGTCTATGAAAAGTTTTGGTTTGTTAAAACAGCTTTAATATTCAATTGAAGGTTAATATATTTATTGTTTTCTTTTTATTTGTTTGTAATTGATAAAAGGCACTGCTTTCTTTCTAAACATGTTAATTATATTCTTAAATAAATTTTGTTTGATAAAAGCTCTCTAGTGGGTTGTTGAATCATACCTAAAGTGAAACATATACTCATCCTAACTAAATTCGAGACAGTAAATTATCATTCAGGTGGTCTCCATAAAGTACTTAGTTTCTAATCTAACTCAAAGCAATATTAATTCCACCCCACTTTTGCTAACTTTTTACCCAAGCTCCTTCTCGTGACTTACTGTAACCAGGAACAGAGGCTTACCTAGCAAACTCAGATGATTAACACCTTCATTGTCTGCCAGTCTCTGTCCTCTTGAATTTGTGTTGAGACATAAATATCTTTACAATATTAAACACCTTTCCTAATTTAGTCAAGACTTTCAGAATGCTTCAAGTAATGAGAAATCCTGATGTACTCTTCCTCAGTTTGGGGAGGGAGGTGCGCAGGTCTTTCTGAACTTCACCAATCCTGGTCAGTCTTAAGATTGTGCACCAAAAATAACCACGTGAATCCATATAAACTCCTTTAAGTAACTAAAGTCATTTAAGTTGAGCAGTATGTTGAAGAATCCCACAGTATTACAATTATTGATACATATGCATGACTACAGCCAAAGCTACTGCTTCAGCATTTCTCAAACCTGCAAATCCCACCACCTAGAAGGACAAGGAAAGTCACCTTTAAGTCACATAACCATTTTGATTTGCAAGCATGTCAATGTTTCCTTGGTATTGCATGGTCAAAATTTCTGAATTCCCCCATCTGGCAATATATGGAATTCCTTCACCACACAGATTTAAGCAGTTCAAGAAAAATGCCATCTTCTCCAGGGCAACTAGGAATTGCCTTGCTCACAATGCTCATAATCCTGAGAATTTTTTTTAGAAAAACTAAAAGGTCCCATATAAAACTACTTGGAAGAACTAACTGTGTAGTTGTTCATGGCAGCCAAGCATTGTAGTATCACGTGGGAGTTCCTAACTGAGCCGTTGCTCTCTTTGCTTATCCACATGAACATTTGAATAATGCCTTGATTGATTAGCCTTCCAACAAATAGCATTAAGTGGCTTTTTGTTTAAAATTTACACTCATTCATGTTCAAAATGAGGTCTGATTATAAAACTAAAAATAATTGATCAGCAAAAAAGTTGTGATCTAACCTATGCAGTAACTCAACTTGCATTGCAATGCTGCTTACCCATGAGGTGAGATACAACTGCAGACTTCACAGCTGTTCAACCACATTCTTGTTTTAAGTTCCTGTTTAACTTCTGCAACCTCAATTGATATTGCGAACTTCAAAAAAAATATAGACAACAATTTTTAGCAGAAGTTTGAACTGAAAATTGGAGTCACTGGTTTTTCAAATCCTCCTTGTGCTGCATGCAGGATGTCTGGTTGTATGGTGGCTGCCTTTACTCTTGACAGTACTCACTCAATAGGGCCACAGATGGACAGCTGGATTTCTCCATTTTCTGCACACCCATCTCCAATGTAATCTTCACGCTTGAGTACAAAAATTTAAAAAATGACATTCAAGTGTTGTGCTGAGGAAGCACTGCTCTGATGTTGTTGTCTTTCAGATGAGGACTAATCCAAGATCCCTTCTGCTTGCTTGGTTGAGTGTAAAAGATCCCATGGCAACATTTTGAAGAAGAGTAGTGGCGTTATCCCTGATTATATGGGTAATGTGTTTAGGAATATAACAACATAGAACTTGGAAGCAGAAGTAGACTACTCAACTCGCATTCGTTAAGATCATGGCTGATCCAGTTGTGTCTCAACTTAATTTCCCTGTCTGCCCCCTATTTAACCCTTGACTTCCTTATTGATCAAAAACCTCAATTCAGCTTTGAATATCTCAACCCAGTCTTCATTGCTGTCTGGGCAGAGAATTCCATATTCTAATGACCATCAGAGAAAGCATCTTCTCATCATCTCTGCTTCCTCACCTTAATCAAAATCCACAAAAACAGATTCACGTAGTTTTCACGTGACTATTTGTGGGGACTTGCTGTGCACATGTTGACTACAATTCAAGATACTTCACAGCTTTAAAACCATTTGAAAGCTCTAATCAAATGCTCTCTTTTTTTATGACATTCCTGGAGTGGCAAAGAATAGACAAGGGAAAACGTGGGCTTAACTTTATGCAACATTTTCATAGTTGCTACGTTTTACAGAATTTTGACATATCAAATAAGCTGTCAGTCATCTTGATCTCGCGATTGTTAGTATGTTTCTGTACATCTGCTTGTGGTATGCAAATGCGCAGATCCATTCCTGTGATGTGCATGCTTTGCAGAAAATTAGAAAGTTTTTTACCCCAATATGGGCCAAGAATGAAATCAACTGGGCATTTATTCTGGTGCTGCATGCTAGTGTATGATGTCTTCCTGTTCCCAAGCCATTCTAGAGGTGGATTGGGAAAGGGTGGGCAAAACATCGCCATTCATTTTGCAGCAGTATTCTTAGAAAATAATTAAAAAGCTAGTTAAGGCCAGGGTCTCTGCCACTACTATCACTTCAATAGTGTTGGCATCATAACAGCTGCCTGAAAGTGGCCTCCTTGTGGCAGACTGAGGGGAAATTTTGAGCCCCTCTCCCCAACAACCTGGTCACAGGTGCAGAGGTAGGAGCTGAAGTCCTCATTCAACTGTTAATACATTCATTATATCACTGCCCTATCATTAGTACTCAGGTTTAGGAAAACTTCACACCATCAGGGCAGAATTTTACATTTGGCGTAAAGTCTGTAGTATTTTTGTTATTTCAAATTTGTTGAAATTGTTGAGATGGTGCCTGTAGATGGAGGTGCCCCCTATCTCTCTCTAGCCATAATGGCAAGCTGTAGCTCCTTCCCTGCTAGATGTCTAACTATTAGTCCACTGGCTTCAAGAACCCATTGGATGACAAGTTTGTCTTCTGGCCACTAATTTCTTTACTAACAGCATAGTAGGGTACACCTACCCCAATAAACAGCAGTGGTTTAAAAAGATGGTTCACCACCTCTTTTTGAAGGGCAATAAATGCTGGCCTTGCCAGCAATGCCAGTGTTCCATGAAAGAATAAAGGCAACATCACTGCAAGTGGATGAGTGCATCTTACTCCTAATGGGCCTCATAAATGGTGGAGATAAGGTGAGTTATTCACCAGAGGAATATTATTTATGTGATCAGTTCAGTTTCTAGCAAATGATGAACCCCAGGACATTGGTGGGAACGTCAATTATGGTAGTCTGTACTGAGACTCTCACGTCCGTAGCCTTTGTGCTGGGTGTGCCACTGAAATATTATCCCTCAATTCCAATTTTGCTGAGGTTCCTTAATGCCACACTTGACCAGATGTTGCAGTGATGTCAAGGCTCATTACTCTTGGCTTACTTTTTTGAAATTTAGCTCTTTGCCCATAATTGGACTAAGGGATGATGATAGAGAAATCAGGTAAGTTGAAGGTATGATTATGTCAGGCTTTTGCCTGACTGGTTAAGAGTTAAAGTAAAGCTTATTTATTAGTGTCACAAGCAAGGCTTACATTAACACTGCAATTCCCCTGGTCACCACATTGGCGCCTGTTCAGGTCAATGTACCGAACTAGCATGTCTTTCAGACTGTGGGAGGAAACTGGAGCACCTACAGGAAACCCACACAGATATGGGGAGAATGTGCAGACTCCACACAGTTACCCAAGATGTGAATTGAACCCAGGTCCTTGGCGCTGTGAGGTAGCAGTGCTAATCACTGTGCCACCATGCCACCTTTTTTTGTATGAGGAGTATGATGCACCCATCCACTTAGTGATTTCATCTTTATTCTTTAATGAAATGTTGGCATTACTAGTAAGGCCAGCATTTGTTGCCCATCCTGTATGATCTATCAATCATGGCCCAACCATACCAACATTCCATTTAAAATTTGGCTGCATCTTTTTTTCAGTGCATGGTCCCTTTGAATTTTTTTTGTGCAGTTACATACTTGTATTTTTAATTAGTACCAATCAGTCCTTGTTCTTTCGGGCTAATATAGGGCTGTGCATCCTTGCAGCTTAGCAGGATCACTGATCCCTAGATATAAGTGAGGTGGGCTCTGCAGTCAGCTGGATTGGGTACATCTCTGACCAGTACCTTGATCAATGCCAAGTGTGCCTGGATTTATTCTTGTTACAATTTTTCATTTTTTTTGTATACAAGCGTGGGATTCTTTTTGCAAAAATATACTTTATTCATAAAATATCTAAGAACATTACAAAATAGCCATCACAGACCATTGATATTCAAATTTTTTGTGTCGATCATGTTGCGCTGTGAGGTGCTTCAATACACTGGAAATAATGATACAAACATTTTGAAATCGTAATTAGTGTAGTGATATTCAAAATATTGTTGCTTTCATTTACTGTTTTGCCTGAGATTTACTAAATAGCGGCAAGTTACTGTGCTCACAGTTTTTACCATGGAAAACCTTGATGATGTAACTCAATGTATAATATGTAAGACTACAATATCTTTCAAACATTCTAGTTTTATTTCATCAGATGTTTCAGCTACCAAGCTGAACTGGGTTAGTTCTGGAGACCTGAGCAAAAGGAGTTTGAACTTTCTCTTTCTGTCTACATAATGTGACACCTTTTCATGTGTGTAGTTTTTCTTTTTAGTATGAATCTGTAATCTGGCTTATACAATAATTGGTCTTAAGCTGCAAAAAACAGTGTCATTTTGTCTATGATGTGGTCATACTCAACAGAATTACAGAATTTTTGCAGTGCAAGAAGAGGCCATTAGGCACATTATGTCTACACTGATCCTAATGAAAGAGCATTCAACCTAGTCAGTTCCCTGTCTTATTCCCATAATCTTACACACACTTTTTATTTCAGATAGCAATCTGATTTCCTTCTAAATACCTCTTTCAAACCTACTTCAATGACCCTTTTTCAAAGTTCGTTCCAGACTCCAACCATTCTCCGGATGTAAAACCTTTTCCTCACATCATTTGTATTTCTTTTGTCAATTACTTTGAAATTGTACCTTCTGGTTCTTGATGCTCTGAGTGGGAACTGTCCATAGTCCTCAGGATATGTAAGATTTCAATCAAGTTTCTTCCTGGCCTTTGTTTTCCTTGGTGAAAATTTCTCAACCTTTCCAACATATCCTCATAGCTACAGTTCTTTATTGCTGGAATTATTCCTGTGAATTTCCTCTATCTTCAATGCTTTGACATTCTTCTTTCAAGTATGGTACCTAGAATTGGACACAGTACTCCAAATGAGATCTAACCAAAGTTTTATACAAGTTCAACATGGCCTCCTTACTCTTGTACTCAATGCCCCTATTAACAAAGCCTAAGATACTATATACTTACATAACTGCTATCTCAATGTGCCCTATCATCTTCAATGACTTATGTACATGTACACAGAGGTCTCTCTGTTCCTGCACTTCTTTTAGAGTTTCTTCTTTTGTTTTATACTGTCTATCCATATTTGCCCAGTCAAAATGAATTGCCTCATGCTTCTCTATATGTCTTTTTGAAGTCCGAGACTATCCTCATCACAGTTGACAATGTTTCTGACCTTTCAAGTCACCTGCAAAACTCAAGTTTATGTCTTGAACATCACAGTCTATGTCATTAATATACATCAGAAGAGCAAGGGTCCCAACATTGACTCCTGGGGAACTCCACTACAAATCTTCCTCTAATCTGAAAAACAACCATTCATCACTACTCCTATTTCCTGTTTCTCAGTCAATTTATTTAACAGCTGTTTACATTCCTTTTTATTCCATGAACTAGAATTTTTTTCCCAAATCTGCTGTTGGCACTGTGTTAAATGTCTTTTGAAAATTGAACACCACATCCTTATTAACCTACTGCCATTAAAAAATCCAGCAAGTTTGTTAAAGATGATGAATCCATGTTGATTTTCATTATCCCACGCTTGTCTAATTGACTATCAATTTTTGACCCAAGCTATACTTCCAGAAGTTTCCCTACCATTAAAGTCAAACTGACTGGTCTGTAGCTGCAGGCATTATCTTGCACTGCTTTTGAACAAGGGTGTAACGTTCACAATTCTCCAGGTCTCTGGCACCACCTCTATATCTAAGGAAGCTAGAAGAGTATCACTGGTGCCTCTGCAATTTCCACTCATCTGCTGCAGTATCCTTGGCTGCATCTCACCTGGCCCTGGTGCTTTATCAATTTTAAGTAAAATTAGTCTTTCCAACACCATGATCTTTTCAATTATGTTTCTTTAGCATATCAGTTGCCTCCTCTCTCATCTCAGCTTGGATAGCATCCTTTTTCTTTGTAAAAACAGATGTAAAGTATTAATTTAATACTCTATTTCTTCCTCCTTTATATGCAAGTTCCCTTTTTCATCCCTAAGCAATCCTACTCTTACTTTTACAAGCCTTTTTATTATTTCTATGCTTATAGAAAATCTAGAGATTCCCTTTTTCTGCTAACTATTCGGTGACAAGTCCTGTCTTTCCCTCGTCTCAATCTTTCTTCCTTGTATTGATATTTGTTTTATTATATGCCATTGAACTTATTCTTTTGTTTTCCTTAAAGTATCAAGACATTAACTGCTGTTTGAACTCCCACTGTATTTGAATCAAGGCTTGCCGACTTGTTCCTATTCCACTGCATTCTTGTCTCAACGTCAGAACTGTCCTTATTCAGCCTTTCTTCCTATTTCCTATAGGCTTTTAGAACTTGAATTTGGTGGTGCGTGATTAATGCAATTTGATTTATTCTGGCCTATTCTTTCTTTTGTTTTAGTGTTGTCTTGTATTATGGGATTGAACCCTTCCGTTAGATGTCTCAATACAAATAGAGGAAGTGAATAAAATAAACCAAATGTGTACATGCAGTAAACGAGTATGTACTTAGATGCACATTAAAATCTCCAAACTTTATTTGTGTGGATAAATCTTAAGTGCTGAGAAGAAAGAGATTTAATTTTGCTATGATTTTAAATTTAATGCATGTCATTGTGGCATTGTATGAATTACAGGCATATTGCTATGTTTTCCAATTCCTGTCTCGGGAGCCTCCTCAGGTATCAGTTGATATCCATGTACCTTCAGTTTGTCACCCCTGAGTGACAGGTTATTTTTAAATCTACAGGAGTAGATTTAAAAATAACCTGTGGCTGACATGTAGATGTGGTTTTGGAACACAGTATCAGTTGTGTGAAAACTGACACTATTACACCTGTCCTGTGAGAGATGTGCTTGATTTGTCCTGAAGCTGAGTCCTATTTACATGACTCTGGTGTCTGTCAGAAATCCAATGAAACAAATACTGACTCCCTATCAAAGGCCCCTGCTCTCAAATATTAGCCCCTATAATATATAAGGGATATTATTTCTGAGGGTCCTTATGCACTGACATACTGTGATGTACATGAACTATATGGTACCAAATGTGATTTGTGTCACTCACTTTTAAGTGTAATTTTATTCTGGTATAAGCAATGGCTCAGTTGGCAGTACTCTTGGCTCTTGTGGTTTTGAAACTAAATAGTAAGAATGGGAGCTCCCTTGAGGGGTGACTTACAAAACTAACAAGAAAGGACCTGTACAGGGTAGTGGTATGGATAATGATGACCAGAATGTTACAGGAAGGAACAAAGTGTACACACCTAAGAATGCACCAGCAAGTAAGTTAGAGAAGGAAAAAATAATGAAAGGACAGAATTGGTGGCCGTTTCCCTGAATGCACGCAGTTTTCAAAACAAGATTGATTAATTGATAGTACAAATAGAAATAAATGTGTATGCTAGAGAGACAGTTATAAAACAACCAAGGCTGTGAAATGAATGTTCAAGGATTTTGGCACTCAAGAAAGAGGGGAAGAAAGGAAAAGAAGGTGGGGTAGCTCTATAATAAAGGATAAGATAGTGGATGCAATGTTCACAAAATTACAGTGTTGGGATCATGTGAAAATAGGTATATAAAACTCAAACTTCATAGCTAGCACGAGGGGACACAGCTTTAAATTAAGGGGTATGAGTTATAGGACGGATATCAGAGGTAGGTTCTTTACTCAAAGAGTGATTAGGGAGTGGAATGCCCTGCCTGCAGCTGTTGTAGATGCGCCAAGTTTGGTGGCGTTTAAGAGGTTAATTGATAAATATATGGAAGAGAAGGGAATGGTTTAGTTTGGAGGGGCATTGCTTTTTATTTTGGTTGGCACAACATCGAAGGCCGAAGGGCCTGTTCTGTGCTGTATTGTTCTATGTTCTATAGCTGCTTTTTCTGCCCTGATTTGACAGCACTTGAATGCTGGTGAAGATCATGCAGCCAGCTGGAGGAGCAAGGCAAAGCTGGGAATCTGAGATCGGGATCCATTACAATGGATATGGGTCCCTGGGCACTAGTTTCTTCCTCTCCCTGCCAGTCCAACAAACATGGGTCCCAGTCCAGTCAGAAAAGTGAGTCCCAGCTCCCCCATCCCTGAACAGGTGAGTTCCCCCTAACTCCCTTCCCCCAACACCAAATAGAGGAGAGTAACCTTTGGCATTGCCCCCCCCCTCCCCCCCATAGTGCCCTCAATCTCCAGGGGCTACAGGTACCTCCACTTTCTTGACGTGATTATCACAACAGATTTTCACTTCTGAAAACCAGTAGTGATTCAGACTGATGTTTTGCTGCTGGTGGGATGGGGCAAAACATCATGGGTGAGTGTTACAATGTTAACCCCAATAATTGTTAATTTATTAAAATGTTTGGAAATCTGGTCATTGACAAAGAAAATCTCAAACTGAGATCTCGCAGTGCAAATCCTGCTTTTGGCTACTCACTATTTAGTAGCTATAATGGGATTTGCTCCAGTGGCTATTATGAGATTTGCACCCATAGCTAATTAGATCGCTGGATTGCATACATTGAGAAGTAACTTTGGCTTGGAAAATTAAAATGCAGCATTCATTTGAGTGAAGAGAAATAGTAAGCAAATAAATTCACTAGTGAAAATGGTTTATAGGATCCTAACAGTTGCTATGCTGTACAACAGGGCACATATCAAGGAACATTAGGTAGGGACTTTGTAAGAAAGGTGCTGCAACAGTCATGGATGAGTGTAATCTTCATATAAATCAAACTACCAAATGTAATTTTCAGGATAGTTAATCTAATGTATTAAGCTTCTGAGAACAATATGTTCCAGAACCAACTACGGAATAAGTTATTTTACATCTGGTAAGGTTCAATGAGACAGAATGAATTAACAATCTCTAGGTGAGAGAAGATCATTAAGATGACGAAATTCCACATTTAGGTTAAGGGTAAGATACCTGGGCTGGAATTCTTCAGTCTCAAACACTCCACCATTGCGGCTAGTGAGAAAGGAGAATTTGACGCTCAACTAAAACTCCATTCATTGCAGCAGAATTGGACAATCACAAGTATGGGTGAGGTCAGAGAATTCTGGCCCTGGGCATTAAACTGATGCCTTAAGTGTAAAGGTAATTATATAATGAAGAGAGTTGATTACAGTGGACTGGAAAAGTAGGCCAAAGGAAAAACAATAGCAAAGTAGTCGCAGACATTTAAGGGAATAGTTCATAACTCTCAAAGATATACTCCACTGAGAAAACAATCCCTAGCAGAAGACTGCACAATCCATGACAAAAGGAAGTTAGATGATGTCAGATTAAAAACAAAGCCAAAAGGTTAGGAACGTTTTTGAAAGGATGATTACAAAAAAAATGGAGAAATTAGAATGTGAAAGAGAGCTATCAAGAAATGTAAAATTATAATATAAACCTCATCAATTAGTCAATGTAGTTTTGAAAAAAAATTGTCTGATAAATTTATTATCTTAAGAATCCTAAGAACTCAGGGCAGGAATAGACAGTTTAGCTCCTTAAGCCAGCTCTGCCATAAGTATGATCATGACTGATCTCATTTAAGTCACAACTCCACTTCCCTGCTGGTTTACTATAGCCCTTTAAACCCTTAGTAACTAAAAATCTGAGTACCTTTTCCTTTAATTTACTCTGTTTTGACACCTACCACAGTGTGGGATAGTGAATTCAATAGAGTCTCGACCCTTTAAGAGAAGTAATTTCTCCACATTTCTGTTTTAAATCTGCTACCCTTTTTATCTTAAAACTATGATCTCTTGTTCTAGATTGCCCTACAAGAGGAAACATCCACTCTGTCTAAAATAAAAGCAAATTACTGCAGATGCTGGGATCTGAAACCAAAAGAGAAAATCCGCAAAAATCTCAGCAGGCCGAGCAGCATCTGTAAGGAGAGAAAAGAGCTGATGACCCTTTGTCAAAGCGTGTTTATGGCAGTAGACACATACCTACTTTGTCAATCCCCTGTATCATCTTGTACACATCAGTTAGATCTCCTCTCATTCTTCTGAGCTCCAGGAATGTAGGCCCAATTAGTCTTGATAAGTCAAACCACTCATCTCAAAAATCAATCTAGTGAATCTTCTCTGAATTGCCTCCAATGCAACTACATCCCTTCTTAAGTAAGAGAACCTATACGGAATATTCTAAGTGCAGTCTTATTGTTGCTTTGTGCAGTAGAACCTCATGACTTCTGTATTCTATTAGTAATAATGCTAAGATTGCATTTACCTCCCTTTTTAGCTCTATATTAGTTTCCTGCGATTCATGCACAAGAACACCCAGATCTCCCTCTAGTGAAGCATTATGAAATTTCTCTCCATTTAGATAGTTTGCCTTTGTGTTTTTCCTACCAAGATGGGTAACCTAACACTTATCCATGTTAAACTCCATCTGCCAAATGTTGTCCCATTCACTTAATTTATCCACAACCATTTATAATTTTTTATTTCATTATTGCAACTTCCCACCTACTTCAGTGTCGTCTGCAAATTTGACTATAGTAACTAATATATCTACACCCAGGTCAGTAATATAGATTATATTAGGTGAGATGAGAGTGACAGCTCTTGACATCGAGACCACAAACTGAGTGTGGCATCAAAAAGTCCTAGCAAAACTGGAATCATTGGATGTCAGGGAGCAAACACTGTGTTGGTTGGAGTCATACCTGGTACATAGGAGGATGGTTGTGGAGGGTCAGTCATCTCAGCTCCAGAACTCAGATCTCTGCAGGAGTCCCTCAGGGTGGTGTCCTAGGTCCAACAATTTTCAGCTGCCTCATCAATGACCTTCGGTCTATCATAAGGCCAGAAGTAGGGATGTTTGCCGATGATTGGTGCCAAATATTGCGCATTCACAACTCCTCAGTCACTGAAGTGGTCCATGTTCAAATGCAACAAAATCTGGACAATATCCAGACTTGAACTGACAAATGGCAAGTAACATTCACACCATACATGCTGGCAATGATCATCACCAATAAGAGACACTCTAACTACCACTCCTTGACATTCAGTGGTGTTACCATCATTGAATCCCTCAGTGTCAACATCCTTGGGATTGACCAGCAATTCAACTGGACTCACTGCATAAACATAGTGGCTACAAAAACAGGTCAGAGACTAGGAATTCTGTGGAAAATAACTCACTTTCTCACTCCCCAAAGCCTATCCACATGAGTGTATGGAACACTCTCCACTTGCCTGGATGGGTGCAACTCCAATAACACCAAAAACTTGACACCATCCAGGACAAAGCAGCCCACTTGATTGCAGCACATTTACAAACATTCAACCCCTCCACCACCAATGTTCAATAGTAGCAGTGTGTACTATCTATTTTGCAATTCACTAAAGAGCCTTAGACAGCATCTTCCAAACCCACGAACACTTCATTCTAGAAAGACAAAGGCAATAGATACATTGGAAACACACCATGTGCAATTTCCCCTCCAAACCACTTACCATCCTGACTTGGAAATATATTGTCATTCTCTTGCAGTTGTTGAGTCAAAATCCTGGAATTCCCTCCCCAACAGCATTGTAGGTTAACTCATAGCACATGAACTGCAGGGATTCAAGGAGGTAGCTCACCCCCTCCTTAAGATCAATTAGGAATGAGCAATAAATGCTGGCCAGCCAGCAATGCCCTTGTCCACTAATGAATTAAAAAAAGCTGGGGCCTGAGGACCAATCTTGTGGCACTCTACTCATTACATCCTGTCAACCCAGTCATTTATTCTGACTCTTTCTGCTTTCAATTGGTTAGCCAGTGGCACACAAGAAGACTGGGACGCTTTTAAAGATAAAGGGATCTTATTGAAGTTTGTTATAGCTCAAAGTCCTGAGAAGTTATGTACACATTTTTTAAATTTTTTACTCCATCCAAGCAGCCAGCACAATCAAGGATCCCACGTACCTCAGACATACTCTTTTTCCATCAGGAAAGAGATATAAAAGTCTGACATCACACACCAACCAACTCCAGCTTCTTTTCTGCTGCCATTAGACATTTGAATAGACCTATCTTTTATTAAGTTGATCTTTTGTTACACCTTAGCTATGACTGTAACAATATATTCTACACTCTCTCCTTTCTTTCTCCCCTATATACTGTATGGATGGTGTGTTTTGTTAAATGTGAAAGAAATAATACACTTTTGTCTGTGTGGTTTCCACTGTATCCCAATACATGTGACAGTAAATCAAATCATAAAGTTACAAGGCCCATGCTCGGAATGGACCGAGCAAACCTAAATCTATTCCTTGCTTGTTCCAAAAACCAAATTCAAAATCCAGTTGAATCCATTTCATGGTCACCACAAAAGAGACAAGCAAGATCCAATTTGACAAGATAATGCTTTGCAGCCTATCTTGGGCTTGAATAAAGACCAAAGAGACAATGAGATCCATCTACAGAATGAGAGGCTTGGAAATACGTTTTCCTTTTCACAGTGTGTACTGTAATTTCCTTCCCCTTTGCATTATCTAACACAGTCAGCATAACTGTGCCAAAACTGTCACAGTAGTGATGTTAAAGACTTCCTATTGCAATGCAGTAAATTCTTGGTCAAACTGTTTGTAATCCTAACATTTAATAATCTCCTCCATTTTGTTCCATTAGCAGAAGCCCCTGTGACTATAAAGCTGCTTTTGCCAGCATGAGTATATTCATAAATCTTTAGGGAAGTCCAGTATTCTGAACATTCGATCCGTGTGTTTCCTCCCTAGTGAAAACTGTTCCTGTGAATGATAACCTGCATTGAACAGATAACAGTTGGAAATGGACTGCAGCTCAACCTCTGACATTTTCTAACAATCTGTTACAGTGGGATGAAACCATATTTATTTATCAATGTAATGAAAACCTTGTATAAATCTATCAAGGGATCCATTATTACTAGGGCTTAATTAACATCTGAATTTACTGTGACTGTTGAGGAGATTCTTTAATTTATAAGGATGCAGTATGAGAAACATTCTTGTGGTGGAGGAAGCAGATGATTTGAACTGTTTGAGGTATCAGCTGCTTGGAAACACATTGCATTCTGAGGGTGTTGGTCCTAAAAGAATAATAGCAGAATCTAATTTAGTGCCTTTGCTATTCAAAACATTTCTGATTCTCAAGCTTCCTTTATTTCTTGCTTATTTTCATCACTTTTTTCTCATTAGCTTCTTATAGTAATAAGGGCTGAGTTATCATGGAATCCCTCCAGTGCAGAAGGAAGCCATTCAGCCCACTGAGTCTGCACTGACAGCAACCCACACAGGCCTTATCCCTGTAACCCTAAGTAGTTATCCTGCTGGTTCCCCTATCATTAAGGGACAATTCAACCTAAATTGCACATCTTTGGAGTGTGAAAGGAAACCCACACAGACACATGTGTAACCTCCACACAGACAGTGATCTGAGGCCAGAATTGAATTCCCGTCCCTGGCGCTATGGCACAGCGGTGCTAACCATTGTGCCACCATGCTTCTTTACAATTCTTTGAAATGAATGGCTGCAAGATTTCTTATCAATACTTCGAATTTACTGAGCAATTCTCAGCAGGTCTGACAACAGAGAGAAACGGGATTCAATTCTGAAGGACAAAGGGTTTGAGAGATGTGTTCCTTCATGGTGTTCCTTCATCCATCATGGAAAGATTTTGGTGCAGGTGAGGGCTTTGTGGGTGAGAGCTCAGCAGTGGTGGTCAGTTAATGGCCACAGGATCGGAAATAGAGATATAGGACACCAGAAAGATTCTAGTCCAGTTTGGCAACCAACTGTGCATGATTTGGGGAAAAAAATATGAAAACATCTGAATTTTCAAATTAACAAGGGCAGATGGAGAGCTGTAACCCACGTAAGGAAAATTATTAAAATTTATTTTATTAAAATTTCATTGCTGTGGAATAGATTTTCTTCAAAACTTCCATTTTTTTTTCAATCAAATAAAACGTTTTCCACGTTGTTGACCCTATTTTCCCTCCCCCAACTGCTTTTACGACCATTGATAGATTTGGGAATGGAGGCAGGAATGTTATAATGCATGATAGATACCAAACTGTCTCTGACAGACCTGCAATATTAACTTCCTTTTATATCATTGATGCTGCCAGACTTGCTCAGTTTTTCTAACATTTTCTGTTTTTATTTCGGATTTCTAGCATTCACAGCATTTTGCTTTTGAGATAAAGTAGAAATATGTTACTGCCTCATTGGGGTTGGATGGAGAAGATGCATAGTGATTTGTTAGGTTGAGATATTGTGAGGAATACAAGAGGATGAGTCAGCCAGAAGCTCCAACAAGTCTCTTGAGGGTAACATTAGCAAAAGGTTGAAAACAAGCATTTGGCATCAGAGGACTAAGATAGGCAAAATTAAAATGAAGATTTGAAGATCATTAACCTTTCATCTCATGTGTTGAGCTGTAACTAGTGCTAAACAGAGTTTCCATTAAAGGAACACAACCATAGGATCCGTTATCCTTGACAATTTTTCATATGTCCTGTATACATGAATATGACCAACCAGAGTACTGATCTCAGGAACATATTGTGACATTGTTCTTGCTAATCCTAATGTTGCCACAAAAAGAAACTATAACAGAGTTCTGATATGATTGAGTTATGGGCAGCAATTAATACCTACATAAAATGGTATTAATGAAATTGTAAGCTTAGTCAAAAAGAAAAATAGGTCTAGGAACTAAAAACTGACCAAGCCCTTGAGAAGTATAGGGAGTGTAGGAACGAACTTGAATGCAAAATTAGGAGGGCTAAAAGAGGCCATGAAATGTCTTTGACAAACAGGGCCAGGGAGAATTCCAGGGCCTTTTATGTATATATTAGGAACAAAGAGTCGACCCACAGAAGGACAATGGAGGGAAGTTATGCGTGGAGCCACAGGAAGTGGATGAGATCTTTAAGTACTTTGTATCGGCATTCACCAAGGATAAGGGTAAGATGGATGTGTGAATACTGTAGACAATGTCATTATATTGAAGGAGGAAGTGTTGGGTATTCTAAATTGCATTAAGGTAGGCAATCCCTGGGGCCAGATGGGATCTATCCCAAGTTACGAAAGGAGGCAAGGGAAGAAATAGTTAGGGACTTGACAGATATCTTCATATCCTCTTTGATTACAGGCAATATTCCAAAGGACTGGTGAATAGCTAATGTTGTTCCTTTTGTTTAAGAAAGGAAGCAGGAATAATTCAGGAAATAAGAGGCTATGTGTGATGGGGAAGATTTGGAGAAAATACTGAAGGACTGGATATATGCATATTTGGAACAAAAGGGATTAGTCAGTGACAGACAGCACAGTTTTGTATAGGGAAAGTCATATCTCACCAATTTGAGTTTTTGAGGTGACAAAAATAATTGACGAGGGAAGGACTGTGAATGTAGTTTATGTGGACTTCAATAAAGTGTTTAGCAAGGCCCATGTGACAGACAAAAATTAAAAATCACATGGGATTCAGAGAGCGGGCTGGCTAGATGGATACAGAACTGGCTTGGTCATAAAAGACAGTAGTGGTGGAAGATATATTTTTAAGAATCGAGATCTAGCTAGTGGTGTTCTGCAGGGATCAGTGCTGGGACCACTGTTTGTAGTATGTATAAATGGTCTGGAGGAAAATGTAAGTGGTCTGATTAGTAAATTTGTGGATGACACAAAGATCGGTGGAGCTGCTGATAGTGCTGGGGTTGGTCAAAGGATACAACAGGATATAGATAGATTGAAAACTTGGGCACAGAGTTTAATCTAGGCAAATGTGATGCAAGGTGATGCATTTTGGAGGACCAAATTATGCTGTAAATGGCAGAACCCTTAGGAACATTAACATAGAGCAGAGTCTGGGTATGCAGAATCTGGGGGCGGGTGGGGGGTGCGGAATAGAGGGACAGGATTAGGGCAGATGATTTTTTTTTCCTAACCTTAATTTGGGCATTATAATCGGCATGGGCTTGGACAGCTAACGGGCCTCTGACTGTGCTGTACTTTGTTCTTTGAGATGAGTAGAGAAAATAGTATGTTGCTCCTCAACCTTTTGTTTCCTGCAGAAGTATAGCAAATGCCCCACGTTTTTAACAAAAAAGTGGAGAATAATATGTAACTATCCATGGATGGCCAGAGTAATAATTTCCTCCTTGTTGGTGGCAAAGCATTTTGGAAACTGTCTCTTTGCCCTCTTTCCCAATTACACAGTATTTAAAATGAGTAACAGGCCAAAAAATATTTGCTATAATCAGTATCCAGCATTTGTGTTAAAGTTCTGACTTCTAATTTTATCTGATATGTACTTGGACTATGTTGAGTGAAGAGATATTGGCCAACACATTCTCTTCACAGAACAAATCAGGAGGTTTTTGACCTTTGAAAGCATTGAACACACCTATTATGGTATTTACAACTTTAAAACTTCCCTGTTGGATTGGATTACACGTAGCAAACAATAATGAAGAATTAGAAATTCTAAATTTCTTGAGATTCAATTTTTCCAGTTCATTAATACTGTCCAAATTCAGAGGTCAAGTTGTAAACATTAGATTTTGCTGAGTACCCCCATTTGGATGGTCAGTTATCGGAGGATACACATTTAAGATAATTACCAAAATAACCAGAGACAGGTTTAGCAGGAATTGCTTTACACAGCAGGTTATGATCTGGTACTCACTGCAGGAAAGAATGATGGAAACAGATTCAACATAATAACTTTCAGAAGATAATTAGACAAATACTTGGTGAGCAAAACATGCAGAGCTCTGAGAGACAGATGAGGAATGTGTCCAATGGAATGCTGAAAAAGCTTACTCAAGCCCAAGGAGCTGAATGGCTGTTTGATTCTATGAACTTGTGCCATGTTCTGAAATGGGGATTTTGGAGAATGTTCTCGAAGTGTTGCAATTTGTGTTTCTTCATATTGTTTGATGTTGATTTGAGGTAGCTGTTCCACTTGCACGTTATCAAAGGGAATTTTAATTTTTCAGTGTGCAAATGGATGCAAGACGGGAAGAGAGCAAGTCCCTTCACCAGTGTAAACAATTCGAGGCCTGGACTATTAACTCCCAGACTGAGTTTATGCTCACTTGTCAACTGCTAGTCCGGTTGAATTGGCTGACAGAGGTTACCCATTTGGCATTTGGATAAAGTTGTCACGAGTTGGGAGTTTCATCAGTCTTCTGGGTGGAGTAAAGGGGAAACCTAGACAGCAAACATTCAGGATTTCTTTCTGATTCTATCATGAAATGTTTTGCTTGCTTTTTCTTATCGGTTTAGATTATAATAGGCAGGACAGTAACAATAGTGCCACTGGGTCATAATGACATTGAACCTTGCTGTCTGTGTATCAGTGAGATTATCAACTGATTCAAAATGTTTTCTGCACTTAAGTTGCATTCTCACTCAACTTTTCTGCAGAGCAAGAAGGGTGTTAAATTCCCGAAGTGCTTCAAAAGCAGCACTGGAATAGTTGAAGATTTTGGTGCAGCCTTTGAGAAAAGTGTAAGCCTTCTTCTCTTAAGCCATCTCTCCTACAATTGCTGACTCTTGCTGTGTATAGTCTCAGAGGTACTGTCAGCCCATTAAATATTTTTGCCTGAGCAGTCATTTTTCATATGAGGCTAGACAGTGGCCATCAGCATTCTTCTCAACTATAGAAGGTATTGCACAGTTACCTCAATACTATTTGTACCTTATGCCCACACATATGCATGTTTCCGTAGACATCATTCCATAGTAATTACAAATGGAAACCCCTCTTGTTGAATTTGCCTTTTGTATAGGATACATGTCAAGATAACAATTCAACTGGTGATTGTTTCAAAAAGTTTATTTTTATTGCTGGGTTCATTAGCCGGAGATGACCTCTAGTGTTAGAACATTCATGGTGGATAATGTCGCCATTGTTTATTGCATACACTATTTCTGCCATTGTTTGGCTGGTGATGCTAATACGGATTTTCCTAGGCCTATTATCTGGGATGACTGATTTTTGATTTTGCTCACATCAAAGAATGCATAGAATCTCATTGCTCATGGTCAACAAGCTTCACAATAAGTTGAACTACTGCAGTATTTGCACCCAGCTCTTACTTCCTCAATTCATATTGATGACTGACGCTTGGTACTACGTTATTTGCGATACTTAAATTGTAACATCAAAATTTGGCTCTTTTGGGAGCTATGTGCTCATGTATAGATGTTCCAGCTTTGGTACAACTATGAATCAAGAGTCATCACGGATACCAAAACATGTTTCACCAAAGGGAGTAAGCAATCTTCATAAAAAAAAAACACAAGTCTAGTAAGTCAGTACTAGCTTTACAACTTAATAACTTCCAAGTATTTGAACTACCCTGTGAACTCTTCTCCAGCAAATTGGTTTGGCCTCTTGCTAGTCTCCTCATAGGCTGTGCATTGCCTGCTGGGCTATGTTTACTACTCTTTTGGGCATCTTTCTATCTTCCCTTCCAAATTCCTAGGTGAATCTCTCCCCATTCCACCCAAATATGTAATGTGCCGAAATCAGCCTTCTTCAAGGTCTGCAACTGCGTCTTGTGTTTCTTAGATGCAGAATTATTCTCTCCAGTGAGCTGTATGCACAGCTTTCCATGTCACTATGAGACAAGCACAGCATGTATTTTACTGTATATGCCCTGTAACTCATTATTGGCCCTGTTATTTGATATTTGTTTTAAATGTAATAGCAAATAAAAATGCAAATTTTAGCAGATTGATGCAGTCCTAAAGTAAAATATGTGAGTGATGAGATCATTGCAAACTTTTTTCACAAATAATTAAGGTTTGGTCATGGAGGCCAATTGAAATTCATTGTGATTGTGTGATAAATTTCAGATTAACCTCTTTTTGTTATACTTTCACTGTCTCTCTTTCACTGCCGCAATTTCTTCCTTTCATTGTTACTTTCTTTCACTATCTCTCAATAGTTTTGTCACTGAACAATCGGTGTAATAATAGGTCTTTAACTGGAAGGATACGTGTCATGCAATCCAGTCTTAGTTTCACTTTTGCTTTTGAGCATATCACACAAACACAGTTTTGCTGCTAATGTATTGAACCCATTGATCTATGTAGATCTGTTCCAATGTGCTTGGTCTTAATAAATGGAATTTTATCATGTTTATCCAATCACATATGGGTGGCACCTTTCGGATTATTATAAAAACCATGACAGTCAATTCCTCTTGATTTTACTGTTGCTATCTGTCACTCTACCCTTTTTATCTTTCGTAATGTCTCACTTTCCTAATCCAACCAGAAGTTGGTTATTTACACAAGTAATTGTGAATTTAAGACTGGACATTAAAAACTCTTTATTCTTGTTGTCGTTTAATGAAATACCTTGTGAATGAAAGCCAGTTAAATGTTTACAATATCCTGGGTATGGAGCACTTTCTCCCCCTAATGTGTATTCATTTATAACCTATTTAATTGCTGTATGTTGGGGATTATTTTGGGCTCTATATTCTCTCTCCCACCTACTCACGTCCTTCAAACCAGATGGGTATGATATTGCAGTAAAAACGACCCAGATACTACATTGTTTAAGATGTGACCCAGACATTAACTTTTTGAATTAATTGCTGTTTAAAGGTACACATCTGACAGTTTCAATTGCCAGCTGGAGCACATCTCTGAGACAAGAGTATAATTACTCAGAACAAAGTGTCGCTGATCCCAGGGCATTCGGTTAGGACCCTGACAGCTGTCTCTACTCCTGCATTATTGTTTTATTTTAGGCTTCATGCTTTTTCCTTGAATGTAAGATGACACATGCTGTTACTTCTCCAAAAAAATATGGAATGGAAACAATAATTTCAGTTAATTCATACACAAGTGTGACAGTAGGCTCAATTTTGGTAAACATTTGGCATATTGGTCTGGATTTTGATTGTTGAAATGGGGAGATGGAGTTGGGAATTTTTCTGACTCCACAATCCTACCTTTGACCCTTGTCAGGAAGATGGACGTGAACTGGAGTTCTACAGGCAGGCTGGTAGCAGAAATTGGCTCCACTCTGTTCCTGGGTCAATGTTGATATCTGTTTTCATAGATGAGATGATTAACTGGATAATTAAAAAAAGGCAGATCAGTTTGATGCGCCGCCCCCCCCCCCCCCCCCCCCCCCCCCACCTTGCAAACTCACCTAAGTATTCACTTTTGGCCCCATGATAACACGTTGCAATCCCTTCAAATGTCCACAGAACTGTCAAATTTTTTTAAAAAGTATACAAACCATTGGTTGGAGGTGCAGGAGAGCATTTCCTCCATGCAAAGCCCTTGCAGCTCTGAATATGGATAACACAGGACTCAGATTGCAACATTTCATGATGAACTGTAAAGAAGGAGACCACCTTCTTGCCTCCAGGTCACTATTTATAACTTCAATGATCAGATGTAAATCAAGAGGCCTTTCTGATAGTAGTCTTTGACATAGTGTTGACAACTTTCGAACAACTGGTAGCTGGGGCTACAACCTGCTTCTTTCCTGTATTGCTGAAAATAGTCCAGCACTAGGAATGGAGACAGGATTTCCATATCCGAAACCTGGCTGCCAACTTTTCTTGGCCCTGCCTCCATCTCAGTCCCAATTAGGATCATGAACATCTGACCCACTGTCTTTACCCTTCTTCCCTCATCCATCTGCCCCCATCTTCCCCTCCTAACTACAAGCATTAATATTGCAGGAATGTTATCTCCCCAAAATCAATGCTATTCATTAAGCTGCCTTTATAAAGAAAAACTTGCATTTCTATAACTTTTTTCATGACCCCATTGTGTCACAGTGCTTACAGCCAATGAAGCACATTTGAACTGTTGAAATTTACAGCAGTTAACCAAATTCTGTCAATTATTTTGATGTTGACTTAATTCTACTTTCCATATTCTTCACCTCACATGATTCCAAGCCTTACTTCAGTCTTGATTCCTCTTCCAATACTTCAAAAGTCTTGATCCCCTTTTTTCCCAAACCACTCATTACCCCTCTCCAAGGGTGTTACTTTCCTTTAGCATGCAAAACTACTAATTGCTGAGAAACATAGGAATTGTAAAATACAAAGATGGGAGTGAAATATTTTGTTTACCTTGTGTCCCTGTGCTTGTGTGGAAGCTGTAGTAAGGTATGGAGTCATTCCCATTTATCTGGTTAATTATTTACAAAACAAACAGTACCAGACCTTGTATCATCTTTTACCCGCTGTGTTAAGAGTTGATACTAATTTGCACATGTCTCAGTTGGAATGGTCAAATATTGGACGCTGTATTACACAATTGTCTGTTTTTAAAATCAATAGTGCTGCAGGAAATTGTCTTGACACGTGCACCTGTCCTCGAGATTACAGCAAAATACAAAGAGTAATAACATGGCAGGGAATTGATACAGCCAGCCTTAAATTGGAGTGTGACTGTAATACAACAGTGACAGTGGAGATTAATTGTAGTGATGACTGGTATTTTAATGTAATGTAATGGCCAGTGAAGAATAGTGTTCTCCTGTAATAGGATCCAGTGTTGAATGAAGTTTGTGAGCAATAGGGTCCAATATTCACTGGGGTTATGGGATTTTGTTGAGATGAATCATAGAAGTTTACAGTGTGGAAACAGGCCATTCCACCCAACTTGTCCATGTTGCTGTTTTTTTTTTTTTGAAAATCCCTAAGCTAATCCCAATTGCCCACATTTGGCCTATATCACCCTATACCCATTGTACCCATGTAACTGTCTAACTGCTCTTTAAAAGATAAAATTGTACCCACCTCTACTACTACCTCTGGCAGTTTGTTACAGATACTCACCACACTCTGTGTGAAAAAAATTGTCCCTCTGGGGCAATTATATCTCTTTTGTATCTCTCCCCTCACCTTTAAACCCATGCCTTCTAGTTTTAGACTTCCCTATCTTTGGTAAAATATATTGACTATCTAGCTGATCTGTGCCCATCATTATTTTGTAGACCTCGATAAGATAACTCCTCAGCCTCCTACACTCCAGAGGAAAAAGTCCCAGTCTATCCAGCCTCTCGTTATAACTCAAACCATCAAGTCTACTAGTAGTATCCTAGTAAATCTTTTCTGCACTCTTTCTAGTTTAATAATGTCCTTTCTATAATAGGGTGACCAGAATTGCACACAGTATTCCAAGTGTGGCCTTACCAATGTCTTGTACAGCTTCAACAAGACATTCCAACTCCTGCATTTAGTGTTCTGACTGATGAAACCAAGCATATGCTGAATGCCTTCTTTGCCACTCTGTCCACCTGTGACTCCACTTTCAAGGAACAATGAACATGTACCCCTAGATCTCTTTGTTCTGTAACTCTTCCCAACATCCTACCATTAACTGAGTAAGTCCTGCCCTGGTTCAGTTTACCAAAATGCATCACTTTGCATTTGTCTAAATTAAACTTCATCTGCCATTTGTCAGCCCACTGGTCCAATTGATCAAGATCCTGTTGCAATGGGAGATAACTTTCTTCATTATCCACTATACCATCAATCTTGATGTCATCTGCAAACTTACTATCCATGCCTCTTATATTCTCATCCAAATCATAACTATAAATGACAAATAACACTGGACCTAACATTGAGCTCCAGTTTGAAAAACAATCCTCCACACCACCTGCTGTTTGTATCCATTTAGATACCTCACCCAGGATCCCGTAAGATTTAACCTTATTCAACAATCTACCATGAGGTACCTTGTCAAAAGCCTTGCTAAAGTCCATGTAGACAACATCAACTGCGCTGCCCTTATCTACCTTTTTATTACCCATTCAAAAAACTCAATCAAATTTGTGAGAAATGATTTTCCACTCTAAGCCATTGTCCTTAATCAATCCTTGTGTCTCTAAATGCGTATAGATCCTGCCTCTCAAAATACCCTCCAACAATTTACCCACCTTAAATGTGAGGCTCGCTGGCCTGTAGTTCCCAGGCTATTGATCATTGAAGATTTGGGTAAGGTGTTCCATGGCTAATATTTGTATGTAATAGGATCTAGGATTGAATTGGGTGTGGCTGTGTTAGGACCCACTGTTAAATAGAGTTTGATTGCACTAGGACCCAATATTGAATGGGATTTGGCTGTGACAGCAATGATTTGATATTTGGGTGTATTTAATAGCAACTTTTAATATTTTAATTTATTTCAGTAGAATTTGACTTTCAACTTGACTCCCCTCACCCCCATTTCCACAATAGTAATACAGCATTGAAATATTGTGCATTATAAGAAGAGTTCCCACTCCACCTCCGCTCCTCTCAATTTTCTCTTCATCACTTACAGGATGAAAACTATTCAGTGGGTTGTGTGAATGCTGTGTTCTGTCAGTCACTCCCCTTATTACTTTGACAGGTTCCAGATCTCTAGAATTTAAAACATAGATGGAAAAATATGTTTTATTTTGAAGACAATTATCTCCTCAGTGGAGCTGACAATTGTTCAGATAATTATGTTTGAAAAGCAATATTGCTGTATTGAATTGGTGACAGAGCAATGAATCACATTCAAGTACTAAGGACAGTAAATCTCAAATGGCCAGATCTGTGCATTTGTTGTCACTGGTCGTGTTATCCAACTCCCAATCATCATAATTTCTGTCTCTTTGTTACAAAATATGCAAATACCTAAAATTGAATGCCTTTCAACATAATGGTAGTGACTTTTAACATAATGGTAGTGGCCATTGTTACAGCTGGATCTTGTAAGTGCAGTCCTGAGGCGACAACTCAACTGCCTTAAAGTGTAACTGTCGACATTATTCTAATTAAGAATAGTTGCCTGAAACTTTGCTGAATACACTGATCCTTCAGTTTGGCCCAGTACAGTTTGCTATCGAAGGGACTCAGATATGTT
Organism: Sphyrna mokarran; assembly: GCA_024679065.1. Taxonomy (NCBI): domain Eukaryota; kingdom Metazoa; phylum Chordata; class Chondrichthyes; order Carcharhiniformes; family Carcharhinidae; genus Sphyrna; species Sphyrna mokarran. The sequence continues at coordinate 22,416,898 of JAGIQG010000018.1, forward strand.
TCATTGTTCTGTCATTTTAATACATCGATATTGTTTTTCAAACATAATTAACAAACATTGTGACATTAAATCTTAAAATAGCATTGATAATAAAACTATAGTATAAAGAAGCACCTCTTGTGCATGACAATAGTATCAGCGATGTACATGGATACTATACTTGCTCGAACAACATTTCACTGGTTTCTTGCTACAGCACTGGCCCATTCCCCCTCAGAATAAAAGAGTTAATTAGTGAAAAAGAAATGGAATAACTGAAATAGTACAAGAGGGAAAAGGAACACTCATCTACTAAAAGGACTGCAATTAAATATAGATGACACTAAACAATAATTTAACTAGCTAGTCTTCAGATGGGATTCCAAAGCTGAACATATTTGCACTCAAAAATAGCCGTGCATATTGTTAAATCTGTTATCTCCATCCAATTCCTTTCCCATTTTGCTGTCCCAATGTAGCTCATCACAGTGTGTCTTGGACTTTATCCTGTCTGGTGTGCTCATTGACCCCACTTGAGTCCAACCTTCCCATGCTGTGGGGTTGCCATCCCTGGTTATATTCTTGGAAGTTTCAGTATTGCTGAGTGAAAAGGAGGAATAGGACCAATTAGAGATTTTAAAAAAAGAATTTATGCATGGAAACAGATGGTATGGCCGAGGTACTAAACAATTACTTTGCATATGTCTTTACCAAGGAAGAAAATCTTTTCTAAGTGAAAGACAAGGTAGTTAAGACATTGGATGAGCTAAAAATTGGTATTACTTGATTGTATTTCAAGTTGCTAAATTACCAGGACCAGATCAGATGCATCCAAATGTACTGAGGCAAGTAAGGGTATAAATTGGAAGACAATGATCATAATCTTTTAATCCCCTTAAATAAAAGGGCAGTGCTGGAGGACTAAAGAATTGCAATATTACACTTCAAAAAAAAAATACAAGGATAAACCCATCAGCTAAAGGCTAATCAATTTAACTTTGGAGAGAAAAATTTTAGAAATAATTTGGAACAAAATTAGTAGTCATGTGGATAAAGGTAGATTAATTAAAGGAAACCAACATAGATTTGTTAAGGGTAGTTTGTATTTAATTGATTTGATTGAGTTTTTCAATAATGGAACAGTAAAAGTAATGCACTTTGAGATGTTCATGGACTTCCAAACGGTGTTTGATAAAGTACCACTTAACAGTCAAAGCTTATGGAATAAAAAGCACTGGGGCAATAGGAATGCCTAGTCAGCTGAGAGATAAAAAACAAGATTCATGGTAAACAATCAGTTTTGGGACCACTGCTTTCTTGATCCATGTTAATGTCTAAAGGATAGATTTTACACTAAGGTGGTGGCTCCGACACTACTGTAAAGTTGGAAGAAAACCTGCCTTCACTAGCCTGGGATGTCATGGCCAGACTTCAGTCATCAAGTTGTTAACTGCTTTGGGTTGTGCCTTCTGCTCCCGTGTTGGAGAAATCCCACCTCCAAGAGCTATTAGGTAATCAGGTGTCCTGTAACTCAGTGCCACCAGGAATATGGTTCAGTCACATGACTATCTGATTGTCCTTTCCATTCAGTTTTTTTATTTCCCATACTTTGACACTAATAAATTATATTCTTTATTAGTCTTGGACAAGTTGCAGAGCTGGGCCGAGAGGTGGCAAATGGAGTTTAATGTGGAAAAGTGTGAGGTAATGCACTTTGGCAGGAATAATAAATGTGTAGAGTATAGGGCTAATGATAGGATTCTTAATAGTGTTGATGAACAGAGGGATCTTGGTGTATTTGTGCATAGATCCCTGAAAGTAGGCAGTCAAGTCGATAAGGTTGTTAAGAAGGCATATGGAGTCTTAGCTTTTATTGGTAGGGGGATTGAATTTCGGAGCCGCAACGTCATGTTGCAACTGTACAAAACTCTAGTGCGGCCGCACTTGGAGTATTGTGTGCAGTTCTGGTCCCCACATTATAAGAAAGATGTGGAGGCATTGGAGAGGGTACAGAGGAGGTTTACCAGGATGTTGCCTGGTATGGAGGGCATGTGTTATGAGGAGAGGCTGAGGGATTTGAGGTTGTTTTCGTTAGAAAGGAGGCGGCTAAGAGGAGACCTTATTGAAACATATAAGATGATTAGAGGTTTAGATAGGGTGGACAGTGATAGCCTTTTTCCTAGGATGGAGAAAGCTAGCACGAGGGGACACAGCTTTAAATTAAGGGGTGATAGTTATAGGACGGATATCAGAGGTAGGCTCTTTACCCAGAGGGTGGTTAGGGAGTGGAATGCCCTGCCTGCGGCAGTTGTAGATGCGCCAAGTTTGGTGGCGTTTAAGAGGTTAGTTGATAAGTTTATGGAAGAGAAGGGAATGGTTTAGTTTGGAGGGTCATTGCTTTTTTTTCATAATTGGTCGGTGCAACATCAAAGGCCGAAGAGCCTGTTCTGCGCTGTAATGTTCTATGTTCTTCAAAAGACATATTTTTCTTGCCTTCAGTGAATTTTCTCCCTGATTTGCTTACAGCACTGTCCAGGGCATTAATTTTTCATTCCTGACACCTCTATGACAATTGTGGGAGTGTTGATAAATCTGCTGTAGTGTTGTGGGGAGATGAGGTTATCTCGCAGGTAGTTTATTTCAGAATATTTCAGAATTATTGTAGCTAAGACTGTTACCCAGAATTTCATATTTTTAATTTTGTAATTGAGTGTCAATTTTCAGAATGGCCATAATTCTTGCACTTCATGGAAATATTGATATGTGAAGTCCTGTTCCATATTACTTAGATTAGGCAAGATTTAAAATTTACCATTCTGTTTGGATTTCTAACTCAGCTGCATAACATATGTTTCATTTTATTTTGCCCCAGGTTCAATGCTACAAAAAGTTGCTTTTAATTGAGATTTAAAGAACAATATTAAAATACATCAAACAGAGATCCTGTTTGTTCAAATTGTTTTGTTACCATTTTGTAGTCACAAGGAGTAGGATCTTTGGCTGCCTATTTGCACTTGGATCCATGTTCCCTCAGAAGTTCTACTCCTGAAAGTAGTAATTGAGGTATTAAATAGAAAAGTATGTCCATTGAAAACCTATGAAAATATTATAATTTCCAAGTGACAGACTGTGAATTGTTGGCATCTCACAATCCTGGTCTTCTCATTAAACCCTAACACAATGAAGTTTTGTGCTTTTTATTTGCAGATTTGAATTCTGAACTGTATTATTTAGAGAATGTCACACTAATGAAATTCGTTTGTGTGATTTGAAATTTTTAGAGTGAGGCAGTACTTTAACATCATGCTCGTTCAGCATGAGATGGGCAAATCTTTTGGGCACCCAGTGATAGGACACTTTGAAATGTTACCAGCCTTCTATTGGATGATAAGGCAATCAAACTGATTTTGAAGTTGTTACTGACTATTAATGCATCACAATTGATTCCATTGTCTTTAGCAACCCAGCATTAAACATAATTCCTTTCCTCCAATCCATTCAACAGGAAAATGACCAGAAAAGCTCCTAAAGTGTGGCAGGATTATTCTAAACATTGAGAATAATCAAAACTATGGTAATTAAAATATTGAGCCTATGCTGTACTTAGAATGTTAATGACGAGATTTGATGATTCAGACTGTCTATTTGCATCCCTGACTTTGTTCTTCTGAGTAAGAAAGAAAATATTTTCTAGCCAACTGAATGCCGAGTAATTGTTCTGTATTGCTTGTGTAAGTTTGACAGATTTCCAGGCAGCAGTCTGAAGGAGGGAGAGGGAGAGAAGAAAGACAGAGAAAAAAGTGGTCTTGATGTTTTCGCAGTATAATCTAACAGCATTTCACAGAAAGCCTATGTAGAGAGAAATTTATCACCATAACAGTCTACAGTCACTGACAGTATTGCTGTGATATTGGCTTCCCTCCGCTCTAATCACATCAGACAGCTCTGAAATCAGCAAGTATTCATTGCAGAGGAGAAGCTTAAGATTTGCTTTTCAGCTACATAAATTGTCAACCTACATCTGTTCCCTTTTATCTATGTGCTCTACCAGGAAAAATATCAGGCAGCAGAATGTGGCTCCTGCCATGTGCGAAAGGCTTGCATTTCTATAGACTCTTTTACAACCACAGGATGCCTCAAAGCACTTTACATTCAATGATGCACTTCTGAAGTATAATCACTGTTGTAATGTGGAAAATGCAATAGCTAATTTGTGTTCTGCAAATTTGCTCAAATAACTAGACAATTTTTTTAATTATGTAGATTAAGAGATAAATATCCAGGACTTATGGGATAAACACTGTGCCCTTCTTCAAAATTATGCCGTGTGGTCTTTTATGTCCATCTGAGAATTTAGACAGGACCTCAGCTTAGTATCACATTTGAGAGACAACCCCTCCAACACTGCAGCTCTTCCCCTACTGCAGTGTCAGCTTTGATTTTTGTACCCAAGCTCACGAGAGAGACTTGAACTCATACCTATGAGTGAGTGTATTATCAGTTGAACCATGGCTGAGATTGTGTGCAGTCATTAATGCTCTTTATCCTAGATTTAATTTATGTGCTATTTAAACTACCTACAGTCTTGCTCTGCAGAAATGATGAAAAGAAGATGCCTGGCAGTGTTTTCTGTTCTTCCAGAGTTTAGCTGTACCACAACCAATTTTTTTGCAATATCTGCTCGCATAATCTGGCCAGAAATTTAACTTCAGAGTTTTTAACACAATGCCTCGGCAAATTACTTGTGTAGGAAGATGATGATTGTTTGAATGTATGGTACAGAGATGCTCACTTTAGTCTCTACTGAACATACTTGTGTTTTTATTGGTCTTTAGACAGCAAGCCAGATGACAGCTCTGGGGTCCACCTATTGAGCAGCAAGGAGTCCTCAACATCAGATGCATTGTATGACTAAGTGGATTCCAGTGCATCTCTCCAGGCTTTGTATTTAGTCTTGAATGAATGGCTAGCAGTTAGATGAATTTTTAAGGAGCAAGGATAGTATAGGATTGGGGTTCCCATTAGGTAGCTGGCCAAGATTATTGCTTCCATGGGACTCGCAATAATTGAATACTTAATTTTTAGTCGGCTTCTTTCATTCCACCATTCGTAAAGTAACTTGTCACAGCAATGAATAACAATATATATGAATAGGATTTGATAGAATAACTCTGTGGTTGTACACTACTCCCTTGCCCCAACTGTTGATTCTTCCTGACCCAGGATATACGTGCTATCACTCAATTGGCTCAGTTTCCTGCCACAACACTGCTCAACTATGTTGCCCTCAGGGAATGCTCCCTTAAAGGGACGTTAATAACACAGAAGCTTCAATTTCAACTAGCTCTGAGCTAAAATGAGTTGGGATTTTATTTATGCATAAGACCCTGATTTTTTTTTAAATTGAGTGACTTATTGCCTGAAGGGGGTTGGTGCTTTGGACACCTGCAATGGACATCTTTCAAAATAGTGCTCTGTACATCACCATCACTAAGAACGCAGTAAGATTATTGACTCCACTTGGAAAGTTTGGAATTCGTTTAGTGCAGTGATTCTCAAACGTTTTTGATTGAAGGACCCTTTTTAAGGTGGATTATTATTTGTAGACTGTCATCTAAATTATGATATAGAGTGATCATAATATAAAATACACTATGCAAAACAAATACACTTTCAAATAGAGCACTTTAATAAGAAAACAGGTAATTACATTAGCAATTTGAAGATTATTTCACTTTTTAGACAGTAATGAAGCAGAACAAACAAAAGATAGGATGCTTCGGTTTCTTCCCACGGACCAAAGATGCGCAGGGTAGGTTGGTTGGCCATGGTAAATTGTCCCTTAGTGTCCTAAGACGTGTAGGTTAGAAGGATTATTGGGGTAAATATGTGAGGATAGGGCCTGAATGTTGTTGCGCAGACTGGATGGGCAAAATGGCCTCCTTCTGTACCATAGGGATTCAATGAATTTATGATGGAAGATTTAAATAGATCTGATTGACAACTTTTCCATGTTTTCAAGAATCAAACCAACAGACATTAAACAGAAATGCCAGAAATACTCAGCAGGCTAGAAAGTATTATAGTGGCACTTATTCGTTGCTTGAGTCCAAATTGAATGCATCTGAGTAATACAGCTATTGCTGACTTTTCATTGACTTGAAAACCATGTCATGAAAACAAGGTGCATATAACTGCAAAGAAGGCTGAGCATTCTGGATGTAAGTGGACATCTTAATCAGCTATCATTCAAGACTAACAAATTACCCTTAATTTATTCAAACTGGACAGCTTGCCTTTTTTCCTTCCCTTTTTTATCCTTCTGTTTCTCTCTACCTCTCTCATTAGCAGTTAGAGAGATTATTTCATGACTCCCTGTAATAGCCTTTACAACACTGTCCCCCACTAATGTGGTGTCCTGATTAACATTCATCCTTCAATCAAAAATAAATTGTTATTCTCATCAATCAAATGTGCCTACAGCTGCAATTCATAAGTAATTTATGTAATGCATTTTCAGACAGCTCTCAAAAATGTTCCAAGGTGCTATATGAATTCAGGGTTTGCTTTCAGCCTTTGTAGTGTCCTAAAGTAAGTTCTTTAGCGTTTCCACTTGGGTTCTCAAAATAAAACTCCCAGAGAAGGTGCACACAAGCAGCTTGAGGTACTGCTTGTTTTTTTTTCTGATTTGCCTTTAAGTGCACAGTAGTTTGAGATATTTTGGTGTGTTTGAAAGTTTTTACTGCATGTAACCCATGTAACTGTCTAAACAATTGATTAAGATGGGTATGGAGGGATATAGGCCAAATGTGAGCAATTGTGACTAGCTTAGGGATTTTAAGAAAAAGGAGGCATGAACAAGTTGGGCTGAAGGGGTTGTTTCCATTCTGTAAACCTCTATGACTCTATGAGCAAAAGACTACAGATGGAATGGAAGTTTGCAAGGATGGAGGCGTACTTGAGGAGTGCAGTGATGATATAGGATAGAAATCCATGGGGGATGTTTTAATCTAACACAATTGAAAGTAATATTGGTAAAATTGGTGTCCCCCATGTGGATTTCCTGCCTGTAAATTTAATTAAAATAGTTCCCAGTGTGCCCTTCCACTTTTGTTAATCTTGCCATTTATGGGTTCCTTCCTTCCTTTGATCTTTTTCCAAATACACTATTTTCAATGCAGACGAATGTAATTGTACCATCGGTTCTTTACGTGTCTCAATGATTACATCTTAAGACCTGTATGTTTAAACATGAACTATTTATTGTTGATCTTTTGCTATTTACTGATTCCAGATATTGTCATACATGGTACTGCTTCTCCATGCAGTTAGGCTTCTACAGTACTCTGAGTGTATTCCTGTTTGACTCTACCCATCATACTATGGGCAGTGCTGTTCTCCATTTCACATTAACCCGTGCTCTGCTGAGCACCTTTACATTACAATGGCACATTCCACACTTGCCTCTTGTTTTCTTGCCAATTCCTGATCATTTACAGAATACCTTGCATTCCCATTGTCTGCATACAATTACATAGAACACTACAGCACAAACAGGCCCTTCGGCCCACAAGTTGCGCCGATCACATCTATACCTACCAAGCCACAGACCTATCTATAATCTCCTATCCCATTAGTTCCCATACACTCATCCAGAAGTCTTTTAAAAGACCCCAGCGAGTTCGCCTCTACCACCACCGACGGCAGCTGATTCATTCACTCACCACCCTCTCAGTGAAAAACTTACCCCTAACATCCTCTCTATATTTGCTTCCCTGCACCTTAAATTACCTAATAAAAAATTAAGTTAGTCAAACATAAACAAGTGCATTGCAAATTTGTGACTATGGTTCCTACCTATCCCATTATTTTTCTAACTACTTACTAATTTCATTCTACTTTGTGGACCCTCAGGATTGATTTTGTATTTTGTTACCTTCTCCCATCCTTGCACCCTGCCATCTCTGATGACTCTGGGAACTTGTGAATTGGAAAATGTATAAAGAGCAAATGCTTGAATTCCCAAATGCTGGCCAGTTGTGTGTAGACCAATAAGAAATCTCGCAACACCAGGTTGAAGTGCAACAGGTTTGGTAGCACAAGCCATTAGCTTTCAGGTGAGTGGGAGTTCTGTTCACAAACAGGGCATATAAAGGCACAAACTCAATTTACAAAATAAAGGTTTGGAATTCAAGTCTTTACAGGTCTAAAGATGTAGACAATGTGAGTGGAGAGAGGGTTAAGCACAGGTTAAAGAGATGTGTATTGTCTCCAGCCAGGACAGTTAGTGAGATTTTTGCAAGGCCAGACAAGTCGTTATGTTTTGACCTACAGTCAGAATTCAATTATATTGATTTTGGATTGATTATTCTGTTGGAATCTGATTCTGTAGATTAACAAATTGACTTTGAAACATAAACAAAGCTGAGGTAACTTGCAAAAGAAAACTATTGCAAAATATCAAGAAGCATAGCAAAAGCTTTTAAGTATATAAAGGAAAGGAAGTTACTAGGATGAACGTTGGTCCTTTGTAAGATGTAACCAGAGAGTTAATGATGGAGAACGTTGAAATGGCAGAGATTCTAAATCAATACTTTACCTCAGTATTTACGGTAGAGGACACAAGTACCATTCCTACAGGGATGGGCAAGTCAGAGGTAGTAGAAAGGATAGAGCTTAGAACAATCAACATCAATAAGGAAAAGGTACTCGGCAAACTATTGGAATTGAGGGCAAATAAATCGCCAGGGCCTGATGGCCTACATCCTAAGGTATTAATGAAAGTGGTGGTAGAATTAGTGAACCCAATGTTTATAATATTCCAAAATTTCCTGGACACAGGAAAGATTCCAATTGATTGGAAAAATACTAATGTAATGCTCTTATTTAAAAAGGAAGGGAGGCAAAATATGGGAAATTACAGACCAATTTGTTTAACATCTGTTAGGAAAGTGTTAGAATCAATTACCAAGAAAGTAATATCTGGACATTCTGAAAGTCAAAACACTACTCAGTCAGCATGGTTTTATGAAGGGCAAATCATGTTTGACTACTTAGGTAGAGTTCTTCGATGTAATAAGCAAAGTTGATAATGGAGATCCTGTAAATGTAGTACATCCGGACTTCTGGAAGGCATTTGATAAGGTTTGAAAAGATTAATTCACAAGGTTAAGTCACATGGGATTAGGGGTAATTTCTTAGCTTGGATAGTTGATTGACTGATGAACAGAAGACAGAGAATCAGGATAAATGTTTTTCCTGGATTGCAAGAAGTAATTAGTGGGGGCCACAGGGTTCAGTCTTTGGGGTTCACTTATTTACAATTTATATTCATGATTTGGATACAGGGATAGAAGACACTCTAGCCAGATTTTTAGATGATACAAAAATAGGCAGGATAGTAAATTACAATGAGAAAATACGAACCTTACAAATGGATATTGATAGATTAGGAGAGTGGGCCAAAATGTGGTAGATGGAGTTTAACGTGGATAAGTGTGAGATCGTGCATTTTAGTCAGAAAAATGGAAAGATGGCTTATTATCTAAATGGGGAGAGATTTCGGAGTGCTCTGGTGCAGAAAGATCTGGGTGGCCTTGTTCATGAGCCACAAAAAACTAGCATGCAGGTACTGCAGATAATAAAACAAATGGAATGCTGGCATTTTTAGCTAATTTATAGCTAAAGGAATAGAATATAAAGCTAAGTATTGTTGCAACTATACAAGGCATTGGTGAAGCCACACTTGAAATATTCAGCAGTTTTTTTTAATCCCCTTATTTGAGGAAAGACGTGGTGATGTTACAGGCAGTTCAGAGGAGGTTCACTAGATTGATTCTAAAGATGAGAGGCTTGTCATGTGAAGAGAATTGTACAATTTAGGGCTACACTCTCTGGAATTTAGAATGAGGGAAGATCAAATTGAGGTATGCAAGATGATAAAGTAGACATGGAGTGGATGCTATGTCTATGTCCATGTCCCATGAATGAATAAAAAAAATGCTGCAAAGAGGCCATAAAATTTCACCGCATTGTTTTTCCCATCTGTTGTATAACCTCATGTGCCATCTCCCTTCAAGGTTCTAGTTTTCCTTTGAATAGGACTGATGACATTTCTTAACTAGCATCACGTTGTTAGAGCACGATCATCACAAGGACTGTAGCGGTTCAAGGATGCCAAACAACAGCTTTTTAAAGGGCATTATGGATGGGTGATGAATGTCGCTTTATGGCACCTGCATCTCAAAATTTCCCTCCAAAGGGAAGCGAATAGCCCAAAGTAAAATGTCAAGACAAAGTTTTAACACTCATGAAAATAACAATTTCAAAGGCACAATCTTATGACCTCGTCCCGCCAGATGCAAAAATTGAGAAATGCTCCTGATTTTTTGTTTTTGCCTCCCCTGATTCTTTCTGGGCACATAGTTGCAACTGGTCATCACAGATGGTCTCCACTAGTGGGAGACCAGACATGTTAGCCATCCTAATGGAATTGGAGACTATTGAAGTCCCCAGGGGATCAGGATCAGGGCTGGACAGTGCCTACTGGGCACCCTGGTGGTGTCTACTGGGCACCATGATTGTGCTGGGGAGTGGCAAGATGGTGAGGCCTGAGTCGGGGCTGAGCCAGAATAGGGATGAAGCAACAATGGGGATGGGAGGGAAGGCAACTTTGCAATCTACCAGGATGGCGATAAGGGAGAGAGGGAACTCTTCAGCGATGGCGTTCAGCAGATGGGAAATTTGCAAAAAGCCATCGACTGGCATGTGGGCAGGAGAGTAGATGTTGAAATTGATTTCTTGGATCCCATCCCTCCTGACTCCAGCCCAAAATGCTGATCAAAGATCAGTGAAAGGGAATCTGAACTTTTGAACAGTTTCCAACTAAGAGTAGTTAGCAGAAAGTAGTGTAATACATAATACATTTTTAATCTGAATCATTCTGACTTTAAATGTGGCTTTTCTAACAAACAGGATTATGAGGGGGAAAAACTGAGGAGAGAAAAGTTATGTAGGATAGTGTCTCTGACCTCATATCATGAATGAAAAATGTCTACTCTTGGAATATGACTGTAATCTCTTGGCTCAAGCATGGGCTGTTGCAGGACAAGAAATTGAGATAATGGACTTCTAGTACAAATCTGAAGCTCTATATTCCTGAGAAGCTTGTGAAAATAGTTGTTTGGTTATGGAATAGTTACTTTACCATAACTCTTTTGACAGACTTTCAAGGTGAGACGATTAATATACTCACCACCTGGTGAGCAATAGTTATGATTTGCTCAGAACAATCAATAAGCCATACAAAGCTAACCATTTTTATTAAAACAATGATTTACTGCGCCTTTTGTCAGATCAGAGGTGATTTCATTTATTATTGTCACATGTATTGGGATACAATGAAATGTATAGTTTCTTGCATGCTATAAAGACGAAGACATACTGTTTATAGAGTACATAGGAGAAAGAAAAGAGAGGGTTTAGAATAGTGTTGTTGTTACAGATATGGTGAAGAGAAAGATGGGCTTAATATATAATAGGTCCATTCGGAAGTCTGACCACAGTAGGGAAGAAGCTGTTCGTAAATAAGTTTGTGTGTGATCTCACACTTTTGTATCTTTATCCAACAGAAAAGAATATGTCCAGACTGCATGGGGTCCTTGATTATGCTGGCTTCTTTTCGAAGACAGCAGGAAATGTAAATGGTGTCAATGGGTGGGAAGTTGGTTTGAGTCTTGGACTGGGCTTCATTTACAACTCCTTCATAGTTTTTTCCCCCAGATTTGGACAGAATAGGAGCCGTACCAAGCTGTGATACAATCAGAAAGAATGCTTTCTATAGTGAGTCATAGCGGATATGCCAAATTGCCTTAGCTTCCTGAGAAAGTAGATTGTTGGGCTAAAGAGAAGGCTGCTTCAAAGTATTTTCAATCCATGATGTCCTAGCAGTTTATTAACACTATATCATAGGGCCTGCCTCTTTCCCCAAACTGGTGCTGGGGAATGGCAGCAACAGAGGAATATCAAAGAGAAGTGTGTTTGCCTGTGGCAGGTGGGGAAGGAGAGATCAATGAGGGAATGGGTAGCAGAAGCAGTATAGTTTGGATAGTGATATGACAGCTGATATACTGCTGACACACTCCTTTATTGTCTGCTGCATACAAGACTAATAACTTTTCTGAAACAGGGTAAAAAAATAAATGGAAATTGGTGAAAAGCAAATGTTGAGCTGTCTTTCTAGTTTACTTTACAGCAATATTCAAGGTCTCCTTATCCATCCCATTTATGCTCTTCAGTAGTCCTTAGGTCCTCTATTAACTTTGCCCGCTCTAGAAATTGTTACTGTTAAGACTCTAAATTTGTCCTGTTGCTGCTTTCTCTTCTCTTAAAGGCATACTTGCCATACATTGGAATATACTTGACATAATCATGAGATATGTACTTGCTGTACCATAAGATATATGAAAGTAGAAATTTGATGTGTGGTGCTAAAACAAACTTAATGCCCTTTCCAGGGGGTATAGTGTATTATCAGATGCTTTCTGCGTGGCCTGCAGCAAAAGAGGAGCATAAACAGGTTTTTCTAATATATTTGTGCACTGAATATAGTGTTGATGGTGAGGCCAACAGTTGTTATACATTTTCTTCTGCTTTGAGAAGGGTGGTAAGCCATTGCCTTGAAGTACTACCATCTTTGTGGTATAGGTATACCCATGTTGAAAGAGAATTTCAGTATTTTGATCCCACAACAGTGGAGGGACAATGATTATAGGTCCAAATCAGGATGATATATGGCTTGGACGGAATCCTGCAGGGGTGATGTTCCCATGTATCTGCTGCCTCTGTATTTCTAGGTAGTTGGGGTTATGAGTATAGGATATGATGTTGAAGAAATGGTGCAAGATGCTTCAGTGCATCTTGAGGGTAGTACACACTACTGTTATTGCCCATCAGTGTGGGGTGGATGAATGTCCAAGGTATTGGAGAGGATAATGATCAAGCAGTTGTTTTGTCTTGAATTGCAGAGAGCTTCTTGAGTGCACTCATTCAGGTAAGTGGAGAATATTCCAACATTATCCTGACTTATGGCATACAGAAACATAGAATGTAGGAGCAGGAGGTCATTTGGCCCTTAGAGAGCCTGCTCCATCTTTCACGATTATGACTGATTATCCTACTCTGTGACATCAATACGATGCAATGAGAGAGAGCTGATTGTGAGATGCTGCTTCCAACGAAATAAACTTTTTAATTTCAACATGAGTACACAATTCCCACAGCCACTTTGGATTCCTTTTCATAACATTCCCTTGGCCAACATTAATAACAAAAGCCAGTACCTAAAATCTTTACGAAACATCTTATGTAGCGTATAAACAGAAATGAGCTACTTGTGCTTGAGCATTCCCTTCATACCCATCTCTTGAATGCGCTTGTATGCTGTAATGCTCCTACACAGTGCTATCCCAGTGGCTTGTATGCTCTAATGCTCCTACACAATGCTATTCCCCATAGTTAATAGACCACTAAATTTTGTTGTTGGAGACTGCAGGATCTCGCAGGATGTCCTCAAGTATCTTGGTCTTGTGGACACGCCGTTAGACTATATCACTTTGCAGCAGTCTGGCTGAGAAGCACCAGCAGGGGCACGGCAAAGTATAGATTGTCAGAAATTCCTGTGACTACTAGTCCAAATTCAACTCCAAGTAGGCCTGACTCAGGCCAGATTTTGCTGAAATTTGGCTTCCTGTCAATCTTTCAGCCAAATCTTCTGTCTCTTCTGGGCCCCCGAGATCACCATTGAAATCAACAGTCTGCTTCTTTAAAAGTTTTCTGAGATCCAGTTCTCCATTCATTGACTTCAGCCCAGTTCAGTCTAATTTTTTCCAGCCATGCATGAACCATCAACACAGGATAGTTTCCCTTAAGAACATACTGCACAATACAGGCCCTTTGGCCCTCTGTGCCGAACTATGTCTGAACCCAAGATCAAGCTATCCTATTCCCCTCATTCTGATTTGTTCCATGTGCCAATCCAATAACTGCTTGAAAGTTCTTAACGTGTCCAACTCCATTATCACAGCAGGCAGTGCCTTCCACACCACAGTCACTCTGAGTAAAGAATCTACCTTGGACATCCCTCCTATATCTCCCACCATGAACCTTATAGTTATGCCTCCTAGTAACAGCTACATTCACCCAAATGTGCACTCTATCTATCCCCCTCATCATCATACAAACTCCTATGCTCCCTTATGTATTGTGCCATTCTATTTCATGTAGCCTTCCCAGTTAAGTAATCAACCTTCACATCAGCAGTGCAGCTTCCCTTTAATAGGCAGTTTACTTTTAAGAAGGGAAGGCAGGTAAGGCCATATGGTTTGATTGAAAACATTGCCTGGCTTCCCTGCAAGTTGCAGAGGTCACAGGTAGGGTTTAGGAGAGGAGATTGCAGTCGCTTTAGCTAACATCACAATTATTCAGATGGGATGGATAGATAATATATTTTTGTTAACTAACTTGATGTAAATGGTCATAGGCTGATCACAAATCATGACCTGAGAGAAGAGACTGTCCAATTTTTTAGCCTGATGGTTCAGAATTTCTAAAGCACAAATAAGATTAACCAGTTTAGACATCTTTCCCTTGCTTTTGTTAATAACTAATTCAGCTGAAACCAACCTTTTACACAAATGATTAGATTCCTTTAAAGTTGGTTGAGTATATAAATGATCTTATTTAGTCCAACTTCAAGAGTGGAAATCATAAGGAATTTACGTTTTAGTAGAGTAAGAATAGTTGCTCAGGTTTTAAAAGCATCTGTGCCTCGTGTTAAACTGGTGCCTGAGGAATAACTGGTATCTCCATATTATGGCTTGAGGAATAGCCAGTAGGTACAATTTAATTTTTTGGAAGGCATTTAGCACAGTTCTAAATCTGATATTTGCTTAATTGCAGGAATAATTCTTGGAACTAATGGCATATTATTATGTTAGTTTGAAAATTACCTTTGCAATGGAAAGGAATGATGGTGATTGAAGAAAATTTTGGTTGTGAATAACTAAAGTTCCATAGGATCTATTCTGGTTCTTGTCCTGTTGATGAATAGTGTCAGTGATATTCTGATGATTGATAACATTAAAAGAGATCTGGATTCAGGAAGTAGGGCTAAGAAACAGCAGATGGAATTCCATATGGATAAATGTTAGTCAATGCAGATTGACAAATGAAATGTAGAACAATGGATAAATACCCACTGACAGAGGGAAGAAGAAAAGGGTATGAATGTGATAATCAAACATTCATTAAAAGTATCCAATTGTTTGTGAGGCTGTCATCAATAAGCTTAATCACCAAGTATAAAGATACAAGCATTGGATTACTGTCTTTATCTTTTATAACTGGTAGACAAAAACACACTTTGGTATTATCTGTCAATTTTTAAAAGGGCACTGACATATTGGATGCTCTGGCACTAATTCTTGGTGTTTTGAAGAAGAGGTGCAACTGTCTTCAAAATCTTAGAATAAGAAGCAGGATTTTCAGAAAATCGTAGAATCATAGAACCCTACAGTGCAGAAGGAGGCCATTTGATCCATCAAGTCTGCACTGACCACAATTCCACCCAGGCCATACCCCCCATATCCCTACATATTTTACTCACTAATCCCTTTAACCTAAGCATCCTAGTTCACTAAAGACTAATTTTAGCATGACCAATCAACCTAACCCGCACATCTTTGGACTGTGGGAGGAAACCAGAGCACCCGGAGGAAACCCATGCAGGCATAAGGAGAATGTACAAACTCCATACAGACAGTGACCTGAACCGGGAATCGAATCCAGGTCCCAGGAGCTGTGAAGCAGCAGTGCTAACCACTGTGCTACCATGCCGCCTTTCTAAAACTGATTGTGTGGTAGGCTGGATGCTTTTCCTGTCAACATAATTGAGGAATAATTTTGTACTCGATCAGTCACAGATATTGATGGTTTGCTTTATTTTCCTCCACTCCTCACCAAACGGTATTGCTTTATGTAGAGGTATAATTCCACTGATAACATCTGCTGTCTAGTTGTCCAAGTAGCACCTTTTGGCTAAGATCAAGTGTCAAATCAAACCCAAGATGGCGTGCAATGCCTTATCTTGTCATCTTGGATCTTATTTATCTCTTGTGGAGCTTGAATTGGATTTTGACTTTGGCTTTCGGAGCAAGCATGGAATGGATTTTGGTTTGCCAAGTCCACTTGTTGGCTTTGTAAATTTAAAGGAGTACTTTTATTTTAAAACTCCAATTCAATGACTCGAATATAGCATCCTTTTGATCTAAAGTATCCTGAGGCATTTCTGTGATCTCATGTCATGTGTACTCTGTCTAAAACCAGCTTCTTGACTCATTTGGCTGGGATTCATCAACCTCATCATGGCTGGGATTCTGCAGTTCCACTGCTGTGAATGGAGATTTAGTTAGGTGGCAAATTCTCCGTTCTCATGGGCAGTGGTGATGGGGCATAGAACATCGGAGAATTCTGGCCATTGTCAGCTGAAGCTTCATCCTGAACCATTTATTGGCAGTTTTTGTTAATGGTGCTTTGCCGTTGCCATCCATTTTATAGGCAGAATGAGGAGACAAGTCCCTAGTCTGTCTGAACGCAAATCGGAATCAAATCTATATTGTTGGTGTTATTCTGAACCATATGCTTGCCTTCTAAACAACTGAACTAAGTGATGTTGATGTTACTAAGATCAAACGCTATTAAATGGAAAGTCTTTTTCTCTGAAAACAAACACCATCATTAGGGAAATGGTGTTGGAAAAACTAGACCTCAAGGCTCACAAAAATCCCCAGGATCAAAAGACCTGCATCTAGGGTCTTAAAAAAAAAAATGGCCGTAGAGATAGTAGAGGCATTGGTTAACTTTTTAAATCCCTTAGACTCTGTAAGGAGCCCAGTAGATTGTAAAATGGTTAATGTAACACCTTTATTAAAGAAAGGAGAAAGGCAGAAAGTGGGAAACTAGGCCAGTTAACTGAACATCTGTCATAGGGAAATTACAAAATCCATCATTAAGAAGGTTATATAAGGATACTTAAGAAAAGTTATAAGGGATCAGTCAGAATCAGCATGGTTTTGTGTTAGGGAAATTGAATTATTTTGAATAAGTAACAAGCCAGGTGGACAAAGGGAAACGTAAATGTGACGTACTTAAATTTCCAAAAGACTTCTAATGAGGCCTGGGAATGCCAATCAATACATATTAAAGCTGCTTTTTTGTAGGGACATCAACTTCAGAGAGACATTTTTCTCCATCCTCCTAAAAAGGCAGCTAACACAGAAGGGGTACTCTATAAGTTAAATAATGATAGATGGACTAAATGATGCACCTAGAGTTTGGTATTTTTCGCTAAGGTTGATTTTGTTAAAGTTAGCTTGTTGCCAGTTGAAAATTGATCCTGCGATATTTACTGGTACTATGGAGGAAAGTTTCCTAATATAGGATTAAGGAAAACCCAAAGGCTTTTTACTCCTATGTTAGGAATAAAAGGGTGGTTAAAAGGGAGGAAGTGTTAGAGCTTCTAGATAGCATTAAAACTGATAAATCTCCGGGGCCTGATGGCATTTATCCCAGGCTGCTTAGGAAGGTGCGAGGTGAAATTGCTGGGCCTCTGACGCAAATCTTTGTCTCTTCCTTGGACACAGGTGAGGTCCCAGAGGACTGGAGAATAGCTAATATTGTACCGTTGTTTAAAAAGGGTAGTAGGGATAACTCTGGAAATTATAGGCCGGTGAGTTTGACGTCAGTGGTAGGGAAGTTGTTGGAGGGGATTCTTAGGATGTATAGGCACTTAGGGCATTGCGATCTGATTAGGGATACGCAGCATGGATTTGTTAAGAGGAGGTTGTGCCTTACAAATCTGGTAGAATTTTTTGAGGAGGTGACAAATGGTGGACGAAAGGCGAGCTGTTGATGTCGTCTATATGGATTTTAGTAAGGCGTTTGACAAAATCCCTCATGGGAGGTTAGTTGAGAAGGTCAAGGCTAATGGGATACAAGGACAGGTAGCTAGATGGATAAATAACTGTCTTGGTAATCGGAGACAGAGAGTAATAGTGGAAGGGTGTTTTTCTAGCTGCAGGTCGGTCACTAGTGGTGTGCTGCAGGGCTCGGTACTGGGACTTCTTGTATTTGTAATATATATAAATGACTTGGAAGAGGGAGTAAGTGGAGTGATCAGCAAGTTTGCAGACGATACAAAAATGACTGGACTTGTGGATAGTGAGGAGCATTGTCAGGCGATGCAGCAGGACATAGGCTGGTAGCTTGGGCAGATAGATGGCAGATGGAATTCAATCCTGATAAACGTGAGGTGATGCATTTCGGGAGAAAGAATGTAGAGGGGAGGTATATGATAAAGAGTAGACCTATTACGAGTATAGAAACGCAGAGAGACCTGGGGGTGCAGGTGCACAAGTCTCTGAAGGTAGTAGAGCAAGTGGAGAAGGTTGTGAAGAAAGCATATAGTATGTTAGCCTTTATAGGAAGGGATATAGAGTACAAGAGCTGGCCTTTAATGTTGCAGTTGTATGAAACGTTGGTTAGACTCATTTTTAATACTGCATCCAGTTCTGGTCGCCCGACTACCGGAAGGACATGGAGACTCTGGAGAGAGTGCAGAGGAGGTTTACCAGGATGTTGCCTGGTATGGAAGGTCTGAGTTACGAGGAGAGGTTAGGCAAATTGGGACTGTTTTCCTTAGTAAGACGTAGACTTAGAGGAGATCTAATAGAGGTGTACAAGATTATGAGGGGTATAGCTAGAGTAAACAGGGTTAAGCTCTTTCCTAGGATGAACTCGAATGGCACGAGGGGTCACGGGCTTAGGGTGAGGGGGATAAGGTATAATTTGGATGCTACAGGGAGTTTTTTCGCACAGAGGGTGGTGGGGGTATGGAATGCGCTGCCAAGTGGTGGGGGCAGGTACTCTGGAGTTATTTAAGAAATACTTAGATGGACACATGAACAGAATGGGAATGGAGGGGTATAGAAAACTGATTTAAAATAGGGATCATGAGCCTTGGGAGTCCCTGGGAAGTGTATAAATAGATGATGATATTGATGTACTTGTTTTTAATCCTACAGGTGCTTTGGTCCACCTTGTTGTCTAACGAGGGGCATACACACGATGGGCCGTGAGAGGGCTGCTCTTGGATTTTTTTTTTCGAGAGTATCCTAGTGCTTCACGTCGTTAGTGTACGCTTGACCTGGACCATTTGATGGGGCAACACGACAGCTCAGTGACTATCGCTGTGCTGTGCAGATACATGGATTTGGGCCTGTGTCTGTGGGAGTTTGTGCATTCTCCCCATGCTTGCATGGGTTTTCTCCGGGTGCTCCAGTTTCTTCCCATGTTCCAAAGATGTGCTCTTAGGCTAATTGGCAAAACAAATTCTCCCTAAATTGTCTCAAATTTGGTGCTTAATCCGTAGATCTATAAACATGGACAAGGATTGCGGGTAGAGGTGGGAACATCGGGGTGGCGGCGCGGGCTCGTTGGGCTGAAGGGCCTGTTTCCCGTGCTGTTTTGTTCTTTGTTTATCTTTATGATGCATGTCGATGACTTTTTATAGGGTGGTAGTAGTGATCTTGAAGCTATTGTGATTTCTGGGCTGAGGAAAGAATTCCGGGTTGGAAGTCAGACTTCAGGAGCTTTCAAATATATTGGGCTAGAAATTGGACACAGAGTCAGGTATCATTTTATGTCAACAATTTTATTTGGGCAGTATCAGCCCAGTAGCAAAGGTTACAACACAAGATAGGCATTTTTTAGTTTGGCCAACATTTTGTTTGCTCTCATTGTGTCTTCCACTGCAGGATCACTCGTTTTTGTGCTCAACTCTAGGACATCAAAACTAGTGTTCGGTCTGGTCTATCTGCCTAGCCAATTCAGTTGTCCAAACTTCAGAGTTACTCCTTTTCTGTCTTAGAAACCAGCATGACTAATTGTTACTGGGCTGATACTGTCTAAATAAAATTATTGACATAAAATGATACCTGACTCTGTGTCCAATTTCTAGCCCAACATATTTGAAAGCTCCTGAAGCCTGACTTCCAACCTGGAATTCTTTCCTCAGCCCAGAAATGACAATAGCTTCAAAATCACTACTACCACCCCTTAAAAAGTCATTGACATGCATGATAAAGATATCAGAAAACTTTCCTCCATAGTACCAGTAAAACATCGCTGGATCAACTTTCAACTGGCAACAGGCTAACTTTAACAAAATTGACCTTAGTGAAAAATACCAAACTCTCTAGGTGGATCATTTAGTCCATCTATCATTATTTAACTTAGAGTACCCTTTCTGTGTTAGCTGCCTCTTTAGGAGGATGGAGAAAAATGTCTCTCTGAAGTTGATGCCCCTGCAAACAGGCAGCTTTAACATCTATTGATTGGCATTCCCAGGCCTTTGTACCTAACAAAACCAAGAAGATATTTAAAATAGTCTTTCCTGCCATGAGTGAATTTACGCTAAAGTCCTAGTTTCCTAAATGTTTTAAAGTCCTGTTGCCACAAGTGTGGTCTTTGTCTTATAAGTTCCATCAGGAAGTATCTTTTATATGCAAATCTGTCTGAGAGATAGAGCTGTTTGTCCTCTATCTGGTATCCATGTATATCCCAAATGTACTCCAACTATGCAATTCTTGCTATTTAGCATCTTTTATAACTTTTTCATCTAATTTATTGGAAGACACTAAAACCTCCATGAGTATGTGCACTTCTGCTCCTAATAGCATTCATAGTCTCACCTATATTCCGAGATCTTGTCAAGCTACACTCTCTATTTTGCCTAATATCTCATCCTGAACTACCATTGCTATTTCAGTTAATCAGTTCTCATAATTCTGTAACACGTAAATATCAGATGACCCTGGTTCTTCCTCATGCCCACCTACTCTTTCTAAATGAACAAATTAGTAATCTATACCCATTATCCTTGATGAGTGTATCCTAACAGTCTGATTGCCATGTTGTAAAACAATTGTTTTACCATCTATACTTCCCTGGGCCTTTCCATTCAATGAAATTATCTCTCATATAGTATATAATCTCTCTTTGCTGGTGTTGCGTGCTATGTAGTGTGTTTTAACCCGTATATGGCAGACAAATAACTATGAGTAGAAGTCTTATTAGTACAACCAATATTTATTTAAACCGACACAATCAATAATCACTCACTGACCAACAATAAGTTATCTTAAAGAAAATACTAGAATTCAAGTCCAATACAAGACCTTGACTTAATTTTGCATGACTGGCAAGTATCCAAGCAGATATTAGCCTTTATCTGTGCATCAGTCTCGGTAATGATCTGTGTAGTCTTGTCTTTTGGTCTGGTCTGACATTCTGGCTCTGGTCTTTCTTCCTTCCTTCTTGGATGTGGTGGCTCTTCGCTTGCTGACAATGTTCACCATTGTGGTAGCTCATTTGTGGGGTCAGAGAGAGAGAGAGATTCCTGATTGCACAGCACTCTTTATATACGGTTAGGTTTCAGGCCCTTTTTGGCCATTGCCAATCAATTGATCAGGACTTGATCACCTTGATCGATAAGAGTCCAATCAGATGCTACCACACCAATCTCTGGATGTGTCCTTAGCGGCCATGTCTGTAGTGTTGGGGGTATGTTGGTCACATACCTTCCTCCTAAATAAGAGATCACAGCACCCCTATGTTTGGTACACAACCCAGTGTGACCAAAAAGTCTCTTTCATCCTGGAGATGAAACAAGCCAGTGTAACTATAAAGTCCCTTTCATCCTGGAAATGACACACGTTATTCACTTGTCAAAGTTGCAGCCTGTTTGTCTTTAAACTGCAGCCTGTTCATTTAGTTTCTTGCCCAATTGTCCCAGGGTGCTTTACAAAACGCCATTTTAGATGGCCTGTTTGGCTACAGTGGAAAACATGTTTGATGGCCTTAGTTGAAAGGGTCGAGAGCTTCATGTTTTGAGGTGTCCAGATCACCAACAAACTGTCCTGGTTCTCCATGTCGACACTATACTTAAGAAAGCCCATCAAACCCTTTACTTTCTCAGAAGACTAAGGAAATTTGGCATGTCAGCTCTGACTCTCTCCAACTTTTACAGATGCACCATAGATTCTTAATTAAGGACCCCACGTACCGCCGACATTCTCTTTTCCATCTTCCACTGGGGAAAAAGATACAAAAGTCTGAGGTCACATACCAACCAACTCAAGAACAGCTCCTTCCCTGCTGCTGTCAGACTTTTGAATGGACTTACTTTGCATTAAATTGATCTTTCTCTACACCCTAGCTATGACTGTAACACTACATTGTGCACTCTCTTGTTTCCTTCTCTGAACAGTATGCTTTGTCTGTATAGTGCACAAGAAACAATATTTTCACTATGTTAATACGTATGACAATAATAAATCAAATCAAACAATATGCCTTGAAGTGCTGCAATTCTTTCAGAAACTTCTGTTTCCAGAAATGCTCTTCTACTTATATGTAATGTATTTAAATGCTCAGAAAAGAGCTAATTGTAATCCCTTTCCAATATGGAGGTTGGCCATTCAAAATGGATGGAATATTAGGATTTCTACCGAATGCTAATTGATACAGGTTATAGCCACCGATCATCTGCAATGAATTCTATTGCCCATGCTAACTCTGAATTTAACTTGCAATCTGGTCTAGCTGCCAAAACTTTCTGGAGCATGTCATCTACTATCATATGAAGGAGGAAGCAGATTGAACAAACAATGTTAGTAGGCATTCACTGGCAGCTGAATATAGTTTGTGGGGAATGTGAACAGTTTGAAACTGTATCTCTATCTCTGACTGACTGGAATGCTCTCTGTTGCTCCACCTGTTCATAGAGCTTATCTTGTAACTCTACATCTGTTCGTTTACCTCTGTTTCTTCAGTTGGCCATTTTTAAAGTTCTCTATTCCAGCAAGTAATCAAATGGTTTCACCCTTTCTTTGGAATAGTGTTAATCAAATAGCCTGGTAGAGCATGAATTAATTGATTTTATTTGAGAGTTATAAATATTCAAAAGGGTTTGTTAAAGAAAATGCTATTTGCCAAGATAGATGTACCTTAATTTGCGTAAAATTCCTGGGGATTCACTTGAAACAAAAACCTGCTGAGAGACAGGAAGGACCATAATCTGCTCTTGGAACAGTAGTATTGGTGAAGGGTTTGCATCTGTTGCACAAATGTGTCCCATTTGTTGGGATAGGGCTGACCCGATGGGCTGAATTCTGTATTGCAAAGGGGGAGCCCACTACTGCTACTGGAGTACAAGCAGAGACTGTTAGATTTTCATAGGGACCTATATGTGAGCCAATGTTTTAAGCTGTTTTCATGCCTGTGGGGAAAAAAAGAGGCCCATCCCTCCTAGTATCAATGTGAAGGGATTACTCCCATGTTCCAGAACCTATCACTAGTTTTCTTCTGGCAGGTGACAAGTTTTTTTTGTTCATTTTCACCATTACTTAATGGGATCACTGATGCGAAGCAACTTCAATTTTGCTGCTTCTTTGACTTCCTTCACACCTCCATTGGTCCAAGTTGCAATTCTATCCACCCATCCAATTTTTTTCTTCCTCTTCTGTTTTTACTCTAAATCTCTCCTGCTGTCTCCAGGATAAGACTGTTTTATCAGCACTTAGATATCTTTCTATCTCATTGTCCTTGGCAGCCATCTTGATCCCTAAGTTATACTTTTGATCTAACCCACTCATTTTCTTCCTGCCTATCCAGCAGATTTTGAGCTCCTCCACCACATCTATATTTCAAAAGCTATTATTCTTTTCTCATCCTGTTTCTTCAGAATAAGTCTTGCATTCAGAGAATGCAACATTCCACACTAGAAGTTTTTCAGTTTCATGGTGATGCTTTTAGATTTCCTGATGGTATTTAAATCACTGATCAAACTTCTTGTCATAGCCAATCTAACCTGAATTTTATCCTTGTATGTAACTCCAGTTTTACCATTGAATCAAGATTATCAGAAACTAGTAGAAGCACCAGAAGTGTGAACTGAAACAATGATAGATGCAATGAAAGTGATTACTAATGAGATATCATCATCAAGTGAATGGCCTTGCAAGTAGACTGCATCTGATGGTCATAATACCCAAGGTAGAAGTACACAAGATTGTCCAAAATATAATACACAAATCTCAGTGGACACATATCTAGGGGACAAATTTGAGCCCACATCTCCATCTTCAGGAATGGTAATATATACTCAAAACTTCTGATCTTCCAGTTCTGTTTCCGAGGTCATCATCGCAGACGCCAGAGCAGCCTTCTGATATGTCAACCTACTGTAGCAATTGGCCCTCATGAGAACCGGGACGAACACTTAGATCCTGCGCAGTCCAGCCGGCGGGAATATTTTCAGACCTCTCTAACCTCTCTTTTCACCAATCTGAGGTCCCTATCTGTTTCAAGTAGATGACCATCATCCTGGTACAATGAAAAGCCAAACAGCGTGCCTTAATGTCTATCATCTGGTAGTTTTGACATGTATCATTATGAAGTGCTTCAAAAGGTTAGTCATGGCACAAATAAATTCTGGCCTCCCAGCTTGCCTGGATCCATGAGTTTGTCTACCACTACAATGGTCCAGAGCAGACGCCATCTCCTTGGCCAAACACTCAACCCTGGACTACCTAGACAACAAAGACACTTATTGTCAGACTCCTATTTATTGACTACAGTTTAGCCATCAGCACCATTATTTCTACAAAACTCAACTCCAAATTCCGTAGCCTGGGGCTTGGCTTTTCCCTTTGTGACTTATTAACCCATGGACTGCAGTCAGTAAGGGTAGGCAACAGCATCTCTTCCATGATCATCCTCAAGACCAGTGCCCCTGTTCCTCAACCCCTTACTATACTCCTTAAACACCGATGACTTTGTGGCCAAAGTCTTCCTCCAACTCGATTTTCAAGTTTGCTAATGACACCATTGTGGTGGGCTGGATCTCAAACAATGATGAGATGGAATACACGAGATGGAGGAACTGATGCTACAGCAATAATTTCTCCCTTAATGTTAACAAAATGAAAGAGATAGTCATTGACTTTAGGCAGCGTGGTGGAGGACATGCCTTTGTTGACATCAGCTTGGATCAAGTGGAAATGGTCAAGAGCTTCAAGTTTTTAGAAGCCCAGGGACAGCATGGTAGCACAGTGGTTAGCACTGCTGCTTCACAGCACCAGGAATGTAGGTTCGAGTTGTGGCTTGGGACACAGTCTGTGTGGAGTTTGTACTTTCTCCTCCTGTCTGCATGGAGTTCCTCTGGGTGCTCCGGTTTCCTCCCACAGTCTGAAAGACATGCTGGTTAGGTGCATTGGCCCAAATAGGCACTGGAATATGGCAATTAAGGGAATTTCACAGTAACTTCATTGCAGTGTTAATGTAAGCCTTACTTCTTACTAATAATTCTGACTGTTCAGGGACACAGGGAGAATTTAGTATATCCAGTCTGCCTAACATGCACATCTTTGGACTGTGGGAGGAAACTGAAGCACATGAAGGAAACCCATGCAGATATAGGGAGAACGTACATACTCCGCACAGTCACCCAAGGCTGAGAATAAAACCTGGGTCTGTGGTGCTGTGAAGCTGCAGTACTAACCACTGTGCCTCCCACAGTGACCGTAACATTATATTCTGCCCCTCCTTTTTTTTCTTTATGTATGGTATACTTTATCTGCATAGCCACAAAAAAAAATACTTTTCACTGTAAATTAATACGTGTGGCAAAAAATCATATCAGTAGTGTGAAACATGCTGTAGATCCCAGGAAGCTCATTTTAATACATGATGATTCATTAGCGAGCATTGAATTCCAGGACTCCCCATCCCGCAGCCTTACTGGATATTCAGTGGGCGCTGGCGTAACATCACGATCATTCTATTTACGACTGCTGTACACAAATATAAACCTGGATAGGGAGGTTCAACTCAGTGATGTGAATCCTAGAATTGCATTTCAGGGAGAGCTCGGGACGCGTCACTTGCAACCTTTACCTGCCCTTCATGTCAGGGAGTCACTTGCTTTAAAGGGGTTGTGAAGGCTGGTATGCAGGCAGCACTGCTGTGTCCTCCTTCCTGGATTCCTGTACATATTGCAGCTAAGATGTGCCCTTCCTTGGTGAGAACTGACCAGAAGGTGGGAGGGTTTGAAAGCAAGAGACTTGGCATTGGTGCCAACTTAGTGAATTACCCAGCTGGATTCCCGTGAACAGCCGGCTGTCAGAGCTCACTGGAGGATTTTGGAATGGGCTGTGTCTCCCCTCAAGTGGCCTGAAGCAGCCACACGTTTGTGGAGGATAGCTGCTGTGCCATTGGAACTTGGGGAGAGAAACTGACCAAAACCAATTGTCAGGGATATTTGTGTGTAACAGTTGATTGCAATGTGTCATGGAAGACTGCTCAGCCCTGCACCTCTTGTGACCTGAGAGAAACAGAGTGCCCTCTAGAAATGAACTGGACGTGTTAATTGCTGGCTTCGTGATTCAGGATGTCAAACAGAAAATAAATCAGGAGATAGAAAAGGCACGTAAAAAAAGACAATATTACAGTAATCATGAAGGATTTCAATATGCAGGTGGACTGGGAAAATCAAGTTAGTAGTGGACCCCAAGCTAAAAAATTTGTGGAATGCCTACGGGATGATTTTTTGAAGTGGCTTATGCAAGAGTTCAGTAGGTAATAAGCACTCCTGGATCTGATGATGTGTAATGATGGTGAGAAGAATGACAAACAGGGCATATATAGATACAAACTCAATTACAAAATAATAGTTGGAATGTGAACCTTTACAGGAATCAAGTCTTGTGCCTATTTGTGAACACAGCTCCCACTCACCTGAAGAATGGCCATGCTCTGAAAGCTTGTGGCTTGTGCTATCAGATACACCTGTTGGACTTTAACCTGGTGTTGTGAAACTTCTTAATGTGCTTACCCCAGCCCAATGCCAGCATCTCCATATGATGTGAAATGAGGCAGACTTGATCAGGGAACTTAAGATGAAGGAACCAGTAGGGGGCAGCGACCACAATATGATAGAATTCACATTGCAGTTTGAGCGGAAATCTTGGAATTGGATATAACGGATTGAGTAATTGAATAAAGCGAATCCACAAGGCCATGAGGGAGGAGCTGTCCAGATTTGATTGGAAAGGGAGCCTAGCAAGAAAGACAATGGAACAACAGGAGTTTTTGGGAATAATTCAGAAAGCACAACATAACATACTTCCTCTTCCTTGGAATGAATTTAAGAAGAGGATGTGGCAACCATTGCTGACAAGGGAAGTTGGATAGCATAAAGCAGAGGAAAGAGCATACCATGAGGTGAGGGATATTGGGAAACCTTTAAAAGCAAGCAGAGGACAACTAAAAATATAAGGATGGAGAAAATGAAATATGTGGGTAAGCTAGTAATATAAAAGAAGATTGCAAGAGTTTTTTTCGATATGTAAAACGTGAAAGAAAGGCAAGAACAGACATTGGGCCACTGGAAAATGAGATTGGAGAAGTGGTAATGGCAGAGAAGCTGAATGGGTAGTTTGTATCAGTCTTCATGGTGGAAGACACAAGTAACATGCCAGAAAGTCAGGGGCAAAGGTAACCATAATGGCCATCGTTAAGGAGAAGGTGCTAGGGAAGCTGAAAGATCTAAAGGCGGATAAATCACCCGGACTGGATGGACCACACCCCAGCATTCTGAAGGGGATAGCTGAAGAGATTGTGGAGGCATTGTTGGTAATCTTTCAGGAATCACTGAAGTCAGGGTAGGTCCCAGAGGACTGGAAAAAAGCGAATGTAACACCATGTTTAAGAAGGGAGGGAGGCAGAAAATGGGAAATTATAGGCCAGTTAGCCTGACCTTGGTCGTGGGTAAGATCTTGGAGTCTATTATTAAGGATGAAATTGCAGAATACTTGTAAATATATGGCAAAATATTGCTGAGTCAGCATGGCTTCATCAGAGGGAGGTCATGTATGACAAATCTGTAAGAATTCTTTGAGGTGGTAATGAAGAGGTTAGATAAAGAAGATTCAGTGGTCGTGATTTATTTGGTTTCCAGAAAATCCTTGACAAGGTTAGGAGGCAGCTAAATAAGAACCAACGGTAATAGAGCCAAGATACTGGCAGTGGATAGAAGATTGGCTCACATACAGGAGGCAGACATTGGGGATAAGGGGGTCTTCTTCAGACTGGCAACCAGTGTTCTACAAGGGTCAGTGTTGGGACCACAGTTTCTCACTTTATACTTTAATGATTTAGAAGCTGGAACTGAGGGCATGATTGCTAAATTTGTGGATAGTACAAAGATATGTCAAGGGGTAGGCAGAGTTGAGGAAGTGGGGAGGCTGTATAATGGCTTGGACAGGCTGAGAGAGTGGCAGATGGAATACAGTGCGGAAAAGTGAGCTTATCACATTGTTAGGAAGAATAGAGGTAGGATAGAAGAATAGACTATTTTCTAAATGGGGAAAGGCTTCAGAAATCTGAAGCACAAAGGGATCTCGGAGTCCTAGTCCAGGACACACTCTCCAGGTTAACATGCAGGTTCAGTTGGTAGTTAGGAGGTCAAATTTAATGTTAGCATTCATTTCTAGAGGGCTAGAGTACAAGAGCAGGGATATATTGCTGTGTAAGGCTTAGGTCAGGCCCCGTTTGGAATATTGTGAGCAGTCTTGGGCCCTATACCCAAGGAAGGATGTGCTGTCTTTGGAAGGAGTCGAGAGGAGGTTCACAAGAATGATTCCAGGAATGAAAGGTTTGTCATGAGGTATGGATCTATACCTGGAGTTTAAAAGGATTGGGTGGGGGAGCGGGGGGGTGAAATCTAATTGAAACTTAGAGACCTAGATAGAATGGAAGTGGAGAGGATGTTTCCACTAGTGGGAGAGACTAGAACTCAAGGGTATTACCTCCTTTTAATATTAAGATGAGGAAGAACTTCTTTAGCCAGAGGGTGGTGAATCTGTGGAACTCATTGCCACAGAGGGCTGTGAGGCCAGATCATTAAGGTAGAGATAAATAGGTTCTCGTTAAGGGGATCAAGGGTTATGGGGAGAAGGCAGGAGAATAGGGATAAGGATCATATCAGCCATGGTTGAATGGCAAAGCAGACTCAGTGGGCCAAATAGTCTAATTCTGGCTCCTGTATCTTATGGTCTAATGTACCACGCTTCTCAACCTCATCCAACATCTTTACCCAAAGGGTGGTTCGGGAGTGGAATGCCCTGCCTGCAGCAGTTGTAGATGCGCCAAGTTTGGTGGCGTTTAAGAGGTTAGTTGATAAGTATATGGAAGAGAAGGGAATGGTTTAGTTTGGAGGGGCATTGCTTTTTATATTGGTCAGCGCAACATCGAAGGCCGAAGGGCCTGTTCTGTGCTGTTATGTTCTATGTTCTAACATCCTGGTGAGAGCTCCATTGGAAAAGCAATGTGCGGATTTCTTGGCTGCCACGTCCTGCAATTGTGCTGGAATTAGTGCTACATATCCCTGGGGAGCCGTATATAGGGAGTTCCACAGGGCTAGGGAGGTAAATCAAAGGGAACACGTCAACTGAGTCACTCACCTGATGAAGGAGCAGAGCTCCGAAAACACACGATTTGAAACCAACCTGTTGGACTTTAACCTGGTGTTGAGAGACTTTTTACTGTGTATACCAGAAAGTCTAACAACAGTTGTAGACAAACGCTTAAGGAAAGATTTTCACTACTTTGACTGTTTCCTGATATTCTAATTTCCCTTGGGGGGAAAAAGAATTTTGATGCATGCAATTGTTGCTTTGGGAAGACTCATGCAGATACTTTTGGGCCTGCCAATTCTGGTAGCAGAGCGTAGACAGCCATGGGGTGGGCAAATACCAAGGCAGAATGATTAGAATGCCCACCTTGATACTCTGAGACTTTGTCCTAATTGTTTTACAAACAGTTAGGCCTTCCCACTCTTACCCTTCATGCCAACTCATGCCCCCTTGTAGTCCCCATTGTGTCTCCAGTGCCATTTACCCAGTATCAACCATGGGCATAACTCAAGAGCCATATAAAGAGGAAAGAAAAATAAACTTCCAACATTATAATACAGCTCTCATTCATAGAATCTATTAAAAGCTCTTAAACAGATTAATTGCTTGAATGTATTTAAAAACAAAGTTCTATTCAGATGTCACATCAAATACAACCAGTCCTTTAATAACCATTTCAACCTGGCAGACAAACTGGGAATTTAGATACCTCTGTTAAGGTAATTGTGGCATTTGAAACTCAGCCAAATGTTATTTGAAAACCATCTTTAATAATTGTTATAAAACACTTCACAAATCAAAGTTATCAAACATTAAATAAAAAATCATACTAGTTGCTCTTGATTAATTCATAAATTTTGGTCTCATGAGTGGCAGTGGAGGCAGAATGGGGACTACATGAGCACATGAGTTGGCGTGAAGAGTTTGAGGTGTCATGTGGGTTATGTAGGGAAAGGGAGAATGAAGGGTAAGGGTTGGAAGGCCTGACAGCTTGTAAAGCAATTGGGACAAAGTCCCAGAAAATCAGAGACTGGGCCTTGATGAGTTGCAGCCAAGGTTATTGAAGGAAGTCACACAGGAAATGGCTGAGGTAATGATCACTGTTAAACAATTTTATGTATGCATATTGTGCTAGCAAGGGTAACCAAGATAATTATAGATTAGTTAATCTAAAAGCAGATGTGGACAGAGAATCAAGGTGGGACTTCAAACTGTGATGACATAATAGTAGCCCTTGGGGAAATGTCAACAAAGACTTCTATCAACATGGGGTCTGTTTGTCCTCAGCAGTGAGTTCAAATGGCCCTGTGGCATTTAGATTTCTCACTGTGTGAATCATGTCATGATCCTTTTCCACCTTTGACAGAAGTTGGACCTGTCAGAAATGGGGACAGGACTTTTGCATTTGTTTCCCAACCTTCATTTTTAAAGGTCTGCAGACTTTACCTGACTCTGCAAAATGAGATAAAATGGGTTAGTATTTCAAAGTTTATGTATTAGTTCAAGGATAGGTGCCATGAATTAACAGATATTTGATTTGATATCTCTGATCTGTGAAATGTTTTATAACATTTACTATGGTAAAATAGTTTTTTTAAGTACAAGTTGCTTTTATAACTGTCTCTTTAGCAGTGGACTTTAACAAAAATAGGCTTAAAAGATATTAGACTATAATTTCTTGCCTATTTATAGTACAGAAATGGTGCAGTCTGGGCAGAAGGGAGAAATTTGGATGGGAAACATTTCAGAAGTTAAATTTTTGTAAAGTAGGGCAGTGAATCCACTAGCTCCCTCCATGTTGACATCATATTTGGAAGCTGGACTGAGAGATGGTCTTGCCCCAGATATCATGGCAATCCCTCCAGCAAATGGTCAGTGGCCATGAATCATACGTTCTCATCAGTGCAGAAAGAGGCTATTCAGTCCATCAAGCTTGCACTGACAACAATCCCACCCAGTTCATATCCCCCTAATGCTATGTATTACCCTGTTAATCCCTCTGACATGAAGAGGAAAGTAGCATGGCCAGTCCACCTAACCAGCACATCTTTGGGAAGAAACCGGAGCACCCAGAGGAAACCCACATAGACACAAGGAGAATATGCAAACTCCACAGTCACCCAAGACTGGAATCAAACTCGGGGTTCCTGGCACTGAGAGGCAGCAGTGCTAATTACTGTACCACTATGGACACACTTGCTGTGCACGTACTATAAGCAAAGTACACTCAAGAGAAATTAAATATTGTCACTAAAGTGGAAAATTAACTATAGAGAAGATTAGCAATTTTACCATTGGCTATTTTTGGTTAAACTTGCCTCTGACTAATGGAATGCCGAGGTAGAATTTCAAAAGCCTCTTATTTCTGTAGATTGAGTTTGTATATGCCTTCAATTTTTATGCAAATAACTCCACCTTTGGAACAAGGTCATTACAAGGGCAAGCTAACAGGCGAAAGTCTGCATCCTTTCTCTGAGTAACAATTATGAATTGTGTATTATATTTTCAGGCACAAAGAGAACTGTGTTTGTTTGCCTGAAATAATGATTCATATTTTAACTATTGACCAGTTCATCAATTTGAATCATGTTTGTCAACTCTATAAATGACCGAGTGCCAACATTTAATTCAACCCAGTTTTTCCTCTTTCTGATTCCATTCATTTTCACCTTGATTATGCATGCTACTGTCTTGTATATCTTTATCCTGCCTGAAACTGAATGCTGCAGAAAGCATCAGAGCTCTTATATACAAAATCTTGTACCTTTTCCCCAATCATTAAATATATATAATTGAGATATTTTGTTGCAGTCTTAGCCTGTAAGCAAACAATTTGAACAGGTGGAAATTCAGCATCTCCTGGTTCTGTGGCAGCTCCTTTACAGTATTGTCTTCAAAGAGTATCTCTCTGTCTGCTCCCTCCATCCTGCCCACCCAGAAATTGGATTTAAATGCTCCTTGAATTTTGTTATAATTCAATAAAATTTAGTTTGAACCGAACAACAATAGGATTTATTTGTAGCCTTTTAAATTTGCAAAGAAATGCAAATTTAAATTACTACTGTGACATTTGAATTTTAAAATTCAAAAATACATACTAGTGTATCATTTAGAGCCCTGTGTTAATCCCATCAATACTGAATGTATTTATTAATAATTAAATTCTGAGCGATGCCTTCAAAAGCATGCAGTGAGAAGTAACGTGATACTGCTTAATGCATTTGAACTGCTAATAGAATCTTTGATGAAAATTAACACACCCACTTAGTTACGCACCTGTGGCAAATTCAGCTTCCAGCCGTATGTTTTCATTTTAACTGAAGGCTGCACAAAGACACTGGAGGTGCTAATGTCACAATAGGGGTGATGCAGTAGAAGCTGGTTATTATTAACTTCCTCCAATCTCTCATTACAAGACACTACCCCTCTGCCACCCATGGCCTCATCTCGTCAGAAACTCCAGCTAATTTTTTTGCTAGTTTTGTTGCTGAAGGTCTTTCAGATGGCTCGCAGATCTACAATAGCCTAGGGGAAAATAGTATGTTGCTTGTTTCAAATCAGTGATTTATTTCTGCAGTGCGATTTTGCAAGAGCAAAAGCATCTTATTCAAACCTGCCATCAGTCTTAGATCCTAGCTGCCAAGTCTATCCATTACCTATGCACATCAGTGGCAATGTATAACAGCTACAAGATGCACTGCAGCAATGCCCCAAGATTCCTTTAGCATCACCTTACAAACCCACGATCTCTACCAGCTAGAAGCACAAAGGAAGTAGACACACATGGCAACATCACGAACTGCAAGTTCCCTTCCAAGTCACAACAGTATCATTCTTTCTTCATTGTCACAGGTCAAAATCCTGCAACTCGCTTTCTGATACCTCCACAATAGCACCTCACTGTCACCTCCACAAAGGCAATTAAGGATGGGAAATAAATCTTGGCTTGCACATTCGTTCCAGGAAAGAATTTTTAAAAATTGCAATCCTAGTTTTCATTCAAACGCAATCTCATGTGCAGTCTCAAATGTCTTGTCTTAATGTTTTAGATTCAAATTCGCACTCTGTTTATCACTAAGGTTCATCTTAAAGACATTATTCGTCCCTCTTATCAAGTTAGCCTACTACATATTTAAATTGCATGATTGTTTTAAGGGCTGGTGGGAGGATTTGATGATGCCATTGGGGTATTTCACAGACTCCTGCTTTAGCTTAGTTTTCTACTTTGTGCAGCCAACAGCTTCTATAATAAATCTGCTGTTATTTTGAATCTACATGTGAAAACCACATTTTTCTTTAGAAAACCTGAAATAATTAGGACATTAAAAAAGAAAATTTGCAATGATTTGCTTTTGTTGAGAACATTAAGAAAATTTGATTTATTGTCATGTATTAACATAGTGAAAAATATTATTTGCACACTGTACAGACAAAGCATAGAGAAGGAAAGGAGAGAGAGTGTAAAATGTAATGTTATAGTCATAGGGTGTAGAGAAAGATGAATTTAATGCAAGGTAAGTCCATTCAATAGTCTGACAGCAGCAGGGAGCAAGCTGTTCTTGGTAGGTGACCTCAGATTTTTATATCTTTTTCCTGATGGAAGAAGGTGGCAGAAAGAATATTCGCAGTGCATGGAATCCTTAATTATGCTGGCTGCTTTGTAGAGACACTGGGAAGTGTGGACAGAGTCAATGGATGAGAGGCTGATTTACATGATGAATTGGGCTACATTCATGACCTTTTGTAGTTTCTTGCAGTCTTGGGCAGAGCAGGAACCATACTGAGCTGTGATACAGCCAGAAAGAATCCTTCCTATGGTGCATCTGTAAAAGTTGGTGAGAGTTGTAGCTGACGTGCCAAATTCCCTTAGTCTTCTGAGAAAGTAGAAGCATTGGTGGGCTTTCTTAACTAAAGTGTCAGCATGAGGGGGAACCAAGATGGGGATGATCTGGACACCTAAAAACCTGAAGCTCTCGACCCTTTTTACTTCATTCCCATTGATGTAGACAGGGGCATGTTCTCCTTTATGCTTCCTGAAGTCGATGACCACCACCTTCGTTTTGTTGATGTTGAAGGAGAGATTATTGTTGCCGTACCAGTTCATCAGATTCTCCATCTCATTCCTGTATTCTGTCCGAAAAGATCCCAAGTTTAAAATAAAATATTGTGGGTCCTTGAACTTTGAATATTAGAAGGCTGGAAAAAATCAACTGGATTAGAGATCGCGGTGCCAGTGAAGGAAGACCAAGTAAGAAAAAAAGTAGAAAAAATATTGCGCATCCTAGCGAAGAAAGCAAATCAGGAAATTTCCTCTAGGCGGCAGGGCACGTGCACATGTTGTAGTGTGTAGCAACAAAGTGTGAGTCTTGTTACGTGGGGGGAAGCTCTGAGTGATTATAAGAGGGTTTTTTCCTGATCAGAGAAGAGCGAGATTTACCTCGCATATGGAAAGCTTGCTGTACAACTGCCCTTTTTGAAAAATATCTAAAATCAATGGGAGCACTGGGAAGACAGTAAAATGATTAAAAAAAAATACCAATTATACAAGGATTAGCTAAAAGATTTGTACGATCCTTGAAAGGTTCTTTGAAAGCTTCGAGAGCAGGGTTTGTTACCACATTGTGAATAGCTTTTTGGCATCTTATAGAAACACCACCCAAAGCTTACTTCATTACTACTCTTAAAGAGAAAGTTGAGAACTACATTTAATTTGCTATTATCTCCAGAACTTCAGAGGCTGTAGGACATCAACAACATCTGAAGATTTTGGAGAAGAAGTGAGGCTTGTGTCCATATCAACTATAAATCACTCCTTTTTGAAATAGTTACCCTTCCTTTTGGCATATTTGACTTACCTTATGAGGAATAGCACCTTGCAGTATCTCACTTAAATGACCATTACCATTTTTTTCCCATGATGACTTTTTCCCACAAATTTTGTTGTTGCTCCCTGTAGACCAAGATGGCATCCATTAACTGGAACTTTGTCATGGACCACCCCCACCCCCCCACTTCTTGCTTTCAGACAACCGCACAACCTCAAACAGATCATTGTTCGCAGCAAACTACCCAACCTTCAGGAGAACAGTGACCACAATATCACACAACCCTGCCACAGCAACCTCTGCAAGACATGCAGGATCATAGACATAGACGACATCATCAAACATGAGGATACCATTCACCAGATGCACGGTACATACTCTTGCAACTCGGCCAATGTTGTCTACCTAATACGTTGCAAGAAAGAATGTCCCGAAGCATGGTATATTGGGGAGACCATGCAAACACTACGACAGCGGATGAATGAGCATCGCTCAACAATCACCAGGCAAAACAGTTCCCTTCCTGTGGGTGAACGCTTCAGCAGTCATGGGCATTCGGCCTCCGACCTGCGGGTAAATGTTCTTCAAGGGGGCCTTCGTGACACACGACAGCGCAGAGTTGCTGAGCAGAGACTGATAGCCAAGTTCCGCACACATGAGGACTGTCTTAATAGGGATCTTGGCTTCATGACACACTATCTGTAACCCCCGTAACTTGCCTGGGTTAGCAAAAAAACTCACTTACTGTGCTGTCTGGAGAAAACACACAATTCTCCAACAATGCTCAGGATTCCCTTCACACACATTGTTCGCCACTTTAACACTTCAATAGCAGGTTAGATATAAGGATTCGCATTCTAATCAGCAATCTCTGACTGTCTGTGCTGATGTGTGCTATTACAGACCAGAACACTGCACTTGCCTGAGGAAGACACAAGAGTGTTGAAAGCTCGCTTTTTTACTATCAAATAAATCGGTTGGATTAATAATTGGTGTTGCTAAATTCTTGCATGGAAAAAAAACCCAGAGCTACAAACACAGAACCTGCAGGGTATTGGAAGTGGTGGATTTACAAATGGGAAACTAAAACCAATTATGAAGATCTAATCATATGATTCAACAGGACCCAAATATCATTGGCTTTTGAATGTGGAAAGAGAAATATTTGTTTTGTCTAGGAGAAGATGCCAAACCTCAGTGTGGACAAACAGCCCATAAGTTTTGCATTGTATTTAATTGCAAGGAGCACCAAACCTCATGAGGTCTAGAGTCAATGTTGAGGACTCCCAAGGTCACTCCCATCTGATTGTATAGTGGCAGGGTCAGCCAAGCTATTGGGGCCAGATATGCTCAGGAATGGTGAAGGAGGAGTTTGACCGTAAGGTATGAATCATGGGTATGACTGTCAGGTTGTTGCTTGACTAGTAAAAGCAAAAAACTATGGATGCTGGAAATCTGAAATAAAAAACAGAAAATTCTAGATAAATTCAGCAGGTCAGGCAGCATGTGTGGGGAGAAGTAGAGTTAATGTTTCAAATCTAAATGATCATGCAGGTCATTTAGACTCAAAAGGTAATTTAAATGCAAAACGTTAATAATTTCTCTCCACATGTGCTGTCAGACCTGAGTTTTATCCAACATTTTCTGTTATTTTAGATATGTTGCTTGACTAATCTGTGGCCAGCTATCCCAATTTTGTCGTAAGTTCCCAGATGTCATTGCGAGGACTTTGTAGAGTTGACTGGACACTGTTCTCTTTTCATTTTAGTGTCTCGGTTGATGCTGGTAATTTGTCCAGATTTTTATTCTTTATTCTAAAGTTAAAAGTTTAACAATGATAGTACATCATCAATTAAGTTTAGCTCAAAGAAAAATGGTACAAAATTAAAAATAAAGGTTTTTTTAATCTGAATACACAAAGCATTGGTTATAAGTTGGATGAATTAATGGTGCAAATAGAGTCAATGGGTTTGAACTACAGCTGTTATGGAGATATAGTTGCATGGTGACCAGACTGGAAGCTGAATATTTCAAAATACTTGGCATTTTCAATTATAGAGTGGCTTGCATAAATCCAAAATTGCATTATTAGACACAAGTTAAACTAATTACACACAAAAAAAAATGTGGTTAAGAAAGATTGAGAAATGAGATTAAAGGATATTATGGTAGGTACAATGATGAGCAGTTAAATATTTCAGAATTCTTTACAAATATACATTCCATTGAGAAATAAAAATTCCATGGGAAAAGTGATCCATCTGTTGTTAACTGAAGAGGTTAAGGCTGGTATTAGATTAAAAGAAAAGGCTTACAAAATTTGTAAAAAAAAAAGAGTGGTGTGGCTAAGGATTAGTAGAATTTTAGAAACCAGCAAATGATAGCCAAATAAATGATGAGGAGGAAAATAGAATGATTCTAAATTAGCAAGAAATATACAAACAGATTGTAAATATGTATAAAAAGGGGGAGAGTAGTAAAGAGAAATTTGGGTTCTTTGAACAACTGAGACAGGAAAAATTACATTAGGTAAAAAGGAAGTGCAGAGACCTTAAACTTCTATTTTATTTGATTTTATGATGGAAAAGGCAAAAGAAGCCGCATCTAATGAATGAGGAACTCAATGTTAATAAACCAAAAATGCTGGAAAAATGAATGGTGTGGTGTATAAAGAAAGGAAAAACAAATCTGCATTCATGTATTGGATGGGATTTCTTCCCAAACATGTTTTGCAGAGGTGGAGACAATTGAGGGGTTTACCATTATTTGCATCCTCTACTGCAGGGGAACCCACATTGCCATCAGTGGGACCAGAAGATCCTGCTGGCGGGAACAACCCGCCCAATATCTTTTATCTGCTCACAGTTTCCAAGAACATTTTGCAAACACTTTTTTAATGTGATCACTGTTGTAATGTAGGAAATGTGGAAAACCAATTTGCATGCTGCAAGGTCACAAATGAATTATATAATAAGGACATAAGAACAGGAGTAGGCCATCTGGTCTCTTAAGCCTTATTTTGTTCAATAAGATCATGGCTGATCTTTTTGTGGACTTAGCCCACTCACCATAACCCTTAATTCCTTTACTGTTCAAAACTTTATCTACCCTTGCCTTAAAAACATTCAATGAGGGAGCCTCAACTGCATTACTAGGGAGGGAGGGAATTCCACAGATTCACAACCCTTTGTGTGAAGAAGTTCCTCCTCAAATCAGTCCTAAATCTGCTTCCCCTTATTTTGAGGCTATGTCTCCTAGTTTTAGTTTCACCCATCAGTGGAAACAACTTCTCTGTTTCTATCTTATCTCTTCCCTTTGTAATCTTATGTTTCTATAAGATCTCCCCTCATTCTTCTGAATTCCAATGAGTATAGTCTACTCAGTCTCTCCTCATAAGCCGACCCTCTCAATTCCGGAATCAACTTAGTGAATCTCCTCTCCACCCCCTCCAGTGCTAGTATATTTTTTCTCAAGTAAGAAGACCAAAACTGTACACAATACTCCAGGTGTGGCTTCACCAGCATTTTATACAGCTTCAACATAATCTTGCTGCTTTTAAACTCCATTCCTGTAGCAATAAAGAATAAAATTCCGCTCGCTACCTTAACTATCTGCTGCACTTGCAAACCAACTCCTTGAGATTTTTGCACAAGACACCCTGGTCCCTCTGCACAGCAGCATGCTGCAAGTTTTTACCATTTAAATAACAGTCCTTTTTGCTGTTATTCCTACCTAAGGAGATGGCCTTTATATTTACCAACATTGTACTCCATCTGCCAGATCCTCACATACTCACTTAGATTAACTATATCCCTTTGCAGACTTCCAGTGTTCTCTGCACGCTTGCTCTTCCACCCATTTTAGTGTCATCTGTGAATTTTGACATATTATACTTGGCCTCCAACTCCAAATCATGTGGGTAAATCGTAAACAATTGCAGTTCCAACGTTGATCCCTGAGGCACACCACTAGTCACTGATCGCCAACCAGCAAAACACCAATTTACTCTCACTCTTTGCTTTCTATTAGTTAACCAATCCTCTAACCATGCTAATACATTACCCATAACACTGTGCACCTTTATTCTATGTAGCAGTCTTTGGTGCAGCACTTTTGTCAAATGCCTTCTGGAAATCCAGATACACACATCCACAGATTCCCCATTGTCCACTGCACATGTAATGTTCTCAAAGAATTCCACGAAATTAGTCAAATATGACCTGCCTTCATGAATCCATGCTTCGTCTTATCAATGGACCAATTTAGATCCAGATGTCTCACTATTTCTTCCTTGATGATAGACTCAAGCATTTTCTCGACTGCAGAAGTTAAGATAACCAGCCTATAGTTACCCATCTTTTGTCTACCTTTTTTTAAAAATGGGGTTCACGTTTGTCGTTTTCCAATCTGCAGAAACCACTCAGTCCAGCAAATTTTACCACTAGTGTATTTGCTATTTCTCCTGTCATCTCTTTTAGTACCCTGGGATGCATTCCATCAGGACCAGGAAACTTGTCTACTTTTAGCCCCATTAACTTACCCAACACTATCTCTTGTGTGATAATAGTTTCTAGATTCTCATCTGCCATAGCCTTCCTGTCATCAATTTTTGGCATGTTATTTGTGTCTTCCATGTGAAGACCAACACAAAATACATATTCAATGCCTCAGCCATTTTCTCACTTCCAGTTATTATATCCCTCTTCTCGTCCTCTAAAGGACCAACATTTACTTTCGTCACTCTGTCATGTTATATATTTGTAGAAACCTTTGCCCTCTGTTTTTATATTTTGAGCTAGTTTACTTTCATAATCCATCTAACCTTCCTTTATAGTTTTTTGTGACTTTCTGTTGACCTTTTAAAGATTTCCCAACCTTCTAGGTTCCCATTGTGCTGTCAACTCATTTATCTTTTTCAAATGCCATGAGCATTCAGATAAAGTGCTCTTATGCTAGTTTTTGTATTTTCTTTTGAATTCTAACACTTCCATTAATAACATCTTCTGAGTTCTCTTAACTTTTTTCCTGTATGTTTTCGTGTATCAGTGATTTTAATTGAGTGAAGGGTATTGGCTAGGATAGCAGGGTGCACTTCCCTGTTTGAATGGTGCCATAAGATCTTATATGCCCATCTGAATACGTAGATGCAAGCATTCAGTTTAATGTTTTGTCTGAAAACAACACCTCCCACTATCCACTGACACTGGATATATTCCTTCCTTTGAACCCACAACTTGTCTGATGTAAGTGTGCTCTGCTGAGCCAACATTGACGTCATAGAATATAAGGTATGCACTTCGAAAGTGAACACCAGCACACAATTCTCTGTTTTATTCCGCACTACTGTCCTACCATTTATTTCAACTTTGCTGTTTGACTGGATTTTGTTAATGTTGTAATTAACTCTGTCGCTGAACGGATGATCTCTTTCGTTTTCTATTCCCATAACAGTTGTTCTGCAAAATTGAGTGATGAAGTTCCTCCTATCAGTTCCTGTTCATTTAACATGTCTATTTTCTTTAGTATATCCATTTGCCAATCTGTCAGTTTCCTTCATCCAATTTTTTCAGCCTTTTGCAGCTGTCTTTTTTAAATTTGATTTATTGTTGTTGCATGTATTAGCATACAGTGAAAAATATTATTTTGTGCACACTATACAGCCAAAGCCTACTGTTCATAGAAAACGAAAGAACAGAATGCAAAATGTAGTGTTAGTCATAGCTTGGGTGTAGAGAAAGATCAACTTAATGCAAGGTAGCAGAGAAGAAGCTGTTCTTGAGTTGGTTGGTACATGACCTCAGACCTTTGTATCTTTTTTCTGACGGAAGAAGGTGGAAGAGAGAATGTCCGATATGCGTGGAGTCCTTAATTACGCTGGCTGCTTTGCTGAGACAGCAGGAAGTGTAGACAGAGTTAACGGATGGGAGGCTGGATTGCGTGATGGAACAGGCTACATTCACAATCCATTGTAGTTTCTTGTGGTCTTGGATTGATCTGGATCCATACCAAGCTGTGATATAATCAGAATACTTTCTGTGATGCATCTGTGAAAGCCATAGCTGACATGGCAAATTTCCTTAGTTTTCTGAGAAAGTAGAGGCATTGGTGGGCTTTCTTAACTATAATATCACCAAGGGGGGACCAGGATAGGTTGTTGGTGATCTGGACACCTAAATAGTTGAAGCTGCCGACCCTTTTTACTTTGTCACCGTTGATGTAGACAGGGGCATGTTCTCCTCTACTCTCCCAGAAATCAGTAACAATCTTCTTCATTTTGTTGACATTGAGGGAGTGATTATTGTCATCACACCAGTTCACCAGATTCTCTGTCTCATTCCTGTACTCTGTTTCTTGTCATTGATTGAGATGTGACCCACTATGGTATTGTCGTCAGCAAACTTGAAAATCAAACTGGATGGGAATTTGGCTACTGAGCCAACTGAGGACCCTGAGAATACAGTCTTGTGGGGCACTGGTGTTGAGGATGATCATGGAGGAGGTGTTGTTGCTTATCCTTATTGATTGTGGTCTGTGCGTTAGGGAGTTCAGGATTTAGTCGCAGAGGGAGGAGCCGAGGCCCAGGTCACAGAGCTTGGAGATGAGTTTCGTAGGAATAATAGTGTTGAAGGCTGAACTGTATGCAATAAATAGGTGTCTGACATGGGTATCTTTGTATCTAGGTGTTGCAGGGTTGAGTGCATTGCCAGGGAGATGGGGTCTGCTGTGGACCTGTTGCGGTGATAGACAAACGGTCATGGATCCAGGTAGACCGGGAGGCTGGAATTGATTTGTGCCATGACTAGTCTTTCGAAGCACTTCATAATGATGGATGTCAGAACCATAGGATGATAGTCATTGAGACACACTGCTTGGTTTTTCTTAGGTACCAGAATCATGGTCACCTTCTTAAAGCAGATAGAGACTTCACATTGTTGTAAAGAGAGGTTGAAGTTATCAGTGAACAACCTTAGCAGCTGATCCGCACAGGACCTGAGTGCTTGCCTGGGTACCCCATCCAGGCCGGTTGCTTTCAGTGGATTGACCTTCAAGAAAGTTGTTCTGAAGTCACCTAATCGAGACATATAAGATGATTAGAGGTTTAGATAGGGTGGATAGTGATAGCCTTTTTCCTAGGATGGAAAAAGCTAGCACGAGGGGACACAGCTTTTAATTAAGGGGTGATAGTTATAGGACGGATATCAGAGGTAGGTTCTTTACCCAAAGGGTGGTTCGGGAGTGGAATGCCCTGCCTGCAACAGTTGTAGATGCGCCAAGTTTGGTGGCGTTTAAGAGGTTAGTTGATAAGTATATGGAAGAGAAGGGACTGGTTTAGTTTGGAGGGGCATTGCTTTTTATATTGGTCGGCGCAACATCGAAGGCCGAAGGGCCTGTTCTGTGCTGTAATGTTCTATGTTCTAAGTCTGCAATGGTGACTCCAGATACAAATTCATCCAGAGCTTCCGAGGTGGAGGGCATGTTCTCACAGACTTTTTGCTCAAAACGGGCATAGTATGCATTTAGCTCATCAGGGAGGGGTGTGTTGGAGCCAGTGATTTTACATGCCTTCATCTTGTAGCCTGTTATGTTTTGCAGACGTTGCCATTGTTGACAGGGGCCTGTGTGGCTAGTGTGGGATTCTGGCTTGGTCCAGTACTGCCTTTTGGCATCTTTGATGGATGATCTCCGATTATATCTGGCCTTCTTATATAGTCAGGATCATCTGACTTGAATGCCTCAGACCTGGACTTCAGAATGCAGTGGATACCCCTGTTCATTCATGGTTTCCATTTGGGGAATATCCAGATATGCTTCATTGGCACACAGTCTTCTACAGACTTACTAATGAAGTCAGTTACTGTAGTGACGTACTCATTCAGACTGGTCACTCAGTTTAAAAACTCAGACATGGTTTTTAAATACTAACCAGCCCACTGACTGCAAGCAGTTTGGTAGGAGATTATCCAATTCCTCAGACCTACATTGCATGATTTTCTTTGATGGATTTTTCTACAGCTTTTTGCTTGTAAACCAGGAGCAGGAGCATAGACCTCTGATTTGCCAAAATGTGGGCGGGCAATAGAGCAGCAGGCATGTTTGATTTATGTGTAGCAGTGGCCTAGGATGTTTGGACCTCTGGTAGAACAGAAGATATATTGGTAGTACGCTCTTGAGCTTGGCCTGATTGAAATCAAATCAAATCAACCTGCTGTAACTCTCCTGCCTTTTTTTTTTTTTGTAGCTCTG
Organism: Sphyrna mokarran; assembly: GCA_024679065.1. Taxonomy (NCBI): domain Eukaryota; kingdom Metazoa; phylum Chordata; class Chondrichthyes; order Carcharhiniformes; family Carcharhinidae; genus Sphyrna; species Sphyrna mokarran. The sequence goes on from JAGIQG010000018.1 coordinate 22,460,537, forward strand.
CAAATCTTTTCTCTTCAGATAGGCATCCAATTCTCTTTCTGAAAACCTATAGTTTAGTTAACTATTAGTTAAAATATAGTTAGTTGAACACAATTTTCTCTCAAATCCATGTTGGCATTTCTGATTTAATGCTCATTATCTGAATTACTGTTTCTAAAAATTTCTACACCATCAGAAGCCTTGGATGTATCTCATCTGTCCTGATGACTCAACAACTTTAAATACGTGCATGCACTGCCAAACATTGAGGCTCCTTGAATTGAAAGCAGCCAAATGGTCACGGGATAGCTCTGAAGAGAGCATAGGAAGTATGCAAGAGAAGCTTATAGTGATTCAGCTACATGTTATTCTTGCCATTGCTCCGTCCATTGCTGTGTGACCAAAATTTGTATTGGTTTGAATCAATCTTCTTTATTCATTTTCTTCAATTTCCTTGTAATATAACTGTTCTTTTTCAACCCTTTAATATAAATACATTCAGTGTGTTGGAATGATTTACACAGTATGCTGTGGTATATGGCACAGTTTATGTAGTACGTGATAAAACAAATGCATGATCTACATTGTAGTACATGAAATGATATAAAAATGCATTGAAAAACATAGCATATTGTGTTATGTGTTGTAGAATACTCAAGTATATTGTATCTAATGGTACTTTATAGATATGATATAAGACACATGGTACATTGTGATATGTCATAGAGGTTTATAGCACATTTTCTAGCACTTGGTCCGTAGTCTTGTATGCTATGAATTTTCAAACGTTAATCTAAATTATTTTTAAATGTTACTTCTACGCTTTCTAGCAGTGAGTTCCAGATTTCCATCACCTTCTGGGTGAAAAACTGTTTTGCCTCAAATCTCTACTAAATCTGCTTCTCTTAAATCTGTTTTTTGGTTATTGACCCCTCTACTAATAGGGTAGATAAGAAATATTCCATATCTATATCACTCATAATTTTGTACACCTTGATCAGGTTCCCTCTTAGCCTTCTCTGCTGTTGAGAAAATAACTCCAGCCTAACCACGGGTAAACACACGGGTGATATTGGAATAGTGTAGGTTAAATGGGCTTTAAGTTGGTTTCACACATCGGCACAACATCGAGGGCCGAAGGGTCTGTACTGCGCTGTAATGTTCTATGTAACCAGCTGCTTTTCTAGCCCAGGCAACATTCCGGTGGATCTCCTCTGCACCCTTTCGTGTAATAAAAAATACCCAGGACATGATATAGTAAACACAGTACACTATGAAGCATAAGTATGAGCTTGAGTAGATCATCTAGTTACCCTGTCCCTGCTCCACCATTCAGTGTGATCAAATCCTGCCCACACCCCATATTCCTTGAGAGACAAAAATCTATCTCAGTCTTGAATGCCTTCCATTCAGGACATTCCGGGATAAAAAATTTCAAAGATCCCCACCTGTGTTGATGAAAACATTTCTCCTCATCTCGCTCCTGAAGATCGACCCCTTATTTTAAAACCATGCCTCCATGTTGTAGCTCCAAAGGGTATGCGCCCAATTTACTCAGCCTCCCATTATTTAACCCAGGAACCAACCTAATGAACCTTCATTGTAATGCTGCCAAGTATATAGGAATCAACAGTGTGCACAGTATTCCAGATGTGGTCCCCTCAGATCCTATGAAATTGTGGCAAGATTCTCTTATTCCTGTATTCCAATCCCCTTGCAATAAAGGTCAAAGGTTGCCTTCCTAATTGCCTTGCTGTATCTGCATGCTGATTTCCCGTGTTCCTGTGCATCAACATTTAAAAGTTTCATAGAGTCATAGAGGTACACAGCACAGAAAAAGACCCCTTGATCCGCCACCTGTCTGCCAGTAAAAGACAAACCACCTAACTATTCTAATCCCATTTTCCAGCATTTGGCGCACAGGCTTGTATGCATTGACATCGCAAATGCACATCTACGTACTAAAATATTTACGAGGATCTCTGCCTTCACCAGCCTTTCAGGCAGAGAGTTCGAGACTCTTCCATTCTGTGAGTGAAAAAGGTTTTCCTCACATCGCCTCTAAACTCCTGCTTCTGAACTTAAGTCTATGCCCCCTAGTATTTGATCTCTCCACCAACAGGAAAAGTTTACTCTATCTATGCCCCTCATAATTTTGTATTTCAATCAGGTCCCTCCTCAATTTCCTGGTAATGTTTTGCTTCTCTTTTCTTACTGCTAAAATCAATAACATCAAATTTCCTTACATTATATCCCATCTTCCACCTCGCTGCATACTCATAGAACCTATCAGTATCTGTTTGCATTACTATCCATGATATTGTCTGCATTTCCCTGTAGGTTTTCCCTGCTTGGATTTTGGATTATGTTGTTGAATTAATTTGCAGTTTTTCAAGTTGACCTACTGCGTGAAGATTCTGTCTCCCTCCTCTGAAACTGAATCTTGCATGGAAAATCTTTTTGTTGCATGTGATAAAGTACGTGTAGATTGTGGAAGTATACAATATATATGGTGCAATTGTTATTTATATGTCGCATGATTGCTTTGAGTCAGTCACATGATTTGTAAATGATGTCGTTAGCATGTTGCACAGGCTTAGTTTCAGTTTGTACTCGCTACAGACAAGATGTCTTAGTATAAATCTGTTGTTAGTTTGAATCTATGTAAGCAAACCATATCTTATCTTTTTGTATAAAAGCTACAACCTCTAATATAATGAGGACATTACAAAAAAAAATTGATGATGAGTTGAGATTTTGTTTTATTGAGAACACAGAGAAGAGACCCAAAGTAGAAGAAGATAATATTGTTGGTCCTCATATTAGAAGGTTGGGGAGAAGTGACAACAGGATTAAACATTGAAGTTTAAGTGCCAGGCAGATGAAGTTAGAAGAAAGCTCTCTTTGTGGTTTTAAAAAAGGTTTTTTTGACCAGAGAAGGGTGAGAGTCCCAGGCAGTATCTGGTGTATTTTGAAAGATGGAATGTTTTGCTTTATGGCTAGGGTCAGTTTAAAAAAAAATAGTCTCCAGAATTGAATGGGAAGTACTGGGAAGACAGTGAAAAAAAATATACTGAATGGTCAAGTTGTCAGTGCCCGCAAGTGAAGTAGCAGGTCAATTAGGATCCATGGGACCTTTCAATGAAGGAAATGAATCATGGAGTTTCTATGCTGAACGTTTTCAGTACTTTGAACAAGTGAGTAAAATTGCAAACAAGTTGCTCATACTAGCTTTACTCAGTACAATATGAAGTAAAACTTTCAATTTACTCAAGCTTGGTTCAACCAGGAAAGCCAGAAACCAAAACTTACAATGACTTACCAAAGATGCTTAAAGAGTATTATTCTTTCAAACCATTGATCATTTGTCGAAAGCTCAGGTTCCACTGGAGGAATCAAGTGGAAAATAAAAGCATCAGATTGTGGCAACTTTAAAAAGGCTGGCACAACATTGAGTTTGGTGAGTCATTAGGAGGTGCTTTTTGAGATCATCTCATTTGTGGACTCCAAAATGAGGCTATCCAAAGAAGATTGTTCACTTAACATCCTTTGATTTTAAAGACCGCAGTAGAAATTGCAGTGTCAATAGGAATTGGTTGCTTCAGAAACCACACAATTTAATGTAGGGATAAAAATCCACAAGTTGGGAACTACCTGTAGAAGTTTAAACAGTAAGAAGCATGTCACCAATATGCCAAAATGGGCTATTCAATGAGTGAATGTTGGAGCAAAGATAGTCGATGCAAGAATTATGATAAAATGGGTCACATTACTACAGTTTGGGTTAAACTAGCTTCATCTGAGAAGAATATTCAGAAGAATATTGAATTTTTTGAAGATGTGACTAAACACATTGACGAAGGAAGAACAGTAGATGTGGTTTATATGGACTTCAGCTAGGTGTTATTGAGAAAGTGAGGGGATATGTGATCCAAGGGGACATTGCTTCTTGGATCCAGAACTGGCTTGCCCACAAAAGGCAAAGAGTGGTTGTAGGTGGGTCTTTTTCTGCAGGGAGGTTGGTTACCAGTGGAGTGCCCCAGGGATCTGTTCTGGGATGCTTGCTGTTTGAGTTTTATAAATGACCTGGATGAGGAAATGGAGGGATGGGATGATAAGTTTGCTGATGACATGACGGTTGGAGGTGTTGTGGATAGTTTGGAGCAATGTCAAAAGTTGCAGCGAGACATAGATAGGATGGAAGACTGGGCAGAGAAATAGCAGATGGACTTCAATCCGGATAAGTGTGTGGTAGTTCATTTTGGCAGGTCAAATGGAATGACAGAATATAATATTAAGGGTAGGACCCTTAGCAGTGTAGAAGGTCAGAAGGATCTTGGGGTCTGGGTTCATAGGACTCTCATGTTGGCTTTGCAAGTAGAGGATGTGGTTAAGAAGGTGTATGATGTACTAGCCTTCATCAATCGAGGAATTGAGTTTAAGAGTCAGGAGATAATGCTGCAGCTGTGTAAGACCCTGGTCAGACCCCACTTGGAGTACTCCGCTCAGTTCTGGTCACCTCATTACAGGAAGGATGTGGAAGCCATAGAAAGAGTGCAGAGGAGATTTACAAGGATGTTGCCTGGATTGGATGACATGCCTTATGAGAAAAGGTTGAGAGGGCTCAACCTTGGAGACCTTCGTCTCTCCTTGGAGAGACGAAGAATGAGAGATGACCTGATAGAGGTGTATAAGATGTTGAGAGGTACTGATTGGATGGACTCTTAGAGGCTTTTTCACAGGGCTGAAGTGGCTGCCACAAGAGGACACAGGTTTAGAGTGTTGGGAAATATGTACAGAGGAGATGTAAGGGATAAGTTACTCACCCAGAAGGTGCTGGGTGCATGGAATTGGCTGCTGCCGGCAGTGGTGGTGGAGGCAGATTTGATAGGGTCTTTTAGGAGACTTCTGGATGAGTACGTGGGACTTAGTAGGATTGAGGGTTATAGATAAGCCTAATAGGTAGAGATATGTTCAGCGCAATTTGTGCACTGAAGGGCCTGTTTATGCTGCAGTTTTTCCATCTTCTGTGTTCTAAGAAGAATCTGGGTACCTTCAAGAAGGAGGACAAGCTGCTTTAGAATTTATAGCATGGGGAAAAAAAAATGACTGAAGAACAAAATGTCCAGAAACATGACAAGCTCCAACTGAATGTCGTATCCGTTAAGACTGAATCACAGATTCTGGGTGATTCCAAAGTTAAGTGGGCAACCTATTAGGATAAAGGCTGATTATGGTGCTGCTATATTTTTAACTCCTGAGATTACAGATCAACAAAAGCTGAGACATCTTCCTTTAAAATCAGCTGATGTGATTTTAAGGATATCCACGGAAGAGATTGTGCCATTAGAACCTTACATCATGATCAATGTGGAGTTTGAGTGGACAAAAAGCAGAGTTGCCTCTTCATGTGGTCCATGGTAATTTTCCAGTTCTGTTTGTGAGATCACAATTGGAGAAAGTAAAGCTTTAATTGGGACGCTGCCAACAGATTGGTTGATGCCAAAACAAACTTACAGCACCTTCTGGATAAATACAAGAGTATTTTTCAAGAGACAGTTGGCTCAATGAAAGGAATTCAAGTGGAACCAAAGATAAAGCCGAATAATCAACCGAAAAGCTTCAAAGCATAAGAGGGGTCATATGCAGTTCATTCCAAGATTGGAGAAGAGTTAATACAATGTGTTAACACTTGTGTTAGAGCCAATTACAATGAGTGACTGGGCTACTTCTATTGTATCTGTCATGAAACCAGATGGTTCAGTTTGTATTAATGGTGATTTTAAAACAACGATAAAGCTACTGTTGTGTGCTGATCAATATCCAGTTCCTTTAATTGAATATTTGTTTGCTAGGTTATCAAGAGGGCAGGAACTCAGCAAAATTGATCTTTTCACAAGCATATTTAAAGATGAATGCAGCCACTAAATTTCAATCATTACTTACTCATAGAAGTACTTTTCATTGTAAAAGATTACTTTTTGGAATAACATTTGTACCATCCTTATTTCAAAGATTGATGGAATGGATTTTAATTGATCTCTCTGTGCAATGTTACCTGGATGATATTCTAATTACTGAGTCTGGTGAACAAGAGTGCTTGAATAATTTAGAAGCCATCTAAATCATCGGAACGTCTTCAAAACAGAAAAGTATGACTTTTTCCAGATGTCAATCCAGTATTTGGGTCATGCCTTATTTAAAACATTTAAAAAGATGAATGTTATTTTAGAAGGACCACATCTAATGAATGTGATGCAATTATTGGCGTGCAGAGGTTGGTAACAATGTCTGGGCTGCCTCTGGAATTTATAATGGAAGCTGCCAGTTATCATGTATCCTGGAGCATTACAACAGTGGATGGGGAGAGCATCTATAGATGGATCTTCCAGATTCAGTGTCATCAAGAAAATTCATCTTCCAGCGTGAGTGAACCTGGAGATCCATCTTCTTTCAACATTGGGTCAATGATGTTTTTAATGTGGCATCCAGATATGATGGCAGGACTTGCACCATTTTGCCCATCCCACCACAGAACACAGCAATAAACCCCTAGATGCGTAATTAATAAGATTGGATCCAGAAAATAGTGTGGTTTCCCATCAGTCTCTGCATCAAGAAATACACCAAATCCACCCTGCCAATAGACCTAGTCCCAGATGGGAGAATTCAGCCTGTATGCTTATTTAGTGCTGTCCCATCTCACTTTACAACTAATGAGGTACTTTCAAGTTGTAGTCACTGATATGATACAACAATGTCGCCAAATGATAGAGCAGACTTGAAGGGCTGAATGGCATACCCCTGCTATTATGTTTGTATATCATTCTGGGATAGATGAGATGAACTGAGCTAGATGGTCTTTGCTGTCCATAATTATTTTGCGAACAAAGGATGGATCATAATTGGAGTTCTGTTTAGTTTGCTGCTAGTGAAAGTTTACTGTGAGCGTGCTTTGAGAACTGATATTGCTGGGATAAGGTGCTTAATGAGCTCATGGTGAATCATTAACCTGTTTTACAGTGCACATGATTCTCACAAATCTTTTGACTTGTGGGTGGCATGATAGCACAATGATTAGCACTGCTGCTTCACAGCTCCAGTGTCCTGGGTTCGATTTCCGGCTGGGGTCACTGTCTGTGTGTAGTGTGCACATTCTCCTCATGTCCTAGTGGGTCTCCTCCGGGTACTCTGGTTTCCTCCCACAGTCCAAAGATGTGTGGGTTAAGTTGATTGGCCATGCTAAGGAATTGCCCCTTAGTGTCTAGGAATGTGTATGTTAGAGGGATTAGTGGGTATAACACGTAGGGATATGGGGGTAGGGCCTGGGTGGGATTGTGTTTCGTGCAGACTCAATGAGCTGAAGGGCCTCTTTCTGCGCTATAGGGTTCTATGATTCTATGACTTGTTGTTTAGTCTACTTATTTATTATCCCATTCTTTCTTCATACTTTTTGAGTTTTTTGAGTTAGTGAAACATCATGAAGTTGTGTTGCAGAGTAGACTTTGAAAATATTTACTAATTAAGCTACATGACGAATGGACTGGGGGGATAATCAAGTCAAGGGTAGGGTTATGAGGTTATGTTGGATGGGTAGTCAAGTTAGTAGGGAGGAGGATAGTCTGTTCAAGTTGGGGAGATACAAGTTTGGCTCTGAGGTAGTTGTCAGGTCAAGGGGTGTAGTCAGATCTGATTGACAAGGTGAAGAGGGGAGTCAGTTGTGGCATTACCCAGATTTTAACCTGTCTAACATTATCCTAGTAACACTTAAGGTAAGTTGCTTAGTAAGTTCCAAGTCTCTGACTCTAGCTCTGAGTTGGAGATATTTTCAGAGGGTGCCAAGCAGCAGGAAGTTTAAACATCCTGGTTAATTTCCACACAGGTCCATGCACATAACTTCCACAGAATCTTCACGCGCATCTTTCATCACGTCTCTAGAGTCTGACATCCTGGAGATCGTAAGATTTGTGCCAATGTTTCCTCTTTTTCTGTGGAAATGTTGATTCTCACTAGCTTGTCCTTAAAGACCTGGCTGAAATCAGAAACATCTACTTTTATATAATGCTATGATATACTCTGTGCACCAATTATAATATATGTTATGTAGCTTACTATGTATCTACAGTCTACCTGTAATGCTGTACCATGTACTCTGTATATCATACCATATGCTACATGGTAATTTTTATGTTGTACCAAATGCAACATATATTCTTTACCATGTATCACATTTGTATAAGTACACTATTTGCACTTGTATTATGCTGCGTTTAAATATATTAGATGTAACTTGATTTTAACTAACTCGTACTGGCAGTTCTTCATTAACCTGTATCTTTCTGAGTGATTGTTTATCACATTATAACTCTAGAAACTTATCCCCTACAATGTTAGCTTGACTGATATATAATTATCTGGTTCATTGTTTTCTCCCTTCCTGAATAGAGGTACTAAATTGGCAACCTTCCAGCCTCTTGGCACAACTTGCACATCCAAGAAGATTTGACAAATTATGGCCAAGTCTCTATTATTTTCCTTTTGGCTTCCTGCAGCAACATTGAGGTTCTCTTTTTCTGTTAACCTAAAGCTAAAGGATTTCTATTATTGCTGGTTAAACTGCACTAACTCTGTGCAGCCTTGTAATGCAGTCTATTTCAGTTCACAATCACTCTATGGTGAGACTTCGAGTTCAGCCAAGTCTTCAAAGGCTAGCTAATCATAATCAAAGATATAGAGGAAAAATCTGAATGAATTCAGCTTGTCTTGGCTATCTCCTAGCGGCACAAGAACTTCCGTCCGAACTTCCGTCCAAACTATACCCAGCTGTGTGTCTACTAAGGCCTTTGTGTGGGCAGGTTACAAAATCATCTTCCCTTCTGAGAATGAAGCAGCACTGCCTGCAGAATCCAGGAACTGACTGTAGCATTTCCAAAAACACTTCGTGGTACTTCAAGAGACTATACATTGGCAGAAATATCCTAATTTATCTAATACTAAAGCTGGGTGCCTGACCTCTGAATAATACCAATGCTGAACCTTCTTGCAACTGAACTATGTTCTTTCGTGATTGATGAGCAGATACTTTGAAAGAATCTCTGAGGTCTAAGTTTGCAAATAGAATTGTAGAAAAGCTACAGTAAATGGAGACCATTATATATGTGGCAGCTTTCTGTGAGACCATCTCTGCTAGTCTAGAGACGAGGAGGTTTTGGTAGGTTGCGGGAACCATGGTACATGAAGGATGTGATGAACCTCGTCAGGAAGAAAAGAAAGATGTACAAAAGGTGCAGAGAGCTAGGAGATGTTAAGGATCTAGAGGCTTGTATAAGGCTTGTAGAAAGGAGCTTAAAAAGGAAATTAGGAGAGCCAGAAGGGGTTATGAGAAGGCCTTGGCGGGTAAGATTAAGGAGAATCTGAAGGCGTTCTACAAATATGTGAAGAGTAAAAGAATGAGAAGTGAAGGGATGGGACCTATAAAAGGTGAAGGGGGAAAAGTCTGTATGGGACCGGAAGAAATGGTAAAGGTGCTTAATGAGTACTTTGCCTCGGTATTCACGGTGGAAAGTAATCTGGGAGGTTGTACTGCAGGTTTGCGCAGACTAAAAAGATTGAATATGTGGACGTTAAGAAAGAGGATGCGTTGGAACTTTTAAATTCTATCAAGATAGATAAGTCACCGGGACCGGATGGGACATGCCCCAGGTTACTGTGGGAGATGAAGGAAGTGACTGCAGAACTCCTGGCGATGATCTTTGCGTCATCGATGGAGACGGGAGAGGTTCCAGAGGATTGCGGATGTGGTTCCTATTTTCAAGAAACAGGGATTGCCCGGGAAATTACCGACTGGTGAGTCTGACCTCAGTGGTTGGTAAGTTGATGGAGAGGATTCTGAGGGACAGGATTTATGAGTGCTTAGAAAAGTTTAGTATGATCAGAAAGCTCAACACAGCTTTGTCAAAGGCAGGTCGTGCCTTACGAGCCTAGTGAGTTCTTTGAAAATGTAACTGAACACATTGACGAAGGAGGAGCGGTGGATGTGGTTTACATGGACTTCAGCAAGGCATTTGATAAGGTCCTCCATGCAAGACTTCTTGAGAAGGTGAGAAGGCATGGAATCCAAGGGGCATGGGGCTTTGGCCTTGTGAATCCAGAACTGGCTTGCCTGCAGAAGGCAGAGAATGATTGTGGATGAGTTTTTTTCTTCAGGTTGGTCACCAGTGGAGTGCCCCAGGCATCTGTTCTAGGACCCTTGCTGTTTGTCATTTTCATTAAATGATCTGGATGAGGAAGTGGAGGGATGGGTTAGTAAGTTCGTCAATGATACAAAGGTTGGTGGTGTTGTGGATAGTCTGGAGGGTTGTCAGAAGTTGCGGCATGACATAGGATGCAAGACTGAGCGGAGAAGTGGCAGATGGTCTTCAATGCAGACTATCTACCATCTACCAAATGTGTAGTGGTCCATTTTGGCAGGACTAATGGGATGAAGGAGTACAATATCAAAGGTAGGAGTCTTAGCAGTGTTGAGGAGCAGAAGGACCTTGGGGTTTGGGTCCATAGGACTCTTAAATCAGCCTTGCAGGTGGAGGATGTGGTCAAGAAGGCATATTGTGTACTGGACTTCATTAATCAAGAGATTGAGTTTAGGAGTCAGGAGGTAATGCTGCAACTTAATAAGACCTTTGTCAGATCCCACTTGGAGTACTGTGTGCAGTTCTGGTCACCTCACTACAGGAAGAATGTGGAAGCTACTGAGAGGATGTAGAGGAGATTTACAAGGTTGTTGCCTGAATTGGGAGGCATGCCTTATGAAGATAGGTTGAGGGAACTAGGATTCTTCTCCTTGGAGAGACGAAGGTTGAGTTGTGCCAGACAGAGGTTTATAAAATGTTGGGAGGCATAGGTAGGGCAGATTCTCGGAGGCTGTTTCCCAGGGCTGAAATGGTCGCTATGAGGGGACACAGGTTTAAGGTGCTGAGGAGTAAGTACAGAGCAGATTTTAGGGATATGTTTTTCACTCAGAGGGTGATGAGTGAGTGGAATCGGCTGTCGTCAGTGTGGTAGAGACGAACTCGCTGGCGTCTTTTAAGAGACTTCTGGATGAGTACATGGGATTTAATGGGATTGGGCGTTACAGATAGTTCTATGGCCTGGTAGGTATGGATATGATCAGTGCAACTTGTGGATCAAAGGGCGTGTTTGTGCTGTAGTGTTGTACGTTCTAAGATCTAGTCCCAGTCCCATGTCCTTTCCATGTTACCCTCTCTATTTTTTTCTTCAGTTCTTTATCATTCCCTTTTGAGTGCCATAATAAATCATTCTCCGTCACATTCTCAGGCAGTGATTCCAGATCTTAACCATTCAATGAGAAAATTATTTCTTATGTTACTGTTGACTCTTTTGTCAATCATTTTAAATCTGTGTCCTCTGATTCTTAGTCTGTCAAATGAACAGTTTCTCTCTACTTTGTCAAGATTTTTCATGGTTTTGAATGCTTCAATCATACGTCTGTCAGTCTTTTTAAAAAATTAACTCAAATTCTCCACTTTACTCACATACCTAAAATTCCTCATCCCTGGAACCATTATCATAAGGTTTCCAGCCTCCACTACTTTCCCAGGCAGTGCACTGCAGATTCCCACCACTCTCTGTGATGGGATAGAGTTAACCCCTTACTCTAAAACTATGACCCCTCAACCAAGGGGAACAGATGTTTCCTATTTACTGTCTATATCTCTCATAATCTTGTACACCTCAATCATGTCCCCCCACCTCTCAGCCTTCGCTGCTGTGAAAAAACAATCCAAGTCTTTCAAGTCTCCCCTTGTAGCTCAAATGTTCCATTCCGAGCAACATCCTAGCGAACCTCCTCTGTACTCCGTTTAGTGCAATCACGTCCTATAGTGAGGTGACCAGAACTGCACACACTACTTATGGCCTAACTAATATTCTGTACCGTTCCAAAATAAGCTTCTTGATCTTGTATCTATGCTTTGACTGATAAAAGCAAGTGTCTTCTTTGCCTTCTTAACTATTCTATTCACATACTCTGCCACCTTTAGGGATCTGTGAATATATATCCTGAGATCCATCTGTTCCTTTAAACTTCTTAGTTTCCTTTAATTATTAAATGCTCCCTTGTCTTTTTGCTACTTCCAAAGTGCATCACTTTGCACTCATCAGTGTTAAATACCATTTGCCAGTGCTGTGTCCATTTAACCAACCCAAATTGCATCTTTCTGTAATCTGTGACCTTGATTGTTTTTGGAGTGGCAGCTACTCCAAGCAATTGAATTCCAAAGTATAATGGATGTCTGAGCTCTATGCCTCTGTTTATAAAGACAGTAAGAAGTCTCACAACACCAGGTTAAAGTCCAACAGGTTTATTTGGTACCACAAGGCACTAGCTTTCAGAGTGCTGCCCCTTCATCAGGTAGTGGGAGTTCTATTCACAAACAGGGCATATAAAGAGACAAACCCAATTTACAAAATAATGGTTAGAATGCAAGTTTTTACAGGTAATCAAGTGTTAAAGGTACAGAAAGTGTACCTTTCTGTTTTAAGTACAGGTTAAAGAATGTGTATTGTCTCCAGCCAGGACAGTTAGTGAGATTTTGCAAGTTGTTACAGATAGTGTGACATGAACCCAAGATCCCAGTTGAGGTATCCTCGTGCACGGAACTTGGCTATCAGTCTCTACTCAGTGACTCTGCGTTGTCGTGTGTTGTAAAGGCAACCTTGCAGAATGCTTACCCAGAGATCAGAGACCGAATGCCTGTGACTGCTGAAGTGTTCCCCAACAGGAAGAGAACAGTCTTGCCTGGTGATTGTTGAGTGGGTGCCTCCTGAAGTTACACAAGGCAAGCACACCTGGCCGTCCCATCGTGTTGGGCAATCACTTTGGGAGAACCTGTGTGAGAACCTCTCCAGCTATGTCAAGGGCATCCTGAAATGCATTGTACAAAGAACCCCCAGCTTTTGTCACGACACTACAGACTTCCTACAGAAACTCAGCACACATGGAACAGTTGAATCAGGAGCACTCCTCGTCACCAGTGGATGTCTTGGCACTCTATATCAGCATCCTGCATGACGATGGCATTGCTGCAATTGGCTCAGTACTCAACACTGACAACTGCCAATCTCTAGATGCAATTTTACAACTCATCCGCTTCATCCTGGACCACAATGTCTTCATCTTCAACAACCAGTTCTTCTTCCAGACACACGGAATAGCCATATGGACTAAATTTGTACCTTAGTATGCCAACATCTTCACGCATAAGTTTGGAACAAGACCCCTTCATTGCACAGGACCTTCAACCGATGCAATATACTAGATACATCAATGACATTTTCTTCCTTTGGATTCATGGTGAATAATCACTGAAACAACTATATGATGACATCAAGTTCCATCTCGCCATCAAACTCGCCACGGACTAGTCTCTGGAACCAGTTGTATTCTTGGACACGCGCATCTCCATCAAGGACAATCATCTCATCCTATTACTGTACTGCAAGCCCTTAGATAACCTTACAATGCTCCATTTCTCTAGCTTCCACCCTAAGTATGTTGAAGAAGCCATTCCCTACAGACAAGCCTACCGTATACACAGGATTTGCTCAGATGAGAAGAATTACAGCAGACACCTCCACACATTGAAAGATGCCTCCATAAAAACAGGATGTGGCGCTCAACTCATCGAACAGTTTCGATGCGCCATAACGAAAAACCGCACCAATGTCCTCGGAAGACAAAAACGGGATACGGCGGACAGCTAACCCTTCTTCGTCCAGTACTTCCCTGGAGTGGAAAAGCAAGACATCTTTTCTGGAACTTTCAACATGTCATTGAAGATGAACATCTTGTCGAGGCCATCCCCATACCCCCACTTCTTGCCTTCAAACAACTGCACAGTCTCAAACAGAACATTGTCTGCAGCAAACTACCCAGCTTTCAGGAGAACGGTGACCATGACACCACAACGCTGCCACCGCTGGATCATCAACATGGATGCTATCATCTCACGTGAGAACATCATCCACCAGGTACGTGTTACATACACTTGCAATTCGGCCAATGTTGTCTATGTGACATGCTGCAGGAAAGGATGTCCTGAGGCATGGTATATTGGGGAGACCATTCACACGCTATAACAATGGATGAATGAATGCCACTCAACAAAGACCACGCAAGAGTGTTCTGTTCCTGTTGGGGAACACTTCAGCAGTCATGGGCATTCAGCCTCTAATCTTCAGGTAAGCATTCTCTAAGGCAGCCTTCACGACATATGACAGTGCAGAGTCGAGCAGAGACTGATGGCTAAGTTTCACACACACGAGGACAGCCTCAACAGAGATCTTGGGTTCTTGTCATACTATCTGCAATCCTCGTGACTTGCCTGGGCTTGCAAAATCTCACTAACTGTACTGGTTAGAGATAAGTGCATCTTTTTAATCTGTGCTTAACTCTGGCTTTACTCACATTGTATCCTTAAGACTTGATTACCTGTTAAAACTCACATTCCAACCATTATTTTGTAAATTGAGTTTGTGGCTTCATATGCCCTGTTTGTGAATAGAATTCCCACTTATCTAATGAAAGATAACGCTCCGAAAGCTAATGGCTTGTCTACTGAATAAACCTGCTAGACTTTATCCTGATGTTGTGAGACTTATTATTACTGTGTTTATCCCACTCCAATGCCAGCACTCCACATCTGTTTATAAAGCCCAGGACCTTGTATGACTTTTAATCACTTTCTCAGCCTGCCCTGCCATTTTGAACAATTTTGCACATGTACCCTCAAGTGTCTCTATTCCTGTAACATCTTTAGAATTATACTCTTTATTCTAAGCTTTACTTTATAAAGTAATCAATAAAGTAAACAAATCAGCCAGTAAGGATGAGTGATATCATAACATGAGTTGAGATTACTGGTGCACGCGGTGGACTTTTATCTTAGCTTCTTGCTCTACATAGTGTCTGATCTGGAGTGCCTCCAGCTGCTCTATGATTATGAATTTTGAACATGAGTTAATTTTAAAGACTAATATTTATGATGTCTGGTTGTGAGATGTAAGAAGAAAATGTTGAAAGCACAGAGTGGTTATAAATGATTGCTGTTGCATCCGTTAAAATTCTGTCAATCTTCCATGATGGTTGTCTGATAGAATTGCTTTGTTATCCTTACCTGCTCAGATCCAGTGTTTTCTTGTTATTGATTCTCATTTCTGGTTCTGTGCTATTTGGTGAGGAGTTTCTTCTGAACAACTTTTGAAGTTATCAGTTGAGTGACACAGATGAGTGCTAACGCTGAACATTTTCCTAAATATCCACAATGATCAGCTAAAGTTGTGGTAAGAAGAGGTAAAGGACCCTAAAGTATGAGTAATGATAGCAGAGACAATTTTAACCACTGGTTGAAGAAACATTTTGCTTTTCTGTAATCCTTAATGGCTCACTAAAATAGTCTGCATTAGGTCAAAGACTTGCTGGACTTTCAGTTTGGCAGAGTTATCACTAGAAATATTTACTATATTAGTACTGTCACACTTTAGGAAAAAATATTTTTAAACATTGTAATTTTAAAGCTACTAAAAAGATATTGTAGAATGGAGGCACAGTAATTTAGTTCAGTCATTGTCAGTTGCTTCAGCCACTTTCCTCTTGCATACTAACCAGATTTATCAGTTTTATTGTTAACATAGCTTTAGTTTTAAGCAGTACTCATTTTATGTTAAAACTATTCCTCTGGGATTCTTTTGTGAAATATGCTATGATACTACACCTTTCTTCCAATACTGTTGAGTGATAATATTTTTCTATTTCTTCTTTGAGTTTCCATCCTCAATACCTCCAGCACTGCTGCCTCACAGCACCAGGGACCCTGGTTCGTTTCCCGGCTTGAGTCATTGTCCGTGTCGAGTCTGCACGTTCTCCCCATGTCTGATGTGTTTTCTCCAAGTGTTCCTATTTTCTCCCGTAGTTAGACGCCGGTTAGACGCATTGGCAATGCTAAATTCTCCTTCAATGTACCCATATAGACCCCGGAGGGAGGCAACGAGGCAGTTGTCACAGTAACTTCATTGCAGCATTAATGTAAGCCTAGTTGTGACACTGATTTAAAAAAAAAACTTCTATTTCAACTCTTAACACTGTCAACCTTGGCCATTATCTTAACCGTTACTAATGAAATCTTCATCTCTTGTCACCTTCAAACTGAATTATGTGAATGTACTCATGGATAACCTTCCTTCCAAAATCTTCCATAAACTTAAGTTCATTCAAATTCTGCTGCCTGTGTCCTATTCTGTAGTAATTCTTTCTTGTCAATCATCTGTATCAGCACTGGTCTGTGTTGGCTCCCTTCTACTGACACCTCAGATTTATAATTCTCATTGTGGTGTTGAATCCTTCCTCTATCACTTTGGTTCAGTGGTAGCCTAATTGCCTAAAGCAGAAGATGTTGCATTGAAATCCTATTCCAGAGACTTGAGGGGGAGAGGGGGGGTGGTGGTGGTGCAATTTTGAACCTGCATTCTCATCTATAGGAATGGTGAGATTGTGGAGAGGTATTTCCCTGGGAGAGAGGGACAAGGTCCTGAGACCCCTGTGGTGAGCTGGGAGATGTTTACTCGCGTTCTGATCAGAGTGCCTTTCAAAGATGTCATTGGATCTCTCTGCAGCTGGGTTTTGCTGGTGTGTTGAGCTCTATTCTTGTACAATGCCGTGAAATATGCTGGCTTGATTTTTTTTTTTGGCAGAGTATTATAAAACCAGGAGAGGAAACCAACTGGTCTCTCTGGAGAAAAACACACCAGTTTGCTTGCCGGAAACAACACTGCCATTTTTGGGGAAAATTCCATCATTAGTATGTAATCTAGAACGAGTAATTCACTGCATTTCTGACCCAGGAGTGCAGTTTTGGATCTGCCTTTGTAAGATGATAAACAGAGATCTCCCCATGCCCTCTTCAGTAAGCAGAAAGAAATCCATATCACCATTCAAAGAAGAGCAGGGATCTTTGTACATTGTCAACATTACCAGTGACTGTGAAGTGCTTTGGGATATCGTAAACAGTGTATCTTCTTACATTTTTCATACCAATCAAGTGAAGTCATATGCTTTGTTAGAATTGTAAAATCCCTTCAGTGCAGAAAGGGGCTATTCGGCCCATTGAGTCTGCACCGACTCAGCATCTTACCCAGGCCTATCCCCCTGCTCTATCCCTGTAGTGCTGTGGGTTTACTATAACTAATTCACCTAACCTACACATCTCTGGACACTACATGGCAATTTAGCATGGCCAATCCACCTAACATGCACAACTTTGGATTGTGGGAGAAAACTGGAGTACCTGGAGGAAACCCACGCAGACACTGGGAGAATGTACAAACTTCACAATCTCCCAATGCTAGAATTGAACCCGGGTTCTTGGTGCTGTAAGGCAGCAGTGCTAACCACCGTGCTGCTGCTATGTTCATAGTGTCTCTCCAGTAGATGATTAATGATACTTTTGAAATAGGATAAATGGCAGTTTACACTATTTTCTACCAATCCATCAAAATGATGTCAGCTGCAGTTCAGTCTGTAACATACTTGCCTCTGATTCACAAGGATCTAGGCTGAAGCCCTACTTCAGGACTTGAGCATAATTTGTAATGTCATGGTCTGCATAACCCTCATTTTACCACCAAACCATGGGGTCAACCTTAGCTTGTTGTGGAGTTGAAGAGAGCATGCCAGGAGCAGCATCAGGCAAACTTAAAATGGAGGTATCAATTGATGAAGCTACAACACAGGATTGCATGCATGTAATCTAAACACAGGAAGCAGCATGTAATAGACAGAACAAAGTAGGCTCACAACAAGTGGATCTGACAAGAGCTCAGATCCACTGATAAGATCTGAAGGTTGATGTGCTTTGGTTGGTGTTCGTTGGTTGGGATATCATTTGATTGATAATATCTATGTTCTCATTTATAGTTTGCTCCTTTGTCGTCCACAAACGATGTCACGAATTTGTCACCTTCTCTTGCCCGGGTGCAGATACAGGACCAGCCTCTGAGGTAAGAACATTTTTGTCAATGCTCAAAGGTTTCAAATATATCCACTAGTAATTATGTAGGAGTGAGTGTGTCGATAGTTTAATAAATGCTGAACTGCAGGGATTTAGGATTGAGTAAAGTACATTGCTATGGTAGAGGTATGGAATGCAATATCAGTGATGACCAGGTTTTAGAGATCTGGTGCATTGTCAGTAATGTTTAGGTTGTAGCAATCAATATGGGAATGTAATGGATGTTTGAAGATGCTTAACCCACATGGTCAGGGTAAAAGATTGCTCCAGTAAGTCAGTTTCCATTGCTTTTAGGCCCTAACTATAATTTTATTTCTATACCAGGAAGGACATTGCTATCTCTTTAATGACAGCAGGAGAGTGGTACCCAGGCTTCTGTATGATTTCCTTTGCTGCCACTGCTATTTTCAAGAAATGGTTTCAGTTTAGCCCCTGGATAGTGGTGACAATCATCCTCAATCACTCTACAGAAGGCGAAGGTCCTTACCCACTCCCCATCTCATTATCAATCCAATTGTCCTATAAAAATGTTACTCCTGTCTTCAGAATTCTTGTACCCTCTTCTGAGACCATCCTCTCCTCTTCAGTGCAATGCTGCCTCATCTGCCTATTCCTTCCAGGTGATGGAAATCAGACTGAGGTGTTTCTCTACTGTTAATGAGCCCACTCAGACAAACTATTTGACAGGTGTGCAGTGGTTGTGATTTAGTGAGAGTAGAGACTATAATTTCATCTGCTTAGAGTGGGATTAGGAAAATGAGAAGGGGGTTGATGCATGGAGCATGTGGGACAATGGGAAGCTGACGTGTTTTTCTTGCATTCTTAAAGGAAATATGTGTTCAGTCTCATTAACGCTGAGCATTGATGTTCTCCCTGACCGGCCTGGTGATCCTTTTATACAATGATTAATTGTTTACTGGATGTAGTCAGGCAAATATGTATACCTCAGCTGGCAGGTGGGGTGAGTAGTAGAGAGTCACACAATTCCAGTTTCATTTTGCAGTATTTCCTTGCAATGTGCTCACGCAATATTTACTCACTGCAGGAATGCAGAATTCTTCAGAATAACTAAGCAATTAGAAACCACAGAAATCTCCTGGCTCTCTTACAAATTTTGTGCCCACACACGTTTATTGTAATACAAAATGGATATTTATGCAGGGTTGCAAGCAGTCAACATTTCAAAAAGTAACCCCATTTTCTCATCATTTTCTGGAACCCTGTCCCCTAAACTGTGTTTAGCTGAAGTATGTGAGATACCTTCTCATATCAGCAATCAGAGAAAGGTTTTTCCCTTCTGTAATCATTTACCATCCACAAAAGCCATACTCATGCTATCTCGTGTTTACAGTATTCCTTAAATAATTGAAGTCACTACTGTCAGATGTTCACTGGAACTTCATTATAATTGACTGACAAACTGCATTTATTATAAGAGATGAAGGCAGTCAAAGTGTTGGATTATTGGGGTTAATTGCCAGTGTGTTACGGGAGGATGTTGGTTGATGGCCTGCCAGCCAGGTTCTGATTGGTAGGTATTCCATGTATTCTTCAGTCAATCCCTGAAGTGAGTATGCTAATCCATACACAAAAGTACCTGCTGAATGAAAGTGAAAGGTTTTTGTGTGTAACTTTGATACTTGAAAGTTAGTTTCACAGGAGGTGTGAGCCTATAAGTTACCAATAGTGATATCAGCGGATTCAAAGGTTAAGCATGTTTATATGACACTCTTGAATATTAATTTTACTCTTTGCTAAAATAGCACATTATTCAAATTCAATGTAGAAATTATCAATAATTCTGGGAGCTGTGGTTTCAAGAGTGGTAGATTTTTGTTTGTTTCATGGTGTTGGTGAAAGACTAGGGCCTAGATTTTCCACCACCTTTTGATGGCGGATGAGTTTGGTGGTATGAATGGAAAATATTGCAAGAAGGCCTTAGACACATTTCCTAGTGATGGAAATGCAGAATGCAATCGTCCCCTCCCCATATCTGCAGGTGGTCATGTTTCCCACTGTTTAATTTTGGGAACGTCATTATAATACATTAGCATACTATTATCAGGTTCAGACGCTGGAATCGTATCCCACTTCAAATAAAATTTTCATGGTGGCATGCTGTCAGAACAACATGATATACAACTGGTTTTGAAAGGCATGCACTTGCCAAACAAAACTCCAAGGGAAACTCTGAGGTGAATGCAGTCAAACTGGCACAGCAGTTCTGGTGTGGCTTTGGGGCTAGTCTTATACAATATTGCCTTCTGGGCTTAGGCTTCATTGAAGGGTTGGAGGAAGAAAGAAGGGTGGAGAGGCCTCAGGCACAGGCTGCAGTGCACCTGGGGAAGGGGTGGAGTCAGCACAGACTGAAGATCACAGGGTGGGGAACCGTTGCTCAACTGGGCAAGCTATAATGTCCTCTTAGAAAGGTGGTCATGACACATTGCTTGAGAATAGTTGGGGGATTCACAGAGGCTTATAAAATTCTAACACGACGAGACAGGGGAGATGCAAGGAGGATATTTCCGATGGTAGAGGAGTCCAGAATCAGGGGTCACAATCTGAGGATTCAGTGTAGACTATTTAGGACAGAGATGAGGAGACATTTCTTCACCCAAAGGGTGGTGAGTGTGTGAAATTCATTACCACAGGAAGTAGTTGATGCAAAAACATTGAATGTATTCAAGAGGCAGCTGGATATAGCACTTGGAGCAAATGGGATCATAGGTTATGGGGGGAAAAAGCAAGATTAGGCTATAGAGTTGGATGATCAGCCATTATTGTAATTAATAGTGGAGTAGGCTCAAAGGGCCTGCTCCTATCTTCTATGTTTCTATATTTCTAATTCTTAACATGTGCTGAAATGCCTATTGACAAGTGCCATCAATGGGCCAAGCTGAGCACAGGGCCTTGAACTGATGATTAGGATAATGCCTGCACCTGAGATAAGAGCTCAGAATGCAGTCAAGTGACCAAAGCTTTCGCCACTTGGTAATGTGGTGTTGAATGAGGGTGGTATGAGGTCTTGTCCAACCAGCATTCAAACTGGGCATCAGTGTTGTGGCAATTATATAAGTAAGTTGGCTTTGATAAGTAGCTGGAGATGAACGGACAAAGAGTGGTCCTTAACAAACAAACACTAACCGTCAAGTCTCTGTTTTTGATACTGAAGTGAGAAGACCCATGGCACATGGAGCCTGGTGATCCTTCTCACTTATGGACAAGGAAGAAGACGTCAACATTGGCAGTTGGTTCACCAAAGGCAGGATCAGAGCCATCAAGAGGAAGGAGAGACAGACCTGCTCCCATGCATAGCATGAACCCCAGAGAGTCGCCAGTTAGTAGCAACTCACTAGACCCAGGATCTACAAACAGAGCTTGACATATCTGCAGATGTCTGAAAACCAGTGTTGCCAAACACCATGTATGTCCAGAAAAATGCTCCCTACAATAGGATGTGATGCCACGATGTCTTGGAGGGAATTAATGCCAATATCACTGAAAGTAATGGTAACACTCACTTTGTACACCAGTGCTCTTTCCCGGGCTCCACAGATGACTCATCCAGGTCACAGACAAAAGAACTTCAAGCATTTTGACTAGGATCAAGCAAACCCAGGAAGCAGCAGCAATTGGATTTGCGCATTTGTCTGGTTTTCCAAAGATGCACTCTCATGGTACTTAGAGCATTGTGGCATCAAGCTGTCAACTATGTGAACCGCAAGGACTTTCACTTGCTAAATGTTCAGCTAGACTGCAACCATATCAAGGTAATACTGCAACTATGTGCATGATTTCTAGGGAGTGCTGACAACTCCTACCTTTGCAGTTCTCCTCAGATCCCTGATACCTTTTGGGATCTGCAGAGGCTATAGGGTTGGCAACTTGGGATAATATGGCTGATGATGCTGGTACAGAGGTCACAATGTGGCAGAGATAAGATATAATGAGACTCATGGTGCAGTTCTCACTTTGGGCAAATCATAGGGATACTGAAGATAATGTTCTGGTGGCTGGACCAAACTGCTGGAACCTGCAATACAATCCACAGACGGTCTTGTGCATTGTCATTGCCTGCTGTGCCCAGCACAGCTGGCTCTGCAAGAGAGTAAAGAAATGTCTAAGGAGGAGATAGAGGAATGGTATGTCCCTACCATTGTGAAGGATGTCAATGGAAATGAGGCTGAGGATGTTCTCTAGGATGTCAACTATGAGCTGTGACAATGTCCAGACAAGGTATATAAGCTCAGGTTCACTGAGGCTGATCCTCACTTAGTTGAGTGCTGCCAACCACACCATCAGTGCAGGAACGGTCCACATCTTCACAGGCCAGATGAATCCCCTCAAAGTCCACACGAATCTTGAGTTCTGGCATTGTTCCATCTGCCTGGAGTTGCCCCCTTTTGTTGTACCAGCTGGTACTGCAGGAAGATAGATGGCGAGAGTGCAAGTAGGATGCATGCCCAGGCAAATGGTAAAATACTTGGTATATGTGGATGGTGAGTGGGACCAGGACAGTGATGAGAACCCAACTTGCAGGGAAGATGAAGATGTGTGTGTGTGTGAATTAGTGTTGGTGTCCCTCGAGCTGGTATTGAGAGAAATCCCTGTAGATATATGGATATGTGTGTGTGAATTCTAAATAATGAAAAGAGTGACTTACCCTGACATGACTGAGGAAATTATTCATCCTTTTGCAGCATCAGACAGCTATCCACTTCTGCAGGGTGTTGGCACTGACCAGTGCTACCACCACTTCCCACATTGGATCAATCACTTTGGATGTTGGTCTCGCCCAAAGTGTGGGAATAGAACACCACCATGGACCTCAGTTGCATTCAGTGGTTGCTCAAGGGAGATGCCTGAGAATTTTGGAGCAGTAGTATTCTTCGCTTTGATGGCCATAACTTCATAGTGGCTTCCTGAAGTGTGTCATCTATCTGCAGGTGGTCTTTAAATATTGTGCCAAATGATTGGAGTGGTGGGGCTGGTGAAAAGAGGCAGTTTGATGTGAAACCCATTCCTACTTATTTTTTCACTAAGTGCCACACGATATTCTAGAAAAAGTCATTGTCATTGGTGGGCCAAATGCCACTTTCCCATCCAAAATTGGACTTCACTGATTTCTGGGATGATTCTACCTCAGGTGTAGATGGAACAATCACATGATTTAAGTGAAAACATTGTTGTGATTATTGTGGTGGAAAAAATAATCAACATTTGCTGAAAGAAAATTATTATGGATGCTGGAATCCAAAACAAAAAACTGAAAATGCTAGAGAGACAATAGAGCTAACATTTCAAATCTGGATAGATTAACAAAGATATCATGGATAAAAGGACAAAGGGAATGTAACTGGTGGTGACCATGTAGGTGGTCATGACTATGGCTAAGAAGGGTACTGATGGGGCACATTAAGAGATCAGAATGTAATAATAACAGAACAAATGTAAGCAACGTAGCAAAGGATAATTTGGAACAAGTAACAGTTGGCCCTAGTGGGGTGGGATGGCAGGAGGGGAGATAGTGGTAAAGGAAAAAGAAAATGGAAAGCAGGATAAAAAAGGGAATGGAAAAATAAATCAGTGGAAGAAATGAAAATAAATTGATGGAAATAAAACAAATGGAGTGAAGATGAAGACAAGAATTCACAGACTGAAGTTATTGAACTTAATATTATGTCCAGAAAGCTGTAATGTGCCTAATCGGTCGATGAAGTGCTGTTCCTTCAGTTTGCTTCGGGCTTCATTGGAACATGTTTACTGCCTCGTAATTGCTAAGTTTATCATAAGTTAAGGTGGATCAGTCCAAAAGGAGAAAAAAGCTTTAGCTTATCAACATGCAAATTGCCTTGAATTAGATTCTGTTCATTTATCTAACATCACAAAAGAGTGGCAGGAAACTTAAAAGAAGACGATGCTGTGTTAAATTTCCTTGCCTTCCTTTGTTAATCTTGTAAAGTCCCATTAAAACATTGCAACCTATTCACCTGCTCCTGGTTGCTTTGCAGTGTAAATATTTCCATAGTCTCAGCTCACCAGACTCCTAGAGGGATCATTTTTACCTTCCCTGGATTGGGAATTTAGTGGAGCAGATTGTTTGCCCAGTGTGGAACCATAATGCTGAAGTCAATGGGATGAAAATCAACCCGTTCTACAATCATTAAATGATTTTCTTCTATCCGTTCTACCAGATTAAAAGCCCCCCCCCCCGCCACTCACCCACCTTACACACCCATCCCTGACGCTGAGGATGAAAATGAACTTTATAATGTTCATTGAGGTAGTGTTCACCTACCTCTGAAATGAGAACAAGATGAAGTCTGTCATCACTCAAGAATGGAGTTAGAGTGGAAGACCATTGGAACAGCTGAGCAGTTTCAACCTTGTGCTACCTAAGAATACTATGTAACTATGGTTTGTTGCATTGTAAAGTGTGTGAACAGGTGATGAAAAAAATCAATGGGGCATTTGTGAGGAGTTATTTTGTGGACTGAACAATTTGGGCCAGCAATAAGTCTGTTCAGAAAATAAAGGCAAACTTAGAAAGATCAAAGTTTGTCTTGAAGTTTCAAACAGTCTTCTAGAAGTTGCAGTAAAAGTTTCCTGATTTTTTTTTTTCCCCCCATGAGATTAATTTAATATATAAAACTGTCAATTACTATTCATGTTGAGCCCAACAATTGTGATGTTGATCGGTTACTAAGCATTAATGTTTAGTATTGGTTTTCAACCCATTATATTATGCTTTTAGGAAAAGGTTTGGCTCTGAATGCTTTTGTATTATGATAATTGTTTGACTTGGAGCTCAAGTTCAAACCCTACATTGCTTCCATCATGCAGAATCTTTGAACCATACCTATCTCCACATATTTTGTCAGCACAAGACCAGATTACTCCAAGAACTCATTTGACAGCATCCCATTCTTTTCTCTGTAAAATTCATTGCATCCTAACATAATGAAAACCTTTAATGGCGAGACCAAGGGGGTTAAAAGAAAGTGTGAGCTGCTGTTTGTACTAAATTATTTTCAAAGCTTGTATTTTTTTTGAGAGAGTCCCTAACTGAAAGTGAAACAAAGGCACAGATTTTTGCCATGATGGAAAGCCTCTCCATCCTGATGAAAAATTGAGGCAATGGCCAATAATCCTAATTACTGCACCCAAACAAGACATTTGCAATTTTTTCAGAGGTGCAACTAGAGTTGGGCCACATTCATACATGTTCAACTTGTGGAGGCAGCTGGCCATTTTAAACGATCAGTTACCTCTACTGAAGTGAGATATTGGTAGCCCAGGAGTGTGAAACTTGGTATGTGCAGATTACACCATATAAGAGTTGGTGTAATCTTGGAAGATTCATTTGGATAGGCCAATACATCTTTGAATATGGGCTTGGGAGAGGGAAGGCATCCTTTTGTTTAAAATGTTGATGTAATCAGTAGACATACAGGGTGTAATTTTCTCAGAAAAATTCTGAGTATAAAATGTGCAAGAATATTTCACCTATTTTTCCAGTGAGTTTGATGATAATTTACAGCACTCTGTGCAATACAGAGGAGATCTGTTCCTCCTCACTCATGGACATAGTGCCAACCATGTGTCTAATCACTGCCTTAGCTGATCGCTGCTGCTTCTCTCCCCTGATCAGCCCACGATGCAAAGCTCTGCCCCCTTCCCTTCTCTCCCACAGATCTCCCACTCCCATCAGGCCCTGCCAGTTTCTCAGGCTGGCAGTGCCTTAAAGGATATAAAAAGGGCTATGGGTATGAAGGCCATGAGGTTAGGTAGAGGGTTATGGAGGGTATGGACATGTGTTGGCATGGGGACATGAAAACCCAGTGGGACTGATGATGGTATAAAGTAGCACAGATGACATGAATAGGACATGGAGAATGTATAGTGAGGCAAGGGATTCAATTTTCATTTGAGTTAGTGCTGGAGAACAGATATAAGCCATTTCTGCACCTAACAGCTTTCAAACTCATTCATTCTGGCATCAAAGCTGTCGGTGATTTTATCTTGGGGCTTTAAATTTAATATAAAATATCTAGGGGAGTTCTCTGGGGATTTGGGGAGTGTTTTGGAGGTGCAAGAGGAATCCCATGGGGGAGGAGGGGGTACACTCTATAGGTCTGTAGATTAATTACCCAGAACTTGGAAGCGATTTTACTGTTTCTGGATAGCTATTGATGAAACCCAGTGAAAACTTCCAAAGTTTGTAATTTAAAGCACAATTTTCACATGGTTCACCATGCAGTGTGAATGTCCTTGGGAAATCTGCACTTCTGAGGCAATGGCTGTTGCCAACCCCTATCTGGGAACCTCCAGGTTGGGTCCTACTCCTCTGTCTATCCTCAGCCAGCACAATTTTTGGAGTGTCTGCCGCAGAGAGAACACAATGGAGCTCAGAAGTTATGGTCCACCATTTTGGCCTCAAATGTGTTGTGGGTTTCTGCTGTCAATTTATCAGCAAGTGCAGACCTCATCAATTGCATTGTTAAGCTAAATTGCTGTATTAAAGATGGGTGGTGATTACTGACTCAACCTCCGAAAGTGTATAAAAGGGCACACTCGGAACAATTGAGGGTGAATTATAAGTTTGCATTTTTTCTGAGCTGTATATAGAATAGGCTTGCTGAAGGTTAAAGACAAGCTGCTGTATTCCTCCGTCATTTATTATCAGTGGAATTAACATCTGTTAGTATGACATAATTTCAACAGCAGCTTTCAATATTTTAAATCCATCAGCTTCAGTGGCACATGTAAATTCCAGCAGCGGGCAGGGCTGGAAAATCCTACGCTGTTAATTTGGTACAGGTAAAGTTGAAATATGCAAGAAATTCAACCACAAAATAATGAGTGAATCTGAACTGGGGAACATAGCTGCAAACCAGTTTACATTTTAAGCATTTCATCCCTCTATGAGGGAAGGCACGTGATGCAGACATTCAAAGAAAGGATTTGATTTGTGTTGAATTAGCCACTTCAAACGGCATTGGACATGTGTCTTGCAATAAGTGAGATTGAGCATTTTAATGACAAGGGCTGCTTAAAAAAAAAAAGTATGGGTGAACAAGTCTGGCTTGTGGCTTCAGTGAGGCCCCTTTGGACAAAGATTGTGCCAGCCAGGGCTTTCTTGGACTTCCTGTGCTGCACTTCCTTCAATATCCATATATAATTCATGAATTGCGGTGCCCTGATCTGAATGCTATATTCCAGACAGGAATTTTAAAATATGAGTATACGAAGCACTGATGGGATGGCCTTGTTTCCAGCAGATACAAACCAGGCTGAAAAGTGAGCAGAGATATCACATGGCTGAACTCTGCTCATTTTCTTTTATTGGCTGTCCAATTAGTATAGCTAAAGTGGCTGAGAATCCATGGTTTAATGTGGGCTACCATTATAACAATCATTTCACAATCTGAAAAGGAAACATAAACAACGGGTTAGGAGACTGCAAGATTCAAGTTTAAAAATAGAGTTGTTGTCCTGACACATGATGATGTGAAGCTGTGCAGGTTAATTGGTTTTCATTGATGCTGAGAGAGACTGCAATGAGCAGCAGTATTTTCTAGGTATTGCAGATCGCCATCATTTGTGGAAAGTGCTAGAATTCCTCAGTAAGGAAGAACTGGTCCAAATAATGAGGTCTGGAAACCATAGCTGGGTCTGTAGAAGAGAATTGATGAACAATATGCTTCTGTTTTTTCTCCAGACCAATTTGTGTTTCAAGTTTTAAAGAGAGCAAAATTAAAAAGTATTTGAGAAGTTTCTGATGGCACATGGGTAGCAATGATACAAGCAATACTGGGATACAGCAACACCAGGGATGGAATTAAGATAGTTTAAACTTCTAGTACAACTGGGACACAATGAACAGGAAATCCACTCATCATTCCTTTCTAAATTTATCTGTAGAAGTTTGAGAGGAAAGCTGAATACTTTCTTGTCTGGTTAAAAGTCATCACATCAGGCACTGAGCAGCTGCTGTCTCCATATTTCCTGAACAAAAAGAAACTGTCAGCTTCCTCAGGAAAGTTATTAAATAGAAACAAGCAGACATTATAATGCTCTTCCCTTCAAATATTGCAAATGTTCTCTTGTTAATGACAGCAGGTTTCTTAGCCTGATTATCAAAAACTCCCAAGACTCTGGAGTAAAACCAAGAATTTAATGCAACAATTAAACAGCAGCCTACAGTGCACCACCTGAGTTAAAAGCACAGCGTCTACAGTCTCCTCCACCCCTCCTCCTCCTCATCCACTATCTCTTGTCCACCTCCACCTGCCCTTTCTCTTTCCCCAGCCTCTTCTACTGCTCAACTGTTACTTAATATAATCAATATGTGGCCCTATGCTAAAACTAGACTTGCAGTCTTTTGTTCCTGTATACAAAACAACTGAAACAATCAACAGAAAGACATGGGAAACCCATCTTACAGCAGTTTGACTTGGTATACTGAGTATCTGGCCATTGGGCCAGTGTTTCCCTTATTTGCCATTATTGAGCTGCTACAGTGTTAGGAGCAGCGTGGCAACATTATATCAATGGAATTAATTGGATATACCTGTTTTTTTTTTTTTTTCTTTGTTTTTATTCCAATTCAATTCAGAGTCTCAAAAAGTTGAGACATTCCCAATCCAAACTGACACGACAGGGCTCTGCCACCTTTAACAATTGGCTTCAAATGAATCTAAAGTGTAACCGAATGACTTCAACCAAGTGCAGCATACCAATACTACAGTTGATCTTAGCCAACTCAACAGTCAAGCTAAAGAAAAGCAAGACTGTCACAATCTAGAGTAAAAAAAAAACTGCCAAGACCCAACAAAAAGGGGCAACAGAATGATTTCAAAATGCCTATTGGTGATGTTCTGGATTGGATTAAAAATCTAATGAGTTCAGATCTCATCATGACAGTTGTTCAATTTAAATGCAGCTCATTTAAAAACTAGCATGTAATTTTTAAAAAAAACACAACCAGTCATAGTGATCATCAAATATAGAATTGTCGGGAAAAGAAAAGCATTTGATTCACTAATGTCCTTTTAGGGATGGCAATCATTACCCAATCTGACCTACAAGTGACTCCAGTCTAATAGAAATGGGATTTACTTTTAACTGCCTTCTGAAATGATCCACCAAGCCATTCTGTTGTATCAAAAGTGCAACATAAACAAGGTCACATTATGCAAGTGCGGGAGTGACTGTTTTCGCAAGGTCTAGCACTATTCATCTTTTATTTTATTATTTGCTCCTGATGTGTATAACCTATGCTATCTTTCTTGAAGGTCCTAGCTAAATTTTGGAAATGGTGAGCCGAGTTAAGTCAAGAAAATCCTTAATTGAGGCAGAGAAGGCCAGTGTGGAACCCAGGTTGCAATGGCAATTTTGCTGGTGAGCAGGCCTACACTCCAGCAATGCCATAGGCATCAAGGTGATCAGTGCTATTGTGAGTGAAGTTGTGGACAACAGTGCTCTCTGACATAGATTATTGGTGGTCACATTGATGATCTATGAGTTAGAGAAGAGAATCCTTTCTGTGGAGAAGGCAGGTTCATTGGTGGGTTCTTATCTTCAGTCTTTTGATTTGATTTATTATTGTCACATGTATTAACATACAGTGAAAAGTATTGTTTATTGTGCGCTGTACAGACAGAATATACCATTCAGAGAAGGAACCAAGAGAGTGCAAAATGTAGTGTTACAGTCATAGCTAGGGTATAGAGGAAGATCGACTCAGTGCAAGATAAGTCCATTCGAAAGTCTGACAACAGCAGGAAAGAAGTTGTCCTTGAGTCAGTTCATTCGTGACCCCAAACTTTTGTACCTTTCTCCTGAAAGAAGAAGGTGGAAGAGAAAATGTTTGGGGTGTGTGAGGTCTTTAATTATGCTGACTGCTTTACTGAGGCAGTGAAAAGTGTAGACAGAGTCAATGGATGGAGAGTTGGTTTGCATAATGGATTGGACTACATTCACGATTTTCTGTAGTTTCTTGCAGTCTTTGGCAGAGCAGGAGCCATACCAAACTGATACAACCAGAAAGAATGCTTTCTATAGTACGTCTATAAAAATTGGTGAGAGATGTAGCTGACATGCCATATTTCCTTAGTCTTTTGAGAGAGTAGGGGCATTGGGCTTTCTTTATTATAGTGTCAGCATGTTGGTGATCTGGACACTTAAAAACTTGAAGCTCTCAACCCTTTCTATTTCATCCCCGTTGATGTAGACAGGAGCATGTTCTCTACGCTTCCTGAAATCGATGAAGTCCTTGAAAATTCTGTTGCATGACGTGTTGAATGTCCTGGTTGATTTGGGGAGTTGGGGCCAGAGAAAGAGTGTTTGTGCACCCATCCTCCCAGGGGGAGCTAAGGATGAAATCTAGGCCAAATTTGAGAACTGGTTGATATGCTTTCACAATCTCAATTTAATAACTGTGAGTTCCAAATTCAATGGAGCACATTGTATCAAGTCTTCAAGGCCTGGGGTTGATCGAAGACTCCAACAGGTCTTGTCTTGTCCTTGGTGTTTTTTTGAGAAGGGCAGAAGCAACTAGCTGTGATGGGTCTTTACAGTCTGCTGGGGCCCAGATTTCTATTTAATGGGGCCTTAGAACAATGATTTGGTGGAGGAGCACAAGCTTAATTGAAATCTGATGGAACTTGGATGTTACTCAATGATCCTGCAATGGTATTAGTCTTTTTAAGCTTTGTGAATTGCTACAGAATTGTTATCCTGTAGTTCATCATTTATCCTCAACTTTGTACCCTTGTGATTATACTCCTGATTTTGTGATAATTTGGGTGATTTACCCAAAACAAAACCAACAAGTTGGAAAATAGATTTATTTTGCCTGTTTTTTGGAGTGCACTTTGGTGAATTTCTGGCACTGTTTCACAGAGTTACCAGAGGATTCACACTGGTGGGGGAACATAATCCTGGCTGAAACACCGGCATCAGCACATTGAGCAGACTACTGCGCATGTGCCAATCTCTCAGCAATAAGATCGGCACATGCATTGGTTCCCCCATCACTGGCCTCTTGAACGCCAGCCTCCTGATGGATAATACTGTACTGGGCTTGCTAATGATGTGAAAATGCCTCGCACTGTTTCCTGGCATGAGCCTCATTACATTATTAAAAATGGTCGCGAATCCCATTACAGTCCTCCTGCTTACATTTCTGGACCTGCTGTATTACTTAAGCAGTGCAGCGTGCCAGGAAAATCATGCCCATTGTCTTCTTTCCTGACAAGGGGTATATGATGTCGTAGCGCAGAGGAGCTTGACATCTGTTATACTGTGAAACCTAGGAGTGTCCATTTTTTTTCCCTCTGGAGAAGACTTGTCCACTGACATGCTCTGATCCTGAGTTACCATTTGCATTCAATCTTGGTTTTGATGTGTGGTAACATGGGTGTGAGATGGGTAAGAGAGTCTTCCCAATCTGCTTCTGAGCTTGTATCAAATTCTAACTCTTGGGTTTCGTTATTTGCAATCTGGAGATGTTTTTTGTATGGGGATTATTTGTAGGTCTCCTTCTTTCTATTGGGGAGCATACTGAATTGGTTGTATGACATGAAGGCTGTGTAGTATTTACCTTTTTAGGTGCTGTAATTCTTGTATTTACACTGAGCGAGTTTTTTTTTGGTACACTTCACTTTATTTATAGACAAGATGAGTTGTGCCTCAGCAGGGTGATGGGCAAGTGGTTTGGTATAGGGTAGGTAAGTATGACCTTAAATCCTCAACTGTGGGTGTGGAAAACCCCTTGCTCAAACTATTCACGTTGTGTATTTCTTTTGTACTTCTGTTATTTTTGGATTTTTGTCTCCTACGAAGACAGACAAATCACGTATCCTGGAAAAGACTTTGTTCTTTCTTTATTGTCATTGACATCTCTGATGTTATTGGAATAGGAGGAAATATACATTGGGGTATATTTCGTGAGCATTGTCAGTTAATCTGTGGATGTCTAGACTTTCTTGCTCTGGTCTTTTATATTTACTTGGCTTTATGAGTAGTGACAATGGTTTCTTGATTATGTAACTCATGGAATGTATATTACCCTGTTAGGATTTCTTTGAGGGGAAATGGGTGGAATCTAGTTGATGGCAGGTTCAAAGTGGTGACTCTGGGCTGCCTAGAGATAGGGATAGTTGGCTTTATTCAATGTATATGGGTGATGTGAGTATCTATGGCTTGTTGGCCCTTTTTCCTGTCTGTCATTGATTCTAGTTTAACTAAATTGAGTAGGTTAGTGCAGTAGTAACTGTGCTTATCCAGGTCAGGTGGAGGTTAGTTAGATGGCCATCTTCAAGTTTGGCAATGAAGCATAGATTACTTGGTTCTGAGATGATCTAAGTGTTTGTTTCAAGGTTTCCCCAGGACTGTAAGGAACACTGGCCTTGTTTTCTCCATAACAATCCCAAGGACCCAAATGGGACCATCTGCTTGGAGCTTTGAACTGTGCACACACAGTGAAAAAAAATTTTGAAAAACGTGCTCCTGCCATGTCACTTCTGGGCAGAGAAAAGCAGGAGCAAAGCCCCCACAGGCATCATCTCACTGCCACAACATAATTGTCCCCCTTATCTACCCACTCCACTACCCAGACCAATCGCGACCCTCTGTTCCACTTCCTCCCACTGATCGCCAGCAGAGTGGCAGTTGTCCCCCTCTGACCTACCCCATGACCACCAGAGAACAATCTCCCCCTCTTTCCTCCTGCTCCACCCCTTCTCCAACCAGAGAATGATCAGGCCTTCCTTCACACCCCCCTCACAACCCCTCCCACCCCCACCAGAGAATGATCGTACCTCCCCCAATCAGAGAATAATTGGACCTCCCTCCTCCCTGACCACAGAATGATCTGGCCTTTCCCTACCCTCCGACCTACCAGAGAATGATTGAGCCTCCCTCCTCCTCACTCACCTCCGCCAGTGAATGACTTGGCCTCCCTCCTCCCCTCCAGCGGAGAATGACCTGGCCTCCCTCCTCTCTCCCCCCGCCAGAAAATGATCTGACCTCCATCCTCCCACTAGAAGATGATGTGGCCTCCCTCCCTCTCTCCTTTCTCCCCCCCCCAATCAGAAAATGATCTGACCCTCCTCCTTCCATGCATTTTCCACCACCCCACCTCCCTCCCACCAAATCTGAATCAGAGAGTTGTTGGAAGCTCTGAACTTAGGCATTCCAGATTCTGAAGAGCTAAAACAGATCGTTATCAAGCATGTCTGTTTTGTGCCGAATCTGGATGCACAAACATGATGTTAAGAGATGAAATGCTGGTAAAATTGGAAGGGCAGCCCACTATTTCAATTTAAATGCATTTAAATTGCTGTTGTGCATGTTTTGGGCATGGTTCAGATCGCGGCTGTTTCCGAGCCTTGGTAAAGTGGGCATCTGTGTAGACATAGGCGTGGATTGTACTAATCACATCACACCCCACTATACCAAATTTTTGTGCCTGTTTTTGGGCACAATGTAATGGTAAAATCGAGCTCTAAGTTGCCTTTCTTAATAAGATCAGGCTTCATTTTTTTGGCAGGCCATCCTTGCAGTCTACTATGTAGGATCATGCACCTGTGTTCAATAAGGGTGGATCTTTATCAGTCCAAGCATAAATCTGCTTCAGAGCACTGGCAAGTCATTACAACCTCCTCCGATGCTGGTAAGAGAACCAGACTTGTGGACAATGGGAGGTGTCTCAGACCATCAGCATCAGCTATCTGAGCATGGGAGGTTTTGCAGAAGATTGTCAATAGAAGTAGATTGTCAATAACATGGCCTAGCACTAAGTATGATTCTGTGTGAACGATGGTGATGGGGTGATTGCCTTGTTCCTTTTGAAAGGGTCCAATAAGGATTTATGGTTAGTAACTATAGAAAAACACCTACCACAGATGTATTGATGGAACTTTTCCACACCAAATATGACAGCCAGTCCTCCTTCCTCAATCTGAGAATATCTTCGTGTCTGAAAGAATCCTGGAGATGTATGCGATAGGCTTTCCCATCCTTTTATTCCAACAATGTGACAGCACTGTCCAATCCCGTGTGAGGAAATGTCACAAGTCAGTATAAGTTCCTAAAGTCAAAATAGGCTTAGGTGACAATAACTGATGTTTGACTTTAGAAAAAGTATTTACCTGCGGGGCTTCCCAGGACCATATCTGGTATTTTCTTAGCAGGATATGCAGAAGGGCCAGCATGGAAGCCAGGTTGAGATAAATTTTCCATACTAAGTTACTAATCCAGCCACTTGAAAGATATGTTTCTCTCCATTCAAAGGAACTCCCACTTTCGAAAATTTCTGCAAGACTTCTAAGTTGGTTAAGTTTTATGTTCCAAAGCCTCCACTACCAACACATTATCTAAATGTACTGCTACCATAGGTAGCTCTTGAATAATTTCTCCATTAATCTTTTGAAAATGGCACACGCTGACGAGATCCCAAAGGGCATCGAGTATACTCAGAACCCGTTATGTCGATCATCACATATTTTCAGGAGAACTCATCCAATTCAAGCTGAAGATAAGTGTGGCTCATCTCCAACTTGGATAACATCTTGCCATCTGTTAGCTTAGCATACCAATCATTGATTTGGGGAATGGTTTGGAGACCCAAATTAATGTTAATTTGTCTTTGGGACTATAAACTCATTTGTTGGGCTTAAGAACAGGAACTACAGGTACATCCCACTCTGAAAATTGCACAAGCCTTATATCTAAACTTTCAAAGTACCCAGTTGAATTTCTGCCTTCTCCAGCTTGCAGTATGTGACTGTTTAATGCCTAGATATGGTATGGGGGATCAATGTAGATCTTGGCCTTGGCCGCTTTTATTTTTCCCAGGCCCTCTTGAAAAACTCCAGGGAATTTACTAATATTTTCAATATAGTTTATTATCCCCACCCGCAAATCCCATGCCTAGCCTGAAGATCTCCAACCAGTTCAGCCAATTCCTCAATCTTTCACTTGGTCCATGTCCCCATACACTAGTGAGTGGGAGACAAGCTGATTGCTGCCTATAAGTTATTAAGCAATTGTGGTTCCTTCTATTTATAGAGGCTCCCCCATGTAGGTAGTCTGCCTAAATTCAGGAGTTGGATGCCAGATTGTGTGTCTCTCCTTTGATAAGAGACTTCAGCTCCCATGTCCATCTCCATCTTCAAGGAATGGCCATTCACCAGCAATTCTATTATTGTTTTGATCATAATTCCCCTGTTTCTGGAAGCGGGGATACTTGCATGGTAGTCAGATATTGGCCTCTGCTTTTTCGTTGGACAGCATGTGTTTTGCCTGTTTTGAAACTTTGCCTTGGCTGTGTCCTTTGATTATGCTTGTATTAATCCATTATCTGAATTAATATGTTCTCTAATACTTTTGGGTTCATCACAGCAGTGATGATATCCCTTTTTCAAAAGAAACCCTTCAACAACAGATTGACATAAGCACTGTCCACTGGGTACTGATTACATGAGGTCTCTCCCATTAGTTGGAAGACATTACTGCTTGATGCCTCTGTAATTACTGACCCCCTTTTTCTGCATTCTCAAGTAATAAGACTATGTCAGTGGTTTTTTTAAGCCCAAATTGGGTTCTGCCAACAGCTTATTTTGGGTAGTTAAGTCATTTATGCCAGTCTGTCTCGTAACATTTCATTAAGAGGCAGTCCAAACTTCCAATGCCAATTCCTACAGGTTAACCAAGAATTCAAACAGGTTCCCCAGACGTTCTCCTAGTCATGTTGAAGAGGCATCTCTGAAGTATTACAAGGGTTCTGGGTCATGGTGATTTTTGACAGCCTACTAGTTCACAAAAGGTTTTTGAGTCGGGGCATCTGGATAGGCCATGCTGAAAGTCAAGGCCCCGCATGAGTCAGCATATCACCTCTGGGTTTTATATCTCCTTCAGTGTTACTAGCAAGGACATGCATTCTGAGCCCCAGTCTTCCCCACTAGTATCATACAGTTCAAAAGGCATTTTCTTACTGGAGATGATTCTTAACTTGGAGGTTATCTGGAGGAAGAGAGGGAGAAAATACAAATTTGCCTCATTGCCAATGAAGTATTTTGGTCTGACTCAGTTTCCTGTCACCAAAGGCACTTTATTGTATACCAAAAGAAGAGCCACAGCGTACAGCTAGACAATCTGTACCATGGGACCTACAAAACTGGTCCTAGTTGAGCAGCAAGTTTATAAGTCCCCTCTGTCTACTTCTTATTGGGTGAACCAATGGTCACTCAATAAGGAAGCTTGTATTCTGTGAAGCCCACAGGGAGAACCGTTGATGACACTTTGTGGCCGTCATATCATGTGTCTTTATGATTTTACTTCTTGTTGATATAATTTCCTTAGTGGAAAATTGGTTTACGTTTTCCAGTTATAGTGACTCTGATATGGCTGGAGGGGAGTGAGATCTATTGTGTTGAGTCTTGGTGTGATGTAACAATCCTTGGCCTACTGATTCCTGTATGTGAGAACATACACGGCCGTGCCACATCCTGTACTGATAGCAGTTTCCTGATGTTTCCCTTTTTCTGGAGTATCCTTTCATTGCTTGGAGGTTTTGAGATACTGAATTGGAGCTAATTGGTTATATTTTACCCAATTAAAGTACTTGGTTGTTATCCTGTGGAAAAGGGTGTGCACGATGTGCCATGTACTCGTGGCTTTATCCACTCATCCTGAGATCCCCTACTCCTCCTGGTATCCTTTCACTATCCATTCAAAATTGTATTCTGATTACTATGATTAAAATGATTGATAATCTGATGAATATTTGCTGGTCTTTCCTGTATATATATATATGTTGAATAATGATCAGTATTCTACTAGATTTTGGGGATTTGTTGTACGTTGTGGTGAACTAAAATGGAAAACCCTCAAAATGTTCACTTTTTTAAAAAAAAAGTGCAACACAAAAGTGTAAGAAGAATAAAACGAAAACCAATATCAACCTTGACAGCAACCACAACATTACTTCGTGTAGCCTAGTCAACCTTGCAAAATCCTCTCTCACTGAGATCTAGAGGCTTATGACAAAATTGCCATCAGACTAGTCAAACAACTTGGTAATTGTACTGACAAAATCAGATCTTTCAGGCAATGTTCCAGACTCCTCCAATATCATCCCTGGGTATATCCTATCTCACTAACAGGACAGATCCACCAGTGATGGTGTACTATGGATAATCTAGAGGGAGTGGTCCTGAGTCCTCTTATTGACTTCAGACTCCATGAAATCTCATGGCATCAAGTCAAATTTAGACAAGGACATATCTTGTTGATTGCCATCTCCCTGAACTGATGAATCAGTATTAATAGAATCTCTACAGTGCAGAAGGAGGTTATTCAACCCATTGAACCTGCATTAAGCACAATCCCACCCAGACTATATTCCCTCAACCCCTCATATTTACCCTGCTAATCCACCTGACAATAGGGATAATTTGGCATGGCCAATCAACCTAACCTGCACGTGTTTGGACAGTAGCAGGAAACTGGAGTAACCAGAGGAAACCCCCACACAGACACAGGGAGAATTTGCGAATTCCACACAGACACTGACCTGAAACCAGAATTGAATCCGGGTACCTGGTGTTGTGAGGTAACAGTGCTAACTATGATGCCGCTGTGCCATCCAAAATTCAATGTAGAACATAGAACATTACAGCGCAGAAAAGGCCCTTTGGCCTTCGATGTTGCGCCGACCAATTAGGAAAAAGCAATGACCCTCTAACCTAAACCATTTCCTTTTGTCCATAAACTTATCTACTAACCTCTTAAACGCCACCAATCTTGGCGCATCTACAACTGATGCAGGCAGGGCATTCCATACCCTTACCACCCTCTGGGTAAAGAGATGTATTCAATGTTGAACACATTGTAGAACAAGCATGGAGGATAACAAAGCAAAAATGCACTTTGAGTAGGGACTTCAATGTCCATAACAAGACAGGCTCAATAGTGCCACTTCTAACTGAGCTGGCAAGTCCTATAGTACATATTTGGAGCTGTGTAAGGTGCTGAGACAATATATGAGCTCATTCTCACTAATCTACCTATTGCTGATGCATCTGTCCATAACAATATTGGTAGGAGTGACCACTACAAATTCCTTGTGGATATATTTAGAGCAGTGGCAGGTGCTAAGACAACAAATGAGGGAAGAACTTACTAGAGCTCATTCTCACTAATCTATCTGTTATAGGTGCATCTGTTCATGACAATATTGATAGGAATGACCACTGCAAATTCCTTATGGAAACAGGGTCCCATCTTTATATTGAAGATACTCCTCATTGTGTTGTGTGGCACTACTGCCATGCTAAATGGGACACATTCAGAACAATTCCAGCAGCTTAACACTGGGTATTTATGTGGTCCTTATCTACTTTCAATTATTTTTGAAAAGCAATTGTTAACACTTCATGTACAGAACTCATTTAGAATTGCAGGCCATATAATCCACAATTTGCCTGAAATACTCCTTACTGTTAAGTCAGGGGACCTATCTTTGTTCAAGGAAAAGAGCATAAATGCTAGGTGCAGCATCAGGCATATCTGTAACTAAGGAAGCTGCAACAGAAGACTACAAGTATGCTAAACAGGAGATCAGCACCCTATAGACAGAGCTATGTGACCCACAACCAACAGATTAGATCAAAGATTTAAAGTGCTACCCCATCCAATCCTGAATGGTGGTGGTCAGTTAAACACTTAACTTCGATTTAACACTCTGCTTAAGTGGGAAAACATTGGGCGCAATTTTACAACCTTGCTCTTTCCAAAACCATAAAATCCTGCCCAAAGTCAGTGGACCTTCCCATTACCTGCCCCTCATCTATTCTGATTCATATGGTGGGCAGATGAACAAAGAACAAAGAACAAAACAGCACAGGAAACAGGTCCTTCGGCCCAATGAGCTCGCGCTGCCACCCCAATGTTCCCACCTCTATTCGTGATCCCTGTCTATGTTTATAGATCTATGGATTAAAAACCAAATTTGAGACAATTTAGGGAGAATTTGTTTTGCCAATTAGCCTAAGACCACATCTTTGGGATGTGGGAGGAAACCGGAGCACCTGGAGAAAACCCAGATGATAAAATTCTGGCCATCATCTTGACCATACGTGGTGTATCCAGCCATGCATTTTAGCTATTGAGCAATTGACAAGTATGGTTTTAAACTCAATGGAAATCTTTTCTTTTAATCAAGAAATTCCTCCCGCACTCTGGTTTCTAAAGCCACAAAGTTCTCAGTCTAGTGTGCTAGCATTGCAAAAGTTGTGTTCCCTCTTTCCCATCTGGTTCT
Organism: Sphyrna mokarran; assembly: GCA_024679065.1. Taxonomy (NCBI): domain Eukaryota; kingdom Metazoa; phylum Chordata; class Chondrichthyes; order Carcharhiniformes; family Carcharhinidae; genus Sphyrna; species Sphyrna mokarran. The sequence continues at coordinate 22,499,927 of JAGIQG010000018.1, forward strand.
GGCACCAACCTGGTGCATTAAAGTGAAATGTCTGGCAAGGAAACTGTGTTGACGCATGGGAATAAAAAGAAAAGTGTGCCTTTAAACTGGCTCTTTGTTAATTAAGATAATTAGCTGGTGATGGGTCGCTATCATTAAACACAGCTAAAGTTTCAGGCTACATGATAAATAGTGGTAATCTGATGTAATTGTATGATTGTTGAATTTGCTTTCATTCAGATTCTTTGTAGTGCTGAAGGTGAAAATAGCAAAATCATCAAGGAAGAACTTCTTCATTAGAATTTTTATTTAATCTTGTGTATCTTCAGTAGCGTTGCTCCTGAATCCATAGAGATTGGATTGTTATCTCTGCCTACTGGATTTCATGGTCGGTAGAGAGCATAAAGACTGGAGAACTGTTTGTCATGGCAGCTATCTGAGTGTATGTGCATGCAATTTTGAGAGTACTGCACCCAGTATTAGAAATCTCCTCCAATTGAGTATTGGGAAGGCTGAACCTTCCACTACATCCTCAGTAGTACAATCTCCTGAGAGATGTACTCAGGACATTTGCGTACATGTCCCCATGTACTCCCCACTACAATTTCTGTTCCCTCATTCTTGCCCTCTGTAAATTTAAGGTCATCCAACAAGTTGCTGCTCATGTCCTAACTTGTATCTGTTCCCATTCATCCATTGTTCCTTTACTCATTGACTAACGGTGGTTCCCAGTTAAGTAGTGCTGTGATTTTAAAGTTTTCATGTTTTGTTTTTAAGTCCCTCCATGGTCTTGCCTTCCCCTTTTCTATATTCTCCTCCAACCTTAGATATCCGTGGCTCTCTGTTTCTGGTCTTCTGAATATTATTTATTTTAATCACTCCATCATTGATGGCTTTGCCTTTAGTTGTAAAGACTCTGGAACTCCAGAACTTTCTTCCTAAACCTCTCTGCCCCTCTACCTCCTTTCTCCAATAAAATAGTACCTCTTTGACCAGGATTTTAGTTATCTGTTCTGATAGCTGCTTCTGTGGCTCAGTTTCAAACTTTGCTTTGTAATGTTCCTATAATGTGCCTTGGGATGCTTTATTACATTAAAAGTACAATATAAATACATGTCATATGTATACAATTGTGTGTGTTCATGTCATTTTAAGTGTGTGTACAATTGTCTCATTTTAAATGTATCTGAGAGCGCGTGTATAATATTGAGACAGATTTATATTTCTAATAGCTGCTGGTTGTTAGAAAATTAATCACATTGTTGTTCCCCAGCTCTTGGAAACTGCATTACTGCACCCAATGGCATATTTAATGAGCAATTCACTAGAAATTCTGTATTTGGTCCAAAAATTTCACAAGTTTCCATCAGCCCATATCTGGGGTAGCTGAGAGAAAGGAGATTATATGCGTACTCATAGTACAGTTATCAACATTTGCTGCAGGGAGTCTATTTGAAACGAGTATTGGTTCTCTCTCTCTAAGGTTGGCAAGTAGCATCATCATCATTAGATATGTTTTGTTCTGCAGTGTTCCCCTGTTAGTTTATGGAAAGGATAGAAAAATAGATTGGTTTGAAAGTTCAGAAGCAGAATGTGGTTTCAAGGTTGAGGAGCTGGGATGATGATAACCTGGTTAATTTCATCCACTGCTTCAAATATTAAATGTGTATCCAATGGAAAAGGCAGTGGCTGAAAGGCAGGCATTCTGATATATTAGTTTCTCTCTGTCTGATCAGTTCCTGTTTTGAGTTCCTGTTATTAATTAATGCTGGGGGATCTAATCTTAGAAATCCCAGCATTTATTGAATTTGAACTTTATAGAACATAGAACAATACAGCACAGAACAGGCCCTTCGGCCTTCGATGTTGTGCCGACCAAAATAAAAAGCAATGCCCCTCCTAACTAAACCATTCCCTTCTCATCCATATACTTATCAACTAACCTCTTAAACGCCACCAAACTTGGCGCTTCTACAACAGCTGCAGGCAGGGCATTCCACTCCCTAATCACTCTTTGAGTAAAGAACCTACCTCTGATATCCGTCCTATAACTCATACCCCTTAATTTAAAGTTGTGTCCCCTCGTGCTAGCTTTCTCCATCCTAGGAAAAAGGCTATCACTGTCCAAAAGGCTATCACTTTCTTTAGCTCCTCAGCCTAGCAAACATGAAATATCTATAATCAGAGTGCTACTGGTGATGCAACAGTCTCCCTAAGTTGCTTTGACTTTTAACCTCCTCCTTCCCTCCTCAAGATTTATCCTTTTGAATCTTTTTTGAGTCTCCTCACTGTTGCTTGGTGTCCACTTCTATCTGAGGTGCAATTCAAAAAAGAGGCCAGAGCAATGAAATGTTTTAAAGATGTAGGACCAGGTAGCTTGAGATAGAATTGCAAATGGAGGTTCAAAGAAATCAAGGAAGAGCAAGAGGCCAGAATTGGAGGGATGCAGAGATCTCAGAGTCATAGGACTGGCTGCCCATAATTCTTCATCTGCTTTCCAATATGCATTCATACAGCCGAATTTAACAGTCCCCTGCAGCCAGGTTTGCGGGGAGAATGGCCCATAAACTTTTAAAGGGTGCCTTTTCCACTACCTATCCACTCGTGCACCACCCTCTTTCCCTACGGCCTGGATGCAATTTCAGGTAACAGGCAAGGTCTTGGCCAATTGGCTGGCCTCCCCTCAAGACAATTTGCATCCTTGAATGGCCAGTGAATGGCTACTTTCAGTTGGTGGGAGGAGATTATGATGGGCAGGAAGCCAGGCAAATAAGCTGGGAAGGATGAGGAAGTTGCCTCTTTCACGTGCCCTCTGCTTTTGCAGGTTATCTACACCCCAAATCTCAGCCTATGCACCTGCCCCCTTCATAGCATTAAGAGACTTACAGGGTAACCTGCCAAAGCAGAGGCAAGCTTTATGTGATTCTTCTGATGCAGATACTACCCAAGGTGTCTAAAGTATCTCACCACATTCAGAAAATCTAACCTAGAATCAAGAAGTTAACCAGATCTGTTCTGCCCAGTGTAACTCTGCACATCCTGCACTGACAGGACTGCTGTTGCTGTATCATGTCACTAGCCATTATTTCAAACATATTGTTATACTCTATGTCCCTGAAAATGCTGCTTTAGAACAATTGTATCTCTCAAGATGTGAAGTGACCACTTCAGTTTTTGATTCCATTTAGTAAATAATCAACCCATACCCTCCACAGTCCTCTTGAAGAGCCCTGTGTCCTCCCCCACACTCTACCTGCCTCCACAGTTGAGTGTCTCTGTTGTTACCTTGCTAGTTTGTCATAACAAACTCATCTGCTGGAGCTGATTAGTTAGTGATCTTGATCCGCATTTTAAATTTTTAAAAAATTTCACAGGATGTAGGTGTTGTTGGCAAGGTTAGCACTTGTTGCCATTTCTAAATGTCTTGATGATGGTAGGTGAGCCGCCTTGAAAATCTGTTTTGACACAAGTAAGTTGATAAGCCACTTATGAGTTAAAAATCAATCATTTTGATGCCAGACTTGATTCACATATCAGCTACATAGGGTAAGAATGGCAGTTATCCATCCCTAATGAACCAGCAATTTTAATGAAAATCCGGAAACTTCCTTATCATTTTTACTGATGCCAAGATCTTATTTCCAAATTCCTAAAACATTGAATTCAAATTCTCAAACTGCCATGGTGAAATTTGAATTTGCGTTCTCTGGAATATTATTTCAGGTTTCTGAAGTAACCATGACACTAAATAATTACTATTCCAGTGATCAGGATACTTTCTTGCAAATTTCTACAAGTTTTTTGATTGAATAGAATTTTGGAACAGAAGAGAATCACAGCTACTTCACAAGCTTGGGAATTTGGATTATTCTCTTTGTTTGAAGACAGAGAGGAGGTGTGATCAAGTTTTTGATCACAACAGATGAAGCAGAACTAGAAAAAAAATTGAAACAGTTCCAGAGTATAGAAGATAGCTGGAACATGTAAGTGTGAAAGTGAGAGAAAACTCAACATTTAAAACAAAGTTTTGGCTTAGTTCTGAACTTGTATCAGAATATACAGAATCCTTCTGGCTGACACTATATGTCATACCATCTGATACTGACACATGAGCATCCACCCAAGGCTGGGATTGCAAAACTTTAAGGAGGAACCAAGGTTAGTAACTGGTGTCAGGATGCGATAATGATTGGGGTGAAATCATTCTGTGCTTTTCCTGGATGTAATAAATTATTTGTCTTCCTGTATGGTAGTCGCTCATAAGATTTACAGGGTATTGAGTGTTGCACTGATTTACAGGGAGGTCCCCGGGACAGATGGAATTTAATCCAGATAAATGCAACGGGATGTATTTTGGAAGAACTAATGTAGTGGGGAGTTATACAATAAATGACAGGGCCATCAAGAGTATAGAAACACAGAGGGACCTAAATGTGCAAGTTCACAAATCCTTGAAGGTGACAGCACAGGTGGAAAAGGTAGTGAAGAAAGCATATGATATGCTTGCCTTTATAGGACGGACTATAGAGTATAAAAGCTGGAGCCTGATGTTGCAGCTGTATAGAACACAGGTTAGACCACATTTGGAGTACTGTGTCCAGTTCTGGTTGCCGCACTACCAGAAGGACATGGAGGCTTTAGAGAGAGTGCAGAGAAGGTTTACCAGGATGTTGCCTGGTATGGAGGGTCTTAGCTATGAGGACAGATTGGGTAGACTGGGGTTGTTCTCCCTGGAAGGACGGAGAATGAGAGGAGACCTAATAGAGGTGTATAAGATTATGAAGGGTATAGATAGGGTGAATAGTGGGAAGCTTTTTCCCAGCCGGAGGTGACGATCACAACGGGTCATGGGCTCAAGGGGAGAGATATAACTCTGATATCAGAGGGATGTTCTTATGAAGAGGGTGGTGGGGGCCTGGAATGCACTGCCAAATAGTGTGATGGAGGCAGACACGCAGGCATTGTTTAAGACTTACCTGGATAGTCACATGAGCAGACTGGGAATGGAGGGATACAAACGAATAGTCTGGTTGGACCAATGAACGGCACAGGCTTGGAGAGCTGAAGGGCCTATTTCCTGTGCTGTACTGTTCTTTGTTCTTTAACAACAGGATGATCATCTCTGTTCAAAGATTACATTTTACAATTATCCCATTCCATTATCAAAACTCTTCATCTTCGTTTTAGTTAATAAATAATAACGCTTCAGTGTTTTCAATATTTCTAAAGCCCAATCAAGTCCATTCTATCATTCAGTCATTAAGTCCTCATTGAAGTAAGAAGCTGAAGAGTTATTTTTAATTTCTCTCAAACCAAGGGACTAATTCTTTGGAATTAAAGCCTGATTCCTAGTTTAAGTTCGAGCTCAGTAATAATCATGTGGACTGAGGTTTCTCGGGTAAGTAACGTTTGTTAACAATATATTTTCTTTGTGGTTAGGGTTTCATTTAATCATTATTGTCATGTATTAATATATAGTGAAAAGTATTGTTTCTTGGTTGCCATAAAGATGTCATACATAGGGAAGGAGAAGATGCAGAATGTAATATTACGGTCTTAGCTAGGATGTAGAGAAAAACCAATTTAATAACAAGAACAAAAAATTGCAGAATTGGAACAGGCCCTTCGACCCTCCAAGCCTGCACCGACCATGCTACCTGTCTGAACTAAACCCCCTACCTTTCTGGGGACCATATCCCTCTATTCCCATCCTATTCGTGTTTGTCAAGATGCCACTTAAAAGTCACGATTGTATCTGCTTCCACGGTCTCATCTGGCAATGAGTTCCAGGCTCCCGCCACCCTTTGTGTAAAAAAAAAAAAAAAAAAATTGCCTCTTACACCTACTTAAAATCTTGCCCTTTGCACTTTAAGCCTATGCCCCCTAGTAATTAATTCTTCCATCCTGGGAAAAAGCTTCTAACTATCCACTCTGTCCATGCCTGTCATAGTCTTCTAGACTTCTATCAGGTCTCCCTTTAACTGCCATCATTCCAGTGAGAATAAACTGAGTTTCTCCAACCTTTCCACATCGCTAATGCCCTCTATACTAGGTAACATCCTGGTAAATCTTTTTTGTACCCTCTCCAAAGCCTCCACATCCTTCTGGTAGTGATGTGACGAGAATTGAACACTATATTCCAAGTGCAGTCTAAGGTTCAGTAAAGCACAACATGACCTGCCAATTTTTAAACTCAGTGCCCTGGCCAACAAAAGCAAACATCTTCTTGACTACCTTCTCCACCTACTTTTCTACTTTCAGTGACCTGTGTACATGTACATCCTCTGCCTATCAATATTCTTAAGGGTTCTTCCGTTTAGTGCATATTTCCTATCCTTCCAAAATCTCTTTTTAATTTGTCCCGATTTAAATTCCGTCTGCCATCTCTCCGCCCAATTCTCCAATCTCTGCATCCCCTGATGGTCCTCATTGCTATCCACAATTCCACCAATCTTTGTATCATCTGTAAACTTACTAATCAAACCAGTTGTATTTTCTTCCACGTCATAACAGCAAAGATCCCAGCACTGATCCCTGAGGAACAACACCAGTCACAACTCTTCATTCAGAAATGCACATTTCCACTGCTACCCTCTGCTTTCTGTGACCAAGTCAGTTTAATATCCATTTTGCCAGCTCACCTTTAATCTCATGCAACTTCACCTTCTGTACTAGTTTGACATGAGGTATCTTGTCAAAGATGTTACTGAAGTCCATGTAGACAACATCCAGTGCCTTACCCTCATCAGTCATTTTCATCACTTCCTCGAAAAACTTATTCAAGTTAGTGAGACACGACCTCCCCGAAACAATCATGTTGCCTCTAGCTAAAACATTCACTTAGTTCTAAGTGGAAGTAAATCGTGTCTCAAAGAATTCTTTCCAATGATGTATCTACCACTGATTTAAGGCCTGAAATTAAATGGATTATCCTTGCTACCCTTGTTAAATAAAGGAACAACATTGATTATTCTCCAATCCTCTGGGACCTTTCCTATAGCCAGTGAAGATACAAATATTTTTCTCAAGGCCCCAGCAATTTCTTCTCTTGTCTCTTCGTATTCTGGGTATATCCCATCAGGCCCTTGGACTTGTTTGCCTTAATGTTTTTCAAAACTCCCAATACCTCCTTTTTCATCTCAACTTGACCCAAACTATCTACATACCCTTTCCCTGATTCATCATCCACCAAGTCCTTCTCTCTGGTAAACACTGACACAAAGTACTCATTTAATACCTAGCCCATTTCTTTTGACTCCACACACAGATTTCTTCCCCTGGCCTTGAGTGGACTAATCCTTTCTCTGGCTACCTTCTTGCTCTTTATATATGTATAAAAAGACTTTGAATATTCTTTAATTCTGCTGGCTAATGACTTTTCATGACCCTTTTCAGCCCTCCTGATTCCTTGCTTAAGTTTCTTTCTATCCTCCTTATATTCCACACTTACTTTGTGTGTTCCCAGTCTCCTAGCTTTGACAAATGCTTCCTTTTTTTTAAACTAGGCTCACAGTATTTCTCATTGTCCAAGGTTCCCGAACCTGCCCATTCTTATCCATATCCTTACAAGGACACGCTGGTCCTGAATTCAAATCAACTTATACTTGAAAGACTCTGACATGCCGGATGTTTGTTTTCCCTCAAACATCTGCCCCAATCTACATTCTTCAGTTCCTGTTAATATTGCTGTAATTAGCCTTCCCCCAATTTAGCATCTTCATCTGAGGATTACACTCATCTTTATCCATCATACCTTAAAGCTTAGTGAAATGTGGTCATTGTTACTGAACTGTTCCCCTGCTGAAATGTTGACCACCTGGCTGGGCTCATTATTTCAATACCAGGCCCTTCCCTAATTGGACTATCTACATTCTGTTTCAAGAAGCTCTTGTGGATGCTCATCACAAACTCTGCCCCATCTACGCCCTTAACACTAATGAGTCCTAGTCAATATGGGAAAGATAAAATCATCTACCATAACAACCCTGTTACTTTTACACCTTGCCAAAATCTGCCTACGTATCTGTTCCTCTAACTCCTGCTGGTTATTGGGAGGCTATACCTGACCTATTCCTGAGGTCTACCCATATTGCCTCACTGTATGAGCCTTCCAAGATGTCCTCCCACAGTATTGCTGTGATATTCCCCTTAACTATAGTGCAACTCCCCCACCCCTTTTACATCCCTCTCTATCCTGCCTGAAACATCTATTTCCTGGGATGTTAAGCTGGCAATCCTGTCCTTCCTTTAACCAAGTCTCTGTAATGGCAACAACATAGTTCCAAGTACTAATCCAAGCTCTTAGTTCATCTACCTTATTACATTTCTGACATTGAAACAAATGCACTCCAGTCTACCAGACCCTCTTTGATCAACAACCACACTGTGCCTGCTCTTCCTCTTAGTATTACTGGTCCTATTTCTACTTCCCCTTCAGTTAATTCACCTTTGCTTTGGTTCCCAACCTCCTGCCAAACTAGTTTAAATCCTCCCGTGTGACACTAACGAACCTTCCGGCCAGAATATTCATGCTCTTTCAGTTTAGATGCAACTTGTTCTCGTTGTACAGGTCCCATCTGCCACAGAACAGATCCCAGTGGTCCAGATATTTGAAACCCTCCCTCCTACACCAGTTGTTTAGCCACATATTAAGCTACTATCTTCTTACTTCTAGCCTTACTGATCTGTGGCACAGGGAGTAATCCTGACATTACAACCCTAGAGATCCTGCTTTTTAACTTTCTGCCTAACTGCCTAAAACTATTGCTGCAGGACTTTGTCTGTCTTCATACCTATGTCATTAACGCGAGGTAGGTCCATTTAAAAATCTGATGGCAGCAGGAAGAAGCTTTTGTGAGTCGGTTGGTATAGAGGGGTGTTTCTAACCAACAAATGAGATTTTCAGTCATAATGCAGTCTTTCAAAAAATAGGATACGAGTAAAAAGGTAAATGATTCTTAGAAACAAGCTAACAACAGTTTACACATATGTGAATGCAGTAACAGAATGAAAACAAGTAATTATGATTTTAAAATGTATGTGCTGATATCTTAAAATGTATTTTAAGTATTGAATGAATCATTGTTCACTTCAGCCAAAAGCAGGTTGCCATAAGGGATGATGGTAAATGTGAAGAGCTCAGAGCAAAAGGTCTGGGAACTTAGCAGTTAGCAGAACTCATATCAGAAAGTTTCTAGTGAGGGAACATGTTTTGCAACTTTATGAATAGGGACATTCATTGCCTAGATATGTACTTGGACATAGGATCACATATCTCATGACTCTGACCAACTTCTATAGATGCACCATAGAAAGCATTCTTTCCGGTTATATCACAGCCAGGTATGGGTCCTACTCTGCCTAAGACCACAAGGAATTGCAAAAGATTATGAATATAGCCCAATCCATCATGCAAATCAGTCTCCTATCCATTGATTCAGTCTACGCTTCCCACTGCCTTGGCAAAGCAGCCAGCATAATTAAGGACCCCACTCACCCTGGATGTTTTCTCTTCGACCTTTTGGGAAAAAAGATACAAAAGCCTGAGATCACATACCAACTGAATCAAGAACAGCTTCTTCCCTGCTACAGTCAGACTTTTGAGTGGACTTACGTTGCATTAAGTTGATCTTTCTGTACACCCTTGCTAAGACTGTAACTCTACATTCTGCACTCTCTTGTTTCCTTCTGTATTAACAGTATGCTTTGTCTGTAAATCATGCAAGAAACAATACTTTTCATTGTATGTTAATACATGTGATAATAGTAAATCAAATCACATCAAGTGTCTATTCACTTGACAGTGAGTCAGTGTGAATGTTCACTATGACCTCTGATGAGCATCTATTGTCACCTTAGCAAAAGGGAAGTGAGTTCAGCCAAGATGGGAGTTAGTGTCTGGATTGGATGGACAGATGAAATATCATTATGCTAAATGGTAAAATGCAATTGGCTGAAGAATGTGTCAAATTATTATTGACGTATGTACTGAATGTAATTGATTTTAAACTAATATGAGGTAGGAATGATCGATAAGAAAATGTATAATTTATCTGTTTTTGATTGTATACATTAGATCCATCAGAGAGATTCTATCACTCTATTCCAGAGCTATCTAACTTTCTTGGTGACCTCTGTGCAGCTGCTTGTTATGTTTTTGATTTAAATAAATGTTATGTCATAACACAAAGATACTTGTCTCATCAGTTTTGCATTGTTGAAGTTAAAACATAATTGGCCATCTCAAATTACCCACAACAGTTGATACATGTTCTCAGATTTTTGTATCTTTTTCCCAATGGAAGAAGGTGGAAGAAAGTATGTCTGGGGTGTGTGTAGGGTCCTTGATTATGCTAGCTGCTTTTCCAAGGCAGCGTGAAGTGTAGACAGAGTCAATAGATGATGGGAGGCTAGTTTGTGTGATGGAATAGGCTTCGTTCACAACCCTTTGTAGATTATTGCGGTGTTGGACAGAACAGGAGCCATACCAAGTTGTGATACAACCAGAAAGAATGCTTTCTATGGTGCATCTGTTGAAGCTGGTGAGAGTTGTAGTGCACTTCAAAGGATTCATAACTGCAGAGGTTCATCAGAATTCACTGGAGCTTAGAGGCTTAAATTGTGGTTTGGTCACCTAAGCATAGCTTGTACTTCAGTTTACAAGGATGGGAGATAATCTAATCAAGGAGTTCAAAAGGATTCAAAGGGTAGATGGAAAGAAATTATTTTCTTTGGAGGAGGTATACAGATCAACAAAGCATAAAAATTAAAATTAGAGCAAATTTGTTCAGGAATAAAATCGGGAAGCATTTTTTCATACAGAGTAGTGGAATTCAATAACACATCCCACAAAAAGCTGTGAATGCCGAGGGTCGTTTGGAATTTCCAAGACTGAGACAAATTTTTATTTAGAAATTAGATGAGGGAGTCAAGAAATATGTGACAATGACACTAAACAATATAAGTTACAATCTAATTGAACAGGTGCAAGGGGCTGAGTTGTCTAATCGTATCCCTATGTTTTCCTCCACAAATGCCTGGCAAATTATTAACTGATTCATATGGGCAGGTGGCAATTAAGTTCATTGTTAAATTGGGGTACACATGAATAAGATACACTTAACAGACCATAATTTAAAAGGCAAAATACTAAGGTTTTGTAAAAAAAAATTGAGGATTCTGGCAATATAAATAGACTGTTGAAAATACGCAATGGTAAGGCAGCATCTGTGTAAAGAGAAACTGAATGATAATACAAATTTTTTTGGTACTCTAGACACATTTTTTGTTACTTTACTTATTCTTTTACCACCCCTTTTGACATTTAAATTGATCCTGCATCCATTTTTTTTTGTTGATTTCTCTTCCCCTTCAACGTCAGGACAGCGGGAGGCATTCAAGAACAAGAGGGAGATTTCAGAAAAACTTGTTTTCATTAAGAACAAGGGTTGGAATCCAACATAGTGATCCTTGGATTGAATAGAATATTGCAAAAAAGATGTCAAAACTCAATACTGTAAAAAAAAACCTAGAAGAATATAAAAAGTGCAGTGATGAAATTCATAAGGAAATCAGAATGACTGAGGTCTTTAAAATATTATTGTCAAGGAAAACCCAAAGGTGTGTTTATAAAGACAAAAAAGAGAATAGCTGAAGAAAGTAGGACTGATTAGAAACCAAAAAGATAACTTATGTGTAGAGACAAGAGGCATGAGGATGGATCTGAAGGAATAATTTGTATCTGTTTTCACAAAAAGGTGGGACATGAATCAAACATGTAGGCCTAGATTTTCGTAGAGTTGCAGATTCTGGTATTTTTTTTAAATGGCAAGCCAGATCCAGATCCAGAAGTCTCAACTCCATTTCTGACATCCTATTTTCTGTATTCATCTGTGGGACATGGGCATCGCTGGCTGGCCAGCATTTATTGCTTGTCACTAGTTGCCCTTGCAAGGCAGTTGAGAGTCAACCACATTGGATGTGGCTGTGAAGTCACATGTAGGCTAGACCAGGTTAGAATGGCAGATTTCCTTTCTTAAAGGACATTAGTGAACCAGATGGGTTTTTCCGACAATCAATACCAGTAGATTCTTAAGTCCAGATTTTTGTTATTGAATTCAAATTCCACCATCTGCCACGGGTGGGATTCAACCCAGACTCCCAGAACATTTAGCTGACTTCCTGGATTAATAGTCTAGAGATAATACCACTAGGCCAACGTCTATCTAATTCACCGGGAGGGAGCACAGGGATGGGACATGATTCGTACCTGGAGGAAACCCAAACTTAGCAGGGGCCATTTGAAGTTGGTTCAAACAGAATCCATTTTTGCTGAAGTAAAGCCCTTATCTTGTAGAGTGTGAGTTACAAATATTTAGAGTAGACATAAATGCTGATGAAAGGCAAATATAATCTGTAGAACCATTGAACTTTAAAGTTTTTAAATAGCCTACACTTTAAAAATTGAAAAGTGAAACTGCCTGCCTATGGAGTTGAAATATTCCATGTTAACATTTTCAATATATGTATGATATAACCCTAAGAGCTGTCACTATTGCATTATTACTACTTTCTATCAGCTATCATTATTACAGCAGGGGAGCGCATAAATTTATAGTGATTGGCAGTTCAAAGAAGTTTTGAAAGGATTAGGTCTTTGATATGAGATTATGAATACAAATGTTTTTAATCAGAAATTAAATATTTGAGAGAATTTAAATGTATTAAATGGGGTTTCATGAATTAATGTATTTATATAGTGAAGTCTAATGGACATTTTGAACTTTATTTCATTTCATCTCAGCATGGCTCCTGAGATCTATCTGTGATGGTAAATGCATGATTTGACATAGGGGGCCATGGGATAGATAAGGACGCAAGTGGCTTTAAGGTTATATAAGAGTTAGAATTGACCATGAAGATGAGTTTGGAACATGAGTTAGCACTAAGGTGGCTTTGGGGCTATAAGGATCATGGAGATGATTCAGTAGTCATGAGTTGGCATTTATGGGAGTGGATGGAGGACTTGAAGGAATTTGGAAGTTGAGGCCTCGTGGGCCTAATGTTTCAGAAAACAAGTGGAACAAAGTTCCAGGGTACCAAGGCAGGCATTTTAACTAACCTGCTTGGTACTCAATAGCTCCGATGATCACACTGACCTGTGTCTGGGGATGATGGGCCCAACTTCATTCTACAACCAGCAAGAGTAGTGTGGGGTGAAATATTAAGAGATTTAGCATCCTTGAAAATGGGTAAATTATCAGGCCTGGATGAAATCTAACCCAGGCTGCTAAGAGAAGCAATGAAGAAAGAATAGAGGGCTCTGATCATCATTTTCCAACCTTCTCTGGCTAAGGGAATGATAATGGAGAACTGCTCAAATTATGTCATAGTTTGAAAAAAAGGAAGGGACAGACTAGTCAACTGAAACTCAGTGATGAACAAATTATTGGAAACAAGCTATAAGGAACAGTATAAATGAGCATTTAAAATGACACAGATTAATCTCGGACAGTCAACACAGATTTGCTAGCTCTGAAGAAGAGTCATTCAGACTTGAATCATTAGCTCTGTTCTCTCTCCACAGATGCTGTCAGACCTGTGAGATTTTCCAGCATTTTCTGGTTTTGTTTCAGATTCCAAAATCAGCTGTAATTTGCTTTCGTTTTAACTGGTTTTGATTGGATTTTTTGCAAAAATAACAAGAGTAGCACATTTGATGTCATCTCATTGGATTTTTCACAAGGCTTTTGACAAAAATCCTATTTGACAGACTTGTCATAAGATTAAGAACTTGAGGGTCCAAGGGCAAGGAAAAACGTTGAATCGAAAATTGGCTCAATGGCGGTAGCAAAGTGTATGCTTGACGTGTATTTTTGTGACTGGAAAGCTGTTTTTGTTGGACTTGTGCAGAATTAAACTTAGGTCCTTTGCTATTAGACATGAGTCTTAGGAAAATGATTAAGGAGTTATAGACGGTGTGAAAATTGGCTGTGTTGTTAAAATGAGCAATAAAGCTTTAGCCTGAAGAAGCTATTAATGGACTAGTCACGTGGACAGAAAAGTGCGAAATGGAATTTGATTTAGAGAAGTGTGAGATAATGCATTTACAGAGAACAGGCAAGACAAGGGAATACAGGATAATTGGTAGGATACTGAAAAGTGCAAATGAACCTAGAGACTTTGGAGTACAGGTCCAGAAATTCCTGAAGGTAGCAGAACAAGTAGATAATTGGTTAAGAAAGTCTTCCTGTAGTACTTTCTTTCTTGTGAGAGGTATGGAGTATAAGACAGAGGTTATGATGGAACTTCAAGAATACTCATTAGATTGTAGCTAGAATATTACATACAGTTCCAATAATTGCATTATGGAAAAGATGAGAATGCACTGAGAAGGGTACAGAGAAGGTTTACAAGGATGCTGTTGGGAATGGAAAATTTCAACCATTGCATTGGCTATGGTTATTTTCTTTAGAATACAAGGAGAATTAATTGAGATTTATAAGAATGTGAGGGGCCTAGACAGAATGGATAGAGAGGATCTATTTGTTAAGAGATTAGTAATTAGCAACATAGATTTAAATTAACTGGTAGAAGGATTCAAGGGGAGTTCAAGTAAGCTTTTTTTCACCCAGAGGATAAAGAAGTTTGGAACCCTCAACATGAAATGATAGCAGAGGCAAAAACTGTCATGACATTCAAAAAGTATTTGAATATGAACTTAAAGTGTCATAACTACAAAACTACAGACCAAGAACTAAAAAGTGGGATTAAGATAGCTCATTTTCAGTCATCACAAACATGATAGGCTGAATAGCTCCTTCTGTAATGTTAATTTTCTATATTTCTGTCATTAATAATTTACAATTCTGATTAAGTCACAAAACCATCATCCATGTATTAGCAGAGGCAATGGTAGGACTAATTTAAGAATATTTTTAAGCATTTAGGCTGAACACTAACCTCATTGGACCATCTTCTTCCTGTAGTTTCAGTGCTTGTTTGCAAAACAAAACTCAATTCTTCTATTCCTTGCAATGGAAAAAGGTTCATCAAGTATCTTCTCAGTAAGGTTTCTACCTCTCCAGAATTTCTTAAGAATTTCCTGGAATTGATCTCCTGGACGTCACTGTGAGAAACCCAAGAGAAAATTCACAAGGGCATTATTTTCTTTTTCTTGAGTACTTGTTTATATTAATTACCAGAGAATGGTTGTGGAGGATTGCTTCTCTGAGTGGAGGCCTGTGACGAGTGGTATGCCGCAGGGATTGGTGTTGAATCCATTGTTGTTTATCATCTATATCAATGATCTGGATGATAACGTGGTAAATTGGATCAGCAAATTTGCTAATGATACAAAGATTGGAGATGTAGTGGACAGTGAAGAGAGTTTTCAAAGCTTGCAGAGGGATTTGGACCAACAAGGAAAATGAGCTGAAAAATGGCAAATGGAATTTAATGCAGACAAGTGTAAAATATTGCACTTTGGAAGGACAAACCAAAGTAGAACGTACAGGGTAAATGGTAGGACTCTGAAGAGTGCAGTTGAACCGAGGGATCTGGGAATACAGGTACAGAATTCCCTAAAAGTGGTGTCACAGGTGGATAGGGTTGTAAAGAGTGCTTTTGGTACGTTGGCCTTTATAAATTGGAGTATTGAGTATAAAAGTTGGAGTGTTATGGTAAAGTTATATAATGCATTGGTGAGGCTGAATTTAGAGTATTGTGTACAATTTTGGTCATCTAGTTGCAGGAAGGATGTAAGTAAGGTTGAAAGAGTGCGGAGAAGGTTCACAAGGATGTTGCCGGGACTTGAGAAGCTGGGTCACAGAGAGAGATTGAATAGATTAGGACTTTATGCCCCGGAGCATAGAAGAATAAGGGGAGATTTGATAGAGGTGTACAAGATTTTGATGGGTACAGATAGTGAATGCAAGCAAGGTTTTTCCACTGAGGCTGGAGGAGAAAAAAAAAACCAGAGGACATGAGTTAAGGGTGAAAGGAGAAAAGTTTAAAGGAAATATTTGGGGGGGTGGCTGTTCACACAGAGAGCAGTGGGAGTGTGGAATGAGCTGTCGGATAAAGTGGTAAATGTGGGGTCACTTTTAACATTTAAGAAAAACTTGGATGCGTTCATGGATGAGAGGGGTGTGGAGGGATTTGGTCCAAGTGCAGGTCAGTGGGACTAGACAAAAAATGGTTCGGTACTGACGAAAAGAGCCAAAAGGCCTGTTTCTGAGCTGTAATTTTCTGTGGTTCTATGTTAAATATTGAAAATGAAGCTGTTTGATTATCCAGGACTATAGGTGACAAAAGATTTTATGATGAAATCTGTAGGAATATGTCCAATCTGAATCAGCAATCGTATACCTCTTTTCATTATATTTTTCATTAACCTCCTTTCAAAATAAAACATATTAGTTTTGAAGATTTTATCAAGTGTCTAACTTTGTTATTGTAAAGTTGGTCACTTATTATTTGAGATGCCACAGTCAGAGCTCTGGTTGATCTGAGTTCTAATATATTGGGCAGAATTTTGAGATTTTTTCTAACTTTCCAGCTGGGATGAAAATGGCATTAATTTGCCAGACAGCTTGGAGCTGTGATCAGAACTACAAATTGCGCATGTGCAGATAAGCTTAAAAAAAAGCTGCACTCCTGACAGAACACTCCCTGAGCTAGATGCTGCTGCCCCATCCGCCCCCCCTCCAGACTTCTTTGCACATGACAGTCTTATCACAACCCCCCTGCCCCACCCACCCAATCAGCATACCAGCAAGTGCTCACATGGCTCCCCCTCCATGGTAACAAGGCAAACTGCATTAAACTCACTGAAATACATTGAAGGGCACGTGATTCACCCAAACTGCCTATACTACCAAGGGAGAGCTTCATTAGAACCCCAAGAATGGACAAACAGACAGACACGAAGTGCAGGAAGAAATGCTTTGCAGGAAGGCAGTTGCCTGTTTTTCTGATGCTGATCTGGCCAGGTTGCTGGAAACAGTGGAGGCAAGGCAGGACACCCTCCTCCTTCCCCCAAGGGGACGCTGTCCCAAGGGAAGGGATGGAAATGCAGCCTGGGAGGCGGTGACAGCATGTGTTAGTACCAGAGCATTGGCCAGGAGAACCAGGAAACAGTGCCGCAAAAACTGAATAACCTAATCCAACCAGGAAGGGTGAGTGTTCCCCCAGCACCCTGCATGCTTCCAGTCCCTGACCCCCAAGCACCTTCCTCTCTCCACTGCCCCCTCCCCCCACAACAGTATCAAGCTCTTGCTCTATGAGGACTACACCCTGATATCCTCCAAGAATCGTGCCATCAGATTTTACATGATTCCTGTCCCCACAAAAGAAAGCCCATAATTGTGAAGAGAGAGTGAAGATGGGGTGGTGTGCTTGAGATTCGGGTCCTCACTCCTTTTTGAGAAGCAGGCATTGGAGCTTGTGGGAGAAGAGGAGATGTGGACTATTACTAACAACATGGTGGGCTGGAGCACGGAAATGAGTATCTGCCAATCCTCTACTCATTGGAGATATCTCAAGTATGCAGCCCAGATTCCTTTCCTCTTTTACACTTAACCTTGTGTTCTGTGTTGCAGGAAGGGACCCAACTTGCTTGGGTCATCTGGCATCATGATTCTCACTGCTGCTCCCGCCCATTTTGCCCCAGACAGCATGGATAAGTCGTTGGAGGATATGGCTGAAGGGACCTCAGGGGGTTTAGCTTCTAGTTTGTGATTCACCATCTCAGAGACACTCTCTCTTGGTGGGTCAAGTTAGCGGCAAAGTTTTTGGGACATTCTCTGGTGTGCATGACACATCTGTTAATTAGGTGGAGGAAGGAATGTCCAAAGGCCCCTGGCATGCAGGGGCCTGCTGGAGGTGAGGATTCAGCTGGCCTTAGGCTCCATACTGGGCCTCTGAGATCACTTCTTCTTCAGCTGCTGGAGATGCAGCAACAAAGCCAGGGAATGTAGGATGGGCAGATGGCAATGCTAGACTGATTGTTGGGAGGAGGCCTGAAGATTTCAGGCGGACCAACTATTGCCTGTTTTGCATGGTTCTTAGGCTAAGGGGGGGGAAAGCCCGGGGCAGGAAATCCTTACCATGAGTCACAGGGTCCAAGTGATGGCTGAGTCACATCAGGCAATGGCAGAGTCCCAGAGGGCCATCACTGAATCACACCAGGCCACTGTTGAGGCTTTAACAGGCTTCTTATGATTCTTCATTGCATGGCTGAGAGACTCTAGAGCTTGCAGGAAACCTAGCAAGATAGCGCAGTGGGTCATGGCAGTAGCCTTTGAGAACATGGCCCAGTCACAGAGGATCATGCCTGAGGGGCTGCATAGAGTACTTGCTGCTGTCATTGACAGGTGGCCCCCAATTCAGAAGGCCATTGCAGAGTGCTTGGCCACCATGGCAAGAGCTCAGGTGATCCTCTAGGACTGGTAGTGCCAGGTGATGCTGGATCTTCTGGAGCTCACTGAAGAAGCACCACCATCCAGTGAAGTGACCCGGGACCCACAGGAACCTGGAGAGAGGAGGAAATGCTTCAGTCCATGCCCACGCCCACCCACAAATCTGTGGCTGTGGCTAACACCTTCTGACTGCCTGCTTCCTGACACTGAGGCATCTCAAAGGCAGTGGGATGAACAGGGTGTCATGGATACCTCCCTGACGTGCAAGGTGCCAGGACCGTCGGGTCCAGGCCTCCAAAGGACGATTGCCAAGGACATCACAGGCCAGGGAACACAGTAGGCAGCTAGCTAGTCACCTTCACTTTTGATGTATCTGGAAACACCAAGATGTAGTGGTAGGCCATGTAAAGTTAAGAAGCTGCAGTGGCACTACAGGAGCACAAGTGAAAGGTAACATCAATTAGAAAGAATGCTTAGGCACTTCAAAGTCTCATGTTCACATGTTTTTATACTATCACTTATTTTGAAAGCACTTATTGGCACCGATATATTATTTCATCCCACACCTGCAACTCTAATTAACCTCTAACAGGAATGTACTTTCCTATAGTCAACTGAGTGACCCTGCATGTTGATGTCAGTGGGGGAGACCCCTCAACGCACTGAAAATCAAGGCACTCAAATAATTCACTGGCTGCAGCATATGGCAGTCATTGGCAGCAACTTACAACAAGTGCTATGACATCCCCAGAACCCACGAGAGATTCCTCTCTCCTCCTCCTCCCCTCCCACCCCACCAAATACATGTCCAGGGTCCTGCATGGGGGTTTAGTGCTCCTTTACCCACCACCCAGACATGGCCCCAGGTGCCAATGTGCTCATGGAGCTCAGGTAGGAATCAGACTAGTTTGCATCAGGACATCTTCACAGTGGTGCATAGCTCATCGTCATTATCTTCGTGCTTGTCAAAGAATCTCACTAATATAGTGTATCCAAGCCCCCCCCCCCCACTCTGGTGTTAAAATATTGCAGGAGATTGTAAGACTGCGCGGTCTGAGGGAAATGGAACTTATGGGCAGCAACACAGGCTCCTAGTGACCAAAGGACATAATGACCAGGATCTTCCTCATTGCACTCACATGTCTGATCCTTGCTGCTGCCAGCCGTCTTGCGCCTGGGTGTTTGTTGTCTGTCTTCATCCTCCTCCTCCTTTCTCCAGCTGGGTGGCCTGCTCCCCAGTGACATCCAGCCAGTCAGATGCCATGTCATCCTTCTCCAAAAGGTTTCTTTGCTACTGCGCCAGGTTATATAGGGTACAGCACACAACCACAATGATAGATGATATTGGGACTGTATTGGAAGGCCCCACCAGAGTGGTCAAGGCACCTGAACTGCATTTTTGAGGAGCTTTATGGATTGTTCCAATATTTTTCATTAGTATTTGCTGTTAAGAAAGCATAGATGTTAGGTAACTTGGGGAAGTCAATAGTGATGTATTGAAGAGTGTACATATTACAGAGAAAAAGATGCTGGAAGTCTTAAAGCGCATCAAGATCGAGAAATCCCTAGGACCTGATGAAGTGTATCCCAGGACATCGTGGGAGGATAGGGAGGAAATTGTGGGTGCCTGAGCTGAGAATCATCAGTAGTCGTAGGTGAGGTGCCTGAAGATTAGAGAGTTTAAAAAGAGCTGAAAGGAAAAGCTTGAATTACAGGCTAGTGAGCCTCATATTTCGCATTTTGGTAGATTGAACAGGAGAGGACTTACTCACTTAATGGTAGGGCGTTGGGGAGAGTTATAGAACAAAGAGATCTAGGGGTACGTATTCATAGCTCCTTGAAAGTGGAGTCACAGGTGGACAGAATGGTGAAGAAGGCATTCGGTATGCTTGGTTTCATTGGTCAGAACATTGAATTGAGGAGTTGGAATGTCTTGTTGAACTTGTACAAGACATTGGTAAGGCACACTTGGAATATTGTGTGCAATTCTAGTCACCCTATTGTAGAAAGGATATTATTAAACTAGAAAGAATGCAGAAAAGATTTACTAGGATATTACCAGGAGTTGATGGATTGAGTTATAAGGAGAGGCTGGAAAGATTGGGACTGTGTTCTCTGGAGTGTAGGAGGCTGAGGGGTGATCTTATAGAGGACTAGAAAATAATGACAGGCATAGATAAGGTAGATAGTCAATATCTTCCCCAAAGGTAGAGAAGTTTAAAACTAGAGTATATAGGTTTAAAGTGAGAGGGAAGAAATAGAAAAGTGTCTAGGGGGCAGTTTTTTTCACACAGAGGGTGGTGAGTGTCTGGAACAAGCTGCCAGAGGCAGTAGTAGAGATGGGTGCAATTTTGTCTTTTAAAAAGCATTTAGATAGTTACATGGGTATGATGGGTATAGAGGGATATAGGAATTTGGGATTAGCTTAGGGGTTTTAAAAAATGGTGGTATGGACAAGTTAGGCCAAAGGGCCTGATTCCATGCTGTAAATCTCTATGCCTGTTACCCATTCAATAGTGAAGTCATAATGTTGGCCTCATTATATCAGGCCTTCACCTTAGTTTCAAGCCTCCACACCAGCATCATCAGCCAATACCGAAGCGGGTGCTCCATGAGCCATCCCCGCACTCTGGGCTCCTTCTTCAGGGACATCAGAAGTCCTCAGTATTAAACAGCCATGCGTGCTGCTGGACTGTCTGGTGCAGACGTGCATGATGGTCACACATCAATTGCACATTTATTGAATGGAAGCCCTCCCTGTTCACGAGTCTTTGATTCTTCACTGGGGCCTTGAGATGACAGGGATGCAGAATATAGCCTCCTGCACATTTGGCATCCCACAATAGCCAGAATCCTGCAGCCTGGGCTTCCTGCTGCACGTTGTTCAGATCAAACTTTATTTACTGGCCAACCCGGGCATAGAGGGCATCCATGACATCCTTCACAAACATTGTGGACAGATGATTGGGAAATGCCACAAAGGTTTCCGCTGGTGGTCTGGAAGGACCCGGTAGCTTAAACATGTTAAGGCACTTTCACAATCCCCTATGCCCTGGTGCCAGATCCTGCAACAAATGGCACAGGTTTCGCACTGCCTCCTTTTTGGAGCTGGAGCTGTCGGTGGCATGGTGACACTTGAACAGAACTGCAAGGGTCTCTGCTCCCTTCTTCTCCTGTTCCTCACCCCCGCCAACCCCCTTGGGATGAATGGCAGCCATTGTCTGCCTCCGGCAGCTGTCACCCTCTGCACCTGCGAGTGATAAGGCCACAGTTCATCTTCCTTCTCCTCAGCTCCAGCAGCAACCAGAAGAACAGCAAGACAATGGGTAAATTGCAAAAACCATCTCACCAATCTTACGACATTGGGGCTGGAATTTGGGGAAGGGGAGAGACCAATGGAGGGGTTTAAAAAAATTTGCTCCCTCCACAGCCCCCCCCAGCAACAAACACTCATCATATCTCACTCCCCCACAGCATCTTCCAAGAATGGCAACATAGACACCTCCCCACTCCAATCACAAACACACACCTAGAATCCATGCAGTATTGGCCACAGATATTGTTGCTTGACAAGTCCTGAGGCTGCAGCGCTCTCACTTCAGAGAGTATCTAGCCCATTCCCCACCAACTTGATGTTGCCTGCACTAGGACCTAGAGTTAGCACTAAGACACAAGGTCAATGCTCTGACCCCATGAACAACAGCAGCCCCAACCCTGCCATACACTCGCAGATCTGCCCCTGATCCTGTAACGCAATATGGCACCACAAAACAAACCACCCTCCCTCTTCCAAGCAGCACGGAGCAGCTTGAAAACAGCAACTTACCTCTCTCACCCTTTCTGCTCAAGTGCCTGAATGTGACTTTTACACTTGAAGTGTTTTCCTGAGCGATCCAGCTGCAGCAAATTAGGTGGTTAAGGCAGGTGAGTTGGCATGATTGGGAAGGAAACTCACTAATTACATTGTGATGAATGCAAAAAATTGCAAAATAACACTTTGCCGATTTTGGGCAGGATCCTGATCAGATTTTCCTTGCTAATTTGAAAATAGGCATGAAAACAACAACATTCCCGCTAGTTGCATCACACC
The DNA here is from genome assembly GCA_024679065.1 of Sphyrna mokarran. Lineage (NCBI taxonomy): Eukaryota > Metazoa > Chordata > Chondrichthyes > Carcharhiniformes > Carcharhinidae > Sphyrna > Sphyrna mokarran. The sequence goes on from JAGIQG010000018.1 coordinate 22,522,415, forward strand.
CATCAGAAGGTCCCCACTCCAAAGACCTGAACACGTAATTTAGATTGATATTCTCCATGTGGTATTGAGGGAATTCTGCTCAGTCAGAAGTACCATATTTTGAATGAGACTTAACTGAGGCCCTGTTTCCCCTCAGGTGGGCAAAGAAGATTTTATGGGAGGAATTTTATCCAAAAAAAAGGCTGTGTTGTTTCCAGTGAGAAAACCAATATGGTTACTCTGCAAAGAAATATGCCGTTTTTTTTCCTCCAGATCTTACCACATTCTGCCAAAATATACCCCCTTGATTTATTTCGCACTGTCATATTGGGAGGCAGGGCCTCAACACATTGGCAAAGCCCAACTGCGCAAGATTGGTGCACCATGTTTAAAGGGCACCCTGATTATGAGCCCATTTTTTCTCCTCTCCCCACTACCCCACCATAATCTGAACTGTCAGTCACCTTCAAACTTCTCCCCTCTCTGGCATCCCCACCTTCTCCATCCACTAACCTTCACCAACACATCTAATTGAATTCCCCCACCATGAGGCTACCACTGGTGCCTGCCCCCTGGCACAGGTTGGCATGGTCACAAAATAAATATAAAGTATAGCCACCGTGGAGACCTCATAACAAGTTTACTTCTGGATTCGATGTACAGAGGGGGATCTAAATCAAGAGAGGGAGCAGATTAGTTGCGTTAAAATCTGTTCAAATCTATGTAAATCAGGTTCATGCCTGTTATGACATTTTCACCATGATATTGCCTATGTGGCGTTACACATTGCCTGTCTGCCTGTGTTACCAGTGGCTTCCTGCACATATTCTGTATGTGCCACAAGGCACTAAATGGATGCTATTCTGATGTTATGCTGTCCAACTGGCTGATTTGCTAGGATTCCAAATTTGTTAACAGAATTGCAGGCAGTGTTTTCATTCACTCTGCTAACCAAGTATGAAGCTACAAGATAAGCCTTACCCTAGCACTACAAAAGGCCAAGCACTCAACTTGCAGGTACAGAGATTTTTTTTTGGAATTTTTCCCATTACAAAGTACCTGGAAGTACTCAGGAGCATTCTTGACAGTATTTTGGTGAGTTCCTGATTTTGCCAACAAGTCTGTTGACTTGTCCACACAAAGCCAACAACAGGTATGAGGGCAGAAGTGCCAGTGAATCTGGACTTATAGAAGGATAGGGAGATGGAGCAGAAGTTCCAAAGGGCAAGTTCTGCACTAGCCAGTCTATCCAGCTCATTCATGCTCCTTGACAGTAATAGGGGGCTATCTGGCAGATCAGAAAATGCACACAGCATTTCAGTGTACGTGCCCATCTGCACTTTTCTGTATATTGCCCCTAAAGATCCTCATATGTGTCCTCTGCAATTGCACTAATATACCATCATGCCCTCCAGTGAACTGGTTTCTTTGTCCCTGACTTGGTTGCTGGTCAGTCATCCACAGCTGACTAATCATGTGCTGATCCAAATTTGATATTAACCTTCAAAGTTTGAGCAGTGCCAATATCTAAGTCGACAAGATGCTGTGGCATTGCCCCATCTCCTGAGGTTTCTTTGGTGAGGTTGGCAGCAGTTCTTGGATGTCCTGGAGCAAAGCTTCATAAGATGACAGTTGGGTGAGGAAAGGAGGACAGTGGGAAGCTGAAGATCCATGCTCACACCATCTATTGCTAGCTCATCAAACCAGGATGTGTGTGTGCTGGGAGAAGGGACCCACTGCAGGTCAATGTCATTATCTTCAATGTTCTCAGCATGTTGAGTATCATAGGCCTTATCACAGCTGACCCTACAATGCACAGAACCATTTCTTGCAAAATGCAGGTATCCCTGTTCTGACTAGTTTGTTCCAGTTTGCTGTTTTCTATTGTGTGCTCTTATCCTGCAAGAAAGCAGACAATAACAATTGTCTCGGGTAACCTTCCTGCCATAGCAAAATAACTGGAAGAATGTGGAGGCGGCAAGAGGTATGTGTGAGGCTGGCAATATTGGTAGTGTGCAAGATTGAGTTGAGTAATTGAATGCTAGGTGTGAGTCTTGGCTGCCGGAGAATGCTGCCAGATAAGTGAAATTGATCTTATTGGGGACAGGAAATGTCACGTGAAGATGCATTCATGGACTGTGACCAGTTTGGTGGGAAGTCATTAGATACCTTGTTATCAGGTCCTTGGGTCCAGACTCCAGGAATTTATCTTCCCAGATACCTGTTCTGTTTCCTTCTGAGAATGGATTTTTTGGTCCCCCAAGAAACTATGGTCTCTCTCCATACTACCACTGTCTCTTCAGCACCGCATCCATCATTCTGGAGCACTCTCTCTGCTGTGGTGTTCACTTTGCAATCATTTATATTGCAGTAATGTTTTGCAACTTCTCATTAGCCTGCCAGTGAGAAGAGGAAGTTGGCTGTACTTCATCATCTGTAAACACCAGTCTCCCTGCTATGTGGCAGCAGGCAGCTTGGAAGTGCAGAGAGCTGGAACCTGCTCAGCCCTATGCTACAGTCTTGCAGATGAGGTGGATATAGGTGTGTAGGCATAGATAGATCATGAATCACAACTACTGAATCCAAAAAGCAGAGCTATCCAATTTATTTTACGTGTAATGGCTCAGCGCTCCCTCTACTGACCTTTTATTTATATTACTTGTATACATGCGCACACAATCAACAACTTAAAGATCAGTCGAGAAAATGCCTGCTTTATCTTTCATGCTGCTTTCTCCCAAGCTTCGAAGTTGCATTAAGGACGAAGTTGTAAAAGCAATTTAAAGCAGATAATTTCTGTTGCAGATTTCCCAATCAAGGACTTTATAGCCCAGTCGACAGTGAGGTTTCCACATTCATAGAACATCCTACTGAATGACTCTTCAATCTCAGCTATTTGAAAATCTACAAATATAAGTTTCCTTTTCTCAAATGCAAGGATTGAAAACCTCACAGTTGTGTAGTAGAGATATTAAAAATTAAGATTTTTTATCAAGTAGATGGGGAGACAATGTTTGTACTCAGAAACATCAGTAACCAAAGATACAAGTTTAAAGATAATTGGCAAAAGAACCAGAGGCAAGGTACAACTTTCTTTGCAACAATTAGTTCAAATCTGGAAAGCACCACCTGAAAGGATGATTGAAGTAGTTTCAATAATAACTTTCAAAAATGAAAAAAAGCATGCAGGGCTATAGGGGAAGAATAAGGGAGTGGGGGAAATAGGATAGTTCTTTCAGAGAACTGGCATCGCCATGGTATTAATGACTTGGATAAAAGGATGAACTACTGTAAATAAATTTTGTTGACAATACAAAGATAGACAGGAAAGTGAGTTGTGAAGAGGATGAAAAGCTCTCCAAAACAGAACATGTTAAGTAAATGGACATAAATTTAGCAGATGTAATATAAAATATGGAAATCTGAGGTCCATTTTGGCAGGAAAGTATAAAAGCAAAATATTCTTTAAATCGGTGTTTTTCAAACTTTTTTTGGGGAATTCATTTCTACAGATGGCCATCCCTTGTGATCCATGCCAAATTTACTTACTGCTTGTCTCTGGCCCCCTCTTTTGCAAAACAAAGTGATCAATGTCTGCAGTCAGTTTGCTAGAAAAGTAAAGCAAGTTCATGTACATACAGATAAGGGCAAAATACTGTGGATTACTGGTAGCAGGGAGTGTAATTGATGGGGATGGCACAGACAAAAAGACAAAGGGAATATAAATGGTGATAATAAATGCTAGGGATGATGCTAAGAGCGTCCATTATAAGATTGAAATGTGTAATTGGTAGAACAAAGGTACAGAGTGTAGGAAAGTGGCAGATGGCCCTAGTGGGATGGGATGAAACAAAACGGAAAGTGAGATTTTAAAAGTGGAAAATATAAATGAGAATATAAAGTAATTAAAATGGATTAATAAAGTGAAAAGAAGAAATTAAATAAAATAAATGAAGTGGAGGTGGATGAGAGAGTTCATGCTCTGAAGTTGTTCAACTCAAAGATGTGCAGATTGGGTTGACTGGACATGCTAAATAGCCCCCTTAGTGTCCCACATTATGGGAATTAGTGGGGTAAATATGTGGGGTTACGGGAATAAACCCTAGCTGGCATGATTGTAGGCGTGGATTCAATGGTCCGAATGATCTTCTTCTGCACTGTAGAATTTCTGTGATTTCTCTGGTTTCAATGTTCAGTTTGGAGGGCTGTAAAGTGCCTAATCAGAAGATGAAGTGCCATTCCTCCATGTACAAAAAGGACACTTGATGCCAGATGCACATACAAGGCACACTGACCTGTTTATTCATGACTTGGGATCATACACTGTATTTTAGTGAGAATTTATCCAAAGAGAAGCAGAAAAAAGGTTAAGCAATCTTTGGAGATCATTTCTGGCAACCGATTTTTTCAGTATCCCATGACCCACCTATAAGTTGTGACACCCGCCATTATCCAGGTTCTTATTGGATGGCCTTTGTCCCCTAGAAGCTACTCACGAATCTCCTAGGGTAGCTGAGAGAGTTAGGAATTCCTTAATATGAATGTATGTCCTGTATGTACATGACAGCTGCTAAGGAATCTTGCACACACCTGAAGGAAAATTTTGTGGTCACAAATCATCTGTACATCAAGAGAATGGGAGCAAATTTGGATGATGAAAATATCCAGATTTTCAGTTGGAGCTTTTGTGGCAATAAAGGTGCAATCAGTAACACAGCACCTAAGAGACCATGGCCCTTTGCATCTGAGACACCAAATCCACAAGGATTACAACTACAAGTGTTTGAAACACTATGTGTACAGATAACCCCGAGAGGAATGGGTCTGATTTTTGTGCATTTCCTTGGAAAGCCAGGGTACCCTGTCAGATACCGCTGTGGAGTTTCAAGTTCTTTTGGTTTAATCCAAAAATGTAATAATGTGTGTCCACTGGACTCACAGGGCACTTTTATTTGCACCTATTGACTTGTGCACCCAAGTACTAGGAAGAACTTTGTGCTTAAGAAAGCAGCACAGAAAGATACATGCACTCTTGCATTTGAGTCAGTAAATGTGCATGGCCAGAAGCCTAAGGAAAGGCAGAAGGTCATGAGGATGAGGAAGCACTATAGGAATCAGGAAGGAGGAGGAGGAGTGGCTGGACATCCCCTATGTCTGACATACCTAGGACATCATACTTCAATATGACAGATAACCAGTGCTGATGATAAAAAATATATATCACATGGTCCAGCAGCAACTTAAGTCACATTCCCATGTGGGGAGCTCCCACGTGAGCCATCAAGATATTAGTTACCACCTTAATGCAACTGTGTGCTGCTGACAGGGGTATACCAGACACATCCCCTGCTGAGCTCTGGAAAGAGACACAGGCATAGAAATTGAGTTACTATTAATTTTACAGCCACTGGGATCAAGGAATGTGACTTAAGTTGCTGCTGGACCATGTGATATATATTTTTTATCATCAGCACTGGTTATCTGTCATATTGAAGTATGATGTCCTAGGTATGTCAGACATAGGGGATGTCCAGCTACTCCTCCTCCTCCTTCCTGATTCCTATAGTGCTTCCTCATCCTCATGACCTTCTGCCTTTCCTTAGGCTTCTGGCCATGCACATTTACTGACTCAAATGCAAGAGTGCATGTATCTTTCTGTGCTGCTTTCTTAAGCACAAAGTTCTTCCTAGTACTTGGGTGCACAATTCAATAGGTGCAAATAAAAGTGCCCTGTGAGTCCAGCGGACACATTATTACATTTTTGGATTAAAGCAAAAGAACTTGAAACTCCACAGCGGTATCTGACAGGGTACCCTGGCTTTCCAAGGAAATGCACAAAAATCAGACCCATTCCTCTCGGGGTTATCTGTACACAAGTGTTTCAAACACTTGTATGACCAAATTCTGACTTGGGTGGAGATAGCTGCAGATCTATATCTGCAGTTGCCTCCATAAAATATTTATACACAAACCTGGAATTAAGATTATTTCCACCCCTGAGCAAAGAGTAGGTGCTTTTACTCGCAAGTAGAATTTCTAGCCGCTCAGCCATTTTCTCTACAACATGGAGGCACTTCATTGAAATAAACATTCAGCCTTAGGGATTTATTCAGCATGGATCCTGAGGTCTGCCCATGGTAGTACTGGGTGAGTTGGTATGAAGAATGTAAGGTCTAAGGATGCTGGCTGGAAGACATGGTTTGGAATGAGCTGGCACTAAGGCATGGGGAATGTAAAGAAGCATAACGGTGGTGGAGAGGTATAACTTTACATGGAGAGTGTTAAGGATCCTAGAAGGCCTTTATTAGGTATAGGTTGACATGAAGTGTGAATGGGGGAGGTCAAGAGGTGACATAGGTGGGGTTTGAGGAGTATGGGGAAAATGAGGGAATGTGAGAAAAGAGAAGTAGGGCTGCTTTTTTGCAGCAGCAGGATTGCAGCAGAGCAACCAATGACAGCATCAATGAATTTGAGTTTCCGTAAACACCCAGAAAATAGGACATATCACATTACCAAGTGGTTTTGTATCCAGCATACCAATTCAAGGGAGGGCACTCCACTCACAGTAATTTCCATTTAGTGACTTTCCAGAATCATATTTAGACATGAATGAATTCTTTCTCTTGCACTAACAAAAGATTACCTCAGCAGCCGTGTTCTTTTTTTTCTTTTTTCTCTTGGCATTGTAGTTGTTGTTGTACACTACAAAAGTCTTCCTGTGTAACTTATGTGGTTTATGGTTTGAAAATGTTACATTCAGTAGTAACAAGGAATAGGAAAGAAGGGCCCTAGAAAATTGAATATAATCTGAAACAAAACACCTTTCAAAAATTTAATTTAAAGGGGTAAGACATAACAGGAGACTGCAAGTCATGGTTTGCTCTTCTTGCTCCATGTGGTAGGCTGGGGACAGTTCCAGTCCCCTAGGTCAGCATGAATGCAGGAATCCAGCTCCAACCACAAACTCAAGTTTCAGAGCTGGAGCAGCACCTGGAGACACTGTGGAGCATCTGCGAGTCAGAGAGTATCATGGAAAGCATGCATAGAGAGGTGGTCACACTACAGTCTCAAACTCCGTAGGCAAGAGGGGAATGGATGACCACCAGACACAGGAAGAGAGATAGGCAGATAGTGCAGGAATCGCTTGTGGCTACTCCCCTGCAAAATAGATTTACGTCTTTGGATATTGTCAAGGGGAATGACCTCTCTATAGGGAAAGCAGCAGCAGTAAAATTTGTTGCACCACAGTTGGTTCTGGTGCAGAGAGGAGGGCTAAAAAGTGTGCCAGTGCAATTGTTATAAAGGATTCAAATATAACGGGATTAGATAGGTGCTTCTGTGGCCGCAAATGAGACTCCAGGATGGTATGTTGCCTCCTTGGTGCCGGATCAAGGATGTCTCAAGCAACTGCAGGACATTCTGAAGGAGGAAGGCAAACAGCCAGTGGTACATGTTGGTACAAACGATATAGGTAATAAAAGGCGTGAGGTCCTAAAAGCAGAATATAGGGAGCTTGGAAGAAAGTTAAGAAATCAGAAATCAAAGGTAGTAATCCTGAGATTACTACCATGTGCTAGTCAGAGTAGAAATGACAGGATATATTGGATAAATACGTGGCTGAAAAGATGGTGTCAGCAGGAGAGTTCAGATTGGGACCAGTTCTGGGGGAGGTGGGACTTGTACAAATTGGATGGGTTACATCTGGGCAGGACTGGGACTGATGTCCTAGGGGGAGTGTTCGCCAGAGTGATTGGGGAGGGTTTAAACTAATATGTCAGGGGGATGGGAATCTATGTAAAGAGTCTGAGAAGGAGGGAGCAAGGACAAAATGTGGGGAGAAGGTTCCAATAACATCAAAAATCAGAAAAAAAGTTAAAAGGAAGGAGAACTCAGGAGATGATAGAATTCAAAAAGAAGGTACAAAAACTAGCATAAGGGCACTTTATCTGAATGCTTGTAGCATTCAAAACAAGATGAATGAGTTGACGGCACAAACCATTGCAAGCGAGTACGATTTGGTGGCCATTATAGAGACATGATTGCAGGATGATCACGATTGGGAGTTAAATATCCAGGGATATCAGGCTGTTCGGAGGGATTGACAAGAAGGTAAGGGAGGTGTGTAGCTTTGATATTTAAGGATGACATCAAGGCAGTTTTGAGAAATGATATAGGTCCTATGGAAAAAGGTTGAATCCACTTAGGTGGGAATTATAAATAGTAAGGAGAAAAAGTCACTGTTAGATGTAGCCTATAGGCTACCAAATAATGACATCATGGTGGGGCGAGAAATAAAGAAATAACTGATGCATGTAAAAATGGTACAGCAATTATCATGGGGGATTTTAATCTACATATCAATTGGTCAAACCAGGTTGGGTCAAGTAGCCTTGAGGAGGAATTCATAAAATGTATCCGTGATAGTTTCCTTGAAGAGTATGTAATGGAACAAACAAGGGAGTAAGCTATCCGAGATCTGGTCCTGTGTAATGAGACAGGAAAATTAATAATCAAGGATCCTCTTGGACGAAACGATTATAGTATTGTTTAATTTAAAATGCAGATGGAGCATGAGAAGGTAAAATCTAATACCTGTGCCTTGTGCTTAAACAAAGACTATAAAGGGATGAGAGAGGCAGTGGCTAAGGTAGATTGGGAGCAAAAGCTTTATGGTAGGACAATTGAGGAACAGTGGAGGACTTTCAAAGTGACCTTTCACAGTGCTCAGCAAAAGTATACACCAGTGATAAGGAATGACAGTGGAAAAAGAGAAATCAACCATGCATATCTAAGGAAATAAAGGAGGGTATCAAATCCAAAGAAAAAGCATACAAAGTGGCACAGATAAGTGGGAAACTAAAGGATTGGGAAATCTTTAAAGGTCAACTGAAAGCCATGAAGAAAACTATAAAGAAAAGTAAGATGTATTATGAGAGATTGAGAGAATATAAAAAGATAGCAAAGGTTTATACAAATGTATAAAATGAAAAAGAGTGGCTAAAGTAAACATTGGTCCTTTAGAGGATGAGAAGTGGAAATGAGAAAATGGCTGAGGCATTGAACAGGTATTTTGTCAGCCTTCACAGAGGAGCACACAACATGCCAAAATTGATAACAGAAAGGCAATGGCAAGCTATAGGCTACCAAATAATGACATCATGGTGGGGCGAGAAATAAACAAAGAAATAACTGATGCATGTAAAAATGGTATAGCAGTTATCATGGGGGATTTTAATCTATTATAGAACATAGAACACTACAGCACAAACAGGCCCTTCGGCCCACAAGTTGTGCCGAACACATCAAAACCTACCCAGCCATAGACCTATCTATAACCCCCAATCCCATTGGATCCCATATACTCATCCAGAAGTCTTTTAAAAGACCCCAGCGAGTTCGCCTCGACCACCACCGACGGCAGCCGATTCCATTCACTCACCACCCTCTGAGTGAAAAACTTTCCCCTAGCATCCCCTCTGTACTTGCTTCCCTGCACCTTAAATCTGTGCCCTCTCGTCGCGACCATTTCAGCCCTGGGAAATAGTCTCTGAGAGTCCACCCTATCTATTCCTCTCAACATCTTGTAAACCTCTATCAGGTCGCCTCTCAACCTTCGTCTCTCCAGGGAGAACAGTCCCAGCTCCCTCAACCTGTCTTCATAAGGCATGCCTCCCAATCCAGGCAACATCCTTGTAAATCTCCTCTGCACCCTTTCAATAGCTTCCACGTCCTTCCTATAGTGAGGCGACCAGAACTGCGCACAGTACTCCAAGTGTGGTCTGACAAGGGTCCTATAAAGCTGCAGCATTACCTCCTGACTCCTGAACTCAATCCCTCGATGAATGAAGGCCAGTACACCGTAAGCTTTCTTAACCACATCCTCCACCTGGGAGGCCGATTTGAGAGTCTTATGGACCCGGACCCCAAGATCCCTCTGCTCTTCCACACAGCTAAGACTCCTACCTTTGATAGTGTACTCATTCATCCCATTGGATCTGCCAAAATGGACCACAACACATTTATCCGCGTTGAAGTCCATCTGCCACTTCTCTGCCCAGTCTTGCATCCTGTCGATGTCATGCTGCAACTTCTGACGTCCCTCCAGACCATCCACAACTCTACCGACCTACGTGTCATCGGCAAACTTACTCACCCATCCCTCCACTTCCTCATCCAGGTCATTTATGAAAATGACAAACAGCAAGGGTCCTAGAACAGATCCCTGGGGCACTCCACTGGTGACCGACCTCCATGTAGAAAAAGAGCCATCCACAACCACCCTCTGCCTTCTGCAGGCAAGCCAGTTCTGGATCCACAAGACCAAAGCCCCTTGGATACCATGGCCTCTCACCTTCTCAAGAAGTCTTGCATGTGGGACCTTGTCAAATGCCTTGCTGAAGTCCATGTACACCACGTCCACTGCTCTTCCTTCGTCAATGTGTTCAGTCACATTTTCGAAGAACTCAATTAAGCTCATAAGGCACGACCTGCCTTTTACAAAACCATGTTGACTATTTCTAATCAACCTAAACTTCTCCAAATGCTCGTAAATCTTGTCCCTCAGAAGCCTCTCCATCAGCTTACCAACCACTGAGGTCAGACTCACCGGTCGGTAATTTCCAGGACTATCCCTGTTCCCTTTCTTGAAAATAGGGACCACATCCGCAATCCTCCAATCCTCCGGAACCTCTCCCGTCTCCATCGACGACGCAAAGATCATCGCCAGGGGCTCTGCAATGACATCCCTCACCTCCCACAATAACCTGGGGTACATCCCATCTGGTCCCGGAGACTTGTCTATCTTGATAGCATTTAAAAGTTCTAACACATCCGCTTCCTTAATATCTACATACTCAATCTTTTCAGTCTGCCGCAAACTTGTAGTGCATCCTCCCAGATCACTTTCCACCGTGAATACTGAGGCAAAGTACTCATTAAGCACCTCTGCCATTTCTTCTGGTTCCATACAGACTTTTCCCCCTTCAACTTTTATAGGTCCTATCCCTTCTCTTCTCATCCTTTTACTTTTCACATATTTGTAGAAGGCCTTGGGATTCTCCTTAATCCTTCCAGCCAAGGCCTTCTCATGACCCCTTCTGGCTCTCCTAATTTCCTTTTTAAGCTCTCTTCTATAAGCCTTATACTTCTCTAGATCCCCAACATCTCCTAGCTCTTTGAACCTTTTATACACCTTTCTTTTCTTCCTGACTATGTTCACCACTGCCTTCGTGCACCACGGTTCCCACGTCCTACCAAAACCTCCTTGTCTCACCGGAACGTTGTCGTGCAAAGCTCCAGACAAGCATTCCTTGAATATCTGCCACCTTCCTTCTGTGCTTTTCCCCAAGAACACCTTCCAGTTTATTCGCCCCAACATCTGCCTGATGTCTCCATATTTCCCCTTATTCCAGACAAACACCTTCCTAGCCTGCCTGATCCTATCCTTTTCCAATGCAAGGGTGAAGGAGATAGAATTATGATCTCCATCCCCAAGATGCTCTCCTACCGAGAGATCCATCACCTGTCCTGGTTCTATATATTATCATGAAAGAGGTAGTATTGGCCAAGCCAAAGATAGGCAAATATCCTGGCCCTGATGGAATGCATCCCAGGATACTAAAAGAGATGGTGGGGGAAATAGCAAATGCACTAGTGGTAATTTACCAAAATTCATTGGACTCTAGTTCCTGCAAATTGGAAAACAGCAAATGTGATATTGTTTTAAAAAAGGAGGTAGACAAAAGGCTTGTAACAATAGACTGTTTAGCTTAACTTTCGTAGTGGGGAAAATGCTTGAATCTATCATCAAGGAAAAATAGCGAGACATCTGGATATAAATAATCCCATTGGTAAGATACAACATGGGTTCATGAAGAGCAGGTCATGTTTGACTAATTTGGTGGAATTCTTTGAGAACATTACATGTGCAGTGGACAATGGGGAAGCTGTGATTGTAGTGTATCTGGATTTTCAAAAGGCATTTGACAAGGTGTTGCACCAAAGACTGTTGCGTAAGATAAAGGTGCAGCGTGTGACAGGTAATGTATTAACATGAATAGAGGATTGGTTAACTAACAGAAAGGGTGGGGGTAAATGGATGTTTTTCTGGTTGGCGATCAGTGTCTAGTGATGTGCTTCAGGAATCAGTCTTGGGACCGCAATTGTTTATGGTTTACATAGATGATTTGGAGTTGGGAACCAAGAGTAGTGTGTCAAAATTCATAGATGACACTATCAAAGTATGCAGAGGATGCTGAAAGTCTGCAAAGGAATGTAGATAATCTAAGTGAGTGGGCAAGGGTCAGCCAGACCAGCGTGCGCACGCACACCAGCATGCATTTGTGCCACACAGAGGTGGGCGTGTGCACGGTTGTCATGCACAGTTATTCTTTACTGCAAGTGTACCTGGAATTACTGGAAATTCCACAGTAAACCAAACAACTCTGCCATGATCACAGAGGTAGCTGATAGATTCTTTCAAATTTTAGCTAGACTGTTCAATATGTTTTGCTCATGGGACTCCCATATACTATTTTGCTCAGAAAAAAATCTCCTTTCCTGAACAGCCCCTTCGAGATCCAAATCTCAAGGTCCACCAGCTAAACAGCGAACCAAACAAACTTCTGTATTACAATCCTTACTTCTTCTCGTGTTCCCCATCTCCTTTGTCAGGTTGTTGAGAAGTTGGTGGCAGTGATGCTGCTGCTACGATTCCAATTTAGTAAGGTGCCCAGGCAGTGCTAGCATAGAAATGTATATTAGCACGTTGCATGAGGGATCCCTTTGACAGTGTCTAGAACAAAGAACAAAATAGCAAGGGAAACAAGCCTAACGAGCCCGCGCCGCCACCCCGATGTTCCCACCTCTACCCGCAATCCCTGTCCATGTTTATAGATCTATGGATTAAGAACCAAATTTGAGACAATTTAGGGAGAATTTATTTTGCCAGTTAGCCTAAGAGCATATCTTTGTGATGTGGGAGGAAACCGGAGCACCCGGAGAAAACCCATGCAAGCACGGGGAGAATGCGCAAACTCCCACAGACACAGGCCCAAATCCATGTATCTGCGCAGTACAGCGATAGTCACTGAGCTGTCGTGTTGCCCATCAAATGGTCCAGGTCAAGTGTACACTAACGACGTGAAGCACTAGGATACTCTCAAAAAAATCCAAGAGCAGCCCTCTCACGACCCATCGCGTGTATGCCCCTTGTTAGACAACAAGGTGGACCAAAGCACCTGTAGGATAAAAACAAGTACATCAATATCATCATCTATTGACACACTTCCCAGGACTCCCAAGGCTCATGATCCCTATTTTAAATCAGTTTTCTATACCCCTCCATTCCCATTCTGTTCATGTGCCCATCTAAGTATTTCTTAAATAACTCCAGAATACCTGCCTCCACCACTTTACTTGGCAGCGCATTCCATACCCCCACCACCCTCTGAGTGGAAAAACTCCCTCTAGCATCCAAATTATACCTTACCCCCCTCACCCTAAGCCCGTGACCCCTCATGCCATTCGAGTCCATCCTAGGAAAGAGCTTAACCCTATTTACTCTATGTATACCCCTCATAATCTTGTACACCTCTATTAGATCTCCTCTAAGCCTACGTCTTTCTAAGGAAAACAGTCTCAATTTGCCTAACCCCTCCTCGTAACTCAGACCTTCCATACCACGCAGCATCCTGGTAAACCTCCTCTGCACTCTCTCCAGAGTCTCCACGTCCTTCCGGTAGTAGGGCGACCAGAACTGGATGCAGTATTCCAAATGAGGTCTAACCAACGTTTTATACAACTGCAACATTAAAGGCCAGCTCTTGTACTCTATACCCTTCCTATAAAGACTAACATACTATATTCTTTCTTCACAACCTTCTCCACTTGCTCTGCCACCTTCAGAGACTTGTTCACCTGCACCCCCAGGTCCCTCTGCATTTCTGTACTCCTAATAGGTCTACCCTTTATCATATACCTCCCTCCTACATTCTTTCTCCCGAAATGCATCACCTCACGTTTATCAGGATTAAATTCCATCTGCCATCTGTCTGCCCAAGCTACCAGCCTATGTCCTGCTGCATCGCCTAACAATGCTCCTCACTATCCGCAAGTCCAGCCATCTTTGTATCATTTGCAACCTTGCTGATCACTCCACTTACTCCCTCTTCCAAGTCATTTATATATATTACAAACAGAAGAGGTCCCAGTACCGAGCCCTGCGGCACACCACTAATGACCGATTTCCAGCTAGAAAAACATTCTTCCACTATTACTCTCTGTCTCCTATTACCAAGCCAGTTACTTATCCATTTAGCTACCTGTCCTTGTATCCCATGAGCCTTGACCTTCTCAACTAACCTCCCATGAGGGACTTTGTCAAACGCCTTACTAAAATCCATGTAGACGACATCAACGGTTCGCCCTTCGTCCACTGTTTTCGTCACCTCCTCAAAAAATTCTACCAGATTTGTAAGGCACGACCTCCCCTTAACAAATCCATGCTGCATATGCCTAATCAGATCGCAACGTTCTAAGTGCCTATATGTCCTATCTCTAAGAATCCCCTCCAACAGATTCCCTACCACTGATGTCAAACTCACCGGCCTATAATTTCCAGGGTTATCCCTACTACCCTTTTAAAACAACGGCACAACGTTAGCTATTCTCCAGTCCTCTGGGACCTCACCTGTGCCCAAGGAAGAGACAAAGATTTGCGTCAGAGGCCCAGCAATTTCACCTTGCACCTCCCTAAGCAGCCTGGGATAAATGCCATCGGGCCCCAGAGATTTATCAGTTTTAATGCTACCTAGAAGCTCTAACACTTCCTCCCTCGGTATGGATATTTCCCTCAACTGGTCCACAGCTCCCTCAAAGACAGGAGCTGTCAACAAGCCCCTCTCCTTCGTGAATACCGACGCAAAGTATTCATTCAGGATCTCCGCCATTCCCTTGGGCTCTGAGCACAATTCCCCTCCTCTGTCCCTAAGAGGTCCGATTTTTCCTCTAACCACCCTTTTATTCCTAACATAGGAGTAAAAAGCCTTTGGCTTTTCCTTAATCCTATCCACCAAAATCATTTAATGCCCTTTTTTTGCCCTTCTAACTCCTTGTTTGAGCTCCCTCCTACTCTCTCTATATTCCTCCAACGCTGTCTCCGTTCCCAGCTGCTTTGACCTATCATACGCCTCTCTTCCTAACCAAGTCCTTAATATCCCTAGTAATCCACGGCTCTCTAATCCTACCTTTCCCATCTCTCCTCTTGGCCGGCACATATTTATTTTGCAACATTTTCAGTATTCCCTTGAAAGAGTCTCACGTGCCTAGCGTGGACTTACCCTTGAACAACCGTTCCCAATCAGTTTCCATAAGTTCCTGCCTAATCCGACCGTAGTTAGCTTTCCCCCAATTCAGCACCCTGCCCCTAGGGCAACAAGCATCCTTTTCCGTCTGTATCCTAAAGTAGACAGAATTGTGGTCACTGTTAGCTACATGTTCCCCAACTATAACATCAACCACCTGCCCTGGCTCATTACTCAGAACTAAATCCAATATAGCCCCCTCTCTAGTCGGGCTAGCCACATACTGCTCCAACGATCCTTCCAGTACACATTTTACAAATTCCTGCCTGTCCAAACCCACAGCTCTAGGTACCTTCCAATCCACCCTAGGGAGATTAAAATCTCCCACTATAACCACTCTGTTCTTTCTGCACCTATCCAAAATGTCTTTACATATACCTTCTTCAACTACCGGTGGTCTGTTTTGTATCATTTGTCCCTCAAATCTCAGTGATTGTTCCCCGAGTACGGATGGATTTCACTAACTCGTTGGTGTGTTAGTATGGTTTTACATATCCATGAACATGCAGTCTGAGCACTGATTGTCACTGTACTACATGGGATCTCGTCATTTCTGGTATTCATTTAATGAAGCTGACTCCGTGCTGCCAACTGCAAGCTAGCTATCAAGAAATAATTCACTGTTAATCTGGGAATTGTACCTGTACCTGTATGGCTGTGTGAGTGAGTGTATCTGTGATGTAACGTTACTGCTCCTTTGACTATGCTGCTTTGAAAAAGGCAGCAGCCAACTAAGAAATGATGTGAATCAAAACAGCTGCTGTTTAGTAACTGGGCTTTTCAGTTGCCAACATTTTCTGAAATTGCCTACTGTTCAATCTTTAATTTCAGCTCCTACTCCATTCAGAACAAACCTACACATATCTAACAGTTCTTTCACATTCCTGTGAATTCTTGACAGCTCTTTCATGGTCTCTGTCTCCATTTTCCTTTTTTCTTTTGTCTCTGACACATTCTTTGTCTTGCTTTCTACCTTACTTTGCCTTATACCTTTGCTTTTTGTCTTTCAGAGTCTTTTTTTCTGTACCTTTCACTCTCTGCTCTACTGTCAGAGGAACAGGAAACAATCATTCAGTGTTTGCTCTGGCAATTTTGTGCCTCACTATCTAAGTTTCTGTCTATTTCTCTTATAGTCTCTGTGGCTGTCCCTCTCCTGTCTACAGTGTGTCTTGTTCTTTCTTTTTGTCTCCTTCTTATTCTCTTCCTCGGCTCTAACTCAATTTTTTTCTGTCTCTCAGTTTGACAGCTGTCAGACATATTATAACAGCAGCTTATTGAGATAATACTTTTAACACAATAAAACCTCCAAGTATTTCACAGGAGTATTGTAAAACAAAATATAACACTGAACCACAAAAGGACATATTTTGGTCAGATGACCAAAAACTTCAGTCAAAGAGGTGGGTTTTAAGACATGTCTTTGAGGAGGAAAGTGAGTGGAAAGGCAGAAAGGTATACGGAATTCCAGATCTTGGGGCCTAGGTGACTGAAAGTGCAGCCACCAATGACACAGTAATGGAAATCAAGGATACTCAAAAGACTAGAAGTGAAGAAGCTCAGATATCTCAAAGGATTGTGGAGTTGAAGATTACAGAAATGTGAAGGGGCTAGGTGATGGAAGGATTTGAAAACAAGACGGAGAATTTTTCAATCAAGATGTTGCTCAATTGGAAGCGAAAGTAGGTCAGTGAGCACAGAGGTGATGAGGGAACATAACTTGGGTGAGTTAAGATATGGACAGCAAATCTTTGGATTGTAGCAATTCTAAACTGAATTGAGAGATCAGCCAGAAGTACACTAGGATAGTCCAACTAGAGATCACAAAGATGAGTGAAGGTTTTAGCAGCAGGTGAGCTGAGGATGGGGTGAAGTCAAGAGTGCTACAGTTGTAGAAATAGGGGTCTTAATGGTGTTACAAATATAAGGTTGGAAACTCATCTTGGGTCAAATATGACATAAAGACAGGGGAAAACTGGCTTAATCTCACACTGTTGTCATAGAGAATGAAGGATTCAGTTGCTAAGGAAAGACGTTTGGCAAGGAATGAAACAATTACCTCAATTTTCCCAATACTTTTGCAGAAAATTTTTGCTCTTCCAGTGCTGTATGCAAAACAAGCTTATTTAGCACCAGTAGAGGAGTCAAGAGAGATGATGTTGAGGTAGAGAAATAAAGTGACAAAAGTAGATCCATGATGGACACCAGAGAGTACCTGGAACGTACAGCAACAAAATATACCATTCAGCCCAGGAGGTCTATGTTATTAGTTATACTCCACATTTGTGCTTTAATTTATTGTATCTGCTGTTGTAAAATCAGTCTGTTTTAACCCTTATACAGTGGACAAATAACTACGAGTAGATGTCTTATTAATACAAACAATATTTATTTAAACCCATACAATCAATAATCGCCCACCCGACCAACAATAAGTTATCTTACAGAAAATACTAGAACTCAGGTACAATACAAGACCTTGACTTTGCGTGACTGACAAGTACCCAAACAGACATTGGCTTTATCTCTGCGCTGGTCTTGATAGTTGTCTGTGTAGTTTGGTCCTTTGGTCTGGTCTGCATTCTGTTTGTGGTCTTTCTTCCTTCTTGGGGGTGTGGTGGCTGTCCTCTTATTGGCAATGTCCACCATTCTTGTAGCTTGTTTGTGGGGTCAGAGAGAGAGATTCCTTGTAGTGCAGCACCCTTTATATCCCGTTTGGTTTCATGCCCCTTTTTGGCCATTGCCAATCAATCAATCAGGACTTGATCACCCTGATTGATAAGAGTCCAAGCTAGCACACTGATGTCTGGGTGTGTCCCCAGCAGCCATGTCTGTAGGTGTTGGAGGCACATAGGTCACATACCTTCTTTCTAAATAAGGATTCATGGTGTCTCTATGTCTGGCACATAATCCAGTGTGACCAGAAAGTCTCTCTCATCCTGGAGATGGCCCATATCCTGTTTATTTACTCATCAGGGTTGCAGCCTGTTTGTCTCTGTCTTTAAACTGCAGCCTGTCAGTTTAGTTTCTTGCCCAATTGTCCCAAAGTGCTTTACAAAACGCCATTTTAGATGGCCTGTTTGGCTACACTGCCCAGAATTGCTATGGTAATGGTCATAAAACCATTAGCTTTCTTAGGGCTCTCCAATGGTGATGGACTTGAGAACTCTGGAAAGAGAACAGGATACCTATGCTGGCTATCTCCCAAGCACTGATGAGGCCTATAGTTTGTTGTTTTCCTGTCCTTTATAGGATCATAGAATCCCTACAGTGCAAGAAGAGGCCATTCAGCCCATCAAGTCTGCACTGATCATAGTATTCCCCTTAAAGTCCCCTGACACTAAGTGATGATTTATCGTGGCCAGTCAACCTAACCCACACATCTTTGGACTTGATTTCTAAGTGCTCAATTTCATCTTCTAATCTATCCAAGGCCTCACCTCTTCCCTTCCCTCCATGCTTCCTCAAGCTGCTCAACTCTGTATCAGTGCTCTTCCTTTTGCTCGTTTCCATCCTGCTCTCTGCTTCACTATGCTTCTGCTTTCTGGCCTGGGCCTGCTGGGACCATATAAACAAGAGTAAGCCATTCAGTCTCTTAAGCCATTTAGTCTCACTACTTTCATTGCAAAGCTACCTCTCCCTCAAAGTTTTAAAACTTTGTAAGTAGGCTTATATTAACACTGCAATGAGGTTACTATGAAAGTCTCCTGCTCAGGTACAGTGAGGGAGAATTTAGCATGGGCAATGCACCTAACCAGCACATCTTTCAGATTACGGAAGGAAATCAGAACACCAGGAGGAAACCCAAGCAGACATGGGGAGAACGTGCAACACCATACAGTGAACTGAGCCAAGAATCGAACCCAGGTCTCTGGCGTTATGAGGCAACAGTGCTAACTCTATTTGCTGCACATTTAGTTTGGCAGCTATCTTTTGAACTCTTTCCCCATTACTCAATGCTGACTTCTCCCTATGAAGACTGTGAATTGTTTAGTCTATCAAACTAGTGCTCACCAACTATCAATGCTTTTACTGCCTTAAGCTCTTTTTTTCTGTGATGTTTAGCCTTACATTAATCATGAGTTTTAATGGGTTCAAACCAATGGTATGGGCAAAATTTTCTCAGAAAAATTAAGTGTAAAATGGGAGAAAATGGGAGACGTTCTCGCCTATTTTTTCAGTGAGATAAGTCATGGTAATTTACAGCACTGTGCAACACAGAGGTCATAATGTGATTCCCGCCAGTACGGTGTTGGTGTCTTAGCACACCTGCGAGGTTGGCTGCTGAGCTCTAGTGACGTAATTGCACAGGCACTCTTATCACACAGTATACTGCATACGCACTATGCACAGTATGCTGGGAGATCTCTCACCTCCTTACCCACCGCTGACCTTACCACCCCTGCCCTACCCTCTATAGAGCTCCTCAACCCCCTCAGGTACTGCATGGTGGGCACTGCCAGAGTACCAGGCCCGCATTGCCCATGGGCACTGTATGCCCTACCTCTGACCACCTGGGAGATTCAAAGGCCATCATATCTGAACCCTTTTGTGGGGGACCATCTGTGAAGCTGGCCGGTGAAGACCTCATCCAGTGAGTGTATAAGGTAAGTGAGCCCAGATGATTGCATCCCAGGCTCACTAATGACATACTAATCATCTTATTAATATTTCAATCAGTCTCACTCTCTTCTCCAGCATGAGGCTGATTTCACTGGCAGAAAGGGCTGACAAGATCATGATCGGCAAGAAGTTGAGTGCAAATCTGATTTTTCACCTTTGGCTAATCTTACTGGCTCACCGCTCTAATTAGTCGGCAACGTGAGCCAGTAAGATCCCTCCCTATATCACTGTTCTTCCCTGTAATGTGCTGTCTGCCTCCAACTTCTGCCATCCATTCATCATCCTCTAAGGCACATTTTACTTGTTGCTGATTTCTAACTTTGATTTTCTTTTTTATTTCAGGATCCCCGGAACAAACATGGTTTTAAGGTTCACACCTATTCTAGCCCAACATTCTGTGACCACTGTGGTTCGCTCCTGTATGGTCTTATCCATCAGGGCATGAAATGTGACTGTGAGTGCCATAAATTCAAGTTGAAACTCTGTTCTACCACTCTTGTTTATTGAGATACAAGTAGAGATCAGAAAATGTAAAGATTTTCCAAAGAGAAATGAGAGTGTCACTTGGACAGCCAGCATTTATAGCCCATCTGTAGAACTGAGCAAGTAGTAGTTGATCAGCTTCCTAACTTGCTGATAATTTTTTGATAAAAAAACAAAGAAAATTGTAGCACAGGAACAGGTCCTTTGGCCCTCCAAGCCTGCTTCAACCATGCTGCCCAACTTAACTAAGACCCCTTATCCTTTCTATTCATGTACTTGTCGAGATGTCCCTTAAAAGTCACTACCGCATCCACTTCCACTACCTCTCCCAGCAACAAATTCCAGGTGTCCACTACTCTCTGTTTTAAAAAAAATCTGCCTCGTATATCTCCTTTAAACCTTGTTCCTCTCACCCTAAACATATGCCCCCCCAGTAATTGACTCTTCCACCCTGGGAAAAAGCTTATGATTATCCAGTCTATCTGTGCCTCTCATAATCTTCTATCAGGTCTCCCCTCAACCTCCATTGCTCCAGTGAGAACAAACCAAACTCCAAACTCTCCTCAAAGCCAATGTCCTCCATACCAGGCAACATCCTGATAAATCTTTTTTGTACCCTCTCAAGCCTCCACATCTTTCTGGTAGTGTGGCAACGAGAATTGTCCTTTGTCTTTTATTTATCTGGACAAATGTGAGGTAATGCATTTTGGAAGGTCTAATACAGATAGGATATATATAGTAAATGACAGAATCCTTAGGAGTATTGACAGGCAAAGGGATCTGGGTGTACAGGTACACAGGTCACTGAAAGTGGCAATGCAGGTGGAGAAGGTGGTCGAGAGGGCATATGGCATGCTTGCCTTCATCGACTGGGGTATTGAGTTTAAAAATTAGCAAGTCATGTTGATGCTTTATAGAACCTCTAGTGAGACCGCACTTGGAATGTAGCATTCAATTCTGGTTGCCACACTACGAGAAGGATGTGGAAACTTTAGAGAGGGTACAGAAAGGATTTATCAGGATGTTGCCTGATATGGAGGGCCTTAGTTATGAGAAGAGGCTGGAGAAACTTGGTTTGTTCTCACTGGAGCGACGAAGGTTGACAGGAGACCTGACAGACATCTACAAAATTAAAAGAGGCATGGACAGGGTGGATAGTCAGAAGAGTCAATTACTAGATATAGTAAACTTGCTCCTCATGTCCCAAAAGAAACGTGTAAGGCAGATTTTTTTTACATAGAGTGGTGGATGCCTGGAACTCGATGCCAGGGAAAGGTAGTGGAAACGGACATGTTAGTGACTTTTAAGAGGCATCTTGATAAGTACGTGAATAAGATGGGAATAGAGGGGTATGGTCCCTGGCATATTAGTTAAGTTAGGCAGCATGATCGGTGCAGGCTTGGAGGGCCAAAGGGCCTGTTCCTGTGCTGTAATTTTCTTTGTTCTTTATTAGTCCGGATTAAACTCCATCTGCCATCTCTCCACTCAAGTCTCCAACTGATCTATATCCTGTTGTTTCCACAAATCCACCAACCTTTGCGTCGTCCGCAAACTTACTAACCAATCCAGTTACATTTTCCTCCAAAACATTTATATATATTACAAACAGCAAAGTTCCCAGCACTGATCCCTGAGAAGGCCCACTTGTCACAGCCCTCCATTCAAAAACGCATCCTTCTACTGCTATCCTCTGTCTTCTTTGACAGAGCCGGTTTTGTATCCACTTTGTCAGCTTCCTTCTGATCCAATGCGATTTCACCTTCTGCATCAGTCCGCCATGAGGGACCTTGTCAAAGGCCTTACTGAAGTCCATGTAGACAACATCCACTGCTGAACTTTCATCAATCGTCTTTGTCACTTCCTTGAAAAGCTTGATCAAGTTCGTGAGACGTGACCTCTCCTTCACAAAACCATGTTGCTTCTCACTAGTACGTTTATTTAGTTCTAAGTGGGAATAAATCCTGTCTCGAAGAATCCCCTCCAATAATTTTCCTACCATTGATGAAAGGCTCACTGGTCTGTAATTATCCAGATTATTCTTGCTACCCTTCTGAAACAAAGGAACAACATTGGCTATTCTTCAGTCCTCTGGGACTCCCGCTGTAACCAGTGAGGATACAAAGATTTCTCTCAAGGCCCCAGCAATTTCCTCCCTTGCCTCTCAGTACTCTGGGGTATATCCCATCAGGCCCTCGGACTTATTTATCTTACTTTTTCTCCAGAATCCCAATACCACCTCCTTTTTGATCTCAACATGACTGAAACTACACATCCTTTCCCAGACTCATCATCCATCAGGTCTTTCTCTTTGGTGAATACTGACGCAAAGGACTCATTTAATACCTCGTCCATTTCCTCTGGCTACACATATAGATTCCCTCCCTTGTCCTATATGTACTTGTTAGAACATTTAAGAGGATAGTTAATCAACCATACTAATGTGGTTTTGTTTCTCTACCAGCGGTTCCTCTTTAAAGAGCTTCTCTTAAAATTTTAATCTCCATCTTTAAAGTGACAAAGCCAATGCTCAGAATGGATCAGGCAAACCCAAATCCAATCCTTGTTTGCTCCAAAAACCAAATTCAAAATCCAATTGAATCCAATTCAAAGTCGCCATAAAAGAGACAAACAAGATCTAAGCTGACGAGATGAGGCATTGCACCCCATTTTAGCCTTGATATGATGCTTTAGCTTAGCCAAAAGGCCAAGAAGCAAATGAAAAGGGCTACACCTATTGCTTTGTCTTTCAGATTATTTAATTTAGTTTAATTGTTTAAACTCAAAGGAGTTGGAATTACACAGGTCAAACCAGTAAGGATGGCAAGTTTCTTCCCTAAGGAACATTTAGAATATTAAGTGTTTCCAGATTTGTTTTAAACTACACTCAAATTCTCTGAGGCGGGATTTGAATTCATGTTCTCAGAAAACGCTACATCAACATACATATACATCTGAAGAGCTTCACATTTAATTAAGGATGTACAGGAGTCACAAAGAATGAGGATAATTGAGTGGAGCAATAGAGCCTCCTGTCTCAAACATATTGTATAGTGGAGTCAGTGTTTACAAATACACAATAAATACTGATTTGCTGAGGTTTTGGGGGTTAATTTTTTGAGTGAGGGTTAATACTTGGGGATTGATATGTTGGGGATGAATGGAATGAGAATGTAATCTTTGATGTTTTAGGTTTAATATTTTTTAGGATTAAAGTGGTAAAGTTTCTGTAGTTAATATTTTAGGTTAACATGTGAGTAATACTCTGCGATTCATAGTTCATGTTTAGGGAAGATTAAAATTCTAGATTTAAGAAATAGTATAGTATTCTGGGTGGAGGTCTTATGGTGCAGTGGATTGCATCCTTCCCTCTGAGCCAGAAGCTCCAGGTTTGAGGCCCACTCCAGGACTTGAAGGTGTGCTCATAATGCAGCCAACAGATTGAATATCAAACTGCAAAATCCTTCCAACACACCAGTAGTGGTTTGTAAGAGTGGGAGAGACTCCTGGTCTGAGTGGCATCCTCCAAGCTATAAGCCTCTGGTGACAAGTTAGTGACCTGTTCCAGGAAAGACTGGCTATGAGAACATTTGAAAGTCTACCTGTGCACCACCAGGTGCGGGAAGAGAAACAAAAAAATTAAGTGTTCTCAGGATTTGAGGCCAGAATGATCAGGAGGCCCCAGGTTGCATTGAAGCCTTTATTGTGCTAGCTATTGTGCACTCAAATGAATTCAAACTGATGCTGTTATCCTAAGTACTTCTGGACTTGAGGGGAGTTGTGACTATTCTGAGTGAGGGTGGGTAATGACTATCTTTTGCCTTGTGAAAAGCTAGATTAATGATCAAACCCAGTCACTACCTTGTGACCTCTGCTGAATAGTGATATGTCAGGATCGGGTGAAGTGTAGAGCAGATCCAGCTTTGTTGTATTAAACTGCTCACATCTGCTACCCAAGATCATACATGGAGAATGGACAATTCTGTAAGATCCCAGCGGACAACTGGCTTCAGTACAGGTGAGCACTCTCGTGGGAGGACTGTGCAAACTGATGGATCATAAAAGGGGGAAAATTAAAGACTGAAGACATTTTGTTTTTCAGCCTGTATGATGAATGTGCACAAGCGATGTGTATCCAACGTGCCCAGCATGTGTGGGATGGATCACACTGAACGTAGGGGCCGCATTTTCATTAAGGCTGAGATAGTTAAAGATCTACTCACTGTGTTAGGTAAGTACGACATGGTTTTTCTTGGATTATAATCTGTTTGAAGATGTTAGGGACCTGTTTACACCAGACCCAATCTGTATGTGGATTAAATGTGTATAAATGCTTTTAAAAATTAATGTTCATTTTTTAGATTTCTAGCTTGCATGTATTAATAGACCATAGTAACTGGTGGTGTGTTGGTGCCATCTTATGGAAGAAATATATTAATACATCTAATCAGTACAGAAACCAATCCATTGGGGCAGACGGGTGCAGGGTCAGATGTTCAGTTCCCCTACTCTGCATATGTCCTGGAAATGGTCATCTTTAATCATAGGGTAACCTCAGCTGGCATCTTATATTGTATACGATGCCTCAGAAAATCATACGCATGTCTCTGACTCAGTCAGAAGGGTTCTTGCATGCTGATATCTTGAATGTGCCTGAATGGGGTTGGTGTGAATATCAAAAGAGATGGGTTCAAAGCTACTCCAGAGACTTGAGTACAAAGCCCAGGCAAACATTTCAGTGCAGTACTAAAATAAATGACCTGAGTTTTATAACATTTGAGATCTTTCTACATGCAAATTAACAGCTGCATTCCTCTACAACAATGACTAAATTTCAAAAAAGTACTTCATTGACAGTAAAGTACTTTGGGATGTCCCAAGATTATGAAGGATAAATGCAACGTTTTTTATTACTGTTCTGGATTGATGGAATTATGGGAAGATTTTTATTTCTGGGTTGACGGTTAGGCTCACAGATTGTGATGGGGTTTTCATAATTAAGTTGAAAGAATTAACATAATGTCCCACTCCTCCATGCACTGCCCCTGCATTTTTATCCTTCTACCTTACGACCTCAAATTCATTCTTTTTCTTATTCCCTCACCACTATTCTAACAGCTGCTGTATAACCTGTATCATCATGGACTCTTCTTCACTATTTGCTCTTGTGCCAAGGATAATTGAGAAAAGCTGAAGGATCTCATCTTGCAGTTTGTGAGACAGCATACTGCCCATTACATTTCTTTTCTAGCAGCAAGTAATCTGTATCATGTTGGATCAGCTGTCTCTCCCTTTATCTCAAATGGAATATTCATCCAGATGTAAAAAATGAAGAGGACCAGCAAGAGTCATCAAAGAAGTCACGCATAACATTTAATTGATATATTTGAAAATTAAGTTTAAAATTAAGGGGATAATTAAGATTGCACAATTGTATGGGCCTGGGGTGAAAGGAAGAATCTACAAAACCCTAACTATACTTCAAAAGTAGATGATTTGATTGCAGAGTACTTTGGGTGTACATCCATGAGGCTGAAAGATGCGGATAATTATGGTGTCTTTCTTATGCTGTAATTTCTAAACTGGCCAGCAGAGTGCGATGCTTTATCATTTTGGAATAGTTGTTGGTTCAAGCTGCTCCTGAATCTGGATGTAGCAAAATAGGTTGCACTTCTGACACCTTGACGTCAAGGTTCAGATCAGTGTTAAAGATCTCATTTTCTTCACCGGTAATCACCAGGGAGTTAGCTTATCCAGGGTTCCCCTCTCAACTAATATCTTCAGAAAACCAATTAACAGGTCATTTGTGACATTCGTCTTGGGATCTTGCTATGCACAAATGGCTACAGTTTATGTAGAAAATTGTAGAAGTTGCCCCATATTTAATTAGTTGTATTTGAGGTGTGTTTAATGAAAGATGTGATAAGCAACTTTCTAAATGTTTTGGTTTTTTTGCTGAATATTTCTATCTTTATGTTTGCCCAAGCCACGACAAGGGGTTCAAACAGCATGCTGAGTCTCTGAGAGTGTTTGAGTGGGTTTATGTGTGACTATTGCAAGATTTAACTCTATATTTCTGTGTTTTATCTCCATCCCCCAATTCATAATTCCACTCCACTTGCCTGCTGGCCTCTGACATCTACAAAATCTGCCTCTTTTTCAACGTGTTTTTCCTAATCTGCCTTTGAACTGGAAAGGTGTTTTAAAGCAAAATCTGAATAGTTTCTTCAGGCAGCTGTTTGTATAACCAGATAATCATTTAATTATTTAAATTCTGCAAAAATTTTTAACACAGACTTTTGATATTTGTTTTACTGATTTGCATTAAAATGGACTTTGCTGTTTCTTGTGATTTTCCATTTCAACTACCTGACGCCTTCTGATTGATATTGTTTTAACACTAGCAATAACCACTAATCAAAATCAAGGCATCATAATAATCAAACATTCCAAGACTGGTTCTATAGAAGGGTCATTCAAATCTGAAACATTGGTTGGAATTTTACTATCATACCCACCACAGGAATCAAAGCAAGTGAGAGGCGGAGCATGGGCAGGTCCATTGACTTGGGGTGGGATTTTACAATTTTGAAACGAGCAAGCCCATAAAATCCCACCCGGTAACTCTGTTTCTCCCTGTAGATGCTACCACCTGCTGGTTTTGTCCAATGTTTTCTGTTTTTACTCCCAAGGCTGGTACAGCATGGGTTAAATGCAGAGTTAATCTCCCTCTACTCCAGAAATAAGTAACGTAGACTAGTGAGAGGGCCACAGGAGTGATCCTCCTTCATCTCAATGCATCACAAAATTGAAATTGGTACATGTACTACCATGACCCCGTGAATAAGATTAAACACATTTAATTTATGACAAATTTTTCGTAATGAATTATAGGAAATGCTTAATCATATATTAATCAAACTGTCATCAACTTCACATGGTAAAACAAAAGAAATAATTTGTTTATGTTCACATCATGCACAGTGCAATGGGAGTGCATAACTCTCACAGTCAATGTTGTGTGCAATCAGCAAGCACCTCATTTCATATGCGCTTGCTTTACAAACATATCATTTTAGTAATACGTAGTAGGAAGAAAAAATGCACCATCAGAAACCAGGAAAATCTGGCAACATTGCACATGGTCACACATGGAACTCTGATGGGCCATATACAGCCCATGAGCTGCAGGTTGCCCAACACTGCTCCACGCTGTGCCATGAAACTTTTCCAGAATAGGTACTGCATGGATGAATTACAGAGTTAAACTCCTTCTACGCAGTCCTATCAAACATTCCCAGGTTAGATAACGCATGGGTTAGATACAAAGTTAAATTGCATCTGTACTGTCCTATAAAACAATCCAGGACAGGCAGTGCATGGGTTAGATACAGAGTTAAACTCCCACTACACTGTTCTGCTGACATCTCAAATAATATGACATGATTATAATAAATGAGAGTCGGAACGCAGTCGCTAAACTATTTGATTCAACACTTGTATAATGGCCTGAATGGTGGCCTTCTGTGCTATTAGTTCTATGATTGGATGTTGTCAGTTATTGGTGGAGGAAATATTTCCTAAAATCACCTTTCAAACTGATGTCTAAAGTTTATGTTTATTGAAATAAAATAATGTCTACAATGCTAATGCTGTATTCTTACAAATTATATCTTATTTTAAATCTTTTGCTTCCTCTTTGAATTGTATGTTTAACAGTGAAGGAGGCTAAGAACTTGGTTCCAATGGATCCCAATGGTCTATCAGATCCATATGTGAAGCTGAAACTGATCCCTGATCCTAAGAGTGAGAGCAAACAGAAAACAAGGACCATTAAATGCTCCCTGAACCCAGCCTGGAATGAGAGTTTCACATTGTAAGGATAAAATAACTATCAAAACTGTAAAAAGCTCTAGAAATAAGGAGAGATCATTGTGTGAGCATGAATGACATCGGGTTGTATCATGATTATGGGTTGAACTCTGACCTTGACTGTATTTATATCCTCACTTTTTTTTTAATAAATGTTAGTCCAAATCTTAACTTGAGATTTATCCAGCTCCCTTTTCTTTTATCAAATTAACCACCCAAGACTAAGTGAATCCATTTGATTGGCAGCCCAACCTACCATTTCGAATGTTCACTTCTTCCAAAACTGCACACCATGGCTGCAATGCAGCAATTCACCAAGGTTTCTTTGGCAACCATAGCCTTTACTACCTGGAAGGAATTACATTATCCTGACTTGGAGACATGTGAATAGTGCCTTGTTTGTAGCTGGTCAAAATCTTGAAGTCTCCTATCTGAAAGCACTATGGGAGCACCTTTACAATGTGGACCACAGTGGTTTAAGACAAAAACTCTTCACCGCCTTCTTGAGGAAAACTTAACAATGGGTATAAATGCCAACATTGCCAGCTGTGCCTTCATCTGAAAGTTATTTTCTTTTAATCCTGGCCTCAACTGTTTAAGTGTGAATTAGCTTTATATCTATTATTGGTAGGCATGGTCTTGTGGGGGCTTATTCACTCCAAGCTGTGTTGCTCTAGTTCCATGCTTATGGTCCAAGTTTATTACCCCTATGTAGTTCCTTCAATAGTTTCCTTTCCCTCTAATTTAGTCTTCACGTCTATTTGTCACTAACAGCAATCTAAAGGATTCTGATAAGGATCGGAGGCTTTCTATTGGGATATGGGACTGGGATCTTACCACCAGAAATGATTTCATGGGATCCTTGTCTTTTGGAATCTCAGAGCTGCAGAAAGCTGGGGTCAATGGCTGGTAAGTGGAAAAGTATTCCTTTCATACGTTGTGTAGTTACTGTCTCTCTAACTAAAATTGATGATAACTAAGAAACTTTTTAACGTATTGCTGAAAATGGAGAAATGCTGCCATCGTGCTAAAAAGACGTTCCACGTACTGAGTAGCATGATACTGAATTTCATTGTGGGTGTGATGCCAAGAATGTAAGATGCAAGTCATAACGGCTGGTTGAATATATCAAGCAGTGCATCCCTTTAATTGTTCACAACAAGAAAAGAATTCAACATATTCTATCAGCCAAGACTTGCAAAACTCAGAACAGAGATGAAATCTTACTAACAGTAGTCTGATTCCCAGCAAGAAAACCTGCATGTTTCTGTCCAGAAAACCTGTTTGGTTTTCTCTGCAGATCTTGCAACACACTTCCAAAAGGGAATATGTATTAGAGGTCATGCAAAGGGCAGAGTTTAAACTTACCAGCAAAGCCCAGCTGCACTGAAATTGGGGAGCCCAAAGGGTGCCCTAATCACAATAGTAATCAACCTCAAATCCATTCGCTCTGTCCATCACAGATAACTCATGGGCTCCCCTCCATCCCTCCCCTAAGTAAAGCAGGTATTCAACTGTGACTCTCCACCTCTCAGATGGGAACTGGCATTCACTTCAACATCTCCCTGTCCCAATCCCAATGATTGGCCTCTTTCCTCCCGTAGTTGAAGCAGCCACCCACCCACCCACCTCCCTATCTTCCTGATCATTGAACCCCTCTCTCCCCCGACGTAGTCGGAGCCAGCAGCTACTTCCCCCACAGGACATTGCTGGCATCCTCTCCTCCACATCGTATACAAATGAACCCCTCTCCCACTCTCTCCAAGAGGCTCACTGGGGTATGCCCCTATCAATATCCCCTGACACAGATTGGCACTACCATGTTGGTATGTCAAGGGACATTGCCAGAGCAAAGCCAAAACTGTACCGGGAACATTGCCAAGCCACTATCTGATCATGTCCCTTTCCCCAGGCAACTGTACTCGTCTTCAAGCCCCAAGGGGGAATCCCCATGACAGGCTCATATCGGCGTGGTTTGAAAACATGGGGTGGGTTAATACATCGTGAAGGGCTTATTAATAATATTTAAATATTTTTCAATAAATGTAAATCAGATTCACACCCATGATGACATCACCAGCAACTGGCAGACAAGATCTGAAATTGTGATCTCGTAGGTGAGATCTGAAGCTTCCACATATTGAACCACATTGGCATTCTCATGGAGGGGCAGAATGGGTTCAAGATGACCTGGATAGTGTCCAACATTAGGTATTGTTGTGCAACTAGACAACACTTGCTAAATAATCCTGATTGTGTTCAGAATTACACTGTTTTGGTCTCAACTATATTCTGTGGTCGTGATTTCAACACATTCATCAACTTCTAGGTGATGAAATTTCTTCCCAACTCAGTTCTAAAATATTCACCCCTTGTCCTCAAACTATGTCCCCAGTTTTGGACTCCCCACCATTAGGAACATTCTTTCTGAACCTACCTTGTCTAATCCTATTAGAATTTTATAAGTTTCTATGAGATCCTCTCTCACTGTCCTAAACTCCAGTTAATATAATCCTAGCCAACTTAATGTCTCCTCAAATGACAGACCTGCCATCTCTAAAATCAGCTTGCTAAATCTTTGCTGTACTCCCTCTAAAACTAGGACATCCTTCCTCAGATAAGGACACCAAAACTGCACACAATACACCAGGTGTACTACTTCACTGAAGCCCTATACAATTGCAGCAAAACAATCCTCTCACTTTGAAAGCCAACATGCCATTTGCCTTCTTTACTATACCTGTACCTGTGCAGAAGGATTATGTTTGATGTTGCCTTTTTTAACTAAACAGAAGGTTTGGGGTGAGCCATTCCCTGATTCATTCCCCATAGACTAGTTTGAATTTAAATAAAAGCTTGATGCATTGTTTCCTGATGCATTCACCATGACAACATCTCTAATAATTAGAGTGCACTTGCCAACCAATATGTACCCTCTTATGCGATATAAATTGTTAACTTTAAGATTTGGTATGCTTGTAAATCTATCCTGATGAGTGCAAAGCAAAAAACTTCTACGGCATGTCTCTTTTCTCAGCAATACTCCAGTTCTGTACTACCAAGTAATGTATTTCAGACACTTTAATACAATGATAAACTCATGGCTTGGATAACATCTGGTCAATTAATGTGAAGAAAGCCTGGTTTACTCACATGGGTCACAGCCAGGGAGGGCTCGCGTTATTGTCATAAATCAGCTGATTGCCTCCATGCTGTGATATTGACTGATTAAGTTGATTTTGTCACAAACATCCAGAGAATGCTTGTGCATTTTTCTAGGACAAAAAACTACACTGCATCACTGTTAAGGTTCTGAATGACTTGCTTATGAAGGGCAATCAGGCATTGGTGTGCCTTCGCAACCAGGTGGCACCTTCTGCCTTCAGACCCTGCAGCAATATCTTTACGTTGAGGCTCCTCCTAGATGGTTTGTCCTGGTTCATTTTTCTCTGCCAGATGCATGGGCTGGATTATGACATAGGCTGGAGAGGTCTTCAAAACTCCATGTAGGCATTGTCCATCTTCTATCAGAACCTACTCAAAGTCTGGGATATGGTTGCCTCACCCTGCAGTTTTCTCCTGTGTGTAGTAGCAGCTGTCTTCCAGGAGCCGCTGCTCAGGAATCCGCTTCTCCATCAATTGCATTTCCAGTGACTGATGGAGATACGGGCTATGGATGGTGGGATAACCGGGGTCAGGGATGTGCTGGTTGGCGGAAGAGTGAGCTGGATGACACCCCATCAATGATTTCAAAACAGTCATGCTCGGGCTTGACATCACACATGGTCTTGAAGAGGTGCAACTGTGTGGTGGAATCCTGTCTGAATATTCCCTGCTTGGGGATATATTCACATTGGCCTCAAGCCCTGTCCAGACATGCCCTTGTGTGCTTTGTTGCTGTCCTGTGGCGGAGGTCCCTCCATAGAGTATCCTCTTCCATGCCATCGGAGACCTGAGTTGCAGGGTTGTGCACGCAGTAGTACCATACAACTGAAAATTACACAAAGTCACGGGCTCCCAAGAAACCAACCCATTCTGTGGACCATGTCTCTGTTAATTGATTGAGGCTACACTCCTTTTTTCATTATGTGAAAAAACTTTTTAATTAAGATTTTGTTTGCACTTTAATCCCATTAAAGTGGGATCTACGGGCACCCGGTACAGAGGAGCTGAGGAAGGAGGAGGATCTCCTCGTGATCCTGCTCCTGGGTTTGGGTCAGCTTGCCATAAACAGGTTCAGTCCGACATGACTGCCTTCTTGCCATAAGCCGTATTCACAGATGTCCCTGGAGA
Source organism: Sphyrna mokarran (assembly GCA_024679065.1). NCBI lineage: Eukaryota > Metazoa > Chordata > Chondrichthyes > Carcharhiniformes > Carcharhinidae > Sphyrna > Sphyrna mokarran. Next base: position 22,555,021 of record JAGIQG010000018.1, read on the forward strand.
GAGAACATGCAGAGTCCATGGACGCTATTGAGACCTTCCGTGCTCATTGGATGCCACAGGATCTGAGCGGTATTATTGACCCTTTTAGTCACATTTTGGTTGATGTTTAAGTTTCCTTTACACTTTTTGTGTTGTGTTTTGGGCACACACCCGCAGCCCCCCACATCCTCTCCCACTACCCCCATCCCCTTAAAGGGCTGCCCATTTGACTTGTCCTTTATTTGATCAGCCAAAAATATTGGCCATAATCAGGAGAAAAGGCTATTTTGCAATCACCCTCCTTTTGGTAAAACTCATTTCATAACAATGGGAGGAGACCATTCAGCCCTCAAAAGCCCTCATTCAGTTACATCATGGCTGATCTGGAGCTCAACTCCATTTATTAGATTCAATTTGATCTATTATTGTCACATGTATTGGTATACAATGAATGGTGTTGTTTCATGGTGTGCTTACAAAGACATACTATATATAGAGTACATAGGGAAGAAGGAAAAGAGGTGTAGAAGGTAGTGTTACAGTAATAGTTAGGGTGTAGAGAAATATCAGCTTAACATACAGTGTGTCCATTCAAAGGTCTGATGGCAGCAGGAAAGATTTAATTTTTGATTTGATTTAATTTATTGTTGCATGTATTTACATACAATGAAAAGTATTGTTTCTTGCATGCTTCGCAGACAAAACATATCATTCATAGAGAAGGAAATGAGAGTGCAAAATGTACTATTACAGTCATAGCTGGGGTGTAGGGAAAGATCAACTTAATGCAAAGTAAGTCCATTCAAAAGTCTGACAATAGGAGGGAAGAAACTTTCCTTGAGTTGGTTGGTATGTGACCTCAGACTTTTGTATCTTTTTAATAACGGAAGAAGGTAGAAGAGAGAATGTCTGGGGTCCTTGATTAGACTGGCTACCGAGGCAGCAGGAAATACTGATAGTGCCAGTGGATTGGGAGGCTGTTCTGTGCGATGCATTGGGCTATGTTCATTTGTAGTTTCTTGCAATCTTGGACAGAGCAGGAGCCATACCAAGCTGTGATACATTGGGAAAGGATGCTTAGGATGGTGCATCTATAATAATTGATGAAAGTCATGGTGGACATGACATATTTCATTAACCTCCTGAAAGAGGAGAGATATTGGTGGGCTTTCTTAATTATAGTGTCGGCATGGAGGGACCAGGATAGATTGTTAGTGATCTGGGACACTTAGAGATTTTTCACATCATTTTTCTTCAAATGCACTGAGAACATTCAATAACATCATTTGACATCAAAAGGTACAATTTGGAAAGAGGCATCAAAAGTGATCATTCGGCTCCTCCCCTCTCAGCACTTCCCATCAACCTCCCCATCCACCTCCAGTCCAACCCTCACTCACATCTCCAGTCAACTTTCCTTCTCAGTCGTCCCCAGGACCTGGATTTTTTCACCCTGCTCAGCTGAACGAGAATGTTCACTCAGCCATTAGCACACAAGTCCCATCCCCACTGGCCTCATTTTCTCCCTTGGACCAGGGTCTCAGTCTTCAACAGAAAATAGTTCTTTATTTTCCTGCCACCTGATGCCCCACTCTGTTCACTTTCCCCGTCTCCTGTTCTCTGCCTGTCCACCACCCACCCCCCCACCATGTTTCTGAGATGTGGACGTTTAATGTAGATCCTTTCTGTTGATGATTCACAGTGAGGAAGCACAATGGGGGACATTTTTGTTGTCTATTGGGCCTACCCTGTAAGGAAATTGAATTGTCTTCCATTGAAATAGACAGGTAGGCTTCAGTGTCACAAAGTAAAGCATTTACAAGTTCCCTGACAGTATGTCACAGACGGAAAAGCCTATTGCAGGATCCAGACGTGTAAGCATCAAGGCAAATCTCACTTTCATAGTCACAGTTAAAACAATCCTACTGGTTGATCGTGTATCCACACCTGCATGTTGAAAGTCAGATTTTTTTTTTGTTATTATATCTTTGTCAATGGCATTTTCTCCCCAAAAATAGTTAATGCTGAGACGTCAATGGAGCGTCACAATGCACATTGCAACTTCCAACCATCCCATTTGAACCAAAATCTGGAAATTGCAGTGTGCCTGAATTGGGTCTGAATGAGTACAGTGGATGCAATGCATATACAACATACTGCATCAGCTGGAACTAAAATCCATGGAAGGATATTGTTGATATCAACTGATATCTGACAGTTCAGTTGTGATCACTAGAACTTGTTTACGAGGAAAAGTACACTATCATTTTTGAAGTCAGTTAAATGCTTCTAATGCTTTGAATGCAATTAAATGTTTAAATGATAACAGATGATGTTGCTTGAGTGCCATAAAATTTCATTGATCCTGAAGCTGGGAGATTTTCTGTTTTTATTGTACTCTTTCCCCCAAAGGAATGACTTCTCCTGGACTGTGATAGCTTGGGTTCAAGCAACCCTCTCCTGCCTCACCCAAGTGGGCACGCATCATGCAGTCAGTTTTTACAGGTCATTTGCCTGGTCACAGCTTAGCCAGATTCCGTCATCACTGGAATGTACACATTTGTGATTATATTTTGGTGGCAAAGATAAATGTTGTTATTCCTAATGTTTTCACCTAGACTTCCCCTTACTGGCAATGAATCTAGCTCCAGCTCCTGTACAGCTGCTCTTCTTCATGCATCTGTACTGGGAATTGTGTAATGATCAGCAAAGTATTTATTGCACTATTATAGAGAAGGGCTCCCTGTGCCAGTCTAGCTGGATACGTAAGATCTCAATGAGGAAATGTAGCATTACTACTAATTTTTTTACATTGAAGATGTGAATTCGCCTTCACACACTTAGTGAAATGTTTCAAAAGCTGAATTTGCTGGATTGTGAATGCATCAAAAAGCAGTTAAAAAGATAAAATAAATCCCCCTTACATAGGTACAAATTGCTGAGCCAGGAGGAAGGTGAATATTACAATGTGCCAGTGCCACCCGACGAGGACTCTGAAGGAAATGAGGAACTGAGGCAGAAGTTTGAGGTAAGTCACAAAAGTGAACCAGGTTCAGGAGAGCTTGAGGAAGTGATTCTTTTATCAACATACAGTGAATAAATAACACAGACAGAGAGAGCTCACACTCTGTAGAAGCAACAAAAATTCTGTGAGCACACTTTCAGCCTATAACTCATGCCAAATCCATCAATTAGGTTCCAATCTATAATTTACTCCTGGGTGTCTGTTATTCGAAATATAAGTCACAGGAGCCCCTCAATTACATTCCCATCGTACAGCTTACCCATTAAACTTGATGGAGGCTCCAAGCTGGGGAGAGTGAACTCTATGTATATATACCTGGGAAATATGAGGCTACAGGAAAACCATGCAGAATATTGGATTTAGAGAACAGAAGGATCAGTGGGAAATTTGAAAAAGCCCTTCTAAATGTTGCAAGCAGTTTAAAGTTATTCTTTCTCCTGTTATTTATAATGCAAGAAAGTGCTGGTGATGGACTGTTTGTCCAATGAATGACCCACAGGAGCAGCATTTATTGTCAGTACTTCAGACAAATGGATTGTGCAGCCTGCGGCATTTATCTGTACAGTTAATTGAAATTCTGTCTGCGCACACACATCACCCATTTCTGTCTATCAGTCTGCTAAGTAACCTTTTATTTGTACTCACTGCCTCATACTTCTCATTTATCCTGGTGTTGCTGCCGTGATTGCTGCTGGTTGATAACTGACTATATTCAATTCAAAGGGACAGACATGTTGGGACAATGCAAATAATTCGATTCATTAGAGGTGAGAATACTATTCTTCAGTCTGACAGTCCACTGTATCTATCAGTCCACATGAACCATACACTGCAGGAATATTACAGTGAGGTTTATATATAGAATAACAAATACCTAGAAGTTAATTCCAAGTTCAGAGATTGCCATTTTGAATAATGGATACTTGAAGAACAAAGAACAAAACAGCACGGGAAACAGGCCCTTCAGCCCAACGAGCCCGCGCCACCACCTCGATGTTCCCACTTCTACCCGTGATCCCTGTCTGTGTTTGTAGATCTATGGATTGAAACCAAATTTGAGACAATTTAGGGAGAATTTGTTCTGTCAATCAGCCTAAGAGCACACCTTTGGGATGTAGGAGGAAACTGGAGCACCCGGAGAAAACCCACGCAAGCACGGGAAGAATGCGCAAACTCCCACAGACACAGGCCCAAATCCATGTATCTGCACAGCACAGCGATGGTCACTAAGCTGTCGTGTTGCCCATCAAATGGTGAAGTACTAGGATACTCTCCAAAAAAAATCCAAGAACAGTCCTCCCATGACCCATCGCGTGTATGCGTCTTGTTAGACAACAAGGCGGACCAAAGTACCTGTAGGATAAAAACAAATACATCAATATCATCGACTAGTTACACATTTCCCAGGGACTCCCAAGGCTCACAATCCCTATTCTAAATCAGTTTTCCATACCCCTCCATTCCCATTCTGTTTATGTGTTCATCTAAGTATCTTTTAAATAACTCCAGAGTGCCTCCCTCCACCACTTTACTTGGCAGCACATTCCATACCCCCACCACCCTCTGTGTGAAAAAACTCCCTCTAGCATCCAAATTATACCTTACCCCCCTCACCCTAAGCCCGTGACCCCTTGTGCTATTTGAGGCCATCCTAGGAAAAAGCTTAACCTTGTTTACTATATCTGTACCCCTCATAATCTTGTACACCTCTATTAGATCTCTAAGTCTGTGTCTTTCTAAGGAAAACAACCCCAATTTGCCTAACCTCTCCTCGTAACTCAGACCTCCCATACTAGGCAGCATTCTGGTAAACCTCCTCTGCACTCTCTCCAGAGTCTCCACGTTCTTCCGATAGTAAGGCGACCAGAACTGGACGCAGTATTCCAAATGAGGTCTAACCAACGTTTTATACAACTCCAACGTTAAAGGCCAGCTCTTTTACTCTATACCCCTTCCTATAAAGGCTAGCATACTATATGCTTTCTTCACAACCTTCTCCGCCTGCTCTGCCACTTGTGCACCTGCACCCCCAGGTACCTCTGCGTATCTGTACTCTTAATAGGTCTACCCTTTATCATATACCTCCCCCCTACATTCTTACTCCCGAAATGCATCACCTCGCATTTATCAGGATTGAATTCTATCTGTCATCTATCTGCCCAAGCTACCAGCCTATCTGTGTCCTGCTACATCGCCTGACAATGCTCCTCACTATCTGCAAGTCCAGCCATCTTTGTCTCGCTTGCAAACTTGCTGATCACTCCACTTACTCCCTCTTCCAAGTCATTTATATATATTACAAATAGAAGATGTCCCAGTACCGAGCCCTGCGGCACACCACTAGTGACCGACCTCCAGCTAGAAAAACACCCTTCCACTATTACTCTCTGTCTTCTATTACTAAGCCAGTTACTTACCCGTCTAGCTGCCTGTCCTTGTACCCATGAGCCTTGACCTTCTCAACTAACCTCCCATGAGGGACTTTGTTAAACGCCTTACTGAAATCCATATAGACGACATTAACGGCTCGCCCTTCGTCCACCATTTTCGTCACGTCCTCAAAAAATTCTAACAGATTTGTAAGGCACGACCTCCCTTTAACAAAGCCATGCTGCATATTCCTAATCAGATCGCAATGCTCTAAGTGCCTATACATCCTATCTCTAAGAATCCACTCCAACAGCTTCCCTATACCACTGACGTCAAACTCACCGGCCTATAATTTCCAGGGTTATCCCTACTACCCTTTTTAAATAACGGTACAACATTAGCTATTCTCCAGTCCTCTGGGACCTCACCTGTGTCCAAAGAAGAGATAAAGATTTGCATCAGAGGCCCAGCAATTTCACCTCGCGTCTCCCTAAGCAGCCTGGGATAAATGCCGTCAGGCCCCGGAGATTTATCAGTTTTAATGCTACCTAGAAGCTCTAACACTTTCTCCCTCGGTATGGATATTTCCCTCAACTGGTCCACAGCTCCCTCAGAGACAAGACTGGTCAAGAAGCCCCTCTCCTTTGTGAATACCGATGCAAAGTATTCGTTCAAGATCTCCCCCATTCCCTCGGGCTCTAAGCACAGTTCCCCTCCTCTGTCCCTAAAAAGGTCCAATTTTTCCTCTAACCACCCTTTTATTCCTAACATAGGAGTAAAAAGCCTTAATCCTATCTGCCAAAGCCATTTCATGCCCCCTTTTTGCCCTTCTAACTCCCCGTTTGAGCTCCCTCCTACTCTCTCTATATTCCTCCAACGCTCTCTCCGTTCCCAGTTGCTTTGATCTAAGATACCGCTCTCTTTTCCTAACCAAGTCCTCAATATCCCTAGTAATCCATGGCTCTCTAATCCCAACTTTCCCATCTTTCCTCTTTGCCGGCACATATCTTTCTTGCAACATTTTCAGTATTCCCTTGAAAGAGTCCCACATGCCTAGCGTAGACTTACCCTCGAACAACCGTTCCCAATCAGTTTCCATAAGTTCCTGCCTAATCCAACTGTAATTAGCCTTCCCCCAATTCAGCACCCTGTCCCTAGGGCAACAAGCATCCTTTTCCATCTGTATCCTAAAGTAGACAGAACTGTGGTCACTGTTAGCCACATGTTCCCCTACTATAACATCAACCACCTGCCCTGGTTCATTACTCAGAACTAAATCCAATATAGCCTCCTCTTAGTTGGGCTAGGCACATACTGCTCCAATGATCCTTCCAGTACACATTTTACAAATTCCTCCCCGTCTGAGCCCCCAGCTCTAGGTACCTTCCAATCCACCCTAGGGAGATTAAAATCTCCCACTATAACCACTCTGTTCTTTCTGCACCTATCCAAAATGTCTTTACATATGCCTTCTTCAACTATCCACGGGTTGTTGGGTGGCCTATAATACACCCCTAGTAAAGTAATCGCCCCCTTCCTATTCCTCAACTCCACCCACAGCAATTCCACTCCTAACTCCTCTGTATTGTCCTCCCTCTGCACTGCTGTCCCTAACTAACAATGCCACTTCCCCACCTCTTCTAGACTCTCCTCTGTCACGCCTGAAATACATATACCAGGGATATTCAGCTGCCACTGCTCCCCCTCCTTTAACCACGTCTCCGTCACTGCAACCACATCCAAGCTCCTAGCAAACATTAAGGCCCTAAGTTCATCCGTTTTTCCTATTACGTTCCTCGCATTGAAACAGACACACTCTAGACCTCCAATCCCACTTGGAACCTCCTTCTCATCCAAACTTACTCTATCTCCCTCTCGCTCTCTACTGAGCTAACGGTCTCAGCACCCCCCCCGCCTCCCACCTCCATATTAGTTTAAATCCTGCCACAACACTGCAGCTAACCTCCCAGCTAAGATATTCACGCTCTTCCCATTTAAGTGTTCCCTGTTCCTTCTGTACAGGTGCCCCTTCTTTCACAAATACTTCCCAGTTATCCACAAATATGAAACCCTGTGCCCTACACCAATCCTTCAGCCACGCATTCAGCTGTAGGAAGTCATTTCTCCTGGCCCCGCTGTTACCTGGCCTTGGTAGCAGCCCTGAGATAGCCACCCTGGAGGCCCTGCTCTTCAGCCTACCTCCCAACTCCCTGAACTGCCTTCGTATTTCCTCCCTGCTCTTCCTTCCTACATCCTTCTCTCCTACGTGAATAATCACATCCACCTAAGTCCCCTCACCCTTCAAAATGCCCTCTACCCTGTCAGACACATCTTGCACCCCTGCTCCAGGGAGGCAAACTACCATCCTGGAGTTTTGCCTTTGATCACAGAACCGCCTATCTATTCCTTTAACCTTCCCACCCCCATCACTATGTCCCTTCTAGCCCCCTTCCTCCCCTCTGAAGTACTCTAGTCCTCCTGCCCTACCTTTTTTATCCCTTCGCCCTCGATATTTTGGAGGACTGCCACTGGGGAAGTTTTTGGACTGTTTTCTCTCTTCTTTTTTCCCTTCCTTACAATAATCCACCTGTAAGGGTCAGGTTCCCCATCCTTAGGCTCTGGGTCCACCACCTTACTATGCCTCCCTTCCATTATTGCCTCGTTCTCCCTGACTAAAAATGCATCTTCCAATCGCCGCTCTAGTTGCTTGACCCGAGCCCTCAGATGCTGCAGCTCCAAACACTTGACGCATATGTGGACTTTCGGGAGGCATCTTGCCTCCAGGAATTCCCACATATGACACAGGAGTGAGTTGCATGTTGGAATTCTGTTCAGGAGGAAAAATTCTGGTGAACATTCAGTGAGATTATACTGTTGAAATTATTCGAATTTTGTAAAGGAGAGAAACAACATTCACTGAAGAGCTTGACTAAATGACGCTGATCAAAGGTTGGATTACTTTAAAATGCTATTCTCATTGAGTTGAGCCACATCCATCATTTTATTTTTGATTTCATTGCTTGTGATACCTGCTATTTGTGGTATTTGACTGGAGTCAGTTTCAAGATTGTACATCTTGCGTCCTCATACATTTGTTTTTAACCTTTAACCACTCTCCATATCACCATATAGTCAGCATTTCTTTCAACGTGTGTTCTCTGCCTCACCATTCCTGGAAGCTTATTTCTGGAACTACTCATGTATCCCCTCCCAAACAGCCATGATTCCCAGCCTTCCCACTTCTCTGCCACTTATGGACTGCAGTCACTCGTACTTCTAAGGTCTCATGCAGCACTACAAAAAACAACTTATACAACACCACCAGTCCACTCCTGATTCTCCATTCTCAGCATTTTTCATGATCCCTTTTATTTCTGAGGCTCCGCTCCCAGTCCCCACCACTGATATAACAGTATTCCCCTACCCCAGTATCTCCAGCATTGGTTACTCTTGGAGGTTCTGTTTCAGCCACTCCCATTTGTACTTTCCATCCTTGTGGTCCACTCCTCCTCCAGTGTCTCCATCATAGCCTGCCTATTCTGTCTCCCCCACCACTATATTGACTCCACCCCCAGCAGCTTCTACCCTTGGGAGTCTCTCACTGTATGGGCTATCCAAGTGCTTCCCACAGTTTTAATTTTAGCTGCTGTTTTGTTTTTATTTGCAGAGAGCCAGAATTGGGCCTGGTTCTAAGGCAGCTGAGGATAAGCGATCCAGCTCATGGTCCAAAATTGACAACAATGGCAACCGGGATCGGATGAAACTGACTGACTTCAACTTCTTGATGGTGCTAGGGAAGGGCAGCTTTGGAAAAGTAAGAGTCACACTGCATCACTGGTTCTGTTTCTGTTGTTGTATTTGGAAAGCACTCTGCCAAATATACACACTGAGCAGAGCTTATGCAAGCAGGGAAATTCTTTTCAAATTGCAACAGTAGTGTGATAAGTAGTCTTTTGTTTTAGTGATGGTTGGTTGAGAGATAAATGTTTGGTCAAGAATTGGGAGCATGCCCTGCTCTTCTTCCAAATAGTGCCATGGAATCTCTTCCGTCTACCTGAGCAGCCAATGGGGCCTCAGTTTAAAGTCTCATCCAAAAGACTATATCACCGACCATGCAACACATTCATATTTCTGGTCCAGTGTATCAGCCTGGAAACCATAAGATTTTGATTCAAGTGAGAGTGCTACTCACTAACCTCTATGATGATAGAAATTGCTTGATAGAGAAAAACCATTCTCCAATAGTATCAGCTACTATCTAGTAAATACAACATTGAGTAAGCCAATTAATTGGTGAGAGGGTTGTGAGTCAGTGTCATAGCTGAAAATAATCTTGTGCATTCTTTGGTTTTAATATGTAAGAACATTGCCTCCTTCTATGCACCTTGGGGTGTTTTACCAAGCCTGTCTGTGTTTTCTGTTGTGAAGACTGAGGTTTGCATTCTGAATCGATAGCTGGATTCATGAAGCTCGCTCCATATCCTGAGGGTATGAATCCAAATTGAACGAACAAGAGTTGGGCCTCAAGTTTATCGTTCATATCTGCTGCAATCATTCCAAGCAGATGGCTCTGAGTTGCTGTTTATAATCAGTCCTGTGCCCAGGAGGAACTTCAGGATTCTCTCTTCTAAAATTCCATTAACTCTGATCCTGATATGAAAACATTTTCACTGCCTGCCAGTCTCTCACCCAAAGTGTCCTACTGATGCTCTATAATGAAACAAGCCAGTTATCTGGTTAGTTTGATCTAAGTTTTCTGATTTTTAAGTTTGATTACCCTGAAATTATTATATTCAAAAACTGGATTATTATATTCAAAAAATTATTATATTCATCAACAGATAAAATCTCTGTTGATTACAATGGAAAATTAAATGACATTTTGGTTAATTTGGCTGTAGCTTCCATATCACACAACGCAAAATCGTGTGTCAGGCTCACAAGGTGCTGAGAAGCCTGCTCATGAAACTCTATTCAAACACTTTCCCTTCACATTACTCCATCAAACACTCCCCTGAGCAGTCTGTGAAAAGAAGAGGACATATGTGCATGGTGAATGATTCAGATTCTGAGGATCAGTATTGATGGATGTCATATGATGTGGTTTTAATGTTTTATTTTGTATACACTAGGTATATTATTGTACTGTGTTATTGTATTGGTTGAAGTCCTAATGTACAGAAGCATAGTGATTATGTTTGTAGTCTGGTAATATAGAAGCTTGGGCTAATAATTCACAGTTCTAAAATATAGCTGGAAAATGTTTAGTTAAATAAATTATTAATAAACAGCTAGTATCAGTATTGGTGACTATGGGTGGAATATTCCAGCCCTGTAATGGTGGAGACAGGGCCAGAAGAAAAAATTAACCATTCAGGGGTCCATCAACTTTGTCAAGAACGGAAAACCCCACTGCATGAAAACTAAACTGGATTATTGTAAAAGTTCACTTACTTCATTAATGCCCTATGGGAAAGAAAATCTATCCTTAGCTGATCTGCATGTGACTACAGACTTGCACTTAATCCTTAACTGCATCCTGAAATATTTCAGTTGTGTAAGGTAGACAATAAAATGCTTTGCCAGTGATGTTCACATCCATTGAATGAATTAAAAAGAGCAGCCTTGTTGAGGTACAGAATAAAGTTTCTTCTGTGCTGACCCATCATTCACTCCCAGGAAAGATATAGCACAGGTTGGACACAGAATAAATCTCCCTTTACACTGCCCCAAGATCAAACTTGTGAATTCACTGGCACTCATTCCAATCATTCCAAGTTACAGTGCTATCCTCTGGGGAAAATTAAATCACTTGCCAGTCCAGCAATTTATAATATCTATCAACAAGTTGAACTCTATACAGACCTCCCACTGTCATAAGAGATCTGTCATAACAACAGGAAATGGAAAAGATTATGACATCTGTGAGCAAGAGGGGATGTGTGGGAAGTGAATGGTCCAGATTCTGAGAATCAGCATTTGATGACATGTCACATGTTGAGGTTTTAATATTTTATTCTGTTACATTCTAGTGATTTTACTGTGTTGTGTCATTGTATTGGTTTATGTGTTTGTGGTTACTATTACATTGTATGGTCTATTTTAGAATGTAGTTAGATAATACATTTTAATGTATCATGTCTTATGATATTGTGCTCCATTTCATGTTTTGTTGCTGTGTCATCATGTTGTTTTGTGTTGTTGAATGCCATGTTGGTATAATGTCATATGTTTTGTAGTGTGGCGATGTGATACAGTATTGCTGGTAATACAGCTGGAACACAAATATAAAGAAATGTACTTAGTGGGGGCCACATTCACGGATTCATTACTGCTAGAAAAGTAAAGTGTTGAAGGACAACTGTTTTAAATGACTTCACAATCTAAAGCATTTCTCCACTGTAACCTCAGTGGAAAAATCTGGGGAAACTCCATTGAATCAGTGTGAACTGTTCACAGCATCACAGGGAACAGTTTATAATTTTTCAAAGGCAATAATCCAGCCAGCCTCTATATTTATATCAAATTACTCTGCAAGTCCTCTATCTTTACACTGGATATTATGCACAGACACTAACACAGCCCACACACACAAATCTACCACATCCTCCAATGCTGAAGACAGTTAATACGTAGCTCCACAATGAAGTATGGCCAGTAATACAAAGCACTAAGCTGGTGCCCAAAACTCTGAAATGAGGTGAAAGGAGGAAGGAAATTGGCAACATTCATTAGTTCATTCCCCAATATATGTAGTGTTTGTCAGCAATGTGCCAACATGGACTCAGGGTGTATGTGTGTTATCTCTGTGCCTCAGGTGATGCTGGCTGAAAGGAAAGGCACGGATGAGCTCTATGCCATCAAGATCCTGAAGAAAGATGTGGTGATCCAGGATGATGATGTAGAATGTACCATGGTGGAGAAGAGAGTTCTGGCTGCTCCTGGAAAGCCCCAGTTCCTGACTCAACTCCACTCCTGCTTCCAGACAATGGTAAGTTGGGTAGGCAGTAAGAAGCATCCGTGCTATTACTACTTGCATTACATTACAAATAAAACTTCTTCCTCAATGATGGTGAATATTTTTGCCCTTTGCAAGTGAACTGCATTGGATCCAATATGTTCTCTAAATTTTGTATTGGGAAGTTTATAAAGTTCTTTCTTTACTTTTCGGTACACTGGAAGTTTACATTTTAATAGTCATGGTTTACTTTATTCAGAAAATGTATCCAACAAACTGACGTAAGTTGAGAATGCCTGTTTATTTCAAGATGGAGTATATCCCAGATTGCTGCAAAACCGCACACATGCATCTTTGATGCTACATCTCCTAGATTCACAACACTGTCAGAGAAAATTTACAACTTGTTTTCTAAATACAACTAGATATCCTAGGGATAGGCCAACTGAGGCTGGGAAAATAGGAGTTGTTTCCTTTTAACCCAGCGCAGACAAATCATGATCCTTATGAGCAAACAGGCATGGATACTTCAAACCCTTCAGAATTTGTATGTGGTATTGACCTCATTCCTGTCCTCTGCCCTATTCTGCATACACGTGTCAGGAATTGGTGGAAGTGATTGGCTGCAACCACTCTGTACATTGGTGACATTGCTTTCATACATGCTATCATTCCCCTCTCTGTTTGAATGGTCTCCAGCACTTCACATTCCATGTTTCTTCACTCTTTCAGAAGCGGGAGGCAAAGTTACTCCATGTTAATTTCTGTTACCAATGTTTTGCACATCACATCCTTTGTTACATCAGCCAAAATATCCACACTAAAGGAAAAAGAAATTTGTGGTGGAATGTACTCATACCATTATTAGCTTATGTCTAATATTTATGGGCAGCAATCATTCTGAAGTTAATAGTAGTGGTACAGAGGGTGTATAAGTCGTCACATGGCTCCTTAGAGATAGAATAGGATCCAATAACATGTTCTGAGAATGAGATAATTCAACAGTTAATAAAAACCCAAACTGATATAAAACACATGCTGGTAAAATACAAATTTGCATTTGTTTCAAAACTTCAGTTAAGATAGCATCAGTGACAGTGAATCACATAATTGTTGTCATGAGTTATTGCTAACATTACACACACACACACACATATTTCATTAAATGAAACAATGACAACTCATTTACATCAGAGCTACCTCTAACCAGCACCAAATTAACTTGCTAAAATCAGCTGTAAAATGACCTTGAACAAATCCCATGTCGCCAATGGCTGCAGCATGGGTAATTAACCAATCCATCTTTCTTGATCCCTGTCATGACATGTTTTAGTGGGCCTGTGTGTCTCACCAGGACAACAGTGTATCCAGTGCTTCCCATAAAGATTTCAGCTAGCATAAAATGTACATTTCAAACCAGTTATTAGCAGCATTGCTGTGAGTCATGCCATCATGATTGGAAACAACTTTATTCACTGACAGCACCTCATTGGTTTTTGTGTAATAAACTAAGACATTGTGGTATCTGATAATTGTGATAATTTAAAACACGCAATGAAAAAACATGAAGCTGAGGTGTGTACCTGTTGCTTTCTGTACACTTAAGGGTAGGATACCAAAAAATTGCCACAATGAAGTTATGAAAATCATCTATCTGTTTTCCACCCTCCCCCACTTTATACATCAGGATTATGAATGCCATAGTAACTGTACATAAGGTCTAGATTGGTTAAACCTGTATTTAGTTAAATCAAACAGATCAGAAGACCTGGGTTCATTGCCTGGCCAATGAGGCATTAACTGATCTGGGCCAAAAGAAGTGCTACATTTAACCTCTGTGCTCCTGAGTCATGAGAAGGTTGCTTCTTATGATTGTTTTTTGTTTAGTAAATAATATAAACTTTAGGCAAGGACAGGACTGGTCTCAACAGTGCATCGCATGATTGAATCGTTTGCTAACCCTTACCAGTGAAATCACATCAAAAAATAGCACCTCAGCAAGAGGAGGAGAAGAGGGGAAAAGACCCATTGAGTAACAGAATGTCAAGTATAAATTAAACTTTACTGGTATTAATTACAGGTTATAGCTTGCTGAAATTGTCCAAAAATGAAATTCATAATCTACTTGAAAGAGGTGGAAATTATACTTGCAAAGTGTTTGTGTTAAATTGCCTCTTTTCGTCAAACATGTATTCACCCTTTTATTTGTTATTTTGTAAAAAGAATACAGGTAAATACAAGGTAAAAATTGGTTAAGGCCCAAGATCCAGGATTGTAAATTTAAACCCTGCAATACCAGGTTTCATGATGGGGTGAACACAGTAAGAAGTCTGACAACACCAAGTTTAAGTCCAACCAATTTATTTGATAGTAAACTCACACAAGCTTTCAAGGCTCTGCTCATTCACCTGATGAACAGCAGAGCCTCGAAGGCTTGTGTGAGTTTACTATCAAATAAATCAGTTGGACTTAAACCTGATGTTGTCAGACTTCTTACTGTGTACTAGGTTTCAGCCAGCAGGACAAGTTGTACATTGTGTTGAGCTACCATGGGGACCTCTGGTGGTAGATATCCAGTACTGTAGAATGTTAACAGAGAGCAGGACCGAGGGTGGTGTCATCACCTGAACCTTGTTTCAGAGCTAGAGATAAAAGCATTTTTATTTTTACTTTGGTCTTTGGACAAGCGCATTTCAGAAGAAGATTAGCTCTACTCTTATCTAATCCTGCTTTTTTTGACCCATAAAAGAAATACAAAATAACCAGGAGACACGGATTTATAGTGACTGGAAAAAGAACTCTGGGCAACATGAGATTTCTTTTACACACTGTGAGTTGTTGTTACCTGGAATGTACTGTCTAAAAAGGCAGTGAAAGTAGGTTCAATAAAAACTTTGAAAACTTGAAAGGAAAGTATCTACAAGAAGAAAGAGCAGGACAGTAAGACTAATTTGATAGCTCCACTAAAGATTGGCACTGCATTTGCGCAATTGGTCAAATGACCCTTCTGTATTACATAATTCTATGATAAAAGGACCTGCTTTTCTACATCTGTTCATACCAAGAGTCTTCTTGCCACAAGGTTGGTCTGGCTTAGCAGAGAGGCCATATAGCCAGCAACCAGCTAATTGATTTTAATGACCACTCTCATTGCATGCTGCTGGTGGATAGCACGTACCTGGCTTTGAAGATGAGGTGACAGGAGACAGCCGTGAGTACCAGGGAAATTGCCCCCAGCATTATGGGAGTTCTGGGCAAGGAAGACTCAATGTGGAGCCAATAAGTTTCAATAAATGTCCTTAGGTTGAAGAACTTAAAATTGGAATCAGCCAAATAGATGCAGCAAGTCAGTGGGTGAATTCATCACTCCATCTCATAGTCCATTTGTACTGAATTTGGGCTCTCATCAACACATTTTCTGCTTTCTATTTCTCTGTTGCTGTACGTTTGTCTCTCTCCTCCCATCTCTTTCCTTTCATATCTTTGACTCTGTCTCATTCACCCATGTCACTGTGTTTCTCTAGCTGTCCATCCTCACTTTCACTGTTTCTTCTTCCTTTCATCTTTCTCTATTCACCAATTCTCCAATCCCACCTTCTATCTCTTTCCTCCCATGTTCGTTGCTTCTATTTCTCTATCTCTCACTCTCCTTTCCCATGAGCCTTTTTCTACGATTTCTGCCCCTGCACACATCCAGTGTTAGTGTTTAAGTATAATAAGAAATATTCAAAGTGACTTCATCAATTGTGAAAGCGTCTTCACGATTAGCAAACCATCTAGAAACCAAAATAATGTAACAGCATGGAGTTCAAAAGAGAAAATCTTCCTTGACGAACCCTATCTATCTCTGAGGAATTGAGATGGAAAACAGACAAAAGTTGTGTCACCGATGTAATTTATCTAGATCTCCATTAAAACCTATGCTAAGGTACCACATAAGAGAACAATAAATGAGATCATAGCTAATAAAGTCAGGGGAAAAATAGTAGAATGAATAGCTGGCAGATAGACAGAATAATAGAAGTAAAAAAACAGGCCTACAAGGATCAGTGCTGGAGCTGCTAATGTTCATGACTTATATTTTAGCAGTCAAAAATGCAATTTCTAAATTTGCAGATGACCCCAAATTGGTAAGAGGTAATCAATACTGAGGAGGGCTGCATCAAATTACCAGATGATATCAATAAATATGCAGAATGGGTACAGACAGATAAATGAGAGGCCTTATATTTTGGGAAACAATGACAACTTGTATTTACATAGCATCTTTGCCAGAATAAAGTATCATAATTGAACCACATAAGATGATATCAGGATAGATGGTGAAAAACTTCTCAAAATGATAGGATTTAAAGGACATCTTAAAGGAGGAATGGGAGGCAAAAAGGAAGGGAATTTCAGAGTTTAGGGCTTCAGCAGCTGAAGGCCTGGCTATTAAGAGTGGAGTAATTAAAATTGGAAATGCTCAAGAATGAGATGAGTGCAGGTTTCTTAGAGGATTATAGAGCTGGAGGAATAATGGAGATAATGGAAGGATGAGGCCATAGAGGGACTTGAAAGCAAAATGAGACTTTTAAAATTGAGGCATTGCTTAATTAAGAGCTAGTGTAGATTATTGAGCACACAGATGATGGGTGAATGGGACTTAGCATGAGTAAGGACTTGGGTAGCATTTTGAATGACCTCAAGATTACCAAGAATAGAAAGTAGGAGGTTGGCTAGTAGTCATTGGTATAGTCAAGTATAGAGGTAACAAAAACATGAATGAAGATTTCATCATAAAATGCACTGAAACAGGTAAAATCAGGTGATTTAAGTAGGAGAAAATAGAATTTAATGATAATGTGGCTATGTGATCAGTGAATCACAATAGGATCAAATATCACACATCTGATTCTTTAAAATTAGCTGGCTGATAGAAGTAAAAAAACAGGCCTTCAAGGATCAATACTTAAAATTAAGTATTTGTCTAAATAATAAATGGAAACAGTGGAGTAAGTCATCCACTGTGATGAGTACTTGTAAATATACTGTATAAAATAAGTAGACTGCATTTGGATAGCTTTGAAATTGTATAATATTTGAAAAGATACTTCTGATGTACTAAGGATGTAAAATTTAAATTTAAACATTTTTCCATGGCATAGAGGTTGCCATGGAAAAGGAAGAGTCTGGTTAAGCTTCAGGATGGAGTGAGTAGTGACAAGAGTTTGAGCCAGATTGAAGACAGTGACTTCAGACCTCCAATGTGGCACAGGTAATAATCCTGAAATAGCTACCTTTTTGAGGTCTTAATTTTCAACTAGATTCCTAGCTCCCTATGTTCTACTTTTAGGACCTCATCCATTTTTTTATCAATGCTATTTATGCTAACATCCTGCAACCATTCCGAAACATGCTTGACCCTAGCATCAGGGAAACAGCATATCATCCTGAAATCTTGTTTGTGGCCACAGAGATGCCTGTCTATTCCCCTTACAATTGAATCCCCGATAACTATTGCATCTCACACTTTTTATTCCTTCCCTCTGCAGTAGAAGCTACCATGGTGTAACAGATTTAGCTGTTGCTGCTTTTCCCTGAGAGGCTATTACCCTCAATTGTATCCAAAACAGTATATCTGTTTTTCAGGAGAATAGCCACAGGAGATTCCTGTACTGCCTACCTCGCCCTGTTGCTCTGCCTCGTGACTATTCCATTCCTGCCTGAGGAATCTTAGCCCGTGGTATTACCACCTCTCTATATATGCTATACGTGATACTCCATGCCTCGTGGATGCTCCACAGTGTCCCTGAAGAGGGATAATGATTGAAGTGAGTGAACCACTAAATATATTAGCCGCAGTGGGGACCAGAGAAGGAAGTTGGACAGTCAGCAGCTCAATAGGAATAGAATTGAGAGAGTAGGACGTGGGCCACTTTTAAGGTCAAACCAAATAAACAAAATTAAATTAGGACAAAATAAAAGGGGCAGCTCCCCAAAAGGAGGCGGAATGGCCCAAACAAAAACAAAGAAGTAGGAGGTGGGTCACATGGATAAAATGAGCTTAGAGAGGGCATGAGGAGAGATAAGTGAGCTACAAAGTTCATGGTTGGGACAAGGAAAACTTTAGAGGAAATTTAGCTTGGTGGGCTTGGTAGAAAGAATGGAAATGACAGGCAAATAAGGAGGTCATTTTAATTGAAAAATAGATTCCTAAAGGGATAGAATAAATGTAAGTTGGAGGACAAATAAATAAATTACTCTACATACCAATTCAATTAAAAAAAAAACAAGCTCACTTTAATTTCTAGTTAGATAGAAATGCAGACTAAGAAATTGTGCTAAACTTAGATTGAATTTTGGTTAGAACGTGTTGTGTACATTGTTTGCTGCATTAGAGGTACGAGAGACCAGGAGGACAGATTATTGAGGAAGGACAGGCTGTTTCTTTTCTCTTGAAAAGAGAAGGCCAGGGAGTGATCCAATAGAGACCGTTAAAATTATGGAAAGCTTTGATTCAGTAGACAAAAAGAATGGGTAGAACAAAGCAACAGGCTATCAATATAAGATAGTCACCAAGAAATCAAAATAGGGAATTCAGAAGAAACCTCTTTATCCAGGAAGTGTGGGAATGTGGAACTCTAGGCAGGGAATATCAAGCTAATAGTGTAGATGTATTTAAAGGGAGGCTCGGCTAGAACAAGAGGGAGAAGGAAATAGAAGATTGTCCTACAGAGTTGGTTGAGGATGTGGAGCATGATGGCTGCCAGGATTGTTGGTTCAAATGACCTGTTTCTATGCTGCATGTTTTAAATAGTTTGTACGTTGGATTGTGCAGATATAGATTATATCCACTTTCCTGATTTAATCTTATCTCCTGTTTGCTCAGTGCAGAAGCATTATTTTTTATAAAAATCATAAAGTAGGAATGTTCAAACTGAAGATGGAAATTCGGTAGTGAATGCTGAAGATACCATAAGATGATATTTAGTGGGGACAATGGGATCTCACCTGCTGGCTGGGAATTAATGAAAGCCCCATGTTTCCCTTTTTAGGGAATGTTTGCCAAATTAAGAACCACTGGATAATGGCAGGCAAGCCTTCCTCTGGGATTGAGAACACAGGGAACAGAAATTCTGCCTGTCATGAGCTGCTGTCCAATCGGATTGGCAGCATCACCAAGAAGTTATCCATCTGAGGCCCAGGATCATTGCTGGAGCCCAGGCCACAAATGAGTGATCGTGGAGGGAGGGACCAGGAGACAGATGTTGGCAGCAAGGATAGGAGAGTAGGTTTCAGTAGGTCTCTCTTTTCCTGACGTCAAGTCCCCCAGTCAGATATCAAGGGCTTTTGGATGAGAGACATCCCATGATAGCCAATTAGCAACCCTGCAGAGGTTTGCTTGTCATGCTCCCCGCATGGTGAGTACCTTCTCACCACTAGGTTAATACTAGCAATAGTGGGATGAGGTCATTAAGTGGACTTGAATTGTCCACATAATGGCATCAATTGGCAGGGGGATAGGAAGACCATCCACAGGTGTACCCCGTCTCAGTTTAAAGGGACTGGCCGCAGGAAGGCAGCGGGTCCATGCCGTCTTGCCTAATTAAATGGTCCCAACTACCACATGGCTACCAACTCACCACATGGGAGGCATTATATTCCACCAACGGTGTGCTGTATAAAGCAGTGTCTGAATACATATTCGGCTTGTCTTCTATGTAAACAATTAATTTTTCATTGTCTCTTTATTCGTCCATCAGGAGCGTTTGTACTTTGTAATGGAATATGTTAATGGAGGTGATCTTATGTACCAGATCCAGCAGGTTGGCAGGTTCAAGGAGCCCCATGCTGTGTAAGTATCAGACCCAGTGCAGAATACCATTTCCCTCTTCACTTCAGTAGGGTTCTTCCTCAGATGGATAGCCCAGAATTGTCTAGTTTTATCCATCAATCCTCCAGGGTAACAACCATTATTAAGTGGTAGTATTCATGCTTCTGAGTAAGGAACTTGTAGAAGCACGCAGTTTATCAGAGACTTGAGCACATAATCCAGACTGACACTTCAATGCAGTATTACAAGAACCATTTTTGTGGATGAGAAGTTAAACTCTGGCCCCGTCTACCCTCTTAGGAAGTCAATAAAGATCCCAAGACACTATTTAAATAGATGGAGTTGTCCTGGAAAACATTTATCACTTAATCAGAGTCACTGATAACCTGGTCATTGTCACAATGCTATTTGTGGGGCCTGGCTATTCACAAAATGCCTGCTGTGTTTCCAGTGTTGCAACAGTGACTACGCCAAAAATTGGCTATAAAGCCATTTGGGTCATACAGGTTGTAAAGATGTTATAGAGATGAAGTCCCTTTCTCTTTGTGTTGAATGTGCCATATAAAAGCAATCTGACAATAATTACGATGCAGCTACGTGCTTTCAGCAGACTGTGAGACGTATGCTTTTCTATATGCTGGTGTTTACATGGAGGAGCTGCGAGGGGTAAAGTTGGGGGAGTAAAGGTGATGGAGGTGAAAGGTTGAGTGAAGTTAGGGGGAGAGCTGGGGGCGATGAAGGTATGGGAGAATGGAGGGGTGGAAGTAGGGTCGATGAGGTGGGGGGAGATGGCGGGTGAAGGTGTGGAAAATGGGAGGTTGTATGTGGGGATTTTATGAGGTGAAGGGGGAGAGTTTGGGAGAGGTGAAGGGGAGAGAGTCACCCCTCACATCCCAAGCCCTCTGCCCCCCCATTCCACACCCCACACCTCTGTCTGCCCACTCTGTATTTCCCCCCTACTCCATGTTCCCCCCATCCCACATTCCCTGCCCCACCCCACTCCTGCTCATCAATGTTGTTACTCCCAAATTTTCAAGCCAAGTTCATGCTAACATTGAGTCATTAATATATGGTCACACCTGGAAAAGATTTGACAAGCATTTAACAATATTGCTTATACTTGTCTTTGTCATCTTTTAGATTCTATGCAGCTGAGATTGCTGTTGGTCTATTTTTTCTCCATAGTCACGGAATTGTTTATAGGTGAGTGTAACTGCAAATGAATAAAAATCTAACCATTGTGGACCATGAAGCTAATCAATAATTAAGCAAAAAAGTGAGCAAGTCATCAATAATAGTTTATTCAACGAATAGTCCAGAGGGGCCAGGGGCTGTGGTTATGCTGTCAGAAATAAGCCAGTATTGGTGCTTGTGAATCTTGATGATGTTTGATATTCACATAGTTGAGATGGATGAAGCAAATAGCTCCTCCCAAGCTGTTCCCAGCACTCTCCCACCCCAACCTCTATTACACCTCCCCCTCCCCTCAATGCTTAGAACTGTTCAGAAAATACTTATTTATGTCTCATCTCCTTAGTTCTAGAAAAGACTTCATCAAAAGCTGATGAATGCAGTGTGTCACTTCTTCTTTCACTGACCAGTTATGTCGTACAGTGGTTGAGAGGAGTCTGGATCACATTGACAGAACTTTCACATCAAGTTGGCAGCAAATCCTTTAACTTCTCTATATAGGTCTATAACCAGTTGTCAACCTGATATTTCTCCACATTCCAAACTTCAGCTGCCTAGAGTGAAGATCACCTTACACAAGAGCTAGGTATCTTGTGATATAGGTTATTGTCATTATGCTCCCTGGAACTAACTATGATCTCCCAGAATGGAATTCAGAGAGAAATATTTTCCCTAACTAGTATGTTTTATTTTTAATCTTTTTGTTTGTCTCCCAAGAAATTGCAGTGCTCCAGGTGAGTAGAGTGCCTTTGAACAAGATTTCAAAAGTAGATGGGACAATCCTGGAACTCCCTTCCTAACAACATTGTGACTCTCCCTACACAACATGGAGTGGTTCAAGAGAACAGCTCACCACCACCTTCTCAAAGACAATTAGAGTTGACCTAATCAGCAATACCTATATCCTATGAGAAAATAAAAACCATCCCGGTCAAAGCAACTGGCTTGACCGGCACCCCTTTCAACATCTTAAACACTCACTCGTTGATAACAACTCAGATTTTTGTAATGGCTTTAATGTGATCAAACATTCCAGGTTAGTTCGCAGAAGCATTTTAAAGCAAACTTGGATATTGAGTCACATAAGGAGATATTTGATCAACATTTTTGTCATCTAATGAAGAAGTTTTAAGGAGTTTCTTAAAAGAGGAAAGCAAGGTGGGGAGGTGTAAGGAAGAAAATTCCAGAGCTTTGAGGTCTAGGCAACTGAGGACACAGTCAACAACATGGACTGATTAAAATTGAGAATGCACAAGAGGCCAGAAATAGAGAAATGGCCATATCATGGCTTGGAAGAGATTACAGAGCAAGAGAGGAGTGAGACTCTGGTAGGATTTGAAAACTGGGAAGAGAATGTTAAAATCAAGAAATTGTTTGACAGGGATCCTATTTAGGCCGGTGAGCACATGGGTGATAGGGGAACAGAACTTACTGGTAGCTATGACTCCATACACCACCAGTACACAGTGATAGTGATGTGTATTGTACACAAAATTAATGGCAGCAACTCGGCTAGCCCCCTTCAACAGCATCCACTCACGATCTCTACAAAATAGGACAAGTTTAGCAGACATATAGGAACACCAGTTCCCATGTGTTCCTCCAAGCTACACACTAACCTGACTTGGAATTATGGGTGGAATCTTCTGCTTGTTAGTGGTGAGCTTGGTTGTGGAAAGAGCATGTAATTTGGCAGCATGATGCCATACTAGAACCCCATCATCATTCCACCTCCTCCAAAATTAAATGCTGGCGAGAAGGGTCCTTGGTTGACCATCCACCTCGCTGCCTATTGAGGCCCTTTGAGAGCCTCATCCTGCTATGGCTGGTATTAACTGAGAGCCAGGTAAGCCTCTTGACATGCAGCTTGGACAATAAGTAAAACTGTACAGCCAACTTGTCACTTCTGGGAGGGGGTGGGGTCCCTTGATCAAAGCCATTGCATTTATATATTTGTGTCAATGTATTCGATTATAAATTCCTCTTTCCAAATTTATTATATAAATTGCATGCTGGAAAGCAATGTGTTTTGTTTTTGTGTAATTTTCCTTGCTTTTGAATTTTGATTTGCACTGTTATTTTATATATATATATATATATGTGTGTATGTTATATTTTATATATTTTTATCTCCTCCAGCCTACAACTTTCATGAACTTCCTCCTGCTGTAGGGATCCCTGTTTTCCTGAGGCCAGCATGTCAGGCCCACTCTACTTCTCCCTGATATCTCCTGCCCCTTCCCTACTTCCACTTGTGATTTTGTACATTCTCTTCTCTCCTCCCACTGCCACAGTGTTTGAGTGAGAATCTTGCTTGCTGTTCTGCTGAAACCTCGTGCATCCTGTGGCAACCCAGTTACCTACCCATCTGTTCATTTTCCTGTTCATCAACTTGCTGCAGCCCAATGTACAAAATATCCACATGCAGCTTAGTCTGTTTTTGGCCCCCTTAGTCCTCATTTCACTATCGCTCTAAGTCACTGCTAGGAAGTCCACTCCTGGTTACCATTCCTTCCTGCAAATCAGTCAATCCCACAGCCCCTTACAGAAAAGTCATAGCTAATTAATTTTTGGTTTATGCAAGTAAAATTCTTCTCTGCAATCTACCACAAGAGGTCCATCTGTGGAGGGAGATAGTCTTACAACAGCTTCTCTCTCTATTTCAACCCCCTATCTTTGAATCCTCTGTCTCTATCAAAGCTGACTTGAGTTGCCAGTCTCCAGATATATCTGCCAGGATGCTTTATCACTCAAAACATTAACTCATTTCTCTCTCCAAAAATGCTGCCCAACTGCTGACTTTTTCCAGCATTTCTGTTTTGATTACAGTATCACCAGGACTTTGAGACTGGGTAATGGGCAACTTCCACCTTATCTTTAGGGATTCTGTCAACAAACCATAAGATGTCTACAAAAATCTTGACCAAGGAGACAGGTTTAGGAGTTTTGGCAGGGTCAGAAGGGAAGGTGCACGCTCTGTGTTCTCTCTGTAGAAGTAACATTTATAGTTTTTAGATGACCATCCACACTTCAACTGCCATTAATCTCCTAACAGAGACCTGAAGTTGGATAATGTGATGCTGGATTCGGAAGGACATATAAAAATAGCCGACTTTGGTATGTGCAAAGAGAACATGTGGGATGGGGTAACAACCAAAACCTTCTGTGGTACACCTGACTACATTGCACCTGAGGTATGGATTAACTTAACATTTATTTTTCCATTTGTGTCACATCAGCTTTGAACTCCTGCATGTGAGCATTATGAAGATTATGAACATTATCAGCATTATTAGGAACAGAAGTTGGCCATTCAACCACTTCAGCTTGTCCTGCCATTAAATTAGATCACGACTGATCTGCAACTAAACTCCTTTTACTTACTCCTGCTCCATATTCCTGAATACCCCTACCCAATAAGAAAAATTTTTTAATTCCAGTTATGAAGTTCTCAATTGACCCAAGTCTTAGCAGTTTTTGGGAAGAGAATTTTAACTTCCATTAGCCTTTGTATGACTCTTGTTCCTTCTGCATTACAATGAAAGTGAGTAATCCCATCTCCTTAGATAGTTACAAATTTCCCTCCCTGAAAGAGTGATTGCAAATTTTTAACCTACTCCCTTGGATATGCATGGGGAACCAATATAGTATAGATTGGTTTTCATGGCTAATATCCCCCTGATGATGCCAATATCTGTGTGCCCAACCAAACATTTAGTCTGAGGTGTTAACTAAGAGGGAGATCAGATGGGGGTATGTTTATCCTATATACAAGTACAGTATCTGGGATAATAAGCTAGTCATGCTTGGGATCTAAGTTGCAGCTGAACTGCCAGTGTCCAGTCGCAGATTATATGTTTTGTTCGATCACTGATTTGACTGAATAAGTTTTGATACTTCAAGGTCTTCCTTCAGACTTTGTCTCAATAGTATTAAGAAGAGATACAGGGCTTGGATATTTTTCTGCTTGTAGTGTTTTGCCTATCAGACGTGCATGCTGAGCAGATCTGAAAACAAGTGCAAAATGTATTTCCAGCCATGATCAGCTCCAATTAATGGCCATCCAAATGCATTCTGTGAAAGGCTAAGCACTGCCAGAGATGGTGGGAAAAGAGCGGGTACCAAGAAAAGGGAGGGTGCAAGCTAATATTTCTAACATGCTCCCTTAGGAGGAACAGTCACTGCGGATCTGTCTCAGAGAGTTGCTGGCCCATGAAAAATAAATATCGATCTCAAAGTTATGCTATGAGTGTCTAGGCAGCACAATCGAGCACAAACCTCAGTCCACAGATATACTTGTTATTTCTATTTTAGTCCTGAAAGCTCATCCTGCCCCGGATTAAGGTTGTAGCTAAAACATTTAGGCTACCTTGCCAATTGGCTCACCTGCCAACCATAAGAGCATAAAGGCCATATAAAATTGTGTTCAAATGGCTCTTGATGAACTAAATTGCAGCTGCAGTCAGTGGTGGTAGAGGCAAATTCGCTGGGGTCTTTTAAGAGACTTCTGGATGAGTACATGGGATTGGGAGTTACAGATAGGTCTATGGCCTGGTAAGTATAGAAATGATCGGCACAACTTGTGGGCCGAAGAGCCTGTCTGTGCTGTAGTGTTCTATGTTCTATGTTTACTTTTAGAGGGCATGCTTCCAACTCTCATTGGAGCATGCTGGCCGAAATTTTGTGCACTTGATGTCTTCTTCTGCAATTTCACATGTTTTCAGGTCAGGAACATGCCCAGCTTATCAATGTAAAACTCTGGCCCAAGGAAATGCGTGTAGAAATTGTTCGCCCAGTTTGGAGCCACATTAGACACATGGTCCAAATCCAAAAAGTTAAGAAGCTGGTTAACAGCCTTGGCTCAGTGTGCAAATTCAAGTCTCCTTTTTCTTTCTCTCTCTCTTCTTCTCTTCCTTGTTCTTTTTGTACCCACACTCCCCCTTGAGCTCAATCTTTCTCCCTTGCATGTTCTCTCTTATGCACTTGTTCTCCCTCTCCATCTCCTACATGCATTTTCTCTTTCCTGCTGCCCTCCTTCTTCCCTATTCCTTTCTCCACTTTCTTGTTTCCTCTTTCCCAAGTCTTTCACTCTGGTATATAGCACAATTGAAAGATCCTATTACATGGACAATAGAGTTATGCTTGCTGTGAACTGTTGGCTCTGTCTGTGATTGTAGGACTTTATTTCTGCTGTAACTGCAAACTCAAAATCTGCTGATCAGAAGCAGCAGATGATGGTGCCTGAGGGCTGTACTGTGATGTATTTGGAAATGGGCCTTATCACAATGGAATAAATGAAGTCTTAACCAGCCTACATCAGGTTTCCAGCTATTACCTGGCTGATTTGGAGTACATTTTCTTTGCCTCTCGTATCAAAATTTCTCTGAATTAAGTCTCATCTATCTGCTTCAAAATAATTTCATTACAACACCATAATGGGAGAGGGAAAAGATGAAGATTGTAGTGTCATTTGTCAGTTCCTGTTTAACTTGCTAATAGTGGCTGTGTTTCTATAGCCTGGCTAGGTCACATCAGTGACTACTGTTTCTCTTGATGTGACACTCCATTATCTTGTCCTGACATGTCTCCAGCCACAATCTTTGTCTTGGCACACAGTGGCACAGTTTGTTGGAGCATGTACAGATAACCTTAATGTGTTTTAATTTGATATTTATTCTGAGCATTTACTGTAGTATCTAACAAACTAATGCAATAATTTCTGTCTTTCCAGATTATTGCTTACCAGCCATATGGAAAATCTGTGGATTGGTGGGCATACGGAGTATTACTATATGAAATGCTGGCGGGACAGGTAATGGTTTAATTAATTAAAGTCTTCAAAGGTTTGAGTAGTTGTAATAAATGCTTATAGCAGTGGAATGGAGACAGAGTAGAGACTGTTGGAAATTATTTTATATAATGGGATTCTAAGGTGAACAAGGATATTGAGAGTTGGGTGTGCATAGTGTGGATAGTGTGTGCATGTGTATATCTGAAACTGTGTGTACATGCCCTTTCTGTCTGGGCCTGCATGTATGTTTGGATGTGTGTAAACAAGCTTATTTATTTCTGGGTTATGTGTGCATGTCCATTTGTGTGTGTGTGTGTGTGTGTGTGTATAAGTCCGTTTTTGCCTGGGTTTGTGTGTATGCAGGTCTGTGTGTGTCTGGATCATGTTTCACTGTCTTTACACACACATTATTAATCTTAATTGTTGTTCTTTTATCTCTTCTCTCCAGCCCCCTTTTGATGGTGAAGATGAAGATGAACTTTTCCAGTCTATCATGGAGCACAATGTAACTTACCCCAAATCCATGTCCAAAGAAGCTGTGTCCATTTGTAAAGGAGTAAGTGTTTGATAGATCTCTGATTCAAACTGCTTAGAACATAGAACATTACAGCGCAGTATAGGCCCTTCGGCCCTCGACGTTGCGCTGACCAGTGGAACCAATCTAATGACCCTCTAACCTAAACTATTCCAGTGGTGTCCATATGCCTATCCACTGACCATTTGAACACCCTCAAAGTTGGCAAGTCCACAACTGCTGCAGGTAGGGCATTCCATGCCCTTACTACCCTCTGCTTCTCCACTGAGTGCTATATTCAGTACCATAGAATCCCTCCAGTTCAGTAGGAGGCAATTTGGCCCATCGACTCTGTACCAACTCTCCAAAAGAGCATCTTACCCAGGCCCACCTACCCACCCTGTTCCCATAAGCCTATGCATTTACCGTAGCTAATCTACCTAACCTGCACATCTTTGGACATTCTGGGGCAATTTAGCATGGCCAATCAATCTGACATCTTTGGACTGTAGGAGGAAACTGAAGCACCTGGAGGAAATCCATGTAGACACAGTGAGAACATGCAAACTTCACACAATCACCCAAGACCGGAAATGAACCTTGGTCTATGGCACTGAGGCAGCAGTGCTAACCGTAGTGGAAGAAAACCACTGATATAGCTAAGCAAGGTGCTAAACGTTAAGAAGTTTGAGATGGACTTTGAACAAAAAATGACCTGAAATTCTTCTGGTTGCATTTTCAATGCAGATCCAAACAAGTAAAGTCTATTTATTAGTCACAAGTAGGCTTACTTTAACACTGCAATGAAGTTACTGTGAAAATCCCCAAATCGCCACATTCTGGTGCAGGTTCAGCACTCAGTTCTGTATAAATATTCTCAATGACATCTCCTCTCTGCAACTGTTAAGCAAAATAGAAACGGTTCTGAAGTATTTCCTGACCCATGTTTCTTGCTTTTGTAGTGCATGCTATGGAGTTATACATCAGATTTGTCACTATACACTATAATGTTATGTGACATACAATTGATGCATTTATATATAGTTTATAATGCAATGTAATAAGCAACCAATATATGTTATATTATTGGTCATAAAACTATGAGTATACGACTCATGTTATTACATAAGAGGTTGTAATATTGTGCAATTTACAGCTGATAGCAACATCTTCTGAAATAAGTATGGAGATTTAAACATCCCAGATGGGTTAGCTATTAATCTGCATAACATACATGGGACTGTGCACATGAAAGATATCAGGGAGTATATAGCATGGATAGACAAGTTGCCAGGGATTTGCATCCAATCTGTTTCTGCTCATCTGCTGGCAAATCAGAGCACTAAGTGGCTTGCTACTCTCTTAGGCTGAATTGAATTTTGGCACTGATATTCAGGGACAATTGCCCAGAAGCCATTGCAAATTGGATCTACATTAAATCTTATCTGTCAGCTTTATTTCCCATAGTGTCACTCAAACCAGAAAGCAGAATATTGTCAATAAAGAGATGATCATTGCTGCATCTGTTATCCATAACGTAATGACTTCTCACATGGCTATAGGGTCTGGTTCTGCAAAAAAACAAAAAAGCTGCAAGGCTAGCACTTTCATATAGTGAATTTTATGGCCAAGCTGGTGTTCACAGAACCAATGGGGTTGAAGTGTAGGCAGAATATGGGTATGTGTGGCATGGCAAATCTTTAAATACTGAATAATGTTGAACATAATGTAAAAATCAAAAAATTACTATCAACTCTTTTTAACAAACTGATTCTTACAACATAATTAAATAAAGGGCACAAATAAAGATTTAATATAATTGCATGTTATGTGAAACAATTCAAAAGTAATCACTCCCTGAAAACATTGTGTTTGTAGCTTTAAATTAGTCTGCCTGGCTGCAAGTTCCTTTAGTGTCTGCATATCTGTAGAATCCTTGTTTTAGTCACTCATTTCACTGGCTTATTCATTCATTTTTTATGAAACTGCACTCAACTCTAGGCTTCACTCTTTCAGCTGTTAGCTCTTTTATCTTGGTAAAAATTCCAACCAACTAAGAAATATATTACATCATGGTGTTGGAGTGAAAATGAATTATTCCCCAAAATGCTATGAATTGAATAGCTCCATTCATTTGCTCACCACTAGAGGTGGTCATCATCCAAAAGGTTGGGGTAATTTGTTGGATGGGAATTTTCCAGCTGTTCCTGCCAGTAGGATCTTCTGGTCTTGCTGACAACAAACTCCTGCAGCAGGTTGCCCAGCAGTGGGAGATACAAACAATGGGAGCCCCATTAACAGCAGCAGGATCAGGGGATCCTGCTACCGGCTAATGATGGCTGCCTCCGCCACTGCGAATCACACCACTGGGGTACGGAAAATCTCACCCAAGGTGTGTGACTTTTGGGATTTGCTATAAAGTCCTGAAATAATAACAGCTTGGAAACGGGAGATAGGATTATCTTCAGAGATATTTTGAATAAAAGCTACATCAATATCACTCACAAGTAGGATACTCATTGGGAATTATGTGCTGACTTTCTTTTAAGGTGCCTCTTAATGTTGAGTAATGAAATAAATGAATAAGCCAGTCAAGTGAGTGACTAAAACAAGGATTCTACAAGTTATGCAAACACTGTATGATGTTTCACGAACTTGCAACCAGGCAGACTGATTTAACAGCTACAAACACAATAATGTTTTCAGAACATGATTACTTTTGAATTGTTTCACATAACATGCAATTATATTAAATAAATCTTTATTTGTGCCCTTTATTTAATTATGTTGTAAGAATCAGTTTGTTAGTTTTGATTTTTACAGTAAGTTTTTGATTTTTGTTATGTTCAATGTTACTCACAAATAGGATACTCATTGGGAATTAAGTACTGACTCTCTCTTAAATGGCTCTTAATGTTGAATAACCGTCATCTTCTCAGGAGCAATTAGGGATGAACAAAAAATGCTAGCCTTGCCAGCAGCTCAAATCTCATGAAAAAAAGAAACTGCTCTGATGATAGATAACAAAGAATCTTGCAACACTGAAGGAGTTAAGTTTGTTTATCATTACTGTGCTGCCTCTTTTAAAAACTATCCCATTCATTCTATTGTTGATGTAGAGTATTCCTTTATCTAAACCTGTCTAAAATCAGTTCACACAACCTTTTTCAGCTCAAAATCTTAGCTGTTATATCAGCATCTATCTAGTCTTCATGTTTTTCCATGTACCCAGTGTGAGAAAGTTGCATGGACTCATCATAGCAATCACAGGTCAAGTTTAAACTATTCATTGCAAACAGCGGCCTAACCAAACACAACTGCCTGTTGCATGTTAGAATCTGCTTCTTGTGAGGGTGGATAATATGAGAAAGAAGATGTTTAAAGGGCTAAAAAGTCATGGGTCACACTGAGAAGCGCCCAAGCTGCCAATTTCAGGTACTATTCACATATATATCTCTACATTGATGTTTAACTGATTAGAAATCCTGATACATCCTGGTACTACAAGGCTTGGGACGTGTTAATCCTTCTCATCTGTCTTCTATTTATTCAAAACTAAAAGACTACAAAATTAGCTTCATGAGACCTTTGCTTTTCAGTAGCAGCCTTTAAAACTTACAATTTAAACTGAAGCAATTTATACCTGATGTAGATAAAGAATTGATAGAAGGGATAGGCGGCATATGACTTGTTAGGAGGGTGATGTTTGTGTACAGATAGTGAGGTGCCCCACAGAACTAACCTGGCCCTTGAATGCTTCTATTCTATATTTTAAAGTCATAGATCCAAACTCAGTGCAAACAGATAGATCCACGGTTGATTTGTTAATTTATACAAAACCACAAACCAGCAAAAGTGTTTGATAAAAATTGTATCAAATGCTACCTGCCAACATACAAGTGAAAGGTTCTGTACACTTAAAAGATGAAATGAGTTTAATATGGAATAGCTAAAGTTGAAAAGGCTTCTGGTTGGAATAGTAAATTCTGCACTTAATATATCAGATTACTACATGATAGCAATGGATAAAACAATACAAGAATGAGCATTTTAGAAACAAGATCTTGCTTGACTGGAAGCCAGTGTTGGTCAGTGCTCCTTCCATGCTCATTTACCAAAAAATTATGTGCATAATCATCAAACCATTTAATAACAATGGCAAGTGTGCAACTGCTAAGAAAAATAACCGAACCTTTCAAAAATGTTTTGGCTAGACATTTCAGTTTCCATCTGTCTTCATTACGCATGTTTGCCTGAGAACCCAGACCAATAAAAACATGAGCTCATCAGGGATTCTGTTTTGACAAGTGAAGTCAACTTTGCTTAATTGATATTTTAAGTAGTTATAAGAAGTTTTGTAATCTCTTTTGTCTATATCTCAATGTTTATTTTGACAAAATTAAGTTATAAAGTGTTTAAAACCTCTGCTTTCAACACTTCAATGGTCTTACCTAATTGATACATTTATAGGATTCTAGAAACAGCAGTTTCTTTCTAATATTTGTGCATGAGTGTTTTTAATGCATATGACCCACTTCTTTCTCCCTTGACTACTAAATTGCTGACCATCCAATTTCTCTTTTTGTTTCCATGTCAGCTGATATTGCTGATACGGAGTGATGGGTGAATGGGATTTGGGATGAGGAAAGTTTTGGATGGTCTTATATTCACAGAGTATATAATATAGGAGGCCAATCAGATGTGAATTGGAATATTGAAATCTAGAGAGCAAAAGCACGCAATGAGGATTTCGGCGACAGACGAGTTGAGGGTGGAATGGAGTAGGGTGAAATTGCAGAGATGGAAATGTGTAGTCATAGTGATGGCATGGATACGTGGTTAGAAAATCATCCCAGAATCAAACGTGACACCTAGGTTGCAAACAGTGGTTCAACCTCAGACAGTTGTTTGTGGTGAGGACTGATTTTGGCTTCAGATTTCCCAATGTTTAATTTCAAGAGGTTACTGCTCACCTTCTACTAGATGTCAGATAAGTAGTCTGACGATCTTGCAACAGGAGATGCTTGTGAAGTAAGGTGGTGTCTGAATAGGTCTGGCTGTCATTGGCATACATCTGAAAATTTGGCTTTCAGTTGATGTTACTGAGAGGTAGTTTGCAGATGAGATATATGAAAGGATTCAAGAATGGAATTCTGGGAAATATGGACACAGATTAGGAAGGTTATTGTGTTCTAAGGTTTTTGGAGAAGAAAAGGGAGTTTGGAATTGGGGCAGCAGTTGCAAGGACTGTGGGAACGAGGTTTGGTTTTTGAGCAGGGGGTGATGGCAGATTTAATGGAGAGAGGAACAGTACCAGCAAAGGAAGAACGATTGATAATATCAGCTGACATGGAATCAAAAAGGGAAATTGGATGATCAGCAATTTACTAATCAAGGGAGAAGAAAGTGGGTCACGTGCATTAAAAAAACCCATTCACAAATATTGTTTCTACAATCCTACAAATGTGTCAATTAGGTAGACTATTGAAGTGTTGAGAACAGGTTTTAAACACTTGATAAATTAATTTTGTCGAAATAAACATTGAGATATAGACAAAAGAAATCACAAAACTTGTTATAACTACTTAAAATGTCAATCAAACAAAGTTAACTTCACTTTTCAAAACAAAATCCCTGATAAACCCATGCTTTTATTGGTCTGGGTTCTCAGGCAAACATGTGTACTGAGGACAGGTGGAAAGTCAGATGTCTGGCCAAAACATTTCTGAAAGGTTAGATTATTTTTCTTAGCAGTTTCACACTTGCCATTGTTATTAAATGATTATGCACCTAATAATATTTTGTTAAATGAGCAAGACAGGTGCACTGACTTGAACAGAAGATGAGCAACCATGGAGAGTAACTGGGATGCATGAGTTGGCATAACGAATGAAGGACATTGGGGAATGTCTGGCAGGAAATGAGTTACCGTAGAGGATTTGAGGGGCCATGCGGAATGGATGGGGTATGAGAGCTGAGGAACTGCTTTTATTATAACTGGAAAAAAGAAACAGAGTGAGCTTGGGCACTTTGCTTCCCTGCGGCCATGATCTTCTGAGATTGGGGGGCCCGGACCTATGTTACATCCATTTTCCTGGAGGAAAACTCATGAAATGTGGGCTTTTTAAACTGAGTTAAGTCTGCCGAGTCAGGGATTTCCCAACTCAAGTTAGCTGCCTATGTAGCAAAAATCTTATAAAAGTCAAGAGGTCCCATGATAGGAAAACTTTAAATTAGGTAGGATGGGATCAGCATGGACTGTTGATGAATTGTTATCAAAGTTCAGAGACACGAGTTGTGAGTGAAGTCTAGATGAAGCTATTTGAAAGTAGAGAATCAGAGGATGTTCGAGGTATTTCCTTGGAAATTAACGTCCAAGAGGAATTGGTTGCAGGGCAGAAAGATGATGGTGAAGTTAGAAGTCACCGTAAAATTCTGAAGCTGCAAAAGTTCTGCTGTTTAGGTGAGTAATTTTTCTGGCTAAATGACTAAAACTGAACCTGAAAAACCAGTATAGCCCAGAGACCTGTCATAAACTCAATAAGAGATTGAACTCTTTCAATCATGTAAAAGATGTTGGTGAAAGGGCCATAAACTGATCAAAGCCACGGTAAAAGAACAATTGAGCAGCGGATCAGAGACGGAAGTTAAGTGTAATGATGTAGCCAATGTAGCACAAGACAGAAATGCGGGCAGGAGATCTCCAGCCATTCAGGTTGGCAGCACTCTTTGGTCCTGCTGGTAGCATATCCTCTGATGTGGGGTGCCTTTAATGGGAATTCCCATTGACAGCAGCTGATCTCACTGCTATCAGTGGGATTTCCCATTAAAGGTACCCCACGTCACTATGAAACCCACATCAGAGGGACCAGAGAATCTGCCACTGGCGAATGTGCACCACCTCAGACAAAACAGAGGAGAAGCCAGAGAATCTCGCTTGTGATCTTCATGCCCAGAGATGTCCAGGAATTTGGAAGTCACAGTAGAAAGGACCAGATCCAGGTGTTTTGCTAGAGCTCACAAAGCAAAACAAAACGCAGCAGACCAGAGACCTAAGGGAAATATTCAAACCTTGGAGGTGGTTAATAGGCTGATCTCTACATTATTAAAGAACTGTATTGGAAAGAACGACTGGAGAAATTTGGGACTATTTAAATATAAAAGGAAATAATGAAGAGGGCACATTATAGAAGTACATTAGATATGAAATGGGACAGTTAAGATGATCAGGAACATTACGTCAAGAAAGAATGAGAGATGCATTTATATTGCACCTCTTGAGAGTGGTAGCGTTGTGGTCATGATATGAGCACTGTTAAAGTCGGGAATTTGGTGAAAGTGAGAATTCTCTGCAACTGAAATTTAATATTTAGAATTTGACTTAGAGATTTATAAACTGTAGTAGAAATTGCAAGCCTTAAGCTACCTAGTTTATAGAAATTGCCAGTCAGTGGCAGTTAACTGACAATCAACTGTAAGATGTGGCTGCCAATTACTATAAGCAGGAAGCTGAGTTAGCAGCTGTAATTTAGGTGTGATTCATAAAGGTTTAGATAAATAATCACTATCTACTATCATATTGTTATGATCAGGTGAGGAAGGGTCAAATGGTTCCCTTTGTTGCCCATTCCTCATTGGACTATAACTGGATTTTTGTGAAAAGGCTATACCTGCTATTTCAATGTGTTCAAATATTATGATCATAAAATAACCAAATGCTACGTTTTCTATAACAAAGGAAGAAATTAGCTTTATTATATCTAACCCAGTCTAAATAATGTAATAAAATAGACTCCAGGTGTGTCTCATTTGTACACACACACAGATTACAGAGTGGAGAAAGGTATATTAGAATTAGAATGAAGAGAAAGGGTGGTGATTAATAGTCGGATGAATTCGCTGGCTTGAGGATGCTTTTGGTGGGTCTTATTGGTTCCCTTATGGATGTAACTTAAAGATTAGTTGGCTGGTTTGGCTGTCCTTCTGGAGACAGTAGTTCAGGGTTGATTTCCTTCAGAAGTCTCTGACTTCAGTAGAGGCATCCATAAGTGGCTGCAGTCAGCAAAAACATTTTGCAAGCTTCCAAGATGGGTTGGAGAGAGGAGGAAGGAGCAATCTTCCCCAGATCATCTCTCTCAGCATTTCAAATGTTTATCCTTTTACTGCAGAGAAAGCAAAAGCTTAAACATGGAAAGGATGGGTCTGTCACATGACCATCACCTAGCAATTTAAACATGGTTGTTCCTAGTATATTCCCTCCTGTAACTTAATCAGGAAATCTGGGAAATGTCTGGGAAATCCCTCTTCACCAGGTTACCATTGTTAAAGTGATAGGTTGAAGGCATTTCCATTGTAGCTTGATAAATTAATGTCTGAGAAATCTTCTCAGCTAGGGTTCCATTGTCCAAATGATTAGTGTTTGTCTTCACCAACTGAATAACTTGGATGATTGTCTTATGAGTGGGAACAGGATATGTGGTTCACTCATATTCCCTGCCTTGTTATTGATCTTTTGGTCTTTGCAGACAAGGGGGTGGGGGGAGGCAATCTTACTGGCTCATCATGCCTGTTGATCTGTGTGGCGAGCATTGGACTGCAAGCGTTAATTTAAATTTTAATATTATGAAATCATTCATGCTCATTTGGCTTAATGGCTTCACCAGTGAAGGTCCTGACCAGTGAGAATGACCTATGCTTCTCTGCTATGATGGTCTCGCTATTGGTAATAGAGGTCATTGAGGCCCCTCAGGCAGTTGGGGGCAGTGCCAGCCTGGTATCTTGCCACTGCCCATTGCACCATTGGCACCAGACAGTGCGAAAGGCAAAGCCTAATGGGAGGGGTGGAGGCTTGATAAAGAGGCTGTGCTTGGGAAACTGTACACTCTGCAATCGGGAATTTCCGGGATTGGCCGGGGAGGAGGGGAGTGGGTCTTGATCTGCAAGCGGTGAGGAATGAGATATATAGCAGTCGGCAGCCAGTTTCCTGGTTTCCGTTTCCCCCCTACTGGCAAAAATCAAACTTCGTCTCTTTTTTCTTCTTTAAGTGGCATAAGATTTAAATGGGCACAATTCTCTCCCATTTCCAACTCATTCGACACTTAGCATTCTTTTGGTAAGATCGTCCTCATGGCATCTCCATGGATGACACGGTGGCACAGTGGTCGGCACAGTTGTCAGCACTGCTGCCTCAGAGGGCCAGGGACCCAGGTTCGATTCCCAATGACCTTGGGTTATTGGCTGTGCGGAGTCTGCATGTTCTCACTGCGTTTACATGGATTTCCTCCAGGTATTCTGGTTTCTTCCCACAGTCTGAAAGATGTGCTGGTCAAGTGCCTTAGCCATGCTAAATTCTTCTTCAGTGTACCCGAACAGGCGCCAGAGAGTGGCAACTAGAGGATTTTTACAATAATTGCATTGCAGTATTAATGTAAGCCTACTTGTGACATAATAAATAAACTTAAACTAAATGAATTAAAATGTGGAAGACCTAGTGATGCAAATTTGGTAACCATCTTTGCTGCAAACTCAAATTTTTTTTAATTTCAATTTTGATTTTCAATCAGTGTATTAAAAATCATTATTTTACAAAAAGCACTTTTGTTTTGACAATATAGAGTTGGAATTTGGTGCAATATTAGTACAGAGGAAAAAGATACTGTTATTTTTAATCTCCAATATTTGCAATGGAAATTAGAGGCAGTAAAGATTTTGTCCACTGCTTAGTTCAAGTTAATCATAACAAAAAAATTATAACAAACTAAAAACAAGATATGCATATGATAAATAATGTGTCTTGCAATATATGGGAGTTTGTGGACAGCGAGGCTATCCTGACTGAACATATTTGCAGTAAATGATTTAAGTCTTTAATCTTTCTAACTCAACATTATTGAGTTGGAGACACTCCAATACGTAGAAGGAGAGCAGTATTTGGACAATTTGCTCCAGACTGTCACATTGCAGCGAGGCACAGGTTCAGAATAAGATTGTTGTGACCAACAGTGTATAAATCAAGGGAATACAGATAAATGGGAGAACAAGGAAACTCAGGAAGTAATCCTAGTAAATAGCCACAATTTACTAGCTATTTATGAACATGATACATCAGAGCAGAAAGGAAGAATGGGTAGATGTCAGTACTTAGGATAAAAAGAACAGGATTGAAAGTCTCACATGCTTTATGGCTACCTGGTGCAGATTGAGGGACATCTTGTAGCAGCTGAAAAGAACATTGGAAATTGGGAGGAGGATTGTGGTCCATGTTAGGACCAAGAACATAGAAAAAAATAGCAAGACAGCCTGTCTGGTGAATAGAACAAAGAACAAAACAGCACGGGAAACAGGCCCTTCGGCCCAACGAGCCCGCGCCGCCACTCCGATGTTCCCACTTCTACCCATGATCCCTGTCTATGTTTATAGATCTATGGATTAAAAACCAAATTTGAGACAATTTAGGGAGAATTTGTTTTGCCAATTAGCCTAAGAGTACATCTTTGGGATGTGGGAGGAAACCGGAGCACCCGGAGAAAACCCATGCAAGCATGGGGAGAATGCGCAAACTCCCACAGACACAGGCTCAAATCCATGTATCTGCACAGCATAGCGATAGTCACTGAGCTGCCGTGTTGCCCATCAAATGGTCCAGGTCAAGTGTACACTAACGACGTGAAGCACAAGGATACTCACGGAAAAAATATCCAAAAGCAGTCCCCTCACAACCCATCGTGTGTATGCCCCTTGTTAGACAACAATGTGGACCAAAGCACCTGTAGGATAAAAACAAGTACATCAATATCATCATCTATTTACACACTTCCCAGGGACTCCAAAGACTCATGATCCCTATTTTAAATCAGTTTTCTATACCCCTCATTCCCATTCTGTTCACGTGCCCATCTAAGTATTTCTTAAATAACTCCAGAATGCCTGCCTCCACCATTTTACTTGGCAGCGCATTCTATAACCCCACCACCCTCTGTGTGGAAAAAACTCCCTCTAGCATCCAAATTATACCTTACCCCCCTCACCCTAAGCCCGTGACCCCTCGTGCTATTCGAGTCCATCCTAGGAAAAAGCTTAACCCTGTTTATCTATACCTCTCATAATCTTGTACACCTCTATTAGATCTCCTCTAAGCCTATGTCTTTCTAAGGAAAACAGTCCCAATTTGCCTAACCTCTCCTCGTAACTCAGACCTTCCATACCAGGCAGCATCCTGGTAAACCTCCTCTGCACTCTCTCCAGAGTCTCCACGTCCTTCTGGTAGTAAAGCGACCAGAACTGGACGCAGTATTCCAAATGAGGTCTAACCAATGTTTATACAACTGCAACATTAAAGGCCAGCTCTTGTACTCTATACCCTTCCTATAAAGGCTAGCATACTATATGCTTTCTTCACAACCTTCTCCACTTGCTCTGCCACCTTCAGAGACTTGTTCACCTGCACCCCCAGGTCCCTCTGCGTTTCTATACTCTTAATAGGTCTACCCTTTATCATATACCTCCACACTACATTCTTTCTCCCAAAATGCATCACCTCACATTTATCAGGATTGAATTCCATCTGCCATCTATCTGTCCAAGCTACCAGCCTATCTATGTCCTGCTGCATCGCCTGACAATGCCCCTCACTATCCGCAAGTCCAGCCATCTTTGTATCATCTGCAAACTTGCTGATCACTCCACTTACTCCCTCTTCCAAGTCATTTATATATGTTACAAATAGAAGAGGTCCCAGTACCGAGCCCTGCGGCACACCACTAGTGACTGACCGCCAGCTAGAAGTAGTGGGAACTAAAAGCAAAACAAAAGAAGCTGAGCTACGTGCAAATTGACGTAGAGATAAACAAATAAATGAATGCATGCTGATGTATTTTGGTAGATTGAACCAGGGCAGGACTTAATGAGCTAATGGTAGGGTATTGGTGAAAGTTACAGAACAAAGATCTAGGGGTGTTCATAGCTCCTTGAAAATGGAGTCACAAGTGGACAGAGTGGTGAAGAAGGCATTTGACATACTTGGTTTCATCGCTCAAAACATTGAATACAAGAATTGGGATATCATGCTGAAATTGTACAAGACATTGGTAAGGCCACACTTGGAATACTGTGTGCAGTTCTGGTCACCCTTTTATTAGATATTATTAAACTAGAAAGAGTGCAGAAAAGATTTACTAGGATACTATTGGGCCTTGATGGTTTGAGTTATGAGGAGAGGCTGGATAGACTGGGACTTTTTTCTCTGGAAGGCTGAGGGGTGACCTTACAGAAATCTATAAAATAATGAGGCACACAGATGTAATCAATATCTTTTCCCAAAGGTAGGAGAATCTAAAACTAGAAAGCATAAGTGACAAGTGGAAGGGGAGAGATACAGAAGTGTGCAGAGGGGCAGTTTCTTCACACACAGTGGTGAGTGTCTGGAACAAACTGCCAGAAGTAGTAGTAGAAGTGGGTACAATTTTGTCTTTGAAAAAGCATTTAGATAGTTACATAGATAACGTGGGTATAGACGGATATGGACCAAATGCAGCCAATTGAAATTAGCTTAGGAGGTTTAAAAAAAAGGGCAGCATGGACAAGTTGGGCCAAAGGGCCTGTTTCCATGCTGTAAACCTCGATGACTCTATGAAGTAAACATGGCTGAAGGGGGAGTGAAACAAAGGTTCCATTTCATGGGACACTGACACTAGCATTGGGATAGAAAAGGAACATTATCATCCACCCGAACCATACCTGCACCAAAATCCTCACGGAAAGGATAAATAGGCCAGGTGCAGGGCTTTAAAATAGGTTTGTGAAGGCCAGGTGGAAATGGTAATATCAATAGTTTGAAAGCAAACCAAAATATCAAAGATTGTGCTCCATGTGCTACAATTCAAAGGAAGATTAAAATGTGTAAAATAGTTTATAGGAGAGAAGAATAAAAAATGCCTGAATAGAACATTAGAGCAGGACAGTTTAGGGTCTGTGGCTCAATTAAGTATTCTTTATAAAATTTTTTAAAGGGATAAATTAAATGAATTATAAATGCTATTTCAACTTGGAGGATGTAACATGATTGCTATAATAGAGACATGGGTATAAGATTATTAGGACAGCAAATTAAATGTAGCATGTTATAAGGTCTAGAGGAAAAATGTTAGAGTAGGAGAATAATCTTAATAATAATCAATGAGAAAGGAAATGACAGACATGATGAATAATTACTTTGCATCAGTATTTATAAGAGAGGAAGCGATCTGCATGCCAGTCATCACATGGAAACTATTATTAATGTAGGCAAGATAACTAATGAAAAATATAATGGTACTAAAGAGATGCAAATCCCCAGGACCAGATGATTTCCTCCAGAGGTTTTAAATAAAGGTGTTGAGGTGCAGATGGAACATAGAACATTACAGCGCAGTACAGGCCCTTCGGCCCTCAATGTTGCGCTGACCAATGGAACCAATTTTATGACCCTCTAACTTAAACTATTCCAATGCTATCCATATGCCTATCCATTGACCATTTGAACGCCCTTAAACTTGGCGAGTCCACAACTGCTGCAGGCAGGGCATTCCACGCTCTTACTACCCTCTGAATAAAGAACCCACCTCTAACATCCATCCTATAACTACAACCCCTTAATTTAAAGCTATGTCCCCTCGTGTTATCCATCTCCATCCGAGGAAAAAGACTCTTACTATCTACCCTATCTAATGCTCTGATCATCTTATATCTCTCAATTAGGTTACCTCTTAGCCTTCTTCTCTCTAATGAAAATAACATGAAGTCCCTTAATCTTTCCTCATAAGACCTACTCATCATACCAGGCAACATCCTGGTAAACCTCCTCTGCACCCTTTCCAATGCCTCCACATCTTTCTTATAATGTGGTGACCAAAACTATACACAATATTCCAAGTGCGGCCGCACCAGAGTTTTGTACAGTTGCAACGTGACGTCTCGGCTCTGAAATTCAATCCCTCTACCAATAAATGCTAACACACTATACGCCTTCTTAACAACCTTATCAACTTGAGTACCAACTTTCAGGGATCTATGCACTTGTACACCGAGATCTCTCTGCTCATCTACACACTACTAAGAGTCCTACCATTAGCCCTATATTCTGCACATATATTACTCTTACTCTTGCACGCATATTACTATTACTCTTAGGGAAACAGATCCTAGAGAGATGTAGAAATAACAGAGTTCTCGTGATGGGAGACTTTAATTTCCCAAACGTCGATTGGAATGTCCCCAGGGTAAGGGGTTTGGATGGTGAAGAGTTTGTTAGGTTTGTTAGGCGTTCAGAAGGATTTCCTGACACAGCACGTGGATAAGCCTACGAGAGGAGAGGCTTTACTTGACCTGGTGCTGGCTAATGAACCATGTCAGGTATCGGATCTCTCGGTAGGAAAGCATCTCGGGAATGGTGATCATAATTCTATCTCCTTCGTGATAGCATTGGAAAGAGATAGGATCAGGCAGGATAGGAAGGTGTTTATCTGGAATAGGGGGAAATATGAAGACATCAGCAGAAATTGGAAGAGTAAACAGGAAGAAGGTGTTCTTGGAGAAAATTACTGAAGAAAGGTAACAGATTTTCAAGGAATGTTTGTCTGGAGCTCTATATGACAAGGAGGTTTTGGTAGGTCGCGGGAAGCGTGGTGCACAAAGGTTGTGATGAACCTAGTTAGGAAGAAAAGAAAGGTGTACACAAGATTCAGGGAGCTAGGAGATGTTAAGGATCTAGAGGCATATAAAACTTGTAGAAGGGAGCTTAAAAAGGAAATTAGAAGAGTCAGAAGGGGTCACGAGAAGGCCTTGGCGGGTAGGATTAAGGAGAATCCCAAGGCATTCTACAAATATGTGAAGAGTAAAAGGATAAGAGAAGGGATAGGACCTATA
The DNA here is from genome assembly GCA_024679065.1 of Sphyrna mokarran. Classification (NCBI taxonomy): domain Eukaryota; kingdom Metazoa; phylum Chordata; class Chondrichthyes; order Carcharhiniformes; family Carcharhinidae; genus Sphyrna; species Sphyrna mokarran. The sequence goes on from JAGIQG010000018.1 coordinate 22,597,566, forward strand.
AAAGGTGAAGAGGGAAAAGTCTGTGTGGAACCAGAAGAAATGGCAGACGTGCTTAATAAGTACTTCGCCTCAGTATTCATAGTGGAAAGTGATCTTGGAGGTTGTACCGCAGGATTGCAGCAAACTGAAAAGATTGAATATGTGGACATTAAGAAAGAGAATGTGTTGGAACTGTTAAATTCCATCAAGGTAGATAAGTCACGGGACCGGATGGGATGTACCCCAGGTTACTGTGGGAGGTGAGGGAAGTGATTGCAGAGCCCCGGCGATGATCTTTGCGTCGTCGATGGAGACGGGAGAGGTTCCAGAGGATTGTGGGTGTGGTGCCTATTTTCAAGAAAGGGAACAGGGATAGCCCAGGAAATTACTGACCAGTGAGTCTGACCTCAGTGGTCAGTAAGTTGATGGAGAGGATTCTGAGGGACAGGATTTATGAGCATTTAGAGAAGTTCGATATGATCAGAAATAGTCAACACGGCTTTAAGGGCAGATCGTGCCTTACGAGCCTAGTTGAGTTCTTCGAAAATTGACTGAACACATTGACGAAGGAAGAGCAGTGGATGTGGTTTACATGGATTTCAGCAAGGGGTTTGATAAGGTCCCTCATGCAAGACTTGTTGAGAAGGTGAGAGGGCATGGGATCCAAGGGGCTTTGGCCTTGTGGATCCAGAACTGGCTTGCCTGCAGAAGGCAGAGAGTGGTTGTGGATAGGTGTTTTTCTGCATGGAGGTCAGTCATCAGTGGAATGCCCTAGAGCACTCCAGTAGTGATTGGTTCTAGGACCCTTGCTGTTTGTCATTTTCGTAAATGACCTGGATGAGGAAGTGGAGGGATGGGTTAGTAAGTTCGCCAACAATACGAAGGTTGGTGGTGTTGTGGATAGTCTGGAGGGATGCCAGAAGTTGCAGCGAGACACAGATAGGATTTAAGACTGGGCGGAGAAGTGGCAGATGGACTTCAATGCAGATAAATATGTGGTGGTCCATTTTGGCAAGACCAATGGGATGAAAGAGTATAGCAAGGGTAGGAGTCTTGGCAGTGTTGAGGAGCAGAAGGATCTTGGGGTATGGGTCCATAAGACTCTTAAATTGGCCCCGCAAGTGGAGGATGTGGTCAAGAAGGCATATGGTGTACTGGCATTCATTAATTGAGGGATTGAGTTTAGGAGTTCGGGAGGTAATGCTGCAACTTTATAAGACCCTTGTCAGACCCCACTTGGAGTACTGTGTGCAGTTCTGGTTGCCTCACTATAGGAAGGATGTGGAAGCTATTGAGAGGGTGCAGAGGAGATTTACAAGGATGTTGCCTGGATTGGAAGGCATGTCTTATGTAGGTAAGTTGAGGGAGCTAGGTCTCTTTTCCCTGGAGAGACGAAGGTTGAGAGGCAACCTGATAGAGGTTTATAAGATGTTGAGAGGAATATATAGGGTTGATTCTCAGAAGCTATTTCCCAGAGCTGAAATGGTCGCTACGAGAGGACACGGGTTTAAGGTGGCGGGGGGCAAGTACAGAGGAGATGTTAGAGGTAAGTTTTTCACTTAGAGGGTGGTGAGTGAATGGAATCGGCTGCTGTCATTGGTGGTAGAGGCAAACTCGCTGGGGTCTTTTAAGAGACTTCTGGATGAGTACATGGAATTTAATGGGATTGGGAGTTACAGATAGTTCTGTGGCCTGGTAGATATAGATATGATCGGCACAACATGTGGGCTGTAGTGTTCTATGTTCTACGTAGGTCTGAACATTGTAGATACTCTCTGTTCTCAACCCAGGAAATGTTTTATAGATTGGAAAATTGCCCCATGTCATGCTATTTAAGAAAGTGAGAGAGAAACCAGAAAAATAAGGACCACTTTGTATATTGCTTTCTATTACTATCTCCTCTAGCCCACCTGATTTTCCTCCTGTCCTATGCTTCATTGTTTTCTTCAGGCCAGCTAGCTTGACATCTGTTGCCAGGAAATTGCTAGATTTCTATAATTAAGAGTAAGGTGACTGAACGCCTTGAAAAAATCCAGCTGCTCAGAGAAAGCCAGCAGTTTTGTATATGCACAAATGTAAGTGATTGAGTTTTGAGGTGGTGAGTAAAATGGTAGATAGGGGAATGTCTATGGGTGTTATGTTATTGAGTTTCTCAAGGGCATTTGATAAAGTTCCTGTTAAGAGACTGTTAGCTACGGTTGAAGATTATGGAATTGAAGGTAAATTATTGACCTTTTAACAAATGCTTGAGCAGGAGACTAGGGATAATGAGCATTAACTGTAATTACATGATGTGACTAGTGGGTATCTTGCAAGGATTTGTGTTAAGGCGTCAGTTATTCACTGTATTTATCAATGACTTATTTGGTGCAAATAGAGAGCCATGTATCCAAATTTGCTGATGACACAAGATAGGAGGTTTAAGCAATATAGATGAAAGCATAAAATTACAATGACCATAAGACATAGAAGCAAGTTAGGCCATTTGGCCCATCAAGTCTGCTGTGCCATTCAATCACGGCTGATATTTTTCTCATCCCCATTTTCATGCCTTTTCCCCATAACCCCTGATCCCCTTATTAATCAAGAACCTATCTATTTCTATATTAAAGACACTCAATGATCTGGCGTCCACGGTCTTTTGCGGCAAAGAGTTCCACAGATTCAGTACTCTTTGGCTGAAAAAATTCCTCCTCATCTCTGTTTTAAAGGATCGTCACTTTCCCCTGAGGTTGTGCCCTTTGGTTCTAGTTTTTCCTACTTGTGGAAACATCCTCTCAATGTCCACTCTATCCAAGCCTCACAGTATCCTGTAAGTTTCAACAAGATCCCCCCCTCATTCTTAACTCCAATGAGTACGGACCCAGAGTCCTCAACCATTCCTCATGCGAAAGGGCGACACGGTAGCATAGTGGTTAGCATTGCTGCCTCACAGCTCCAAGGATCTGGGTTCAACTCCCAGCTTGGGTCAGTGTCTGTGTGAAGTTTGCACACTCTCCTCATGTCTGCATGGGTTTCCTCCAGGTGTCTGGTTTCCTTTCACAGTCCAAAAATGTGCAGTTAAGTTGATTGACCATACTAAAAAAAAATGCCGTAAGTATCCTGAGATGTGTAGGTTAGAGAAATTAGTGGGTGGATATGGGGGTAGAGCCTGGGTGGGATTGTGGTTGGTGCAGACTCGATAGGCTGAATGGCCCTTTCTGTACTGTAGGGTTTCTATGATTGTGCAACAAACTCTTCATTCCAGGGATCATTCTTGTGAACCTTCTCTGTGCTCTTTCCAAGGCCAGCACATCCTTTCTTGGAGATGGGACCCAAAACTGCTCACAGTACTCCAAATGGGATCTGACCAGAGCCTTATACAGCCTCAGAAGTACATCTTTGCTCTTGCATTCTAGCCCTTTCGACATGAATACTAACACTGTATTTGCCTTCTTAACTGCCAACTGAACCTGCATGTTATCCTTAAGAGAATCTTGAACAATGACTCCCAAGTTCCTTTGTGTTTCTGATTTCCTAAGCATTTTCCCATTTAGAAAATAGTCCATGCCTCCATTCCTCTTTTCAAAGTGCATAACCCCTCACTTCTCCACATCGAATTCCATCTGCCACTTCTTTGCCCATTCTTCCAACCTGTCCAAGTCCTCCTGCAGCCTTCCTGCTTCCTCAATATACCAGTCTCTACGTATCTTTGTATCATCTGCAAACTAAGCAACAGTGCCTTCAATTCCTTCCTCCCAATCATTAATATATATTGTGAAAAGTTGTGATCCCAGCACTGACCTCTGAGGCACACCAAAGGCACACCATGCTGGAAAAGACTCCTTTTTCTCCTGATACTATAGTTTAAATATAGTCACAGATGTAATGTTGGATACATGGCAACAATTTACACACAGTGAGACCCCACAAACAGCAAATGACCAGATAATTCTTTTAGTATTATTCGTTGAGACTCCTTACATCTATGACTGTGCGACCAAATTCCCCTTCAATTTGATCTTCAGGTTTGCTGATGACACCACCTTGTGAATTGGATCTCAAACAATGATGAGACATAGTACAAGAATGAGTAGAGAATCTGGTGGACTGGTGCGGCAACTATAATCTCTCCCTCAATGTCAACAAAATGAAGGAGATTATCGTTGACTTCAGGAAGTGTAAAGGAGAACATGCTCCTGTCTACATCAAGGGAAACAAAGTAGGAAGGGTCATGGACTTTAAGTTTTTAGGTGTCCAGCTCACCGACAACTTGTCCTGGTCCTCCCCATGCCGATCTTATAGAAAGCCCACCAACACCTCTACTTTCTCAGAAAATTAAGGCATGCCAGCTACAACTCTCTCCAACTTTTACAGTTGCACCATAGAAAGCATTCTTTCTGGTTGTATCACAGCTTGGTATGGCTTCTGCTCTGCCCAAGACCGTGAGGAACTACAAAAGGTTGTGAATGTAGCCCAACCCATGACACAAACCAGCCTGCCATCTGTTGATTCTGTCTATGCTTCATGCTACCTCAGCAAAGCAGCCAGCATAATTAAGGGCCCCACACAACCCAGACATTGTCTCTTCCACCTTCCTCCTCCAGAAAAAAGATACAAAAGTCTGAGGTCACGTACCAGCTGACTCAAGAACAGCTTCTTCCCTGCTGCTGTCAGACTTTTGAATGGACATACCTCCCATTAAGCTGATCTTTCTCTACATCCTAACTATGACTGTAAGACTACATCCTGCAATCTGTCATTTCCTTCTCTATAAATGGCAAGAAACAATATTTTTCACTGTTGTTAATACATGTGACAATAATAAATCAAATCAAAATATTGATCAGGATCTCGGGAAGAAGGTTCCCCTCTTTTTCTTCAAAATAATGTCATGGGATCTTTTACATCCCTCTGAGAGTGCAGATGAGGCTTCATTTTAATGCCTCAGCCAAAAGTTAGCTGATTAAGAAATGGCTGTGTAGCAAGAGCATTATTTAAAACCAGTAAAAAGACAATTCAGATCCCATTTTGTTTCCAAATAGAGAAAATGAACAGCAGTTGAAGTAGTTGTCAGATTGGATATTGGAGGTGAAACCCCGTCATTCAAGATAGTTGGACGACATGTTTGTTAATGGAAGTTATTCTAGATGGATGTGCTAAGATAATTGGGATGACTAACTTGATCTATATTTATTTTGTATATTCCTTTTGGTTATAGCTTCTGACAAAACATCCAGCCAAACGTCTGGGATGTGGGCCCGAGGGTGAGCGAGACATCAAGGAACATGCCTTTTTCCGATGGATTGATTGGGAAAAACTGGAACGCATGGAGATCCAACCTCCATTCAAACCAAAGGCGGTAAGTTGTATTTAGCTCCCCTTTTCCAGACACTGTCGTAGGAGACGACACTGCAAATTTCGGACAGTTGAATCCTAATTTGTAGGGGCAGAGATGTAGAAAACTACTGGAATAGCATCTTCTTAACTGTCAGATTATATTATCTCATATTACCGTTCCCAATAACCATCTATCCCATGTAGGTTCCCTAACAGACACCCAGTACATGTACTCCAGTAAATGCACATCCCACACAGACTGTACAATACTTAATAATCATACACCCTGACAGAACTGTCTCATGCTGCCAAATGTGGGTGATCCTCTATGCATGTCTAACACAACATTAAGTATTAGTTTTAAAATGCTGAGTGAAAGTGAGCACATGAGGAAAATCTGGCTTTCTACTATTTGCTATTCAATGGAATTTGAGAGCCTACTATGGTGCTTGTGATTTCCTTGAATCCCCTCAGCTTAGACATTGAAGTTTTCAATGTCAGTGGGAACTTGAGTCTGTAACTTGTGATTGCAGACACCTTCTGTGAGGACAAGGTTTTGAATTTCAGTCATTTACATACCAGTGTGATTGTCTTACAAATATAAAATTTCAAAGTGTGTTTAAAATAGTTTGCAGTTTTTCAGGTGTGGACAGTTCCTGAATGTTCTGAAGAAAATCTGATAGTACAATTGTGAATCACCAAATGAGTTGAAATCTGCCTGACATAGTATGATTTCGGGATATTCAACAGAATGTTTACCATAGACTCACTGTGGAGTATAATCTGCAGTTCTATAATAACTCTTATCACTGTCATTGAATGCACTCCAACACAATGAAAAACAGCAGCCAGCACTCAGTGCACTGAACAGAACTGCCTTCACTGAAATTTTGAATTCCTGGATCAGCCTCTTTGGCTGTGCTGTGCATAAGTGCATGATTTACAGTTACCAATTTTAATGGACATATTCATGGAGATTTCACCACATGACCTCTCACCTCCAACCACCATTCAATCATTTTCCCCATCTCTAATATTATTATAACTGACAACAAAATTGTTTAAAAAAATTAAAACACCCTTTTTCTTTTGGGCTTTTCACAGCTGTGCCCAGGTATATTAACTTCTAATTTCTGGAAGCTTCAGGAAAATCTAGAGGAATAATAATCTTAGTATGTATCTTAAAGAGCAATTTTCTAAGTAGGCCACAGCAGTAAAGAACTTTGTCCACTAACAGCTGTTTCCTAATCTGTGCTGGCAATAGTGAAATCATAAACACATAACTTGGAAAATTTAGTGCTGCATCAGTATCTTTACCAATTATGTCTGTCCATTTCTGTGTATGTCTCTCTTTCATTCTCTGCCTTGATTATTATGATTTAGGTCAGAAGAGAACAGACAGGGTTGAAAGTATTTAAAGGATAACAGGAAGAAAGTGCAGGTATCAGGACATTGAAATAGTTTGATTATTTAGGAGCAGCAGTGAGAGGGAAGCAGCTGAGTTCAAGAGAAACATGGGAGAGATAAGTGTGAGTAGATGAAAGAGAATCAGACAGAAGATGAGTGTGACTGGGCTTGAAAGGAGTAAGTGAGAAGTGGACAATGACGGGTTAGACAGAAGAAGGGAGGGAGATGGAAACAAGATGTGGGAATGGCTCAGTTAGAGAAAAGTGAAGGAGCTGCAATTATATTCATTCAGAGATGTCGTTAAGTTAGAAGGGAGGAAGAGGAGGGAGAGTTTAGAGTGGTTGGGTTCGAGGGGAGCAAGAATGTGCTATTGGGTTATGGAGAGCAGGATTGAGATAAATTGGATGAACCAGAAACACCCTGTTTTATATGTGTTTATCATAGCTTCCTTGTTTCTGAACTCTTTAGCAATCAAGGAAGTGTAAAATGTGAGACATTTGTATGAAGAATGTATGCATATGAAGTACATGTTATATAATGGAGTGAGGAATTTTTGTTCTAACGTTTGTATAGATTGTATTTTGTTTCCTATCCAATTGAACACTGCAGACTTGGTCATCTGATATCTCTACCTCTTGCTCTCCCATTTACTCAAGTTGCTCTCTTCCATTATTACATTTTCGTGTTTCCATTTTTCAACGTGTCTTCTCAATCCCACAGTCTCATCCAGTCTGAATTGTCAACTGATCTTGCTCTTCAACTCTTTCCCAGAGGAGTCAATGATCTTGCATGGATATCACTTCCAGAATCCATTCCATTGGCTGTCCCAGAAGAGCAACATAATTCTGATGAAGGTTCAGTCCAAGTTCATTCCCTGGAGACTTAATCTCCTCTTTAACCTCTCCCTTATTCTTCTTACCTCTTGTCTACTTCATACCAGAAGTCTTCAACTACTGAAATAAAAACAGAAAATGTTGGAAATCTTCAGGTCAGGCAACATCTGTTCTTGTTTTAGGTCCATGATCTTTCATCAAAAGTGCTGAGCGGTAAGTTTCATATATCGACTGTAAAGTTATAATGTGGATATCCACAGCCCATCCGTTAACTTGAAGATTGGTCACTGCACCGAAACAGCAAATGCCCACAACACTGTCCCTACCCAGAACTAATCAGACCTTTAGGTGAATGGAGTTTGGTATCTCTTGTTCTTGGGTAACAGCCTCGATGGGCTGAATAGCCACTCCCTGAAGTTTAGAAACAAAAACAAATACAGCTCAGCAAGTGATGGAGTGGATAGGAAACAGAAGCATAACTGGTGCTATTCTGAGACGGTGCAATGTCAATAATCGATCACATCTGTGTCCGTTGCATTAATCACCTCTTATGATTAGTTTGTTTTACGGAACTAATCCATTTTAAAATCCACGGCACTCCATCCCATCATCCTTTTTCTTTCTCCTCCTACAGTGCGGGCGCAACGCCGAGAACTTCGACCGATTTTTCACCCGCCATCCGCCAGTGTTAACTCCACCTGACCAAGAGGTCATCATGAATATTGACCAGGCAGAGTTCGAGGGGTTCTCCTTTATTAACACGGAGTTTCTAAAGCCTGAAGTTACATGTTAAAGAGTGCCTGGGGAGGATTGGGGGAAAGGAGAAGGGGGGTGGTCAGATATCCTCTTCAAAATAGGGCCCTTGTTCTGGGTTGTGCAGCATGTTCAGAGGCTGTTAACTGTGCCGTCATGTTTGCTTTGCAAAATCTCTGAAAGCGTGTTGGGAATGCGGTATTTCATCCATCACCTCATCACACAACGAGATACAGAGTGCACACAGTGGCTTGACAGGTGCTGCTGAACAGTTCATATCGCAGGTGCTTCCCTTTATATTCAATATGTATGAAGATGCTTTGCAAAATTATTTGCTGCCTGATTGCCAAAAGTTGTTCTATAGTAACTGCCTTAACCCAGTGGCTTTCCTTTTGCTCTAGCACTGCAAAACACGCAGGCAACCCCCTCCCTCCCCCCCGCCGCCCCATACCCCCGTTACTGCAGAGTGAGACTTGCCATGACGTTGCAAGTATGCTGGTGAAAGTTTCCCCCCGTTGGTGTTTCTAGTGAAATAAATCTGTGGCCGTGTGCAAAATTGGAACCAAGAAAGTATTTGTCAACAGGTTTAGGATGTCAATTTCAGCTGTTCTAAAATGTGTCAAACAACTTCCTTTCTAAATGTTTTATTCACCATGTGTAATCCCAGCGGCTGATGTGTTTGTTTGAATTGAAAATAGTGTTTGTAAAATCTGCTCAGTTTTAGAAGTGATTGTGGCTGTCTTCTTTTCCATGTTGGTGTGAAACAATAAATTACTCCGTCTTTGGGCTGAACAATATTCTGAAGGCCAGTCTTCCTCCTCCTACCCTGCTTGGACTGGCCTGGCTGTTGGTGAAATTTTCAGGAGGGCGTCGGCATGTTTAAAACTGATAATGAAACGTTGCAAGAAATTTTTAAAAGAAATAAAGTGATGCATGACTGTTGTCTGTAGTATGTTGCTAACAACGCCTGCAGTTGATGTGCCAAATATTTTTCCAGTATTGATATACAATAAAGAAAATTGCACCCAAAAGGGAAAAAAAAGCTCAGCATCACGTTAGTCACCGATTTAACAACTACCTCCATTTTTTTGAGTGGATATTTTCCATACTTCAGGGCTTTTCCCGGAAGTAAGTTAATTAAATCTGTGTAACATTAACGCTGAGTGCTTATCAGAAGTTCTGAGTCCTATCAGCCCCAAGCAGGTCAGCCCATTGACAAACTGCTTTCAGTCTCTTTAAACAGTTACTAAATTTTAATCCTCTGCCCCTCAACCTCCAGTATAAATTACAAAATGCATCAACCAACAGAGGAAATAATAATCCTGAGAGAAGACGAAGGCATTCAAGTACCAAACTTGAGCAATTCCACATAATAATGTAACCCTTAGCCTACTAAACGGATAGCAGCTCTCTGCAGAAGTACAAAGTAATCTGCTGAACAAACAGAAACTTCGATGTAGTACATTAAGTATTCATTATTCTGAAGAAGAAATGGAGTTTAGGAGTAAGTTTTCAATGCCCGAGTCACTCTTCAACTCACTTTCCAAGCTTACAAAAAACAATTCATGTGGACTAAGCAAAACAGCTGATAGCAGTGAGTAAAATCACCTTGTTCATCTTGCATAACTCAATGTGCTGATCTATTGAGTTCTCCTTGCTTGGAATACCTCTGGCGATATGAATACATGACACAAATGGCATCCCTTACCCTGTATTGTATCATTGGTTTCTGGTTTCCAATACATGTCAACTAAAGGAGTGGCTGAAGAATCATCCTTATTGGGATATGTGCCGGAACTTTAATAATGTTTTTGGTGCCGTCCATCCGCCCAGTATGAAATAATTGGGGTTATGTCATGCTGTTAGTGAAGATTAAAAACCAGCCAAGTAAATGGCATAGTGGCAATAGAGAAGGTAGACAGACAATATTGCAGAAAGAGTACAGAGTGGAGATAGGTAGGGGAAGACATAAGAAGGCATAGGAAAGGAAGAATGATAAAGAGGCATAGGAGAGGAAGAGTTGTAGAAATAGATGAAGAGATGTAGAGCTCAACAGTGTGATAGGTGAAGTTAGAGCTTACTCTCAAGATAGAGCTGAGAAAAGAATGTGAAAAATAGGTGGAGACTTATCAAGAACAAGAAGTTTCCTTCTCCACTTCAATCAAGTCGTGCTCTCAGGAATACTGTGATTGTGAAAGTTCACCCAGGAGTAGAATGCCGAGTTAAAAGACCATTCAAGATGTACTCACACAATGACCTGCAGATTGGCTTTCTGAAGGAAGGACTAGATGCCAGAGTTGGAACAGAGCAGTGAATGGTTCAGTGGACTTTTATATTCATATCATGGGCAAATAGGACATTGAAGGCATAGCCTAAAGTCATGGATATGTCATTAAGACGTTAGGACGGCGGCGCGGGCTCGTTGGGCAGAAGGGCCTGTTTCTCGTGCTGTGTTGCTCTTTGTTCTTTGAAGAGACAATGATGCCAGATCCAGGTGCAGAAGATGCATAGCTGCTTCAGGTGGTGGATCTACTCAATGGACATAACTACTCAATGGACACAACTAACTGGACCTCACAAAAGAACATTGTCAAATGCAGTTTAGGTTCCAATGAAGTAGTTTAGGCAGAGTAGAGATGTTTTAACTTGTGGGGTCCTTTCTGGATCATTTGTAGGCAGTCATTCATCTATGCACATAGTATTAAAATAGATGAAATTTAATATATATATATAAAATACAAAGTATTACATAGCATTATGTAATTTACCGCTCTGAAAGAATCCATTCAATGATCTCATCTGTAACAATACAAGTTCATCAATTAGGGCTATTTACTCAAATTTCATTTCCCTGTTCTTTCCATTATCCTTTTATATCCTTCCTTTTCAAATACGTATCAAATTCTCTTTCAATGGTCACTTGTGGTAAATCAATCTGTGATCTAATAGCATTCTCTGTGAAAAGGTTTCTTCAAACTTCCGCTTTGCTTCTCCTAATAATAACCATTATCTATGCCTTTGTCATGAATTCAATGCAACCTGTCACTATTTACCCTTTCACAGCCTTTTTTAAAGTTCCAAACTAGTGAATATATGAAATACTCCTTTATTACCATAAAAATCTTCATACAGATAGATACAGTGACCTGTCACAAGACTACACCCTTCATTATATAACACCATCCCTCACTGATATCACTCAAATATAAAACGTAACTAAATAACCTACTTTTCATTGATGTAAACATCCTTAATTTACCACACTCTTAGTTGATTTCACTATTACAACTTTAACAAATCGAATACAAATGTAACAATACATCTTTAACTTGATATAACACAGTCCCCTACTCAGTATATACGGTATCAATTACTTCCTATTACTCAGTTTGCGTTATTTGTATGGATGTTATCATATTTTTCTGTACTCATGTATTATTTTCTGTTATACTGAATTGTTGCTCAAAAACTATGTACATTATCAACCACTTCTTGTTACTGATTTGTACAATATTATTTTCTGATGCCATTTGCAGTGTTGCTGTATATGGTACTTGCAATCATTTCCAAGCTTATGTACAATATTATTTTCTGATGCCATTTGCAGTGGTGCTGTGTATGGTACTTGCAATCATTTCCAAGCTTATGTATAATATTATTTTGTTATTCAGTTTATATTGTTATTCAGTACATACAGCATCAATTACCTGTATGTAGTATTAATCCTTTCACTTTCAGTTTGCATCATTACTATATATGCTATCATAATTTTCTGTTATTTTATGTTAACCATTTCTTGTTACAATACAAATATTGTACATAACATGTAACTTTGTGCAAATAAAATAGCCATAATCCCAGATGACCATAGGCTGTTCTCACCTCAAAGGGGAGAGCTGACTGGTGGTCATTTAACCTGAGAATTACTGCATCTCAAGTGAGGGGCAAGATTGAGAAGGCATCAAGATTAATGCCTTTATGAATAATCTCAACTGATATAGGAATTGATCTAGCACTGTTGGAGTCACTCTGCATCACAAACTTCTACCAGCTGAGCTAACCAATAACACCTCCCCCCCTTCACTTTTTGTATATTATGGATCATTTCTTATTTCTCAAGTGTATGCAGTATTCCTTATTTCTTATTATTTGGCTTGTATTGTTACTTAGTGCAAATGGCATTATGGGTATAATGTTACCTGATCTTCATTGATTTGACAGTCTCCCCATTAAATTTTCATGTCTCCCCATTAATTTTTAATGACACATTTATATCCTTACATGCCCAGTATGCTCTACAAGAATACATCTTGCTATCCAGAATACACAGAACAAATGAATTTCTTGCTCAGCATGCAATGCATGATTACCTCCCTATAAAGAAACAAATGTCTATGAAACCCAGCATTAATTTCATGAATATCACTCTACCTAATTAAAAGGCTGCTTTTTATCTCACATCTTCTTCAAAGTCTCCTTTAAGTATGAGAAGAATGAAGTGCACCATGCAGTAAATAATCATCTTTCCTTAGAAAGCATCAGTGTCGCTTTTAATCCAGCATACCATGAATACATGTCCCTTTTCACAATGAACACTACAAAGGAACATCTGCTCCAGTCTGTATTTTGGGAAGTGGATCTGATCTATATATGTTGATGCCTCTGGTTTGTATTTCTTGTTGTCTCTCATTTGTATACGTTCAGATCAAATCCATATATATTCAAATCACTGGTCTGTAATTCTTGAGTACTCCAATCAGCATGTCTCAATGTGTCTGATCTCTATTTCATAGCATCTTTTTCCATGTTTCTTGTAGTCACTGGTTTGTATACATTGAAATTTCTGGTCTGGATACCTTGGAATCTCTTTTTATATATTGTGGTCTCAAAACTGTGGTCTTATATGTTGAGAGATTTTGTTTGTGTATCTTGAGGTCACTGATATTTATATGATGAAATCTGAGATTTGTACATTGTGGGATTTCTGATTTATATATGTTGAGGTCACTGGTACATATATGTTGGTGACTCTGAACTGTATATGTTGAAGTCTGTTTTATGTATCTTGGGATCTCTGGTTTGCATATGTTGATACCTTTGCTCTGTATATGTTGGGGCTTGAGACCTATGTATATATAGAGAGAGAGATTCCTGGTAAGTTTATATTGAGGTCTCAGGTCTATATATGTTCATATCTTTGGTCTGTTGGTCACGTGGCTGCATATGTTGAGAGCCTTGTTCTGTATTTCTAGGGGTTTGTACATCTCTGGTTTGTTTGTCAGGTATCTGGTTACATGTGCTGACATTGCAGGCTTGTATTTCTTGCACTATCTAGTGTGTATATTCTGGGGTTTGGGGGAATCACTGGTGTATCATTGTTAAGGTCTTTTTCATCTGTGTATCTTAAGGTCTGGTGGTCTTTCTCAGCTTATCTAGTCTACATACCTTGAAGCCTTTAATCTACCTATCTTGAAGCGTCTGGTCTATTTATGTCATAATCATCTTATGGTTTATGGTCTGTATATGTTGAATTCTTTGGTCTATATTAATTTGGGGTCTGTTCTGGTTTATATATGTTGATATTTCTGGTCTGTATTTTTGGGGCTGGATATCTGGTGTGCATATCTTTGTGCTGTATATGTTGAGATCTCAGGTAAATATCTCTTGCCGTATGGTTTATAGATATTTCAAGATTGTATTTCTTGGGGTACCTAGTCTATATATACTGAGATCTCTGGCCGGTATATGTTAAAACCTCTTCTTTATATCCTAGGATCTTTGTTTAGTATATTTTGAAATTCGTGTCTGTATATGTTAAGTTCTCTGGTCCACTTATCTTAGGGATGCTTAACCTGTACATATGGATGTTTCAAACGTTTGTGTCTTGGGTCACGTATATCTCAGGCTATCTGGTCTGTATGTGTTGAACTCTATGGTCTGTATCTCTTGGGATCTTTGATTTTTACATGCTCAGATCTCAGGTACGTATATCTTAGTGTCTTTCATGTGTAATTCACGGGTTATCTGTACTGTATATATTGGATTCTTTGGCTGTAAAGCTTGTGTTATCTGGTCTGTCTATATTCAGATCTGTGGTACATATATGTTGAGATTTCTGGTGTGTATATCTTGAGAAATTTCATCAGTAAACCTTGGATTTTTGTAGTCTGTACACGTTCAGTTCTCTGCTCCAGATATCTTTGGGGTTTCTACCTTGATGGCTCCGTATATTTTCATTTTTGTTCTGCATATTTTGATGTGTCAGATCTGTATATGTTGAAGTTTGTGGTCTATATTTTAATGGATCCCTCAATTGTATTTGTTAAGGTCTGAGATCTATACATGCTCTATATAATTTAGAATCTCTGTTCTGTATATTTTGTGATCATTTATTATTATTTCTTGGCATGTCTTGGCTGAATCTCTTAAGTCTTCAGTCTGTACATCTTGCTGTTCCTGGAGTGTATAATTTTGGGTTTGTGTATCTTGGGGATTTTAGTCTGTATATGGTTGAGATTTTTGTATTTCTATGTGTTGATGTGTCTTATTTCTTGAGATCTGGTAGTATTTCTTAGACTGTCTGATTTGAATATCTTCAGGCTTTTATTCAGTATACCTTGGGTGTCTAATTTATATATGTAGTATCTCTCATCTATATTTTCCTGGAGTCTCTGATCTGTATAAGTAGATGTTTCTGATCTGTAAATTTTGAGGACTCCTCTGTATACCTTGGGTTTATGGTCTGAATATGTTGACATCATCTTGGGGTCAATATATCTTGGGATATTTGGTCCTTAGATCCAGGGTTTCTGGTGAGTATATCTTGGGGTCTCTGGTAGTCTTTCCAGTGTTAGGATTCCGGTACGTATCACTTGCTGTCTGATTTGTATGTCTTGACGGCTCTGGACTGTATTTCTTGATGTTTAGTCTCTATCTGTTCAGATCTCTGGTCTGTGTATATTGAGATCTCTGGTGTTGTTGTCTCTCTGGTCTTCATATCTTGGTGTCTCTATGGATCCCACAACTTATAGGAACATAGGAATTTGGAATAAATGTAAGCAAATTCAGTCCTTCAAGCCTGCTCTGCCATTCAATCAGATCATGGTTGACCTCTCCTTGATTTCAAATCTAGCTCCCTACCAGTTCTTCTTGTCCCTTTTTTGATTAGAAATATATCTATCTCCTTGAAACTATTCTACGATTCAGACTTCATCGCGCTACAGGACATCAAGTTCCACAAATTCACCACCCTCTGCAAGAAGTAATTTCTCCTCATCTGTTTTAAATCTACCACCACTAAACTTATGCCTGTGACCTCTTGTTCAAGACTGCCCCATAAGATGAAACATTTGGTCTACATTTACTTCCTCAATCGCTTTTTAAATTTTATATATCTCAATCAGATCCCCTCTCATCCTTATGAACTCCAGCGAGTATAAGATCAAACTGTTTAATCCCTCCTCGTATGTCAACATTTTCATTCCCAGAATCAATCTGGTGAACCTCCTTTAAACTGCCTCCATGAGCCCCACATTCTTCCTTAAATAAGGACATAAAACTGGACGCAATATTCCAGGTGTAGTCGCACCAGCACCCTATACAAGTGAAACAACACTTCTCTATTTTTATACTCCAGTTCCCTTGCAATAAATGCCTACATCCCATTGCCTTTTTTATTATATGCTGCACTTGCATTCCAACTTTCTGCAAGTTATAAACATAGACACCCAGATCTCTCTGGGCATGTTTTGATTCTGCTTTGAATCTTTAGGTCATAATTTGCCTGTCCATTTTTTCTGCCAAAATGAATAACTTCAGACTTCCCCACTAACTCCATCTGCCAAATTTTGGCCCATTCTGCTAGTGTGTCTATAATCCATCTCTAATATCTTTATATCCTCTTCACTGCCTGCTTTCCCATCTATTTTAGTATCATCCACAAATTTTGATGTGTAACATTCTGTCCCTACTTGCTGATAATATAGATTGTAAACAGTTGCAGTCCAAAGAGATAGCCTGTGACACCCCACTAGCTACATTTCACCAGCCAGAGAAGGTGCCAGAGATTCACCAGCCAATCCTCAATCCAATCTAGTATTTTATTCCCAATCCCCTGCAATTTTACCTTCTAGATCAGTCTTGGCACCTTGTTAAATGCTTTCTGGAAGTTCAGATATACCATATCCACAGGTTCCCCACTATCCATTCGGTATCTTGGGGTCTCTGGTCTGTAAATATGAGAGGATATCATTTGTATACTACGGGTTTCTGATCTGTATATGTTGATGTTTCTACTCCTTTTTTTGGGTCAATTGTCTATATATCTTGGGGCTTCTGGTCTATTTGTTTAGGAGTATAACCTAAATATGTTGAGGTCCATATTTCTATAGACCCTCAACTTTACATGTTGGGTATCTGATCTCAATTTCTTGGGGTCCCTGCTCTGTATATCTTGATATATAGACCAGAGATATGTTGCAAAGTTAATTATGTATTAGGGGTATTGATCTGTGTTTGTTGGGTGGTTCCTGATTTGTCTATTTCTTAGATTCTCTGGTCTTTAGCCATTGGGAGTGTGGATATTTAGCTGGATTTATCTGCTGGGTCATTTTTTTGATTGCACTAATTTTTCATTATTGGAGACTCTGCTCTCATTTATTTCACTGGCATATTTCTAGCGTATATTTATTTTTTATCTGCATTAATTTGGGGCTCAAGTCTGCTTGAATCGTAGGCCTTTGTTTTTCATAAGTCTGTGACAGATTTTTGTTCGTGTGTCACTCTAGCATGTGTATGTATGGGGTTTCTGTGTTCTCTATTAGGATCTGTGTTTATGAGAGGACAGTTGATCTTTGTTTTTTTTTAATGACCTATCAAGGGTAAAATGGTAGCACTGAAAGAGCATGGGATTCATCAAGATTCTCACTAAAAAAGAGTGGATGCTGATAGTATCAAATGGTTAACCAACTGACCATTTGATCTCAGAGCATATATCTCACAAATGAAGATTAGGCACAATGCTCATTGGGGTTCTCTTGCCTGTCATTATTGGGAATTTTTGTCTCTTTTTATGGAGTCTTTGGTGATTATTTGTCACAACTATTAGTCATGTGGTTTTTGGGATTTTCTCACCTCACTTTTCTGTATTTCTGTCTTTTTGGTGATGGTGGGGGTGCTCTGATCTGTTTATTGGAAGTTTCATTGCTCTTTGTTTATTAGAGGGTTATAATCTGTCAGGATCCGTTGATTTTGAGATAGCTTGTGCCTCTATAAACAAGGTCCAGTGCCTGTTGTATGACCCCATTCCACCAACTCTTCAAGCAGAGCCACAGAATGAGTCACACCAAGAGCTACATTTAGGGCAGGAAATACAGCAGCACAGGTAAGTGAATAATTTAAAGTTTTTGTGGGCAGGAATAGGACAAGCTTTTGAAACCTGAAATCAAATTAGTCCTCCCAAATGAAATCATTTACATTGAAAATTCCTTTTCTGAGAAGTGTTTCCTGATGCCACTGCATTCATCCTGTCAGATAAAACAAATGTTGGTCATGGATAGAGATGAACTGATTCTAGACATAAGGTGGTTGAGGTTAAAGATATAAAGAAATATGGAGACAATGTAAGAAAATGGCATCAAGTCGGAAGATCATCCGTGACCTAGTTGAATGGCACAGCAGGATCCAGGGCCCAAATGTCCTATTCCTGCTCCTATTTCCTATGTTTGTATGATCGCTGGAGGATAATCTGGTTTATGAGTCAATGATACTGTGCGATTCTTTGTAATAGAATCAGTAAAATTTCTAGACATATTTCCACAACAACCCATTGAAAAGTTTGTGAGGATTTAATTTTATCATGGAGAAAAGTTTTAAAGACATTCCAGGTACACATTGCCCACCAGTCTCTACTACAAATCAGTCCCATTACCTGAGCACAAGCTTTCAGACAGTCATGTTGCCTCCATGTTTGCTCCCACCAGTAACACAATTGAGTGCCTGCTCCCTTCTGATAATGTCACTCAGTGGCTGCTCCTTGTCAGTCATATACTTTAGTACCAGCACTCAAACTAATCTATTATCCAGTTTCTGCTTCCAGATAGACCCTGTATCCTGGTATCATTTCCAGACTGAGACATTTCACTCAGTATCTACTCCTAGAAAGTACAGTACATTGTATCAATTCCCAACCAATCACAATACCTTAGAACCAGTTTCCAGCCAACCATATTGTGTCAGTGTTGGCTCTCAAATAAAGCAATTACCTGTATCTGCTAGCTCCCAGACCGACCCATTGCCCTAGTCCCACAAGCACTGACACAAACACTCATCAATTGTAGTGTGAAATGTTAATTCAGTTACTGTCAATAATGATCAGTAGCTTGATGCTGAAATGTTTAGCAAGCCCAGTTTTCAGCTCTACTGCTCCCAGGAATTGAAGTCAATCAAGGGTGGAACTGGCAACAAATAAGGATCAGTTATGTTTTCATTCAGGTTCATGAGGAATGCAGAAATCTTCCATCTGATAAGAGGTAAACCATCCGTTTGACATAATATGGGACAGATATATTGCCATCTGTATGGATACAGGTATTGCACAGTTCACAACTTTAAACTTCTATGAAGGTTTGTCTCAGTTGATGGGCGATCTGGATAAATGATTATTTACGTCACTTACGTGGAGAATGACCACAGAATTCCAAGGTGCAGAGAGATCTAGATGTTGTTGTGCATGAGTCACAAAAAGTTTGCATCCAGGTGCAGCATGTGATCAAGAATGATAATGAAATGTAATGCATAATTACATGAGGAATTGAACATAAGTAAGAATATTTATGTTGAGACTGCATCTCAAATACTGCATGAAGTTTTAGTCTCCTTATTTAAGGAAGATTGTAAATATGTTTGAGGCAGTCAAGAGATGGTTTATTAGATACGTGGAATGAGTATTTGTCTTATAAGGATAGCTTGAACAGACAGGCTTGTTTCCACTAAAAATTTAGAAGAGTAAAGGGTGACTTGATTGAAGAGTAACCTTGACAAGATGGACATGCAAAGTATGTTTCCTTTGTGGGTGAAAACTGAACTGGGGGGGGGGGGGGGGGGGGCATGATTTTAAAATTGAGGCCCCTTAGACAGAGATCAGGAGAAATTGTTTCTGTCAATGGATTGTGCAAATTTGCAATACTGCCTCAGAAGACAGTGGAACAAGAATATTGAATATTTTCAAGGCAGAGGTAGATGGATTCTTGTTAAACAGGGGAATCAAAGATTATTGGGCAGTGGGGGATTAAATAGGAATGTGGAATTCAAAACACATGCACATCAGCTGGGATCTTGTATAATGGTGGAGATAGTTCAATAGAAAATGGCCTATTTTTGCTTTTATTTTGGAAGTAAAGACGCTACCAAAATTATGGTGAGAGATCAGGAGAATAAAACCACCTTTTGAATAGGGACAGTCACTCACAGTGCAATTTAATGTTGTCCACCTCAGTTTGTGCCACGTTGCAGAGTGATCCTTGCTCCTGGTCTAATAGGATGATGTTCATTTCAATCCCAGCCTACTTGGCTTCCATTACAAAAGGAAATTCTGCGGCAAAGAATAAATGGTAGAGAGAGTTATACTGTCAGCTGGTGTTGAGATAACAGTAATTCATGTTGCCAGACACTTGCTGCAAAAGCATATTTACTGAATGTTTTTGTTTTAATTTAACAGAAAAATCACAGAGACACCGGCAACTTTGACCGTGAATTCACCCGACAGCCTGTAGAGCTCACCCCTACTGACAAACTCTTCATCATGAACCTGGATCAGAATGAATTTGCAGGATTTTCCTATGTGAATCCTGAATTTGTTATTCAGGTTTAAGGAATACGTGAAGGCTCATTCTTTCAAAATCCAGTTGTATTTTTAATCCAAAACACAGAAAACAATGTTTTCAAATATTGATCTTCACTCCTCCAGATCCCAAGTTCAACATACAGCTTGAATACGGCGCTACCTGACATTTTATATCTGATTCTGTCTGTGATTGTAAATCGTAATCGGATAGTGGCCAGAATCGAGGAGATATTCAAAATAAACAAATCGATAGTGGAGCGTGGATGCTAATCCCAAGTCAAGATGGGCAGAATAGGGGAAGGCAAGCTAGGGAATCAGGCTGGTAACAGCTCAAATCAATGGAAAACTTTAATATCTAATGTGGCCACAGCTCAATGGAGCATTGAGAGAGTACTGCATTGATAGTGGTACCTATCTACAGAGCCTGTGTGTCCAGATGAATGCTGATGGTGGAGTAGGAAGACTTCCAGAAAGATCTCGTAATCAACGTTACCTAGAAATTCAGGCCAGCGCAAAGTGGGTGTAGAGAACAATCTCTGGACTTGCTTGGAAGACACCCAGTTTACATGAAAACAGTGAATACACTTCGGGGAACAGCATGTGGATATGGCTTCGAGCCACTTGCAATCAGCACGGTGGCACAGTAGTTGGCATTTCTGTCTCACAGAGCCAGGGACCTGGGTTCAATTTCTGGCTTGGGTCACTATGTGGATTTTGCACGTTCTCCCCATGTCTGCGTGAGTTTCCTCTGAGTGCTCTTATTTCTTCACACAGTCCGAGACATGCTATTTAGGTGCATTGGCCATACTAAATTCTCCCAGTATGCCTAAACAGGCACTGGAGTGTGGCAACTGGGGAATTTTCACAGTAACTTCATTACAATGTAAACCTACCCATGATACTAATAAATAAACTTTAAAAGTCAGGACTGCCCAATTTTCCAACAGATGTCAAACTTCTTATCTGCATATGCAAAGGTTAATGCCTATTTGAGGCTTGAGCCTTTGATGCCTGCACAAATATGGCAACTGGTGTAGTCGTAATGAGCATGTGCTTTTTGCCACAAAGATACCTAGTTGCCTAACACCCAAATAATGCCGACTTTATCCCAGAAGATAGTCATGCTGTGGAGATGCCAGCCTTGGACTGGGGTGGGCCCAGTAAGAAGTCTCACAACACCAGGACATTCTCCTGATAAAGCAGCGACACTCCAAAACTCATGCTACCAAATAAACCAGTTGGATTTTAACCTGGTGTTGTGAGACTTATTACTGTGCCCATAAGATAGTGTAAGTGGGAAAAATTAATTTACATTTTAGAAAACAAATTTTTGATATTGGATTTACAACTATATTTGTCAGGCAAAAATTTATTTAATATTTTATCTATAATATGCACTGTTAACATCAGTTATTTTTGTCAGATTTCAGCCATCACATTTAGATGGTTGCTACCCAGTAAAACAGCAACAAAGTAGAATTGAGGCTGGAAATATGTGGATCAACACAGAAATTAATCACTGCCTAATTGGGAGGTCCACCAGTAACAAGTGAAAAATATTGTATATCATTTGTACTTCCTGTCTATTTTCATTCAACTTGCTGCACAATTGCCTTTGCTGGTAATTCTGCTTCTATACCTAGGAGAAAATAGGTATCCATAGGTGTCACACACATGACAGTTTAAAATACTTAATTTTATTTGAACTGTTTTTTCTCTATGGATACTTTTCAATAGTCTATCCCAACCGTATAATTAAGTACCTCCTCCTTCATTAACTCCCAACTGTGCTGAGACCAACCAACAGAATGAACGTGTTAAGAATTTTTCTTAATCTTTGAAGTTATTATTTTAATTTAATTTTTTTTGTTTTTTTAATCCCAATTTTGGAATAATTATCCAGGGTCTATGAATTCAAGATTACACACTACAATCTTCATTGACCTGTTTTGAACCTAGTTCTTCCATCAATTCCCCCTCATGGGGGGGGATGGGGTAGGTTTATGGGTTCAGATACCTTCAAATGTTGATTAAAGAAAAATAAAAAAAAAAGATATTAACATAGATAACTCGATGTTCAAATTTCCATAGCCTTTAAGACTTCTTAGTTGATTTCCAGATAGGCTGTGTGTGGCTCTGGGTGTAAATACTGAAGAAATTTAAGCAACCTTAAGGTATGGGATTTGGTGCCAAGGACAGCTTTGGTGTGAAAATTAATGGAAAAGGAAAAGAGCATGAAACAAGGTTAACTGTGGATGAATTACGTTTAAAACAAACCAAATGTTTTTAAAAAGTGTCTTCCATATTATGGATGTAAATGTTTTCTGTTCAGTTACATCTCATGGAATGTAATGTACTCAAGAAGTTTCTTTCATTGTGACGTCTGTGCATCTCCTTTTTCACAGGATCACACTGAGTGTTCTTACAGTTGATCGCAAAATAAATTAGTTTTGAAGCTTGCCAAAAAATAAAAAATGTATCCCTGAATTAATTGATTTGCATGACTTTTATGTGTCAGTTTCTATTGGCAGCATATTTATGCACGAGTGCTTCCAACTGTTGAGTTGTTCTATCTCAAACAATAAAATAAAATTCCATAATGAAACATTTGCAGTAAAGTCTGGAGTATTCACTCGGGGTAGCGTCTATACTTATGGGACTGTTGTATGTTATTGTCACATGACATTAGTATTGGTCTGAATATGGCATTACTTTAATGTGACTTATCTGCATTCATTTTGTCTATCGATGAATTGAGGCATATTATACAGAAGATACAAGCAATCAGGCTAAATTGATCGGCAGATGCCTGAGTAACAGATTAGTATACCATCAGCTTTGACTACAGATTAAAGCAAATAAATTCTTCCCTCTGAACATGGTCAGTTTCAGCCAGCTCTCATAGAAAAAGGCCCAAAGCACAAAGATGTGGTGAATGTTGTTACTACTGATAGTCCACAAAATAATAGGATTCACATTATTATAGTAGATAGATGTATGAAAAACTTAATGACTAGTATTGACAGCAACATGCACAACAAAATGTTTCAAGTCACCAGTAAGTCCACACATCAGCAACAATATTGTAAACTGATGAGAGCTTCAATGTATTCTGACGTCTCTCTCTTCCAGCAATCTATATTGTTTTTCCTAATATTGCCATGTTTTTAGTAGTTCCTAACATTCCTTTCATGTCACCTGTCAATTACTTTATACATCCTGCTAGATCTGTCAATTCTTAAGCTAAAGAAATTCAATAACTAGCAAGTGTTCTACACTGCTTTGAACATATTACTTTATCACCCGAGACAGAATTATTTTCAACAGATGTCACTTTGCATGCTGGCCTTTGCCTAAAATTGTTTCTGTATCAATACAAATATCTTCAGCTCTGCAGACACTTAACTATATTATTGCTGTTTAGATGAAGCTAAGATGAATAATCTATAAGGGTGCCTGCTGAACTCTGTGTTTCTTTTGGCCACCTACAAGTCTCCCAAGTTTTTTTAAATTAAGTTATGGAATTATGTGCATAACCTATTAGGCCAGCATTTATTGCCATCCTCTTGCAAAAGAGGTAGGTAGCTGCTTTTCTGACTCAGTACAGGTCATGTGGTATACATACATTCATAATGCTGTTAAGGAGCACGTGCCAGGATTTTGATCCAGTGACTGTGAAACCATGGTGATAAATTTCCAAGTCAGGATGGTGGAGTAACTTTAAAGGGAATTTCCAAGTGGTAGTGTTTCCTTGCATTTGCTGCTCTTGTCTTTCTAGAAGTTTGCAGTTGTGGGTTTGGAAGGTTCTGTCTAATGACCTTTGGTGAGTTCCTTTAGGGCATCTTGCAGATGCTGCATATGGCTGCTTATATGTATTGGTGGTGATGGAAGGCACAAATCTTTGTGATTGGAGTAGCAAGTAAGCAGGCCACTTTGTTCTAGATGGTGTCAGTATTGTCAGACGGTACATTAGCTCAGTGGTCAGCGCTGCTACTTCACAGCTCCAGGGTTCGATTCCTGGCTTGGGTTACTGTCTGTGTGGAGTTTGCATGTTCTCCTCATGTCTGCATGGGTTTCCTCCAGGTACTCCGGTTTCCTCCCATAGTTCAAAAATGTGTGGTTTAGGTGGATTGGCCATGCTAAGAAATTGCTCTTTAGTGTCTAGGGATGCATAGGTTAGAGGGATTAGTGGGTATAATATGTAGGGAAATAGGGGTAGGGACTGGGTGGGATTGTGTTCGGTGCAGACTCTTTCTGCACTGTAGGGTTCTATGAGTGTCAAGCTCGAGTATTATTGAAGTTGCACTTACCTAGGCAAGTGGCAAGTATTCCATCACACTTGACTTTTGCCTAGTAAATGCTGGGCAGATTTTCGGGAAATCAGGAGGGGAGTTATTCACAGCTAAATTCCTTACCACTGACCTGCTTTTATAGCCAGGGTATATGGCTAGTCTATGATAACCCCCCAGGATGTTGATAATGGGAGATTCAGTTATGATACTACCTTTGAATGTCAAAGGGCGACACTTATGTTGTCTTCTGTTGGAGATAGTCACTGCCTGGCAGTGTTACTTGCCGTTTATCAGCCCAAATCTGGATTTTGTCCAGGTCTTGTTATATTTTGACATGGACTACTTCAGTAGCTGAGGAGTTACTAATGATGCTGAACATTGCGCAATCAGCAAACATTCCCACTTCTGACCTTAAGGAAGCAACTGAAAATGTTTTTGAGTCTAGGACATACACTGAGGTACTCCTACAGTGATGTCCTGGAATCAAGAAATTGACCTTGAACAATTACAACCATCATTTGTGCTAGGTCTCACTCCAACCATTGGAGAGTACAGTCAAATGCTGCCTTGAACTCATGGGCACTAACTTTCATCTTATCTATGGAGTTCAGCTCCTTTGTTCATGTTTGAACCAAGGCTGAAATTAGTTCAGGAGCTGACTGACCCTGGAGGAACTCGAAAGCTGAATGGGCTACTCCAATTTTCTAAGTTCTATGTATTTTACACTAATGTGCTGGACATCTGTATCTTTGAGGATGGTGATAGTTGTGGAGCCTCTTTCTCCAATAAGTTGTTTAATCATCCATCACCATTCACAACTGGATGTGGCAAGACTGCAGCTTAGATCTGACCTGTTGGTTGTGGGATTGCTTAGCTCTATCAATTGCTGCTTATGCTATTTGGCAAACAAGTTGTTCTGAATTGTAGCTCACCAGGTTGATACCTCATTTTTAGGTATACCCTAGCATGGCCTCCTGCACTCTTCTTTGAACCAGGG
Source organism: Sphyrna mokarran (assembly GCA_024679065.1). Classification (NCBI taxonomy): domain Eukaryota; kingdom Metazoa; phylum Chordata; class Chondrichthyes; order Carcharhiniformes; family Carcharhinidae; genus Sphyrna; species Sphyrna mokarran. The sequence continues at coordinate 22,622,988 of JAGIQG010000018.1, forward strand.
TTGATACCCTGGCTTGATGGTAATGGTTGAGTGAGGGATATGTCAGGCCATGAGGTTACAGATTGTGGTTGAGTACAATTCTGCTGCTGCTGCCACTAATAGCCCACAGCACCTAGTGGATAGCTAGTCTGCTACTTGTTCAAATGTTCTATCCCATTTAGCCTGGCAGTAGTGCCAGAAAACACAATGGCAGGTATCTTCAAAGTAAAGATGTGATTGTCTTCACAAATGCAAGCAAAGGTCATTCCTACTAATACTGCCATGGACAGACACATCTGCAGCACGTAAGTGGTGAGAATGAAGTGAAGTATGTTTTTTATTGGATCCTTCATCACCTGCCACACACCCACTCCAGCAGCTATGTTCTTCAGCACTTAGTCAACAACAGAGCTACCAAACCACTGTTGGTAATGAACATTGAAGTACATTCTGCACCCTTGTCAACCTCAGTGCTTCTTCCAAGTGGTTTCCAACATGGGGGAAGCACTGATGCATCAGTTGTACATGACAATCAGCAGGAGATTTCCTTGCCCATATTTGATCTGGTGCCATGAGATCTCATGGAGCCCAAAGTCAATGTTGAGGACTCCCAAAGCAACTCCCTTTCGACTCCACTCCAATGTGATGCCACCTCAGCTGGGTCTGTCCTAGTGGTGAGACAAGACATACCCAGAAATGGGTCCAAAGACATGTTGGTTAGGTGGATTAGCCATGGTAAAAATGCACAGGATAGTAAGAGTGAAGGGTCTGGTTTGGATGTCCTTCAAAGGGTTTCCACAGACTTGATAGGGCAAATGGCTTCCTTCTACACTGTGGAGGTTCTATGGGGTTGGTGGTGCCTGGCACATTATCTGTAAGTATGATTCCATGAGCGTAACAATATCAGCCTGTTGTTTCGCTACTTTGTCAGATGGCACACCTAAGTATGCATCCCACGTTAAATATCTTTGCAAGGTTGACAAGACAAGACCAAGTTTGCTACATTGATGCAGGGTGACCTAACCAATTTCATTCCTTACAGACTTTCTAAACTGCTCATTAGATCAGTTCCAATTGAAAAGTTAAGAAAGCAAAGAAAAATTAATCATAGTCCCATTTAATTGGCCCGTTAGTGCCAGTTGATGTGGAAATTGGAAATATTGGACCTGCACAATAGTGGGTGCTCCTCCAAGACTGCAGGGGTTGCAACATTTCTGAGCAGAGTAGCTTTACCTGGCATTGACCAGAAATCTATTTGGAGATTGTTGAAACACCTTACAAATAATCCACAGTTCAACAACATATCAAATAATTGATCACATATCTGTGGAAAGGCTATGAGTGAGATGAGCCTACTAGACAGCAGGTTTCCACAACATACAAAGGTATCATAAATTGCAGATAATTATCATCCAATGCACATAGCATCAACTCAATGATGTTCAAGAATAGAATGAAATACTAATAAATCTGCAAATGGCTGAGACTACAAATGTGTACAGAATGTAGATGGGATATTGGGTGATTGGCCTCTTGGTTACTGTAGACTTCAGGTGCTCCTTTGTGATCAAGTTTTGGAGTTGGAAAGGAATTTCACACAATTGGCTGAAGTCTTTGTAACCTCTTGGGTCTAGGTCTTAGTTACCTCTTCCAGGCCTTTACAAGGCTGAAGTTGATTGGTGTGAACTGGGCAGGGTCATAATGCTGAATTGAAACAGATTCAATGGAAGAGCTTGTTTTCCTAGTCATCTATTTCCTATATTCACAGAATTCAATCAATGCAAATCAATTCCCCATATCCTAGCAATGCATAAAATGCAAACCTTTACACTAATCCTATATGCCATAATTATTCAGAGGCAGGGGAAGATTGGATGAGTGACTCTAAGTTTGATTTCTGATCAATGTTGTGATAATTAGCAATAGTACCTTGCATTTATGTAGCACATTTAACAATGTAAAATGGTCCTAGAAGTTTTAAGAAAAAAATTATCCAACAATATTCAATACCTAGCCGCATAAGGAAATATTTGGATTGATGAAGAGAAGTTCTAAGGAGCTGCTTAAAGGAGGAGAGACAGATAGAGAGGTGAAGAGGTTTAGGGATGGAATTCCACAGTTTAAGACTCAGGCAGCTGAAGTATGGCTTTCAAATGTATACCTTTAAATCCAGGATGCACAAGACAGAATTGAAAGTGCACAGATATCTCAGAGATTTTGAGGCTTGAGGATGCCATGAAAGAACTTGAGTTTTAAAATATAAGTAACTGTCATGGTAATGTCCTAACAATGCTATGGGTTGTGAATTTTATACAAAAAAAAAATGTGGCTTTGCGCACATAGATCCAAACTAACAGGTTTATTCTAGCACCCCTTGCCTGTAAAACTGAAATTAAAACAGCAACCTTACACACCCCAACAACAGCACCATCAAGAGCTGAGATCAGCTCTTAAAGCAATCAAGCAATCGTTTAAACATATAACATTTCTCTCCTTTTACCTCTGTGGTCATGACAACAAATCACAACTATATGTTATTATATACAAGACCAATAATACTCTAGACACAGTACTATGCATCCTAAATCATTATACACAGTCAGTAAGAATATCAATCAGGAGGACATCTAATCTTCTTAGGTTATATATGACATTCTGGAATATGGCTGTTCTTGACCCTAGAAGTATGATTTGGAACTTCAGAAGACACTTCTTCTCTTAGAACTAATTCTACATCACTCTCACATGGTATAGTAGCTGAGAACATAATGCAACTCAGATTCAACTAAGACTTGTCTAGTAATATTCACAACATTAAGGACTAAAAAAGTTGGTACTTCGAGAGATGATTCTGGGAAATAACTTTGAGGTGGTAACAATTGGTTAGCTAATTCATTTTCAGTTTAAATCATGTAAGAAATTAGATCTGTTTCGGCTAAAAGTATAAGTGGTAGCCATTTCTCAGTCATGGCATAATTACATACTAACACTCAATCTCCTTATTGAAATGAATATTGTTTTGCTCTCGCTTCTCTAGCAAATTAAGATTGTTGTTGATGTTCTACTATTTCTGAACTTTCTGGAGGTAATGACATATCAAATGTAATTCTCAACTTTCTTAGTCAAATGGATTATAACACAGGTGAACTCTGGTTAGTCACGTGAGTAATGTTTCTGTAAGATGCCAAAAAGTTATTCACATGATGTGATAATGAATCTTATTCCTTTGAAGCTTTTAAAGAATGTCTCAAGGCTTGTACAAATCTTTCAGCTAATCCACTAGTTGATGGATAAAGTGCCGATTTTATATGCTGTATACAATCCTCAAACTTTTGTGAAATAAACATTATTACTTACAATTATTATTAGCTGTTGCTAGTTATAATTTGTTCTAGTTTACCAGATCTTGCAAAAAAATTTAAGTTGTTCAATGGTTTGTTCAGTTGTAGTAGATCTCATGATAATTTTTGATCACTTTGAGTGTGCATCAATTATAATGAAGAATATGCAATCCTCAAACGGACCAACAAAATCTACATGAAAACAGCCAAGACATTTTAGGTCACTCTCAAGGATGTAGAGGAGACAATGAGGATGTATTTCTTATTTGCACACAGGAATAATACTGCCCACTTTTTCTTCACTCTGAGCACTCAGATCCGGCCATCAAAAACAATTATCTGCTAATTTCTTCATCTGGACTAAACTAGGATGTCTTTCATGTAGTAGTTCAAGAACTTTTCCATGCAGACTAGGAGAAATGAACACTTGGATTTTCACCACTAGATACCCACTTTGAACTGTCAACTCAAGCTTTCTTGAACTTATGGTTTCAAATCAGGATATGGACAATGCATTCCAGCTAACATTCCTTTCAAAACCATATCCATCAGTTTCTCCATGGTGGGATCATTTCTAGTATGTCTTGAAACTTATGAAACTGTCACAGGCAAATGATGTATTGAAAAATAAATATTAGCAAAACTAGATGGTGTCATTTGCTCAATAGGTTAAAGTAAGTGTGAAAATGCATCAGCATTAGCATGGCTCTCTACTGATTTTACATTGTATGAATATGCCAATAAGATCAATGACCATCTTTGCAATCAACTAGCAGCTAACGATGGTATGCTTTTACACGGCCCAAAAAATAATTAAGGGTTTGATGATTGGTCAATGATGTAAAATGGCAACCATATAACTAATGATGAAACATTTGTATGCCAAAAACTTTACTCAATGTATTTTTTTCTAACTGAACAGTTAAATTCAGCACTAGTCATGCAACACAAAGCAAAAATTATTGATCATTCTTCTCCCAAAGCTATAATACGTGAAACTATTGCCCCTACTTCATAAGGTAAAGTGTCTTCGACAAGCAGTAATGTAGCTTTTTGACTAAAATGAACAACTACTTCAGACTTCTGCAAAGCATCTTTGACATCCTTGAATGCTTTCCCATATTCTGTTGTCTAGTCCATCACATAACACTTTATATAATGGCTTCAATAACGTAGCTACGTTGGAAACAACTTTACCATAATAATTTACTAATTCGAAGAAGGACCTCAATTGTGTCATGTTCATCAGACATGATACTTCAAAAATAGCTTCCATCTTTTTAGGTGCTTTTTGTACATCTTTACTACCAATAACATGATCCAAATACTGGACTGACATGGGGAAAAAGTCACTTTTCATTCTTGATACATATACGTATATTTGAGGATGTTCCAATATTGTTTCTAAATTATTCAAGTATTCCTGTTCACTGGACCCTGTAATTAGCGCATCATCCAGGTAACAATGTATACCAGAGAGACCACTTAAAATCTGATTTATCAATCTTTGGAATAGAGCTGATGCAGATGTTATTCCAAAAGGTAATCTTTTATAATGAAAAACACCTTTATAAGTAACAATGGTTTTGATCCAGCAGCTACATTCACCTATAAATATGCTTGTGAAAAATCAATCTTGCTGAATTTCTGCCCACCTGATAATCCAGTAAACAAATCTTCAATTGAAGGAAGGATACATTGATCAGCACACGGCACTAGATTTATGATTATCTCAAAACCACCATAATGCACTCTGAACCATTTGGTTTCATGGCAGGTACAATGGAGGTAAGTCCAGTCACTCATCATAATGGATCTAATACACCAGTGCTAACAAGTTATACTAATTCATCTTTGACCTTGGGATGAATTGTATTTGGTACTACCGCTGCTTTGAGACCTTCTTGATTCAATAATAAGCTTTATCTTGAGGTTTACATGAATTCTATAGTCTGATAGTATTCATAAAGACACCAAAGTGTGATGGTTAAAAGGGCTGAGTCTATATCAGGCTAAGAACTGTGGGAACAGCAAAGAATAGGACATACAGCTATGAAACAAACACAGGAATTGATTGGACAGTGATTGTTTCTATGCTTTGAACAGTATGTCTAAGAGAATTATGACTCACTGACAGAGGAATGATGCTCAGTATTTATGAACAAAAAGACAGTGGTTGATTAGTGCCTATCCTTGAGATATGTGACTGAAAGCATGATCAGTACCAGCAGGATTTCAACAACAGACATCAGGAGCATAACCTAGAATTAACTACTGTAGAAGGAGCAGCTGGACATCAGGTTTGTGACTGAGGTTTGGTTCCAATGTATCTATCAACTGGAGTCTGATGAGTTCATCTCTCCACAAGTAGTATCTCCAAATTCAAGTTGTGAGTTTGGACATTTTGTGAAGTTTTGGTATCTTTTGAATACTAGTGTGTTTAACAGAATAGGTCAAATTTGAGTTGCTTTGTATGTAACAAAGTAAGTCAGAGGGTAGTTACTTTGTTGCCTGCTGTAATTTTGTGGCAACCTAATAGATTATAATAGAGATTTGTTGTTCAATAACTCAAGAATTTGATTGCCTTTGTCCAGGATGAAAACTGACTGGAGTTGGAGGGCAACAACTCCCTTCAATGAGTCAAATGGCTCTTTGAATACATGTTTGTGTCAATCTAAAAGGTAGCTCTGTTTTGACATCAACAAGTCTGTTGATAATACTCTAGTCAAGATTTATCTTCTCCATCCATGATCTCTCAAATAAAGCTGGAAAATTAATACAGACTACACAGGCAATTCTGTTGTTAGTCCACTTGACTCTATGTTGACCACGATGGCACATTCTCTTCTGTGTATGTCTTTAAAACATCAGTTGGTTTTAAAGGAAGGTGCTTCAGCTTTTGCTGGTATGTAATCTCAGGAATAAAGATACAGCAGCACTGGTATCAACTTCCATCTTGATATGTTATCCACTTAATTTTGGAATTGCCTGTAAGCTATGTGGCTCACCCTACATGGACAAAACGTTCAGTTGGAATTCATCATTACATTTCTGGACATTTTCTTTTCTTCACATTCTTTTCTTCACAGCTGGAATTCTTTACTTTCGTGCTGTAAATTATTTTGTAGAATGCAACTTGTTCTTCTTAAAGGTGCCCAGATTCTTCTTCTGAATATTCTTCTCAGGGGAAGTTGTCTAGCCCAACAAACTTTTCCAACATGACCTCTTTTACCACAATTCCCCTGCATTGCTCCAACATTCACTCACTGACCCATTTTGGCATCTAATGACATTCTTGTTGTCGTTTTGATTTCTTATGGGTAGTTCCCAACTTGTGGCTCTTTATTCCTGCACCAAATTGTGAAGTCTTTTTAGCAGCCAGTTCCATCACCCCTGCAATTTCTACTGCCTTATTTAAAGTTAAATCATTCAGTAAGCAATCTTCTTTGGACAACCTCATTTTGGAGACCACAAACAGACAATCTCAAAAGAATTTTCAAATGACTTACCAGACAGAGGTTGGCACAACATTGTTTAAGGTTTCCACAAACATTGCAATGCTTTCATTTTCTATTTGATTCCTTTAGTGGAACTTGAACTGTTCCATGAAGATCAATGGCTTTCTAAAGTTATACTCAAGATTTTTGTCAAGTCATTGTAAGTTTTGGTTCCTGATTTGCTGGATGAACTAAGTATTGGAGTAAATTGAAGGTTTTACTTCCTATTGAACCGAGAAAAAAGCTGTTATGAGTAACTTGTCTGCAATTTCATTCACTTGCACAAAGTACTAAAAATGCAGAGAAATGCCATGATTATTTGTTTGGAAATCTACAGAAGAGCAGTGGCAGTATTCAAAAATGAAATGGGGAGGTTACAGGCTCAACAAGTTCTGCCTATCGTAATAGGAAGGTGTAACCAGAGAACCATAGATGATCAGAGGTATTCAGGATACAATGAGAAGGAAAAAAAAAAGAGGCTTTTAACAAGCATAAGGGGAGTAAGTCTGCAGAGAGATTAGTGGAGTACAGGGAGTGTAGGATGGAGCTTAAAAAATCAATGAGAAAATCCTGGTTGGTAAAAATAGGGAAAATCCTAAGATATTCAATGGATATACCAATGGGAAAGGGATAACCAGAGAAAGAGTAAGGCCCATGAGGGAAATCTATGGGTGGAGGCAGAGGATACTGTTAGAGTGTTAACCAAATATTGCACATTTGATTTTACTCGTGAGTTGTGGATCTTGGAGAGAGAGACTGTGAGATTCTAGAGAAAATTATCAGGAGTGACAGGTGGTATAAAAGGTGGACAGATCTGCAGGTCCAGATGAATTGTGTCCCAGGCTGTTGTGGGAGGTGAAGGAGGAAATTGCAGGGGTTCTGACCTAAATTTTTAATTCCTCCCTGGCCATCGAGGTGGTGCCAGAGGACTGGAGAACAGCTGGTGTGGTCCCACAATTTAAGAAATTTTGTAAAGACAAGCCAGGGAATGACAGACTAGTAAGTCTCACATCTGTGCTTGGGAAATTACCGGGGAAAATTCTGTAGGAGAGAATCTATCTCCATTTGGAGAGACAAAGTTTGATCAGGGAGAGTCAGCATAGTTTTGTCAGAGGGAGGTCATGCCTAACAAATTTGATTGAATTTTTTGAGCATGTAACCAAACGTGTGGATAAGGATACTAAGAACAAAGAACAAAACAGCACGGGAAACAGGCCCTTCGGCCCAACGAGCCCGCACCACCACCCCAATGTTCCCATCTCTACCTGTGATCCCTATTTTAAACTGATTTAAAATAGGGATCGTGAGCCTTGGGAGTCCCTGGGAAGTGTGTAAATAGATGATGATATTGATGTACTTGTTTTTATCCTACAGGTGCTTTGGTCCACCTTGTTGTCTAACAAGGGGCATACACGCGATGGGTCGTGAGAGGACTGCTTTTGGATTTTTTGAGAGTATCCTAGTGCTTCACGTCGTTAGTGTATGCTTGACCAGGACCATTTGATGGGCAACACGACAGCTCAGTGACTGTCGCTGTGCTGTGCAGATACATGGAATTGGGCCTGTGTCTGTGGGAGTTTGTGCATTCTCCCCGTGCTTGCGTGGGTTTTCTCCGGGAGCTCCGGTTTCCTCCCACATCCCAAAGATGTGCCCTTAGGCTAATTGGCAAAACAAATTCTCCCTAAATAGTCTCAAATTTGGTTTTTAATCCATAGATCTATAAATATGGACAGGGATCACGGGTGCTGTTTCCGGTGCTGTTTTGTTCTTTGTTTTATCCATCTAGCTACCTGTCCTTGTATCCCATGAGCCTTGACCTTCTCAACTAACCTCCCATGAGGGACTTTGTCAAACACCTTACTGAAATCCATATAGACGACATCAACGGCTCACCCTTCGTCCACTGTTTTCGTCACCTCCTCAAAAAATACTACCAGATTTGTAAGGCACAACCTCCCGTTAACAAATCCATGCTGCGTATCCCTAATCAGATCACAATGCTCTAAGTGCCTACACATCCTATCTCTAAGAATCCCCTCCAACAGTTTCCCTACCACTGACGTCAAACTCACCGGCCTATAATTCCCAGGATTATCCCTACTACCCTTTTTAAACAACGGTACAGCATTAGCTATTCTCCAGTCCTCTGGGACCTCACCTGTGTCCAAAGAAGAGACAAAGATTTGCATCAGAGGCCCAGCAATTTCACCTCACACCTTCCTAAGCAGCCTGGGATAAATGCCATCAGGCCCCGGAGATTTATCAGTTTTAATGCTACCTAGAAGCTCTAACACTTCCTCCCTCGATATGGATATTTCCCTCAACTGGTCCACAGCTCCCTCAGAGACAGGAGCTGTCAACAAGCCCCTCTCCTTCGTGAATACCAACACAAAGTATTCATTCAGGATCTCTGCCATTCCCTCGGGCTCTAAGCACAGTTTCCCTCCTCTGTCCCTAAGAGGTCCGATTTTTTCTCTAACCACCCTTTTATTCCTAACATAGGAATAAAAAGCCTTTGGATTTTCCTTAATCCTATCCACCAAAATCATTTCATGCCCCCTTTTTGCCCTTCTAACTCCCTGTTTGAGCTCCCTCCTACTCTCTCTATATTCCTCCAATGCTGTCTCCGTTCCCAGCTGCTTTGACCTATCATACGCCTCTCTTTTCTTCCTAACCAAGTCCTCAATATCTCTAGTAATCCACGGCTCTCTAATTCTACCTTTCCCATCTTCCCTCTTAGCTGGCACATATCTATCTTTCAACATTTTCAGTATTCCCTTGAAAGAGTCCCACATGCCTAGCATGGACTTACCCTCGAACAACTGTTCCCAATCAGTTTCCACAAGTTCCTGCCTACTCCAACCGTAGTTAGCCTTCCCCCAATTCAGCACCCCGCCCCTAGGGCAACAAGCATCCTTTTCCATGGTAGTGACTGGAGGCCGGTGACAAGTGGCGTACCACAGGGATCCATGCTGGGCCACCTATTTTTCATCATTTATACGAATGACATAATGACTATGAGGGTTTTAGGATCAGTAAGCTTGTTGATGACACAATGATTGGCCGGATGGTTAATATGAGGTTGTATGTCTTGAATTACAGAAAGATATAGATGAGATAGTCAAATGGGCAGATAAGTGACAGATGGAATTTAATCCTGAAAAGTGTAAGGTGAGGCACTTTGGAAGGAATAATTTGACAAGGAAGTATACGATGAAAGGTCTAACACTGAATAAGGGGACCTTGGCATATTTGTTCATAGATCTCTAAAGATGGAAAGACAGGTAAATAAAGTGTAAAAAAAGGCAAATAGCACACTCACTTTATCAATCAGGGTATAGATTACAAAAGAGGAGAGGCCACAGGTGGAGTATTGTGTGCAGCTCTGGTCACCACATTGTAGAAAGGATGTGAACACACTGGATGGAGGAGATTTATCAGGATGTTGCCTGGAATGGAACATGTAAGTTATGAAGAGAGGTTGGGTAAACTTAGGTTGTTTTTGTTGGAGCAGAGAAGACTGAGGGGCAATCTGACTGAGGTGTTCAAGATACTGAGGGGAATGGACAGAGTGGATAGGGAGCAGCTGTTCTCCATAGTTAAAGGGTCAGTTACAAGAGGACACAAGTTAAAATTGAGGGGTGGGAGGTTTAAGGAGGGATTTGAGGAAAACTTTTTTTTCCTCAGAGGGTGATGACAGTCTGGAATGCACAGCCTGGGAGGATGGAGGAGAAGGGATGCCTCACATTCTTTAAAAAGTGGATGAGTATTTGGCACGTCATAACATTCAAGGCTACGAGCCAAGTGCTGGCAAGTGGGATTAGCTGGGCAGGTTAGGGCATTTCATGCATCGGAGCAAACTCAATGGGTCAAAGGGCCTGTTCTGCGCTGTAGTATCGCGAGATTCTGTGATTCATTTTTTCATTGAAAGAGGTCATGGATTCTAATTGACCCACCATTTCTCTTGCAGGCACGAGTGACTCGAGACTGCTCAGTAACTTTTTTAACCATCTTTTCAGTACTTCCCTTTTTACCCTGCAGACTACTGATATGATATATTATTTTTCAAACAGCCCCACCATGCAGCAGAATCTCTCTTCTTTTTAAATATTCCAGATATTGCCAGAATCTCACCCTACTCTAATTGGAAAAAAGACCCTCTTTTAATACACAGGGAGCTTTTTTCTTACTTGGGCTTCCTTTACTGGGATGCCAATCTTTAATCCTGTTATTCCTTTTTTCCCCCCAGGCTTCTAACATTTGTAGCACAAGAACAATACTTTTTTTGTTTTTTCTTAGAATCTTTTCTTGATGTTCTCAACAAAACAATCCCAGCTCATCATCAATTTTCTTTATGTAATGTCCTAACTATATTAGCAATTGTGGGTTTTGTACCAAAAAAGTGGTTTTACACAGATTCAAAATAACAACAACAGATTTATTCTAGGACCTCTTGCCTGTACAGAATACAAATCTAAGCTAAAACAGCAACACCTTAATGACATCACCATCAAATTATGTAATCAGCTCTTAAAGCAGCCATGCAATAATTTAAATATATAGCAGTTGTTTAGCCGGGAACCAACATAGGTATGCCAGCACAGGGCTAATGGTAAACGGGACTTTGTGATCTATTCCAGAAAGTGACTTGGTCAAAGATCAAATTGAAGCCAATCTTTACAAACTTTTAGAAAAATTGATTTACAGAGTTACACATTACAAGTATGCATTTTCTAACCCAATCATCAGAAATTCAGGCTGGGTCTATTGTTAGAGGCACAAATGGCATACCAGTTAATCACCTGTATACAATTGAACACAATTAATATTTGATGCAAATTAGGCAGCAAAACTTTGGATCATTTCATGTTTATGGAAGGTGGAAGCCGAGAGGTCAGCTAGGAGCAGAACACCATTATAATAAAGCGAGAATGTAAATTAACTTCATCATGGCCTATACAATCAACACGTTGGAACAGCAGTTCCAATGCTCGTCAGATAGGAGATAACTGATGGTATACTCTGGCCAACATTTCAAAATTTGCAGTTTTTGTTCTATTTTGTACAACCTCACCATGTAGAATTGAGTTTTCAAACAGCAGAAAAACAAAAAGGTTCAGTAGCTAACACTAGAAGAGAACAATGATAATCATTAGGCTTGACTGATTATTTGGGTGGTGAATCTCATCTGCAGACAGGAAAATCAGGTTTCACCAAAAACCCATTTATCCTGGTGTCCAAACATCTCAAATGCACAAATAGTCCCAACAATCTGTGAACAGCTATGGTGACTCAATAAACAGAGTGCTTACCATTATCCATGTTTATATTTTTGTGTCTCATAATGCTCTTATTCTCAATCATTTAAGTCCTCATATTTTAGAGCATTCTCATTGCCAAGTTATTTTTGAGAGCAACTACCTTATCTTCAGGTTTAGATAAACTTTTGGTAACGCCCTAGATTTTGAACATTAAACTCTACCCTCAAGTACTAGCCTTATCTCGTCTTTCCAACCTTCCAAAGCTGTAGTGCATTTTTAAAACTTGTTTTAAGGTTTTAAATTTATTTTGTAAGATATGAACAAGCAAATGACAGCATGGAAACCTGTGCTCTAGCAGTATGCTTGGAAGAGCTGTTGGAATTTTGGATTGGAAATCCCTGCATAACCTTTTATTTGGAAACTACCAACAAACACACAAACCCTATTCTGATCTCTACTTACACGTTTATTGTAGACATCATTCCTTTAACCAAATAAAATAATACAATGATTGAAACTGATGCTTCAGAAATAATTTTTAAATAATATGTAATGTTTATTCCTTCGAATTTCTTGTACTATGTAAAACTAAACAAGTTTCTTGGAAATTGGAATCCATTCAAATCTATCAGATTGTTATATGCAAGAAAAAGGTTAGCAGGACTCTCTGGATCTTGAGTACCTCCTCAAACAAATTGTATTTTAAACTTAGCAGTCATATAAACATTGAACTAATTACATAACTTTGAATTATTCTCTTCATAAAATAAATGACAAAATTTACCACGTTCTATCAAAATGATTTTACCATGAGTTTTCAAACTAGAATTATTTTTTGAAAACTGTTTCATTGTCATTTTCCTTGACTGTTCTCCCCCAGCAATCGTTATCACTTTGGTAAAAGTCCTGTTTACATGAGGCATTCCAGTCTCCCGAAGTTACTTCAGCTGAATGGAGGAAGCCATGCATAATTTCCTGGTGTTTAAAAATGATTTATATTTATATAATATTTCAGCTATATGTCTCCAAATACTTTACAGCCAATTAAGTACTTTTTGATTTGTAGTCATTGATGTAAAGTGAGAAACACAGCAGCCAATTTGCACTCTGCAAACTTGCACAAATAGCAATGTGATAATGACCAGATAATCTGTTTCTTTGTGATGTTGATTAATGGATAAATATTAGCCAGGAAAGCAGGGATATCTCCCTTACTCATCTCCAAAATAGTACCACAGGATCTTTTACACCCACTGAATAGGTCGACGGGCCCTCGGTTAACATTTCATTTGAAAGGTGGCATGTCAAACAGTGGAGCACTCTCTGTATTGCACTGGAGGGTCAGCCTTTAGTTTTGTTCTCAGGTTTATGTTTGAGGTGTATTTAAGAAACAGGCACTACATAGAACCAAAACAAAATGCATCAGTTTTGTCAAAATCTGTCTTTCAACCCCAACTATCTATAAGACATTTCTCTATTTGGAGATCAGATTTTCTCCATGTTCACCTCCCGAAGAGTAAGTAAACCAAGAGACTACACGGCAATATAAGTTGTATGCAGCGCACTGCTTCAAAGAACTGAATACCCTTTTCTTATTCTGTCAGCATCTTCTGGATATTAATGAGAATCTCTTTAGCCTTCCTTGAAGTGTTCTCTCCCGTCAACGTGATGCAAGTGATTAAGACACAGATTCTGAGAGCAAAGACTATTCAAAAGAGGAGATAGTGTTCAAGAACAATAATACCATCCAGAGCCAACAGAACTCCTCATTAAAGTTCCATTCAACCATTGAGAGTAATGCAGCCAAGTGACCTTTAAGGAAGGAGGTCCCCAGAGTTTCAATTCATTTTGTGGTGATATTCTACTGCTTTCCTTTTGCTTAAATCCACTTTCGTGCAAAAGAATTTCAAGCAAATCAATTGAAATGCAGAAGATGGGTTAAGGAGAAATGCATAAAGCAGGAGAGGCACTGGTTCCAGGAGATAACCTGCCTGCACTCCAGAAACGATGCAATCAGTTGAGCTTATTGCTACAGGGATAGCAGTGGAATCAGACGAATGGCAGTCATGCGGGCAAATTAAACTTTCCAAAATTTTCAATTTCTAATTCAAAACAATTGGAAAATGAATAATATTTGCTCAATTCCTAAAATCTAATTACCATTTAGATAATAGCCAAAAGTTATACAGGTACTACAAGTACATTATCAGCAGTTAATTAAAAGCATGATTATCTAGATCATAGGCATCAACTATGGCTTGGAGACAGATTTCTGATCTCTGTGTTAGAAGATTGTAGATTCAAATCCTGTGGACACAATTCTGTCTACTTTAGGATACAGATGGAAAAGGATGCTTGTTGGACTAGGGGCAGGATGCTGAATTGGGGGAAGGCTAACTACAGTCGGATTAGGCAGGAACTTATGGAAACTGATTGGGAACGGTTGTTCGAGGCATGTGGGACTCTTTCAAGGGAATGCTGAAAATGTTGCAAGATAGATATGTGCCAGCTAAGAGGAAAAATAGGATTAGAGAGCTGTGGATTACTAGGGATATTGAGGACTTGATTAGGAAGAAAAGAGCAGTGAATGATAGGTCAAAGCAGCTGGGAATGGAGACAGCGTTGGAGGAATGTAGAGAGAGTAGGAGGGAGCTCAAACAGGGAGTTCAAAGGGCAAAAAGGGGGCATTAAATGATTTTGGTGGATAGGATTAAGGAAAATCCAAAGGCTTTTTACTCCTATGTTAGGAATAAAAGGTGGTTAGAGGAAAAATCGGACCTCTTAGGGACAGAGGAGGGGAACTGTGCTTAGAGCCTGAGGGAATGGAGGAAATCCTGAATGAACACTTTGCGTCGGTATTCACAAAGGAGAGGGGCTTGTTGACAGCTCCTGTCTCTGAGGGAGCTGTGGACCAGTTGAAGGAAATATCCATACCGAGGGAGGAAGTGTTAGAGCTTCTAGGTAGCATTAAAACTGATAAATCTCCAGGGCCTGATGGCATTTATCCCAGGCTGCTTAGGGAGGTGCGAAGTGAAATTGCTGGGCCTCTGACGCAAATCTTTGTCTCTTCCTTGGACACAGGTGAGGTCCCAGAGGACTGGAGAATAGCTAATGTTGTACCGTTGTTTAAAAAGGGTAGTAGGGATAACCCTGGGAATTTCAGGGCGGTGAGTTTGACGTCAGTGGTAGGGAAGCTGTTGGAGGGGATTCTTAGAGATAGGATGTGTAGGCACTTAGAGCGTTACGGTCTGATTAGGGATACGCAGCATGGATTTGTTAAGGGGAGGTCGTGCCTTACAAATCTGGTAGAATCTTTTGAGGAGGTGACGAAAACAGTGGACGAAGGGTGAGCCGTTGATGTCGTCTATATGGATTTTAGTAAGGCATTTGACAAAGTCCCTCATGGGAGGTTAGTTGAGAAGGTCAAGGCTCACGGCATACAAGGACAGGTAGCTAGATGGATAAGTAACTGGCTTTGTAATAGGAGGCAGAGAGAAATAATGGAAGGGTGTTTTTCTAGCTGGAGGTCGGTCACAAGTGGGCTCCGTACTGGGACCTCTTCTGTGTGTAATATATATAAATGATTTGGAAGAGGGAGTAAGTGGAGTGATCAGCAAGTTTGCAGATGATAGAAAGATGGCTGGACTTGCAGACAGTGAGAAGAATTGTCAGGCGATGCAGCAGGACATAGATAGGCTGGTAGCTTGGGCAGATAGATGGCAGATGGAATTCAATCCTGATAAATGTAAGGTGATGCATTTCCGGAGAAAGAATGTAGAGGGGAGGTATATGATAAAGGGTAGACCTATTAAGGGTATAGAAACACAGAGGGACCTGGGAGTGCAGGTGAACAAGTCTCTGAAGGTGGTAGAGCAAGCGGAGAAGGTTGTGAAGAAAGCATATGGTATGCTAGCCTTTATAGGAAGCGGTATAGAGTACAAGAGTTGGCCTTTAATGTTGAAGTTGTATAAAATGTTGGTCAGACCTCATTTGGAATACTGCGTCCAGTTCTGGTCGCCCTACTACCGGAAGAACGTGGAGACTCTGGAGAGAGTGCAGAGGAGGTTTACCAGGATGCTGCCTGGTATGGAAGGTCTGAGTTACAAGGAGAGGTTAGGCAAACTGGGACTGTTTTCCTTAGAAAGACGTAGACTTAGAGGAGATTTAATAGAAGTGTACAAGATTATGAGGGGTATAGATAGAGTAAACAGGGTTAAGCTTTTTCCTAGGATGGACTCAAACAGCACGAGGGGTCACGGGCTTAGGATGAGGGGGGGTAAGGTATAATTTGGATGCTAGAGTGAGTTTTTTTTTCACACAGCGGGTGGTGGGAGCATGGAATGCACTGCCAAGTAAAATGGTGGAGACAGGTACTCTGGAGTTATTTAAGAAGTACTTAGATGGGCACATGAACAGAATGGGAATGGAGGGGTATAGAAAACTGATTTAAAATAGGGATCATGAGCCTTAGGAGTCGTTGGGAAGTGTGTAAATAGATGATGATATTGATGTACTTGTTTTTATCCTACAGGTGCTTTGGTCCACCTTGTTGTCTAACAAGGGGCATACAGTAAGAGTGTAGATGATGTGGAGTTGCTGGTGTTGGACTGGGGTAGGCACAGTAAGTAGTCTCACACAACAACAGGTCCAACAGGTTGATCTGGTAGCATGAGCTTTCGGAACATTGCTTCTTTATCAGGTGAGTGTGTGATGAAGGAACAGTGTTCACCAGTTTGAAGAAGCAGTGCTCTGAAAGCTCATACTATCAAATAAACTTTATTTATTGGACTTTAAGTAGTTTCAAAACATCAGGTTAAAGTAGTATACAATGCTCCCTACATGAAACACCAGTTCAAATTCTATCACAACAGCTGGGAAATATAAATACAGTTCATTAAATAACTCTGACATAAAAAGCTAGGATCAGTAAAGGTGACCATGGAAATACCACTTTGTCATCTGCTTCACTAACGTTTTGCAAGGAAAGAAATCTACCATCCTTACTGGATCTGGCAAGTTTGATTCTAGACCACTGCAGTACAGTGGACTCATACTTCTGAAATAAACTAACAACTCAGTTGTACAAAACTGCTATGAAAAAGCATACAAAGAATAAAACTTGACAGATCACTCAGCATTGACTTAGATATGGCAAAGGCACATCCTTCGCAGCTCAGTAAAATCCACTTCCCCAACATCTGAAAATTAGTGACAAAATTTGGAGAATTTTTCCATGCAGTGGTCAATAAAACACATGGCATAAATCATACTCATCGAATCATATCTTTCAGTCAATGTCCCAGACGCTTCCATCACAATCGCTGTGTAGGTTCTACTCGACCCATTGGACAGTCTTACCAGAAGTGGTGGCACACTAATACATAAGAAATGGTCCTGGGAATCCATAATCTTAGTTCCAGATCTCATGAAGTCTTACAGTACTACCACTTACAACCTACTCGAGCCCATCCCCTCTACCCTCTTTGTTAATGAATTAATACTTCTACATTTGAATGCCATTTGGAAGAGATGTGGAATTTGGCAAGAACGTTATTGATGGAACTGGCTGAGTCCTGAAACATGCATCTGTCAAGCTAAGCTTGTGGCAAGTGATGAGAGAACTACCAAGACACAAAACTTATTTAACATTTTTTTCCACCAATCTACCTGTCATAAATGCATCTGTCCATGAAAGTAATGATATAGATGAGCACCATACAGACCTTGAAGTTCCACCTTCCATCTTCTGGGGGAAGGGGGGGCAGTAACATTACTGTGATAAATGGGCCAAACACAATCACAGATCTAGCAGTGCAAAATTGGCCATTTATGAAGGGCTGTGGGTAACCAGCAGAAGCAGATTTGTATTCAATTAGAATCTCATAGCCTGGTAAATCCCTCAATCTATCATCAGCAATCCAAAGGGCCAACCCTGGTTCAGTGAAGAATGTAGAAAAGCATTCAAGGAACAGCACTCAGTGTTGTTCAATTTTTGAAGCTACAACTACATGCATGTTAAGCAGTGGAAGCATCATGCTTAAGCTAAGACAGAGCTAAACGATCCCAGAACCAATTGGTCAGATCAAAGCTCTACAGTTCTGCTACAGTCATGAATGAGGATGAACAACAATGGGAGGAGGAGCCCCATAAACACCCCATTTTCAATAATTGGCACAAATGAAACATTTTCAGCCATTCTCAAACAGAAATGCTAAGTGGATGAATCACTGCAACCTCTTCACAAGGTTCCCAAAATCACAGATACCAGTTGCAATTTAATTCTTTTGATAGTAAGAAAAAGCTAAGCACAGTGGATGCAGAAAATATCTAATAACATCTCAAATTTACTGCTGATAAATTGTACTTCAGAATTAGCCAAATCTCTAGCCACATTTTCTCAGTACAATCACAGCACTAAATCAACTCAATCCAAAATGTACAATTGCCCAGTTGTGTTATATTGACAAAGAATATTGCAAATCCAATCCAGCAAATTACCTAAGCCTACTCTCTAAAATTAGCAAAGTGATGGCGGGTATCATCGACAGTGTATAAAGCAGCACATATTCACCAAGAATCTGCTCACTGGAGCTCAGTTTGAATTTTGCCATGACCACTTGCTTACAGATCCCATTACAGCCTTGATCCAATCAAGGACAAAAGAGCTGAGAATTCTAGCAATGAGGTGAGGCTCACTGCCCTTGATTTCAAAGAGAATTTGACTGAGCGAAACAATGGTGGCCTTAGTAAAATTGAAATAAGTGAGAATCAGGGATCAAGTCTCCAGTGGTTGGAACCATATCTAGCAAAGGGAAATGATTATGGTTGTTGGGGCAGCTAATCATCCCAGCCCCAGGACATTACTGCAAGAGTTCCTCAGAGCAATGACCTAGTTCCAACTATCTCCAGCTGCTTCATCAAAATTCTCTCCAACATAAGATCTGAAGTGCGGATGTAAACGGAAATGTATTCAGTTCCTTCACAACTTTTCAGATACTGAAACAATCTATGCCTGCATACAATAAGATAACATTCAGGCTTGGGCTGATAAGTGACAGATAACAACATATTCACCACGCACCTGCCAGATAATTGCCGTTTTGAACAAGAGAAAATCCGGTCCCATCCACTTGATTGACAAGTGTCAATCCCTACTTCAAATTCTTAGGTGATTACCCCTGACCAAAACTTAACTGGACTCACCATACCAGTACCACAGCAACAAGACCAGGTCAGAAGTTGGGAATTCTGCAGCAAATAACCCAATTCTAGATCCCTCAAAGTCTGTTCGATATACGGAGTCAAGAGTAGATAAAATACTCCTCATTTGCTCCAACAAATGTTGGAGCTGGATTGGATAATAAGATAGGAAAAACTTAGCACCATCCAGAACAAACCAGCCAACTTGATCATCATCCCATTCACCACATTATACTTTCATACACCAGGCACTGAAATAACTAATCGAGCTTTTTTCCAGCCAGTACCTTCCAAACCTGAGACTGCAGCCACTGAGAACAGGAGCAACAGATATATAAGAACACCAGATCCTGCAGGTTCCTCTCCAAGCCACACACCATCTCGACTGTTCCTCCTCTGTGGCTGGATCTAAATCCTGGGATTTCCTCCTAACAGGCTCTGGTGGATTACAGCAGTTCAAGAAGACGGCATGGATGGCACAGTAGCACGGTGGTTAGCACTGCTGCTTTACAGCTCCAGGGACCCAGGTTCAATTCCCAGCTTTGGTCACAGTCTGTGTGGAGTTTGCACATTCTCCACATGTCTATGTGGGTTTCCCCTGGCTGCTCTAGTTTCCTCCCACAGTCCAAAGATGTGCAGGTTAGGTGCTAAAAATTGCCCCTTAGTGTCCTGAGATGTATAGGTTAGAGGGATCAGTGGGTAAATATGTAGGGATATAAGGGTGGGATTGTGGCCGGTGCAGACTCGATAGGCCAAACGGCGTCTTTCTGCACTGTTACCAACCTTGTCGGGTTTCTACATCTATGACAGCTCACACCAGTCTCAGGGGTACCTAGGGAGGGGCAACTATGAAGCTTTATTCTGGAATTTTCCTCTTCTCTTTGGAAGTCACTGGGATTGCTAATCTGCTTTTCACGTTGGGGTTGATCCATTTATTTTAAAAATTGGCTAATACTGTTAAAGCTGTCAGTGGAGTTTAAGCACTGATTCCTGATGTCCCCAACACCAACCTGTCGTTACAAACATTAAATAACTTTTTTGTTACAAACTGAAGCCAGTCACTTTGAATCGAGCCGCTCTCAGCTGTGAACTGGGAAACCAACTGAAACCCGGGACCATCTGTGAAAGATCCAATTTCTGATTCAGAAAAGGCGAGAGCTGGAATCGGGGAGGATTGCGGTGGGAGAATTGCGTGGCTGAGGGGATTTGCAGGGAGGAGAGCGGAAGAATTTGCGGGGGCGAGAGAGGGGGTTTGCGGCAGGGGAGCGGAGAATTTGCCGGAGAGGAGAGAGGGGGATTTGCAGAGGAAGAGGGTTTGGGGTCAGAAATGTCCTGGGGGAGTTTTCAGCTCTAAGTGAACATCTCTGCGGCTTTAAACACTTTCCTCGGGATCTGAGCGATTCTGTGACCTTTCTGAGCTCTGTCTGTTTGTGGGAGTGACTTTCTCTTCTTGTTTGGAGCGCCCCCCCCCCCACTACCAATCTCACTGAGCTGATACGGGTGAGGGGATGATTAAACAATTAGGGGGAGCAGAGACTCCAACCACATGGAGCGATCGGGGAGGTGGAGAGTTGGGATCTTGCTGTGTCTCAGCACTGGGTAGGGAGAGGAAGCTGGGATCTTGCTGTGCCCCAGCACTGGGTGGTGTTGGGGGGGAGCTGGGATCTTGCTGTGCCCCAGCACTGAGTGGTGTGGGGGGGGGAAGAGCTGGGATCTTGCTGTGCCCCAGCACTGGGTGGTGTGGGGGGAGCTGGGATCTTGCTGTGCCCCAGCACTGAGTGGTGTGGGAGAGGAGCTGGGATCTTGCTGTGCCTCAGCACTGAGTGGGGGGGGGGGGGGGGAGCTGCTCAGTCTGTTGAACATTCAGTGACCCCGGCTGACCCGGGAGGAGGGAGGGAGACACGCAGTGGAGGCGGTAGTGACGAGAGGAGGCTGACAGCTCCCTCCCCTCCTCCTCCTCCAGAGCGGCTGATGTGCGGGCTGGTACCGGCAGCAGCCCGGCTTCCCGGAGCCTGAGCGGGAGGACTAAGGGCGATGCAGCCCAGCCGGAGTTAGGGAGCCCGGGGAGGGGAGGGCAGCGATGCCCCGGGGTCGGACAGAGAGGTTTTCACCATGATGGGAGTGTGTGACCGCGGGATGCAGATGCTGCTGACCACAGTAGGAGCTTTCGCCGCCTTCAGCCTGATGACCATCGCGGTGGGCACCGATTACTGGCTGTACTCCCGGGGAGTGTGTAGGAGCAAGTCTGACAGCGACAACGATACGGTCAGAAAAAACGAGGAAGTGATGACCCACTCCGGACTCTGGAGGACTTGTTGTCTGGAAGGTATTTGGCCAAATTATCCCCATTCTCCCAATCCCAAATCCCCGTCCCAGCTCCTCATCCCCTGTGGTATTCCCAGTTATCTCCTGTCACATCCCCACTCTCAATCCACCGCCCGCCTCTGGTATCTGATCTCTCACAGTGACACAATCCCCAATCCAAATCTTTCCTAATCCAATGTCCCAGCTCCTCATCCCATTTCTCGTTCTTCGCCCTCTGGCTCTCCCTCGGTTTCCAGCCCAGTAGATGCAGAGTTGCGCTCCGGCGGCACCATCCATCCAACTGTTACAGAGTCACGTTGAGCTGGGGCGGCAGGGGCAGATCTCCCAACCCGGGGGCATCTCTCTCGTCCTCCCGGAGAGTGAGTGCCGGCCCTGGGGCGCACAGAGCTGGAGCAAAGAGAGATGGGGGGGGGGGACGCGTGGGGGGGGGGAAGAGTGGGAGGGAGATAGTTAGAAATTGAGGGGAAAGAGAGGAGAGAAAGAAAAAAGGGGGAGGGAGAGATGGGGGAAGAAATGGGGAGAGATGGAGATGGAGAGAGGAATAAAAACAAACCCTAGCGCACAGATAAAGGCAGAGAGGGAGGGAATCAGTTGTGAGAATGACTGACTGAGACTGAATTTGAGAGCTGCTCCTGCTTCCCCGGATTAATTGAATGGAAGGTCATTCTTCAATTTAAATAACTTCATTATTTCACAAAGAACCGAAAATCGAAGATAACATCCTAATGCCATTCTGTGCGGAAAGATTGTGTGAGCTGCGTGCATTGCTGCTTAAATACCATTTTAATAACGGGGTATTTACTCTGAGGATTTACTGTTACAATGGAGCTTTTTACCCTGTTACAGCGGCCAGCTCAACTCCAACACACCGCAATTCTGTAAAGCCCACACACTCAAAGGTAGGAATTCCGACAGAACATAGCAAACACTACACAACCTCTTTATCCCTACACATACATGATATGTGACATAGAGATAGTATGGATTACCCTGTCTATAAACTGAAGGCTATAGAAGGAGGCATTCGACCCATCCAGTCTGCGCTGACTATCCAAAAGAGTATTTTATCCAGGCCTGTATTATGACCAAACCACCTAACCTACAGATCTTTGGAGTGTGAGAGGAAACCAGAGCACCAGGAGAAAACATGGGAAGAAAGTGCAAATTCCACATAGTCATGTAAGGCTGGAATCAAACCCAGGACCTTGGTGCTACGAGGCAGCAGTGCTAACCACTGTGTCAGCTACTCTGCTTATCTTGGCTGTTGCAGAGATGCCAGTTGCCCTGGTAACCCTGGCTGTAGCTCAGATGCCAATTGCCTGGTAATCCTGGCTGTAGATGAGATACAGTTGCCCTGGTAACCCTGGCTGTAGCTCAGATGCCAATTGCCTGGTAATCCTGGCTGTAGATGAGATACAGTTGCCCTGGTAACCCTGTCTATAGCTGAGATGCCAGTTGCCCTTGAAACCCTAGCCAGTTGCCTTGGTTACCCAGCTTGTAGCTGAGATGCCAGTTGCCTTGGTTACCCTGGTGTAGCTGAGATACCAGTTGCCCTGGTTACCCTGGCTATCCCCTAGGTGCTGTTGCCCTGATTCAATTGCTCAGCTCATGTTATTGTTACTGGAATCTCCCACTCACTGCAGCTCTATGATCTTTGTGACTATCTTGGTAAATAAAAAACACGTAAAGCACAAGAGATTTTCTCATTGTTTAAGGTTAGGATGCAGCAGACAGAATAAAACAGGCTTAGTGATTTAACATGACTATACAGGAAGTAAGCAGCACAAGAGAGAATAACCAGTTTGTAATCAGAGAAGTTACATGCAAAAGAAATCCCACCTTTCATGAAAAAAAATTTCGTAAGTTCTTTTCCAGTCCAAGCTTTGTGAAGTAAATCATCTTGAGATATGTCACTTGAAAATGAAGTTGCTCTGAGAAACATGATAAAATGTTTCTCTTCCCTGTTAAAATAACATGTTCTTTATTAAATAGGTTTTCATGAAAAAAAAATGACCTTCAGCAAACAAGGCAATGTTACATTGACCTGTGAAAGCTACTTCAGCCAACCTAAGATAACACATTGAATCAAAGACTGAAACTGCCTTTCGTCACCTCAAAACATCCCCAAAGCAAATTAACTATTGTAATATAGGAAATGCAGAAGCCAATTTACACACATAAAAGTTCCACAAACAGCAATATGAAAAATAACCAGTTAATCTGTTTTTAAATCAGACTTCTATCATAGTACAAATTGAGGCCATTCCGTTCACACACTTATTTCCTATTCTATTTTTCATCTCACACTGCCCCTCACTGAAATCATCTAATAATAGTCTCAGTTTCCACAGTTACACTAACGACACCAGCTCTGTATCACCACAACTTCTCTGAACTCTTCCTCACTATCGCTAAATTGTCAGACAGTTTGTCTGACATCCTACTGGATGGGCAGAAATTTTCTCCAACTAAATATTGGGAAGACTAAAACGCATTCTCTTCCATCTGCATGATCCCCTTTTCCCTAGCCTCCAATTCTGTGGTTCTCCCTGACAACTGTCTGGTGTCATATTTGAATTAGAGATGAGCTTCTGAGCACACATTAACACCATTACTGAGACCATTTCTTTGCACTCCTACAACATTCCCCAAATCTGTCCCTACCTCAGCTCATCTGCTGACCAATTCATCATGCAAATCAGCCTCCCATCAATTGACT
Organism: Sphyrna mokarran; assembly: GCA_024679065.1. Lineage (NCBI taxonomy): Eukaryota > Metazoa > Chordata > Chondrichthyes > Carcharhiniformes > Carcharhinidae > Sphyrna > Sphyrna mokarran. The sequence goes on from JAGIQG010000018.1 coordinate 22,647,310, forward strand.
CTGTTTACACTTGTTGCTGCCTCAGCAAAGCTGCAGCACAATTAAGGACCCCATGAACCCTGGACATTCTCTCTTCCACTTCTTCCATCGGGAAAAAGATACAAAAGTCTGAAGTCACATACCAACTGACTCAAGAACAGCTTCTTTCCTGCTGCCTTCAGACTTTTGAATGGACCTACCTTGCATTAAATTAATCTACACCCTAGCTATGACTGTAACATTATATTCTGCACTCTCTCATTTCCTTCTCTATGAACAATATGCTTTGCTTGTATAGCAGGGAGGAACAATACTTTTCACTGTATACCAATACATGTGACAATAATAAATCAAATTAAACAAATGCATGTTACCTCCATTTTTGGCAATTCCAAACTAACTCCTTCTTGTTTCCTCATCCCTCCCACCACATGCTCTACATCAATTTGCTTGGAAGCAATCCCTCAATATTAAAATTCTCGTCCTTGTTTCAAAATCTCTCATGGCCTTATCCATATCTATCTCTGCCATCTTCTCCAGCTTTAAAATCCTTTGAAATATCTGCACTCTAATTCTGGCCTTTTCAGTGCCCCAGTGTTAGTTGCTCTATCACTGGTGGCCGTGCCTTTAAGTTCCGGAACTCTCTCCTTCATACTTCTCTCCTTTAAGATGTTCCTTATAATATACCTCTTTCATTTACCTCAGTACATCCTTATATGTCTCAGTGTTAACAGGAGCATTATCAAACAAAGGTTAAGTGCTATGGGACATTTTACTATGTTAAAGATTGTAATTGCTTTTGAGTATGCTCTCTTAGACTGCAATTTAGGTGGTCCCATTCTATCCTCTTTCCCTGTACCCCTGCAAATGTTTCTCTCTCAAACATTTAACTTTTAGAAAGCACCAATAGATTTTGCATCCTCTACCTTATTAGGCAATGTATTCCAAACCCAAATTATTTATTGGATAAAATGCACTTCCTCAGGTCATCACTTTTTTCAGTTACTTAAATCTGGTTTTGAACTCTTCATTGATTGGAATCAGTTTAGTTTCACTTTATGTACTCTATTTTAACTTTCACTGTCTTAAAGACCGAACAAATCCCTTCTTAGCTTTCTCCACTCAGTAGAACAATTTCAGCTTCTCCAATCTATTCACGTAAATGAAATCCTTAATCCCTGGATCCATTCTAGTAAATCTCTCTGCACTTTCTAAAAAAATGATGCCTAAAACTGGACATAGTGTGCCAGCTGGGGCCAAACTGGTGTGTTACATTGATTGGGCATAATTTCCTGGTTAGTTCTTGAGTAAGGGATAAATCTTGGCCAGGACACTGAGAAAAACCCCTCTGCTATTGTTTGAATAGTGCTCGAAGGATCTTCTTCTGTACCCACCCGAGGGGGCAGGCAGGGGCCTCATTTTAATGCCTCATCTGGTGACACTCCGACTCCCTCAATGCTGCACTGGGTACATCAGCCTTGATTTTGTGCTCAGATCTCAGGGATGGCACTTGAACCCACAACCTTCTGGAATAAGAGGTGAGAGTATTATGCACTGAAACATAGCTGACACCTAAAATCTGGTATTTGTTTAACTGAGGTGTTTCCAGAAACAAGTCAGTACTGTTTGAAATAAAATGCAGATTCCCCTTTGAATTTCCCAAGGCCAGTGCTTGTAGAAGGCCCTTTATCCAGTGGGATAGCAGGGATCTTATTAGTTGGCATTTTATTCCAGTCCTGCTGGGCAGCGGAAAGACAGCATTCTGAGCCTGGCTGTGGATACTAATTGAAGCTCAATTTTCATCTACAAGTACCTTCATCAATATGTTAACAGATCTGTCAGAAAGTAACCTGTATGCTCAGCTGAATCAAAGGACAGTCAGGGCTTTGGTAGTGCATTGAGGCAGCTCAAGAGACACTGGAATGCATTTCTGACAGAGGAGAGATTGAGGAGATTGAGACTGGGCCCAATCTCTGAAGAAGTGACAGACTTGTTAGAACTATTGACCTTTCCCAATATCTTTCCAGCCCCTTTTACTAGTTCTAGTGCAATCCTTTAGAAAGCCCCAGAAACATTGGTGAGAAAGGAGTGTGATTGTTGAGAAAAGGTGCACCAAGTTTGATAAATGGAACAATGTTGTTCTACTTTATAGAACATACATAGAACACTACAGCACAAACAGGCCCTTCAGCTCACAACTTGCACCAATCACACCCATACCTACAAGGCCATAGAATTATCTGTAATTCCCAATCCCATTTAATCCCATGTGCTCATCCAGAAGTTTTTAAAAGACCCCAGCAAGTTCGTCTCTACCACCACCGAAGGCAGCCGATTTCATTCACTCACCAGCCTCTGAGTGAAAAACTTACCCCTAACGTCTCCTCTGTACTTGCTGTCCAGCACCTTAAATCTGCGTCCTTTCGTAGCGACCATTTCAGCCCTGGGAAATGGCCTCCGAGAATCCACCCTATCTATTCTTCTCAACATTTCATAAACCTCTATCAGGTCGCCTCTCAACCTTCGTCTCTCCAGGGAGAAGAGACCTAGCTCCCTCAACTTATCTTCATAGGGCATGCCTCCCAATCCAGGCAACATCCTTGTAAATCTCCTCTGCATCCTCTCAATAGCTTCCACATCCTTCCTGTAGTGAGGCAGCCAAAACTGCGCATAGTACTCCAAGTGGAGTCTGACAAGGATCTTGTAAAGTTGCAGCATTACTTCCCGGCTTCTAAACTCAATCCCTTGATTAATGAAGGCCAGTACACCATATGCCTTCTTGACCACATCTTCCACCAGCGAGGCCAATTTAAGAGTCCGATGGATCGGGATCCCAAGATCCTTCTGCTCCTCAACACTGCAACGACTCCTACCCTTGATATTGTACTCCTTCATCCCATTGGTCCTGCCAAAATGTACCTGCAGAATGTACCAGCAGTCCTAAGAATATAATTTTATTGTGTATCTCCATTTCTCAAACTCAACCATAGCTTCTCAAATTCATTGCCATATGCAAGGGTCTGATCTTTGTATTTCCAGCACAACCACTCGGGTAGCTTTGGGAATAACTGAAGAGCAAAAGCTCATCTCCAAAGACTGTGTCTTCAAACAGCTTTTTGAAAAAGAACCTTTGGAAGCCCGAGAGAGGTTGCCTTCCCTTGATAAAAGCAAATTACTGTGAATGCTGGAATCTCCTGCACCATGACCCTCAATCCCCACCTGTCCCTCCCAGAGCAAGATTAGAATGCCCCTTGTTCTCACATTTCACCCCATCAGCTTCTACATACAAAGCACACTCCTCCGCCAACTCTAGTGTGGTGCCACCACCAAACACATCTTCCCTTCACTCCCTCTGTCAATATTCCGTACAGACTGTTCCCTCTGGGATAACCTAGTCCAGTCCTCCACCTCTGTCACTCATGGAACCTTCCCATACAATCGCAGAAGGTGTAATACCTGTCTTCTATGCTTATCATCCAAGGTCCCAAACATTCATTCCAGGTTAAGCAGAGTTTCACTTGCACCTCTTCCAATTTGGTGTATTGCATTCATTGCTCCCAAAGTGGTCTCCACTATAATCGGAGAGAGCAAGCGTAGACTAGGTGATTGCTTTGCTGAGAACCTTCGATCTATGCACAGTCAGGAGCCTGACCTTCTGGTTGTTTGCTGTTTTAACTCACGATCCTGCTTCCATGCGTACATGTCTGTCCTTGGCTTGCTGCAATGTTCTAATGAAGTCAATACAAACTGGAGAAACAGCATCTCATTTTCCGGCTAGGCACTTTACAGCCTTCCTGTCTCAACATCATATTCAACTTCAGATGATTTGATCTGCTGCACCTCAGCCCCCTTGTTTTCAGTCCATTTTATTTAATTTTTTTTTTACTGTTCTCTACCTTTTATTTCTTTGTCTTCATTTTTCTTCCCTTCCCACTTTTCCCCCTACTTCATTACCCTTCCATTATCTTTTCTCCCTCTGCTTCCTCTTTTTCAACATTCTACTTCTGCACCCACACCCCCCCTCCGCTGAACATCTCCATCTGTCACAGTTTATTGCTTCTCTGCCGTTTGGCCATTCACACCCTTAATTCTCTCTGCGGATTGCCATTAGCATTGGTTTCTATGGCTATGACTCATCTTTCATTTCCTCATCCTGCAGTATAAATATCTCCTGCTTTCTATGCTTTTTACTTTGATAAAGGGCTGTCTGGATTCGAAACATTGGCTCTTTTCTCTCCTTGCAGATGCTGCCAGACCTGCTGAGATTTTCCAGTGTTCTCTTTTGATTTGCTCTTCCTTGGTTGGATTTGATTTATTATTGTCACGTGTATTATGATACAGTGAAAAGTATTGTTTCTTATGCGCTGTATAGATAAAACATACAATTCATAAAGTACTTAGGGGAGAAGGAAAGGAGAGGGTGCAAAATACAGTGCAACAGTCATGGTTAGGGTGTAGAGAATGATCAGCTTAACATGGGGTAGTTCCATTTAAAAGTCTGATGTCAGCCGGGAAGAAGTTGTTCTCAAGTTAATTGGTACGTGATCTCAGGCTTTAGTATCACTTTCTCAACAGAAGAAAGTAGAAGAGAGTATATTCTTGTGGTGCGTGGGGTCCTTGATTATGCTGGCTGTTTTTTGGAGGCAGCAGAAAGTGTAGATGGAATCAATGAATGGGAGGCTGGTTTGCGTGACAGATTGGGCTACGTTCACAACCCTTGCGGTCTTAGTCAGAGCAGGTGCCACATCAAGCTGTGATGCATCCAGAAAGGATGCTTTCTACTGTGCGTCTGTAAAAATTGGTGAGAGTTGGAGCAGAAATATTGTATTCCCTTAACCTCCTGAGAAAGTAGAGGCATTGGTGGGGTTTCTTAATTATAGTGTCAGCTTGGAGGAACCAAGATAGTTGGTTTATGATATCCAAGTTCATGAGCTGCTTTTGGGATCAAAAAAAAAGATGAAATGATGATCCACAACAGCCTTGATCTGAACAAACTGTAGAATGGGCACGTGACTGAATGGCCTCCTCCTGTTCATACGTTCCTTTTCTCACCATATGGGAATTCTGGTCACTTTTTGGCTACACAAGCTATTTTGATATGTCGATAAAACAGCAGTAAAGAGAAGTGCCTTGAGAAGTGTTAATACTAATTCTTGACAAATTATTGGTTAGAACACTGTGTCCAGTTCTGAGTCTACTTTATAAGATTACAGAGTGAGTGCAGAATAATTTTACTGATCCCGGGGCAAGAGTTTTACTTGTGAGGAGGGATCAAAGAAGTTGCCTTTTTTAGTCATTAAGAACTATACATTAAGATGGGAGCTGACGGGTGTTCAAAACTATGATGGTTTTTCCTATTTACCATATCACAACCCATTTCACTGATTGGCAAGTACATGATTTAAAAGAATACATTCACATTCGCTATTAAAATGACAAATAATGGAATATAATTATATAGAATATACAGCACAGAAGCAGACTTTTTATCCAAATGGTCCATGTCAATGTTCATGCTCCACATGAACCTCCACCTTCTATTCCTTTTTATTCTTTGTACACTTAACCAGCTTTCTCTTAAAAGTACCTATGCTGGTCACTTCATCTGTGGGAGCAAATTCTACTACTCACCACTATCTGGACAAATAAATTTCTCCTGAATTCTCACTGACTCCTACCTCTGACTTAAGTCACAATTGGAAACATTTGCTCCAAAAACTTAAATGACGACAGGAAGCAGCCAGGAGATCTTCAATACAGAGCCAGGCTCCAAGATATAGAAACTTGTTAAATAGTTGGATGTAATTTTTAATTCCAGTTAAAGTTATTGTAAACAACGGGAATTGAATATTATGCAAATCTGAACATTTCCCAAGCTGTTAGGATAATCAAAATATTTAGTTCGAAAGGCAATGAGATAATTAGTCATAATTCACAAGGGACAATAGGATTCTCTCTGTGTTAGAGACAAGAGATTATATAGCTTCAGGTTAAATCGCAGTTATATACCCATCCCTGACTCTGAATCCAGTCCCTGGTGAGAATCACTGTAATTATTCCCCAATATCTCTTCCAGTTTGTGCATTGCTATAGTTCAAAATAGAATGTCATAGAACAATCTCCCCTATTAGATGGCCCAACTCATTCTGCTTCATTCCAATCCCCCGATGACTCACTCCATACCAAGAATGAGACCAGGTAAAGACGCAACCTCCAGGAACTATCACAGCCAATACAGAAATTGAACCCACACAATTCACATCACTCGTACCACACACACAAGTTATTTGGCAACTGGGCTAAGTAATCCAACTGAAAGGCAACTGGCAAAGAAATTGGAGTGGAGGAAGAATTTGGAGTTCATTATATTTTGTAAAAAGGAGATATTTTGTCAAACACCTCTGCAAGAATTAACATGATTGAACTCAATAAAATTACTTAAAGTTACACGCAATCAGAATTGTAACATTTCCATTCTAATGCCATTGCCAATGAGGTGAGCAGAACACAACAGCTGTTGATGTTACTGTGTCATTGTAAAAACAAGTCGTATCAAGTTAGTTCACATGGATCCATTTGTGACCCATGTTATTTTTAATCTTAGGTGAGTTTATAAAGCAGCTTTGCACGTGATCTACTTATTTGATTGTTTTAAAACAAAGTATTCCATTTATTATGTCACAAAAAAATGTTGTTGATAAAAGTACAGCCGGTGCATTTGCTACAAAAACAATAATTCTTACCAAAAGCTATTGCAGCGGTCAGTAATACAAGAACTGATGCATCCTTGTGTACAGATCCATCCCATGCTGGAACTCTGCTTCACCTCGATATCCCATTGACCCAATCACGATAATGGATATGTGTTACACATAGTAAAATATCCACACAAGTTCGACTCTTTCAGGAGTACAATCCTCAATTGGCCTTTCCCTCTCAGATAGTCTAGGACATACATTCTTTACTCAATCACAAGATATTCTATTCACATTTCTGTATCAACATTGATAAATCCCTTGGTTACCCTTTCTTCCCATGGTTTACAGGCTTTCAAAATCTGCACTCAGTGTCACCCAAACTCTACTTCCTGTTTTTGAGTTTCATTCTTTTCAAACATGATGCTACATTTATGATGGGCTGTGACCTTTCAGTTTGCTTTCCCAATTAGCCATGGGCAAGAAAGCAATGGCCACAACAAACAGGAAGTCATTATTGTAACAAGTATTCCAAATTCTGTAAATCTGAAATAAAAATAGCTGGAAACATACAGCATATCAAGCAGCATCTGTGGAGAGAGAATTAACATTTCAAGTTGGTAACTCTTCATCAGAACCACTTTCTCTCTTAACAGATACTGCCAGCTCTGCTATATTTGTGCCTACATTGGGTTGTTACTGCAAATCAGATACCATGAGGTGATAGTACAAGGACTCACATTAGAAGAATCCCCAATCATGGATCAAAGACTTTAAGCCAATGTCACTATAACTCGTATTACAGGGTCCAGTGACTGTGAATCAGAGATTGAGTTTATTGCTTGTATAAACAAGTCATTTGGTACAATGTAAGGACTCTTGCCACTAATAGCAATGTTGTGGTCTAAAGTTCTACTTCAGATGTTTGGAAAAACCTGCAAACCTCTCAACTTTCAGTGAGTTTGAGCAAGAAAGGTGAAGCACCAGAGGAATGTTCTTTGATGGATTGACTGCTCTTTAAGCATCCCTAATTTTTTATGTTCTATTCTGAAAACAAAAATCAATGTATATGGTTTGGAATATTGAACCAATCGCAAATCCTCACCACCCTATTTTTGCCAGCAAGTGCTTCCCCTCTGCCTAGTTTCAGAAGCCCATAACTGAGTGAACGGAGTCCTTCAGATCTTATTTCTTGGTGACCATTTGGTGTATTGGAAGATCTGGATCTCCATCTGCCCGTTGGCCATAGACACAAAAACTGTTATTGAATGTTCCATTGCAGTTGGCAAAAGAGATTACTTTAATGGAAGTCACAAAGTTAGTCAAATAAAATTGCCACTGAAATTGGTCGATTAATGTAATCATTATTGAATTGTTAGTATCACTGTCAGCTGGCGAATCTCACACTCTGACTGCTGAATATGGCCTGGGGTTTTATTAAATGACTTCAGTTCCTCTCCAGTAAAACAAAACCAGGTCATGGATTACTGAGACCCTGACTTGCCACAAAGACACTGCATACGATCACTTCTTTAGTGAAAATATTTTTGTTTAAAGGAGCAGATCATCCAATAAAGACAAATCTGTTAGCCTTTCCCCCAAGAAGCAATTCATTTAAAAACGTCATACTTTTCCATATGGAGTGCTGTGACATTTTGGGGTTATTTTGATGGGAAGCCCATCCTGATACAGTGTTATGAGGGGAGACAAGATAAGTGAGTTTTATTCAATCTGGGATTTGGTTTCATTGGCAAAGCCAGTATTTATTGCCTATTGCTGTAAAGTAGGTGGTGATGCAACACAATGGCTTGTTAGACAATTTCAAAGGGCAATTAGGAGTCAGCCACAATGGTTTGGGACTGGAGTCACATAAATGCCCAGACTGGTAAAGCTTGAATCAGGGAACAATGATTAGAAGGTATCAAGTATAGGTTTTGAAAACCAGGAAGGAAGGAAAGTCTGTTTGAATTGCTGGTCAGCTTCATCAATTACCCAAACATAATAACAAGTAACAAGGCACAGGCTTGTGAGAGAATGCTCAATACCTATGCTGAAAGTATACCAATTCTCAATCCTCAAGGAAAACATCTGAATATGGTCAGGATGAAAATGATCTTCCACCAACCAAGATGGTGTTCCTAAACCAAGCAGGTTAGGTTGCATTAACCGCAATTAGCCACAGTAAAAGCTATCTGAATTTATGATATAGATAATGTTTATTGTTCTTAGATCCAAAGATATTTCTATCCAGCAATCATTTCCACAAAAATTGCTGTTCAGTTAATGAATTATCTGTAAACTCTCACACATAAATTCAGCTTCTAAACTGATTTGACAAGCAGTACTTGTTTTATCTAGGGATCATTAAACCATCATTAGGGAAAGAGACCCAGTTTTAAGAATAGTTACAACCAGGAATAGTAGTAAAATTCTCACATGGTCAGTGCTGCAACATTCAGTCATTAAAACATTGAATATAGAAGGAAGCCATTTGGACCATCACCTCTGTGTTTATCCATAAACAGCAAGCCAGCCTAATCATTGAATCAGAATCCCTACAGTACAGAAAGAGGCCATTTGGCCCACTGAGTCTGTACAGACTACAATCCCACCCAAGCCCTATTCTCATAACCCCATACATTTACCTGTTACTCTCCTGACAGGGATCAATTTAGCACGGCCTAACCCATACATCTTTGGACTGTGGGAGGAAACCAAGGCATACAGAGGAAATCCACATAGACAAGAGGAGAAAGTGCCACCTCCGCGCAGACAGTGACCAGAGGCTGGTCCTTGCAGCTTCAATCAATAGCAATCTGAGATAGTACATAGCATGTTGGTGAGGCTGCTCTGCTCTGCTCTAAAATTACTCATATAAGCTTCTTTGATTATTTCAAATCACTTCTCATCAATGTCAAAAGGTGGCCACCTTTTCGATTATCTTCTTGAAGAGTATGTACTGCTTGTCATTGTAGCCCTTCACAACCAGATACATTTCATAGATTGCACTTTGTAGGTCATAATTCAAGCCAGCTAGCTCTGCCGCATCTGCATTATCGTTGAGAGAATCTTTCAGCAGTTTAAAATACAACTAGGCCATATTACAATGTAATGGATCCACATAAGCAAATGGGCTGAAAAACTCAAAATTCATGCATGTTTTTTGGAGAAAGAATCTGTCGTCTTGCTTGAACCACACTTTGGGCGGCATGGTGGCACAGTGGTTAGCACTACTGCTTCACAGCTTCAGAGACCTGGATTCAATTCCTGGCTTGGGTCATGTGTGGAGTTTGCACATTCTCCCTGTGTCTGTGTGGGTTTCCTCTGGGTGCTCCAGTTTCCTCCCACAATTCAAAGATGTGTGGATTAGGCTGATTAGCCATGCTAAAAATTGCCCTTAGTGTCCTGAGATGCATAGGTTAAAGGAATTAGTGGGTAAATATGTAAGGATACGATACAGCCTGGGTGGGATTGTGGTTGGTGCAGACTCGATGGGCCAAATGGGTTCTTTCCATACTGTAGGGTTTCTATGATTCTTTTATGAGGCTGGAATTGAACCCAGGCCCCTAGCATTGTGAGGCAGCAGTGCTCACCACTATGCCACAGGTGCTACCCACTAATTGCACTTTTCAACTCTTGATCAACTCATGTTATATGGTGATGTTATATCCAACTCATGTTATAGGCTATGAGACTTCAAACACATCTAGTTACTTCTTAAATGTAATGACAAAATCTGTCTCTTTCTGGCAGTGAGTTCCAGATTTCTACGATCCCATGGGTGAAACAATTTCTCTGCAACTACTCTTTAATTGTTCTCCAAATGGTTACAGCCTCACCCCATTACTGGTGTGTTAACCAAATTGGGTCCTTCATAATCATTCCAGTTTTACACATCTCAACTAAATCTTTCTTCAGCCTCCTATGTTTTGAAGAAAGCATCCTCAGCCTATCCAATCTTTCCTCATCACTAAAATTCTCCATTCCTAGCAACAACCTCATAAATCTCTGTAATTTTGTTAATGTGATCACATCCTTCCAAGCAGCAGTATGCAGTTCTCTGGCTGCAATTCGACTGGTTCTAACAGTTCAAATATAACCACTCTGTTCTTACACTATATGTCTCAGCCATAAAAATGATTTTTGCTCTGTACATCTCAAATATGGCACAGGAGGCCATTTGGCTCTCCTCAAAACTATAAAACAACCCCATTCTCCCATTTTATCACTGGAAGTTTGTTTTCTTCAACAGCCCGTCCAGTTTCCTTCAGAAGTCATTGTTTCTGCTTCCACACCCTCAAAGGCAGTGAGTTGCAAGTCATTACTGCTCACTTTCTAAAATTCACATTCCCCTTGCATTTGTAACACAAAATTATAAACCTATATCTCCATGTATTGTATCATGAGCTAATGGGAACAGACTTTCCTTGATTACCTTATACAAAACAGTCATTATCTTGCATCTCTATCAAATTCCCCCTCATCTTCCTTTATTCCAAAGAGAACAATCACAGCTTCTCCACCTAAAATCACTCAACTGTCGAACTTTTCAATAAATTTCTGCTGTACCTTTCATGGCCTGTGGCCTGTATGCCTTTTTAACCACTTTATCTGCCTGTTCTGCTACCTTTAGGCTTCTGTAACTGTATATTCCCTTGATGGTTTGTCCTGTCCAAATGTGTTATATCTTGCTTCTTTGAAACATCCATGTGTCATTTTTTTTTTTGCCTGCTTAATGTTGATATTTGCCTACAGTCTGCAGCTTTTTACTGCACTACCAACAATTTGGCTAACTTCCGTGTTTATCTATTGATTCTTCTTCATTTAAATCTAAGTCATTTCCTTGCACAGCAGTTGGGGGGGGGAAGAGAGAGAATCAGAACTAAGCCCTGCAGAACCCCATTGGAAATTGCCTTCCAGTTGCAAAACTGCCATCAACAATTACTCTTTGATTCCTGCCATTCAGCAAATGTTGGATCAAACTTCTACTTACCCTTGTATCCCCTTGCCTTGTGGGTCCTTATTAAAAGTCTTGCTGAAATACATACACATCAAGTGCAATACCCTTATTGACAGCTCTTGCTCCTTTCTCAAAATATTCAATCATGTTAATCAGATAAAAGCTTTCCTAAACAAATCCATGTTGATTTTCTCATGATTAATCTCTATCTTTATAAATGATGGCACTGTATTTCAGAGGTTTCTCCAATAGGGCGGCACAGTGGTTAGCACTGCTGCCTCACAGTGCCAGGGACTTGGGTTGCTTTCTGTGTGGAGTCTGCTTGTTCTCCCCGTCCCTGCATAGGTTTTCTCCGGGAGCTCTCATTTCCTCCCACAGTTTAAAAGGTGTGCTGGCCAGGGGAATTAGCCATGCTGAATTCTCTCTCAGTGTACCCAAACAGGCATCGGAGTATGGTGACTAGGGGATTTTCACAGTAACTTCATTGCAGTGTTAATCTAAGCCTATTTGTGACACTAATTAATAATTTTTAAAATTTGTCCACCACCAATGCTAGGCTGACAGGACTGTAGTTACTCAAGTCTGTTTCTTCCTCTTCCATTTAAAAATGTCCAGCAATAACAATCCTCTAGTCCTCTGGCATCATGCTTTATAGCCATACATAATTGAAAATGACAATCAGATCCTTCACTATTCCTTCCTTTGCTTCTCTTAGCCTAGATGTATTTCAGCTGGTCTGGTGATTTATTAAGCACATTATATTTACTCCCTCACTATGTTTATCCCATCCAATTTTTTTAAAGACTCAATCATGGGATGCAGATATCCCTGGCTGGGCCAATATTTATTGCCCATCCCTAATTTCCCTTCAAGTGCCATTTCAAAATGTATTTTTAAGAGTTAACAGATTCCTTTGCTGAAGATCCCAGTTTTTTTATGATAATCGTTTCATGATTTTCATTAGATCTTTAATTCCAGATTTTTATCAAATTCAAATTTCAACATCTGCCATGGTGGGATTCGAACATAGAGCATTACCCTGAGTAATATCACTATTACTAGTCTAGTCACAATACCACTATATCATCTGCTCCCCAATTTCATGTTCCTACTCCTTAACTACAATGTCTGCTTCTTCATCTGCTATTGTGAAACAGATGAAAAGTAGATGAACCCCAGTGGAGATCAAAGAGACATTGTGGAGCATTATCTCATAGTTGTTTTATTAAATTCTGTTCAATAACTTGAAATTAATACTTTTAACAAAGTGTCATAAATCAGAATTGAGTTGCAGGATGTTATTTATCCTGTACAGTGAGGAAACACTCAAAGTTGTCAGTGAAGTTCAATTAGATTACAATTGAAGACCTTGATTAGATTACAACATTGAATCTCATTCCTTATATTAAGCATTTCCTGTAAAGTTAAGCATGCTGTTTCTCTATAGCCTTGCAATTTATATTCTATTGTGTCAAATAGTTGGAAGTTGAGATGAATATGATCTTAAGTTTATTATTGGGAATCGTATATAGAATCCAAATTGGAAAGAAAATAGAAAGGTACTTCTCATGTAAAAATGAAAAATAACCCCTGAAACTCAAAGAAACCCTTGAGAAGATTCTACCCCCTACCAAATTAGTTTAAATACTCCCCAACATTACGATCAAACCTCCCCACCATAGCATTGATCCCTACCTTGTTGAGGTCCAATTTGTTCAGCTACCACCTCCATGAGAACCGGAATCTAAAGTGTTCCTGCTGTATCATTTTCCCAGTCACACATTCAGCCGCACTGTCCAGAAAAGGTTACCAAAATAAGAAAAATGGTCCACATTTTTTAGCATCTTGTATTGACCTTGATTGATGCGGTGAAAAAGTTTCGCTGTGGATGAAGACCTTAGTGTTCCAGGTGTTCAGTGGAAGACCCAATTTGTCATATTCTTTGGAGAAGACAATGATCTGGTGCTCAGTTCCTAAATGAACACACAAATATCATCTGCAGACTGGCACTCTATGACAGAGGTTGGAATGGTTTTGGTTTTGAATTGAAGGCAGAGTAGGTTGAACAGTTTACTGTCTGTTCTATAGATAATCTCCAGATGTTTGGGTATTCTGTTGGAGGTAAGGTGCAATATTGTAGTAAAGAAAATGGAAAAGAGGATTATTGCAATGACATGGACTTGTTTGATCCTAGTTTTCACTAAGGTAGGATCTGTGGTAGTTCCACGGATGAGGAACATGGCTTGCATTTCACTGTGGAGTATGATTATAGAACGAGATGCATTCAGGGGATTTCTATACTACCTGCATAGTCCTCCTTGAGTGTTCTGAACTCTTATAAAGAATCAACACTGGGCCATATACGAACAGATGAATTAGGAGCAGTAGTAGGCCATTCAGCCCCTGAAGTCTGCTCTATCATTCAATAGAATGATCATGACTGATCTGATTATAACCATAATTCCACATTCCACTTACTCCCAATAACCTTTCACCCCTTTGCTTGTCAAGAATTCATCCAGTTCTGCCATAAAAATATTCAAAGACTCTGCTTCCATCACCTTTTGAGGAAGAGAATTTCTAAGACTCACAATCCACCAACAAAAAAAAAAACACATTCTCCTCACCTGTATTTTAAATGTGTGACCCTCAATTTTTAAACAGTGACCCCGAGATTCTCCCACACAAGGAAACATCCTCTCTGTCAAGACCTCTCAGGATCTTACATGTTTCAATCAAATCTCCTCTTACTCTTCTAAATTCCAGTCGATACAAACCTAGCATGTCCAACCTTTCCACCTAAGATTCTCCCATTCCAGTAAACCTTCTCTGAAGTATGTACTTATATATTTCCTTAAATAAAGAAACCAATATTGGATACAGTGCTCCATATGTCATCTTACCAATATACTGTATAATTAAAGCATAACCTTCCTACGTTTGTATTCAATTCTAATAACATTCTAGTGGCTTTTCTAATTGCTTGCAGTACCTGCATAACCTTTAGCAATTCATGCACTAGGACATCCAGATCCCCCTGCATCTGAGTTCTGCAATCTCTCACCATTTAGAGATGTTTCTTTTGTATTCTTCCTGTTAAAATGGACAATTTCACATTGGTCCACATTTTAATCTGTTTGCCAGATCTTTGCCACCCACTTAACCTATTTGTATTCCTTTGTAGCCTCCTTCACCGAAAACCTCCAACCTTGTCTGTGGCTGGGATTCTCTGGTCTCACCGCAGTGAATGGAGTTTTGGCTAAGCATCAAATTTTGCATTCTTTTTGTCCGCAGGGCCGGTACAGATTAGATTGGAGAAACCCACCTTTACGTCCTCTTCACAACTTATTTTTCTATTTATCTTTGTGTTAGCAACAAGTTTAGCAACCAAACTTTTGGTGCCTTCATCCGAGTTATTGATATAAATTGTAAAAGTTTGAGGTCCTAGCACTGATTGATCCCTGTGACGCTTCCTGTTAGCTAGCCAATCTTCTACCCATACCAATCTTACCTCCTACGCAGTCAGCTTTTATTTTCTGCATTAACCTTTGATGTGGCACCTTTTTTTATTTAATTCATTCAGGGAACGTGGACATCGCTGGCTGGGCCAGCATTTATTGCCCATCCCTATTTGCCTTTCAACTGAGTTATTTCCTAGGCCATTTCAAGAACATTTTAAGAATCAATCACATTGCTGTGGATCTGCAGTCACATGTGGGCCAGACCAGGCAAGAATGGAAGATTTCCTTCACATTAGTGAACCACATGGGTTTTTAATGACAATCACTAATGGTTCCGTGGTCATCATTAAACTTTAAATTTCAGGAATTTTTTTTATTGAATTCAAATTTCATCATTGGCTTTGTTGGGATTCAATCCCCGGTTCCCAGAACTTTATCCCAAGTCACTGAATTATTCGTCCAGTGACAATACCACTATGCCATTGCCTCCTGCTAAATACCTTCAGTATATCTAAGTACAGTACATACATCCATCAGTTCCTCTTTATCTAACAGCATATTACTAGTTCAAAGAACTCCAATAAATTGCTTAAACATGATGTCCCTCTCATGAAAGCATGCTAACTCTAATTACCCTGAATTTCTCTCAGTGTCCTGCTATAACATCCTAAATAATGACAAACATTTTCCCCATGACAGATGTTAAGCTAACAGGCCTGTAGTTTCCTGTATTGTGTCTCTCTGGCTTTTTAAATAAAAATGTTACATTTGGTGTTTTCCCAATCTAATGGAACTTTCCCTGAATCTAGGGAATATTGTAAAATTATATCCAAAGCATCAATTATCTCATCAGTCATTTCTTTTAAGACTGTAGGATGAAATCTATCAGGACTCGGAGACTTGTCAGCCTGCAGATACAACAATTTGCACTCAGCCATCTAATACATTCAGTCAGTGCTAGGATACTCCATCCTGTTATACACATTATCATTGCTGGCACAGTCAGTTTGAACTTAGACATTGCACAGAAAATTATAAAGCACTGTATAGACAATAAAAGTTGATTCTAGTACATTAACAAGAAATAATGGCTAGATAGACACATTAAGCTATAGATAAATTGATAGAGTGAGAGTAAAAGAGACAACTATGCAGGAAGCAGAAACCGATAGATTTAAGTCTGTCCTGTTGAGCTTTTGGAATCAGAAAACAGCTAGCAGAAAAAGAGAAGAAAGTAATAATGGATCAAATGATGGAGAGAAGGACAAAATCTAATCCCAACAAAATAAAGGCAACAGTTTCTTGGGAGGCAGTACTTAAAAAGTGCCAGAGGGAGGAATTGACAATTGGGTTTATATTTGTCAACCAAAATCTAACAAACAGTATCAAATAATCAGCCTTCAAAAAGGTACTTCAAACTACAGCCATGAAAGAAAATTTCTTCATTCTTGTTTTACTCATTCATCTGTTCATAATGTGGATGCTGGGTGACACTTGGAGTTTGAGACTGAGACCAATTGATTTTTGTCAGGTAAAGAAAGATGGAGTAAATGTGTATAAATAGAATTGGTAATCAGTCATGAGGAGCTGAATGGTCTACATCTGTTCCTAAAGTACCTGTATTCTGGTAAATGATTTTCAACTGGTTTCTAATCTTCACAACAATGTTCATTTAGATTTTTCTTCTTGCTAAATATTATGGGCAAGTGATTTACAGACTGACTTATTTGAGAAATGCACTAGCAGGGAGGGACATTAAACAGGAATGTGACCAGGCCTATATTATATGAGACCTAGCTTGTTGCATAAGTTGCTGGACCTTTGAGCAAATAAGTATGCTAGCCTCACTCAATAGATGTAAACAGTTCTATTCTGTTATCCAGTAGAATGCTCCAGGCCAGCATAATCATCTCTTTAAAAGGTTAAGTGTGTGTGGTTCAATTGGTAGTACTTTTGCCTCTAAGTCTCTGGGTTTAGTTATCACGATGAGAAGATGCTGGCACTGGACTGGGATAAGCACAGTAAGAAGTCTCACAACACCAGGTTAAAGTCCAACAAGTTTATTTGATAGCATAAGTTTTTGGAGTGTCGTTCCTTGTCACTCACTTGAAGAAGGAGTGACACTCCGAAAGTTGTACTATCAGATAAATCTGTTGGACTTCTTACTTTAGTTACCATTCCAAGGCTTGAGCACAAGATTCAAGGCTGACACTCCAGTACAGTACTGAGGAATGTCATCCATACTTTCTTTTGGATGATACATTAAACAGATGTTCCATTTTCCTGCTTGGGTGAATTTAAAAAATCTCATGACAGTATTGTGAAGATGAGAAGGAGAGTTATTCCTAGTGTTCTGGCTAATATTTATCCCTCAATCAACATCACAAAAAAATAGGTTATCTGGTCATTAACACACTGCTGTTTGTGGGAATTTACTTTGCACTAATTAGTTGTCATGATTCCTACATTACAGCATCGTCCACATTTTAAAATATACTTTATTGGCTGTAGAGTGCTTTGAGTTTCTAATCGTCATGAAAAGCACATATATACGTAAAAGTATTTTTCTTCCATTCACGATTGGAACCATAGGAAGATTACGAGAGAAAGTGGCCATTCAGCCCACTGTGTCTATGCCAGCCAAAAAAGAGAAAGTAGTTGCTCATTTTAATCCCACTTTTAGCACCTGGTTCATAACCTTACCAGTTACAGAACTTCAGGTGTAGGTCCAGGTATCTTTTAAATAAGTCGAGCACTTTAGCATCAACCACCAATTCAGACAGTAAATTCCAGATGCCTACCATCCTCTGGATGAAAAAGCTTTGCTCATGTCACCTCTAAAACCTTCTACCAATTGGTAACTGACCTCTCAGCTAGAGGAAACAGATCTTTCCTATTTACTCTATCTAAGGCCCTCATAATTTTGTACGCCATAATTAAGTCATCCCTCGGCCTCTGTTCTAAGAGAAATAACCCTCTATCCAATCTTTTCTCATAACTATAAATTTCAAACCTTGGCAAGATTTTGTAAATTTTCTCTGCATTCTCTTCAGATAATTTGTGACCTTCATGTAATGTAGCAACCAGGCCATTCAAAAATATTCCAACTATGGTCTAACTATATTTTATATTGTTCCAGCATTATGTCTCTGCTTTTGAAAAAATCCCATTCTTGAGATGTGGGTGTTGCTGGCTAGTTCAGCATATACTGTGCATCCCTAATTGCTCTTGAGAAGGCGGTGGTGATCTGCCTTCTTGGACAGCTGTGAGACATGTTGTGTAGATACACTCGTGCTTTTAAGATGCGAGTTCCATGGTTTTGGACCTGCCACAGTGAAAGAAAGATGACATTTTTACATCAGAATGGTGGTGGTTTGTATTCAATCTCTCATCCAATAAAGGAAAACATTCCAAATGCTTTATTTACCATCTTAGCTACCAGCCCTGCCACCTCCAGGGACCTGTGGAATACACTCCAAGGTCCATCACTTCCCCAACCCCTCTCAAAATTCCTCCCTTTATTGAGTTTTCCCTTGCTTTGTTTACCCTCCCCAAATGTATTACCTCACACTTTTCTGAATTGAATGCCATTTGCCACTTCCCCACCCACTCAGCCAAACAAAATTTTCATGAGTCAGGAGTTGACAGCTAGTGTCTTCACTAACAGCAATTTTTATGCAAACTTCCCGATCATCGAAATTATTTGTATAACAAATAGTAAGGACCCAAACACCGAGCCCTGTGGAACAACACTGGAAACTGCTTTCCATTCACAAAAACATCCCGATCATTATTACCTTTCGTTTCCTATCACTGAGCTCAATTTGGATCCACATGGCTAATCTACCTTGCCTACACAAAGGGGCAATTTAGCATGGCCAGTCCACATAACCTGCACATCTTTGGACTGTGGATGGAAACAGAGCACCTGGAGGAAACCCACGCAGACACAGGGAGAATGTGTAAACTCCACACAGTCAAAAACCCAAGGCTCAAACCTTGGTTCAGGCAGCAGTGCTAACTACTGTGCCATCATGCTGCCCAGTAGTAAGTCAGTAAAATGCGATCTTCCCCAATCAAAAACCATGCTGACAATCCCTAATCAATTCATGCCTTTTTAAGTAACAGTTTATCCTGATTCTCAAAATTGATTCCAATAATTTGCTACTGAAGGACTATGATTTTCTGGCCTACCTCTTAAAATATTCGTACAGTATTCGCAGACCTCCAATCCTTTGGTATCTCACCTGTATTTAGTAAGGAAAGAAAAATTATCCTCGGCAACAGCTATGTCCTCTCTGGTTTCCTTTAACAGCCTGGCATAAAACCAATCTGGCCTGGTGATTTATGCACATCAAGGATGCTTAGAAAATTTTCCCCATTGTGGTGCTATAAATAAGTTTAAGTCAAACTCCCTTCATTTTTTTTTTGAATAAAGCACTATTCTTCAGTGATGATGTAAAGCAAGAGGCTGACGCAAAAAATAGACTCAACCATCAGAGAACAAATTACATTCACAGATTGATGGCATCTGCACCGAATACGGGTGTGAAATGTCCCTCCTCACATTCATATATTGAACAGAAAACATTATTAATCCTAGAAATTAATCAAATAAAATTTTGCTCAGGATTAAAATATCTTGGTAAAGATATTAAAAGGAAATTAGTTGAAAGTGTGCAAAGGTATCCACTAAATAAAGGGATGAGAATGAAAAAGGAGATGAATGGGAATTGGCAGAAGAAAAGGGTGAGAGGAGAAAAATAAGATAATGGAGGATGAGAATGGAGAGAGAGAGAGAGAATTGGGAGAGGATAGAGGAAGATCACGAAGGAAGAAAATGGTGAGAGAGGAAAATAGGAAGTGGAGAGAGAAAAAGAATGGAGAATGACTGCAACCAGGACCAACAAAGATGCAGGATTTCATGCTGAAATGATGATTGCATTGCTTTCAGCTCCAAATGCATTATTGAAAGAAGCCTCTGGCACTAATGGATCAGTGATGAGCAGTGAAGAGATTCTCTGTGAAGTTGAGTACTGGATGTGAAAAGCGATATCAGACTGCAACTTAATTTCACTTAATTTTCTTCCATGTTGATGTATTTTGATCTCTTTCCTTTTGAAAAAAAAAATCTTGTGTGTCTATTTTTATAGATATTTAAGTGCTGGATTCTAAAATGTGTGTTCCAAACAGGTACCTTCAAAGGAATCTGCAAAATAATTGATCATTTTCCAGAAGATGCTGACTATGAGCAGGACACTGCGGAATATTTGCTGCGTAAGTTTCCAGAGAGAGATATAGAGAGAGAGAGAGAGAGCACTTCAAACAGGTCAAATGATTTTGTTTCATTGTGCAGGGCATTTATGAACTCAAGATACAAATAATCTCTCTGAGTTACTTATAAATCCAACTAATTTGTTTAACATATTTTTTAAGATAAAGTCCAATAAAGAAAGTTATGAGCAAAAGCTATTCAGCTCAATACTCAAACAACCCAACTTACCCAAACTACTTTTAGCACCCCAAATGTTTTAAGATCTGTTAATCTCTTTTTAGATTATTCCAAATATTTAGTAATCTTTAGATTAAGAAGTATGTTACTTTTTTGTTGTTATTTTTGTCTTAAATAAATAAATCCACTAGATTGGCCCATGTTGAAGTAACATTCTAGCTGCACCTTGAATTATTTGTTTAATATTTTTGCATACTCTAATATTCTTCACCATGGGCTCTAGAGCAGCAGCTTCTCTAACCTCATATTTAATTCCCATTACATTTGGAATTGGTTTTCTCTATGTCTGTAGAATCATAAAAGTTTACAGCATAGAAAGAGGCCACTGAGACACTGTCATTGCTGTCTGTTGACCATGGCAATTAAAAACAAATCCCATGACTCCACTCTTTCCCTATAGTTCTGAATCTTCTTCTCTTCAATGATTATCTATTTTTTTTTAGATTCAATTACTTCCCCTGTAACTATTTCCCCTGCAGTAACCCAGAGCAGAAAGCAATTTCTTCTAACCACTCTCCTCATTTTGAATTTAATCTGCATCATTTCTATGGTTCAATGTCCTGTCTCATAATAGGGTCTTCAAAACTCTGTATGCTACCTCAATTATAACTACAGGCAGTTACAAATTTAGCAAAATCTTTTTGCTCTGGTACTCTATGCCTATACTTACGAACCACAAAATGCTTTAAAACTGCATTTTCAATTAATTATATATTCAAACCAATGAGTCCACATTCTATTGAATTCATGTTCCCAATTCCTAGGTCTTTCTTACAGAAGATATCACCGCACATTTCTTGGCAATAATTACCTTTGTCAATACATTCTGCTAACCTCCTAACTTGCTACTTCCTCACCCAGTCTTTTGCAGCCCTTGTAAAACTTCCTACTTTTGTGTTAACAGAACATTACGCATTCTCTGCATAAATCCAAGTGATCTACTTATATTTGAAAGAGTAAGAGCAAGCACATGATCAGATAAAGAGACAAAGTAATATTAAGTAATAAGTAAAAGTTGACCCACCATTGAGCCACTTCCTTCTCCAATATGAGCAAACCAATTTATCAAACATTCTAAAATGCTTCATAGAAACATTATAAAACAAAGTACAGCCCCAAATCATGTGAGGAAATATTATCACAGATAATAAAAGAATGGTTTTAATTCTAATCCTTAGTTCCTGGATTGTAGGGAAAACTTAAGAATCAACCAGAATAGATTTAGACTTCTTTCCAAATATAATAAAACCCCGTATGATACATGGTTCCGTTGGATTTTCAGAAAGCTGTTAGCAAAGTTCCACGTGAAGGACTTATAATTAAACTAAAACCCTTGGGGCTGATTACATTGGTTAGTTAATGAAAACAGGGTATCAAGAGAATACTGGTGAGGTAAAAAAAAATCAGATTTAGAGCAAGTTATTAGGTAGAGTTCTACATGGGTCAATGCTTGAATCTTTATTGCTGCTTCTTCATGTAAATGATCTATACACTTAAACCAAATATAATGCTAAATTTGAAGATTACATTAATAAGTGTTTGCAGTAAAGAATGTAACTGATGATTTTAGAAGGATGTGAATCAATTGTGCAATTGAATGGCAATTGGAAGTATGACACATTGTGTGAGTAGAACAGGATTAGCATAAAGAGACTGTGGACCAAAAGAAACAACCAAGGGGTAAGGTTTTGATTGTATTTGTTTCAGGCACAGGGTTGAGATTTGTGATTGGCCTGTGCCTGTCCCAGTCCCACTGAAGCATGCAGCATTCAAACTTTATGCTGTCTGCTCATTTGAATGAATTGAATGTGTAACCCAAGACCAGATACAAAGCAGGCCCAATACAATGCATGTTGGAAGTGTTCTTGTGTAAGGCTCTTCTAGAAAGGATTTGTTGGTAGCTTTTATTTCAGAATTTTAGTCAAAAGAATGCTGTGATAGTAGCATATGGATTTGATGATTGGGAATTATGGAACAACAGTGTTGAGGTGATGAGACCTTAAGAAAAATGGGGTTCTTCAGCCCATCTGCAGTGAAGGTTTGAGTCCTCATGATAGAAAGGTTTGTGAAGGACTTAGCAGACCATGATGAACTTGGAAACCACTTAATAGTGTGAAAGCATTTCCCCAATGTGAAATCATTGCTTCAGGATGGAAATGCTTTGCTTCTTGTGGCTGCTAAGCTCTCTTGCATTGTCAAGTGCTAAACATGAGTCACGAACCATGTGCGCCAAGGGAACCCCCATGTCTCCAAGTAGCTAATCTCTGGTTTGTCATTGTGGCACAAAGATGGTGAGAACAGCTGACTTTCTCAGAATGAAGGCATAATGACTGCTGGCAGGTTAACAGGCATCATTTTTAGGGCATGGTCACCTATGGTGTGGAATGGTCACCCTTACGCTTCCCACCTCTTCCATTTACACGTAGGAACCAGAGTCATGTGGTTATAGTCAATGGCTCCTTCTATTGTAGTAACATGCCCACTCCAACTGTTTTCATCCAAGAAAACAGGAGATAATGAAAGTCACACAGAGCGTCTGTCACCTCCCAATGCAGTGATGAACAACAAACTAGGAAACGTTGGTATTGTTGTTTTCTTCCACCTGGAAAGATCTCCTTTTGTAAACGTTGAGGATAATGGAGACATTGATGGCTGTTGACAGCACTGTCCCCATCTTGCTGATCAGCCCTAGGCTGTGTTGAAGGAAGTGGCACAATTCAGTGACCATCACATTGGTGAATCTGTGGCCGTGCACTCAGCTTCTGGCTGAGCTGGAGTTTAGGAAAAATGCTTCCTGCAAATCCTTGGTGGGTAGGGTTTTCTGTGGAGCCCACTCCTTCTGTGAAGAGATTTCCATCTTTACAGCCTGTGCTCCATCGCCCTATTCATGTTGTAACCCAAGAGCAGCAGAAACTATCTCCCCATAATTCCGTCTGGCTGTGCATTCACAGAACAGAAAATGTGTCTAACCTCCCTGTCAGGATGCAGCAAAGTCCAAAACACCACCAAAAACACATCTCAGTATTTCCCAAAACTTTGTAAGGGCAGAAGTCAAACATACCTCACCGGCAAATTGGGTGACTGACTGTTTAAATAATGCTAATCCACTGACCAGCCGAATGCACATTTGGCTGGAAATGTTTAGGTCACGATAACTAGACCTGCACAATCAAAATTGGCAGGATGTTCAACACATTTTGTGAGGCTATTTGACTTCACAAACTGCTGAGTCTGAAAGCTTCAGGTACACACACACGCATGCACACACAAAGTGTTCTTACCAGCAGGCTGTGCTGTGTAGGCCCCGGTAGAAGCAGAGAACCCCCATTTTCAACATCTCTGGCTTTTCGAGTACCAATTCCAGCATTGAAACTGAATTTTTGGCCTCAATTTCTAAACAACATAATAAAGGAATCTGTAAAAAAAAAATCGATTAGGTAAGTGCAAGAACAACATTGTTTGTGTCTAAGTTACAAAGAAATTGGGAGTAGGAAAGGAAGTAAATAAATCTCATTATGTATATGAAGCCATAATAAGCCCACCATATGTACCATTCTGGGTATATTCAAAGCAGAGATTGATAGGTTCTTGGAATCTAAGCAATTAAGGGATATTGGGCTTAATTTGGGAAAATGCAATTTGAACAGAAGGTAAACCTTGACCTTACTGAATAGCAGAACGGGTTCAAAAATCTGAAAGGTGTGTTGCTCGGATTTCACATGTTCTATGTTCTTATTATACCTTAATCCAGTTTATTCCATATTATAGATTAAAAGTAATGAATTTTTCCTGAACTAAAGAATCTTTTAATGATACATTTCAGTTCAGATATTTGATATGACCCTCATTCCTTCAAAGTTTTCCTTTTAAAAGTCATAAGCCTTGAAATTACATGAAAATTACTGTTAAAAAAAAAAGAAAAGCTTTCACGGATTTTCACCATAATTCTTTAACTGCTGCTTTAAGAGAGGCAGTGATTGATTTGTTTATTTCAAATTCCTATGGCAATCTTCATATTGTGTCACTTCAAGGCCATATATTCTCGTTCTGGTGCTGATTGACAGACCAGCTTAAAATTTATCGTACTATGCTCACTGGCTCCCAGAGATTTCATTCCCTATAAATTATGGATGTTGTCTTTTCTATTTCCTCTGTGTGTTCTTAAACGAAATCATCCATAATCACAGGTCTGGTTGGGGGTCAGTCTTCATCAGCTCAATGCCTCTGCCTCTTCCTTGAGTCTACGTCCAGCATCATGTCTTTTATTTGATTTATTATTGTCACATGTATTTGTCAGTGAAAAGTATTGTTTCTTGTACACTATATAGACAGAGCATACCACTCATAGAGAAGGAAATGAGAGTGTAGAATGTAGTGTCACAGTCATAGCTAGGGTATAGAGAAAGATCAATTTAGTGTGAGGTAAGTTCATTCAAAAGGTAGCAGGGAAGAAGCTGTTCTTGAGTTGGTTGGTACATGGCCTCAGACTTTTGTATCTTTTTTCCAGTAGTACATAGAACAATACAGCACAAACAGGCCCTTCGGCCCACGAGTTGCGCTGATCACATCTATCAATCCACAGACCTATCTATAACCCCCTATCCTATTCTTTTCCATATACTCATCCAGAAGTCTTTTAAAAGACCCCAGTGAGTTTGCCTCAACAACCTCCGACGGCAGTCGGTTCCATTCACTCACCACCCTCTGAGTGAAAAACCTACCCTGACATCTCCTTTGTATTTGCTTCCCTGCACCTTAAATCTGTGTCCTCTCGTAGTGACCATTTCAGCTTGGGGAAATAGTCTCTGAGAGTTCACCCTATCTATTCCTCTCACCATTTTATAAACCTCTGTCAGGTCGCCTCTCAACCTAAGTCACTCCAGTGAGAAGAGTCCCAGCTCCCTCAACCTATCTTCATAAGGCCTGCCTCCCAATCCAGGCAGCATCCTTGTAAATCTCCTCTGAACTCTCTCAATGGCCTCTACATCCTTCCTATAATGAGGCGACCAGAACTGCGCACAATACTCCAACTGGGGTCTGACAAGAGTCTTACAGAGCTGCATCATTACTCCTGACTCCTAAACTCTATTCCTCGATTAATGAAGGCCAGTACACCGTACGCCTTCTTGACCACTTCCTCCACCTGCGAGGCCGATTTAAGAGTCCTATGGACCCGGACCCCGAGATCCTTCTGCTCTACAACACAACTAAGACTCCTACCCCTTATATTGTACTTCTTCATCCCATTATTTCTGCCAAAATGGACCACTACACATTTATCTGCGTTGAAGTCCATCTGCCACTTCTCCGCCCAGTCTTGCATCCTGTCTATGTCCCGCTGCAACTTTTGGCATCCCTCCAGACCATCCACAACACCACCGATCTTGGTATCGTCGGCGAACTTGCTAACCCATCCCTCCACTTCCTCATCCAGGTCATTTATGAAAATGACAAACAGCAGGGGTCCCAGAACAAATCCCTGGGGCACTCCATTGGTTATCGACCTCCATGCAGAACAAGACCCATCCACAATCACTCTCTGCCTTCTGCCAGCAAGCCAGTTCTGGATCCACGAGGCCAAAGCCCCTTGGATCCCATACCTTCTCTCCTTCTCCAGAAGCCTTGCATGTGGGACCTTATCAAATGCCTTACTAAAGTCCATGTACACTACGTCCACCGCCCTTCCTTCGTCAATGTGTTCAGTCACATTTTCGAAGAGCTCAACTAGGCTCGTAAGGCATGACCTGCCCTTGACAAAACCATGCTGACTATTTCTAATCAGTCCAAACTTCTCCAAATGTTCATATATCTTATCCTTCAGAAGTCTCTCCATCAGCTTACCAACCACTGAAGTCAGACTCACCAGTCGGTAATTTCCTGGATTATCCCTGTTCCCTTTCTTAAAGATAGGAACCACATCCGCAATCTTCCAATCCTCCGGAACCTCTCCCATTTCCATGGACGACGCAAAGATCATCGCCAGGGGCTCTGCAACCACTTCCCTCACCTCCCACAATAACCTGGGGTACATCCCATCCGGTCCCTGCGACTTGTCTATCTTGATAGACCTGTTAAATTCTAACACATCCTCTTTCCTAACATCCACATACTCAATCTTTTCCGTATGCCGCAAACCTGCAGTGCAATCTCCCAGCTCACTTTCCACCGTGAATAGCAAGGCAAAGTATTCGTTAAGCACCTCTGCCATTTCTTCCGGATTCACACAGACTTTTCCCCCTTCACCTTTTATAGGCCCTATCCCTTCTCTTCTCAACCTTTGAAGAGAGTAGAAGAGAGAATGCCCAAGTGCATGAGGTCCTTAACTATGCTGGCTGCTTTGCCAAGGCAGCAGCAAGTGTAGACAGAGTCAATGGTTGGGAGGTTGGTTTGCGTGGTGGATTGGGCTACATTCACGATCTTCTGTAGTTTTTTGCAGTCTTGGGCAGAGCAGGAACCATACCAAGCTGTGATACAACCAGAAAGAATGCTTTCTATGGACAAGTGAAAGGCTTCTCAAGATTGAAAACACCTTTGTTGGACATTGGAACAAACATCTCAACTTACTCACTTGACTTTATCACTCAACTAGCTGATCAGTCTGAGCTGAATAACAATAACAAATGTTTACTGTCAAACACTAAGCCAAGCTTCAAATACCATATCTGGTTCCCAACAAGACTTCTAATTTTCACTTCCCTTCCTTACAGCCTAAATCCTTATCTGTGCCACTTTCCCCTACAGGATCAATTACTCCAATGTTCCTCACATTAATCTCCCAAGATCCACTCTGCATAAACCACAACTTGTTCAGTGTTCCACTGCTTGCATTCCATCCCACACAAATCCAACTTTCCATCCCCTCTAACCAATTTCCAATACATTTGATTCAAAGTTTTTGTGCTTGTCTTAAAAAAATAACCTCTTAATTGTCTTGTTTCTCTTGAGCCAGCAATTTCCTGAAGCCCTATGTGACATCCTTTACCCTTAGTTTTGGCCTTTTCTGTCTCTCTGCTAAGCTTCTGGCTGAACCTTCAGCCAATCTTCCCATACTCAGTAATACTCTCTTTTAATTAATTAGCTAATTATTTCTTTTCCAAAGCCACTCAGAATCTTCTACTTTGGTCATATTTTCACTCATTTCCTCCAAGTATTTTTTCAATGTAGACCATTCAGTGGTGTCTTTCCTGCAATTGAATTTGACAATCATGGGTTCAATCCCCACTCCAGGACCCAAGTGTGAGATCTAGGCTGACATTTTAGTGCAGTACTGAGAGGGCATGCTATTATAAGTGTGCAATCTTTGCATTGAATGTTAAGCTGAAGCCCCATTTGCTTTCTCAAGTGGATGTAATGATCCTGTAGTGCTACTGTATGAAGATCTAGGCATTCAACCTCAATGAACAGCACCATAACAGATGAACTTAATTAGTATTTATGGGATCTTGCCATGCAAAAAATGACAGCCATACTTTTGCCTAAAAATAACTGTGACTATACTTCAAAAACTAATTAATTAGCTATACAACACTTGCAGCCAATCCAAGGAAGTGAATAATTCTACAGAATTGGAAAATCTCCCTTTCTCTTTGAGCAGTGGAAAATATTTTGGTATGTTTTATTGTGCTAAAGTTGAGTATTTTCAATTTAAGATTGATAGATTGTTGAAATCTAAGGGAATCAGGGATTGGATCGGAAAGTACAGTTGAGATCGCGATCCAATTGAATGGTTGAGCATGTATATAGCCAACTTCTCTTAGTATTTCTCTTGTTCTTATTAAAGCAAGTTTTCCTGATTGTGCAAGTTGCACTCAATTGGATCTTTGACATATTTTGTAACTTTTATTTGATTCTGATATCTCATTTCTATGAGACAGATGTAGTGTACTGAAGAGCAAGAACACAGTAAGTTTTTTTTTAAACACAAGGACTAGAGATTGCATTATGGATTGGATTGGTGAGGTCAGAAGTGCAGGTAGTTGGGATTGGGTTAGGATAGAGTGTAAGAAACAGTGAAAATGCAGTTTAAGTAGAATGGAACATAGAAGGTTATTAGGAGTAGTTGAGCCTGTAGAAAAAGCAATGTAGATGAGGGTTTTTAAGATCAAAAGGACACGGAAGGTGAGAAACGTTGAGGTGAAAATAGATGGTCTTGGAGGGGAACTGACTGACTGAATCAGCCATTATAACATTATTTTCTGATTGCCCCTTTTTTATCTTTTCAAATGGTTTGCTGTCCTCATTTTTATTCTACCAGTGTCTGTAATAGACTCCTAACAGTAACTCTGTGCACACACTTGTTAACCCAAACCACACCACATGATAAATTCTCCAAACATGTATGTATATCTGAGTAGCTATACTCTGTAGGGAGTGCAGAAGACCAGAGAATCTGTACTAGTATTGTATACCAGCCTCTGGCCCACACTCCCTTCAAACACAGCACCATACAAAGCATAACAATGGTCAACTTATTCCTTTATGATATTGGTGAGACATCAAACCAACTTCCAAAGAATTGTAAACATAGTTGACTGTTGTTCCTGCTATAATCTACATCACAAAATAAATGTGGTATTAGAACAATTTCCACCATCACACAATTTTAATTGTGTTTGATCACAAACTTGTATTTGTCACACAATCCACATTAATTATAGTGTGCAGGTCATGGCACTTCTTATTCAGACTTCTCATTCTCCCTACAGGAATCGTCAGGGCTTCCAGTATATTTCCAATACTGAGTGTTGGATTGCTGTTTCTTGGAGGTGTCTGTGTTGCAGCTGGTGAATTCTACAAGAGCAAACACAATGTTGTTCTCAGCTCTGGAATTTTTTTTGTAGCAGCAGGTTTGTCATTTTTAAATGGATTTATATGGATAAGTTAGATTTCCTGATTTTCAGCTGATTCTCTTCCCATTTAACTTTGACTCTAAACTTTACAACTTTTTGTTTAATCCTGCGCATTTACCATGTCTCATCTTTGAACTTAGGAGCAAGATATCATGGCCAATCCACCTAACTTGCACATCTTTGGATAGAGGGGAAACTGGAGCATCCAGAGGAAACCCATGCAGACATGGGGAGAACGTGCAAACCCCACACAGATAGTTACCCAAGGCTGGAATCAAACCTGAATTCCTGGCGCTGTGAGGAACAGTGCTAAACACTGTGCTACCACGCCACCCTCAACAAGGTCTTCCAACTCCATCAAACTCTCTATCCACCCTTCATTATTAAGCTCTATTACAACAACCCAACACAATCTGACAAGTACCCTCTTGCCTTTGAGTCAGGACAACGTGAATTCAATTCTCACTGCAGGTATTTCAATACACAAGACCATGAGACATAAGAGCAAAAGTAGGCCATTTGGTCCAATGAATCTACTCCTCCATTCAATAAAATCATGATCTGATATAATCCTCAATTTCATTTTTCCATTTTATCCTTATAACCTGGATTCCCTTATTGATTAAAAATCTCAGCCTTGAACATATTTAACAATGCAGCCTCCACAACTCTGTGCAGTAAAGAATTCTACAAATCTATTACTCCAAGTAAAGAAATTCCTCTTCATCTCAATTTTAAATGCGTAACCTCTTACTCTGGTAATTATGCCCTCTGGTCCTACACTCTCTCACAAGGGGAAACATCCTCTCAGCATCTACCCCGTCAAGCCTCCTGAGAATTCTATATATCTTAACAAGGTTGCCTCTCATTCTTTGAGACTCCAATCCTACCTACCTAACCTCTCTACATAAGAAAATCCCAGGATACCAAGGATCAACATAGTGAACCTTCTCTGGACTGCCTCCAGTACTAGCATACCTTCCTTTAGATAAGGGAACCAAAACCATTCACGGTACTCCAGCTGTAGTCTAATTAGTGCCTTGTATAGTTTGACTAAGAAATCCCTATTTTTATACTTCATTTCCTTTGAAATAAAGGCCAATATTCCATTTGCCTGCTACATTTATATGCTACCCTTTTGCGAATTACATACAAAGACCCCCAAATTTATATGTTCCAGTTTTCTGCAGTCTTTTGCTATTTAAGTGATATTCAGCTTCTTTATTGTTCACACCAAAGTGCATGACTTCACATTTTCCTACCTTATATTCCATCTGCCAAGTTTTTGTCCACTCATTTAAATTTCTATATCCCACTGCAGACTCTTTCTGTCATGCTCATCGCTTGCTTTCCCATTTATTTGTGTGTCATCTTGGCAATAGTATTTCCACTTCCCTCGTCCAAGTCAGTAATATATGTTGTAGAGATTGTGGCCCAACACTGACCCTATGATATTCCACTAGTTAAAGGTTGCCATCCTTAAAACTTCCTCTTACCCTAATTCTGTATCTTCTATCAGTTAGCCAATCCTCTATCCATGCCATTATACCATCCCCAACACCACTTATCTTATTAAATAGCCTTTTGTGCAGAACCTTATTGAACGTTCTTTTGGCAATCCAGATATCATTAGATCTATTGGTTCCCCTTAAACTATCCTCGTCATTACAACCTCAAAAAATTCTAATAAATATTTCAGGCAAGATTTCCCTTTTATGAAGCCATGCTGACTCTGCTGGATTACACGATGCATTTCTAAATGCTCTACTATTACTTTACAATGGACACCAACATTTTCCCTATGACAAAAAATTAAGCTAACTGGCCTACAGTTACCAGTTTATTGTCTCCCTCCCTTTTGGGGAAGGACGTTACATTGGCAATTTTCCAATCCTCTAGAACTTTTTCAGAATTTAAAGATTACAATCAATGCTTTTAATATTTTTGTACTTGTTTCTGTTAATATCCTGGGATGCAACCCACGAGGTCCAAGTGTTTATTGGTCTTTAGCCTCATTAATTTCCCAGTACTTTTTTCCTCAAGTGATCATTATTGTATTTATTTCCTCCCTCACTTCTGGGGGAAGAAATAAATACAAGTATTTGTTTAATCCTCTGCTATTTTCTGATCCCCCATTATTATTTCTCCAATCTCGTTGCTAAGGGGGCTATGTTCACTCTGGCCTCTCCTTTTTATATATTTAAAGAAGCTCCTGTTGTCTGTTTTTACATTACTTGCTAGTTTACCCTCAGTTTATATCTGCCCTCTTTATTATGTTTTTGGTCAGCCTTTGATGGTTTTCAAAACTTTCCCAATCCTCTGACTTACCGCTAATCTTTGCCACATTATAGGTTTTTTCTTTCATTTTAACTTTCTTGGTTAACCATAGTTAATTTATCACCTTCCTAGAATCCTTCTTCTCACTGGGGTAAATTTTTGTTGTGAGTCATGAACTATTTTCATAAACGTTTGCCATTGCTGATCAACCTACTTCCCTGCTGAAATCTTTTACTCCGCAATTGTTTATTAAACCTGCCTCATTACACATTACTCGATCCAAAATAGCAAGATCCCTGTTTGGATCCACATCTTTTTCAAAGGAACTGTTCCAAATACACAATGAACTCTTCTTCAAGGCTACCTCTGCCAATTTGATTTCCTAATCTACATGAAGGTTAAAGTCACCCATGATTAAAATAATGTCTTTTTTTTTTACATGTCCTTATTATCTTTTGAACTATTCTCCATTTTACTGTATAGCTATTATAAAGGGTCATTAGTATCTTCTTCACCTTGTTATTTCTTACCTTTCCCCATATGAATTCTACATCTTCAGATCCAAGATAATTTCTTGCTTTCATACTTATTCCATCCCAGACTAACAAAATGACCCCACCGCCTTTTCCTTCTGGTCTGTCCTTACCAAAAGTCATGATATACAGATGCCGGCGTTGGATTGGGGTGGTAAGAACTCAGTAAGAATTTAGCAACACCAATTTATAATCCAACCGATTTATTTGATAGTAAAAATGGTCCAGACCAGAACACTGCATTTGCCTGAGGAAGACACAGGAGTTGAAAGCTCGCATTTTTACTATCAAATAAATCGGTTGGATTATAAATTGGTGTTGCTAAATTCTTACTGAGTTCTTACCAAAAGTCACATACCCATGAATATTTAGTTCCTGGTTTTTATCTCCTTATAGCCATATCTCTGTAATGAAAATAGATCATATGAATTAACCTCAAAGTATGTAATTATTAATTCATTTTTGCTGAATGTTATGTGTACTTAAGTGAAGAGCCAATAATTTTGCCTTGTACCATTTTTTCCCTTTTTGCCTGCATCTGTTGCTCTTTTTTTAATGTTCGTACACTCTGTCCTGCCTGCAACACTATGCATATCATTACCAAATAGCTGCCTTGTCCTTTTGCTTTGGAAGCCTACATAATTCCATTCCAGAATCACCACACTGCCCCGCCTTCCCATTTCATTTAAAGCCCTCTCTACTTCCTATGTTGTGCGATTTACAAAAAAACTGGTCCTAGTGTGGTTCGTTATAGAGTCATCCCAATGGCACAATTCTGATGCCAGTGCCCCATGGACCAAAACCCACCTCTCCCATGCCAGTCCTGAGCCACATATTCATCTCTCTAATTTTATGTGTGCTACGCCAATTTGCGCATGGCTGTGGTACTAATCCAGAAATAAGAATCTTGGGTGTTCTGTTGTTTCTTTCAGTGCCTCGCTCCTCAAAATTTCTTTGCAAAACCTCTTTCTCCGTTTTCCCTATGTCACTGGCACCAACATATGCCATGACAACGGGATCTTCCCCCATCTCATGTTTCAAACAACTTGAAATGTTTCCATCCCATTGCAAGTTCCCCCTCCAGCCTGGAACATGTCCTCAGCATTGGCAACAGCAGGCAACACAACTGTCTGAACTCTCACTCCTTGCTACAGAGAACAGTGTTATCCCCCCCCCCTCACTATCCTCCTGTCCCCTAATACCTCCACCTTCTTATGTGATCCCTCCACTTGAATGGCTTCCTGTACCACAGTGCCATGGTTACTCAGCTCATCCACGCTGCAGCCTGCACTCTCATCCAAACAAGCTGAAAAAAATCCCAAACTTGTTGGACAACTGCAGAGGCTGACACTCTTCCCCTCTGGGTTGCCTTACCGGTCTCAGCTGCAGTCACACCCTCCTGTCCCTGACACTTGCCAAATCAGAAGATTCTATTCTACACAGTGCAGGTTCACACTCTGATGCTATACCATAGGAGCATTTGCAAATCAGCAGTTCAAGGTTGAAGAACAGAAATTTCTCCTGGTGTCTGAGTCAATGTTAATCCCTCAAAAAATTATCTGGTTGTTATCTCACTGTTTCTGTGGGATTTTGTGTGCAAGTTGACGACCATGTTACAATCACGACTCACCTCTAAAGTACTGTCAGGTGTTTGGGGAGCTGCTGTTAGGTGAAAAGTGCTGTATAAATGCAAGGTTTTTGTTCTTTTTTTAATCCATCCTCTGTTTGCCTTGGGCACAAATGGGCATGGGCACCAAAATCCCATGAGGCCAAAAACAAGATTCTGACCAGCCAGATTTTGCAATGTGACTGCACACACTCCTCACTGGTGAAGATATGGGGTTCTGGCCATGGAATAACAGGAACTTCATTTAAATACATTTGAATCTCATTAGTGAACTTTTCCATGGTATGATCCCCCTACATTCAGGTCTCCATTCCCATCCTTGTCCTCCTCAGCAAGGTTTACAAGTCAGGAACAATGTGAACTAGGCAAATGGAACCCCCAGGATGGCCAGGGGAGGATGGTTGGGGAGTTTGGGGGGCACTGGGCAGGGGCATATAGATGAGCATAGCTGTTAGGGAGCACATACCAGGATAATGCCAATGATAATGCCAATGAGGTTCTAGGGGGCAGTGCCTGGTACTTTCAGAGCACAATGTTGTGTCTGTGGATTTGGCAGGGGGGGGGGGGCTTTCTCTGGGTAGCCCCATGGGGGAATTGCCAGTGCATGGTAGGGGGGGGGGGGGGAAGGTTCATCCTTGGAAAAGGGGGATTTCAGTTTCTTTGGGAAGGGGAGATTTCCTGTGTCTGTGAGGCAGGGGGAATTTGGAGTGAGGATCTCTGTATTCAATGAATAAAGAAAATTACAGCAATTACAGCATAGGAACAGGCCCTTTGGCCCTCCTGACCTGCACCGACAATACTACTTGACTGAACTAAAACCCCCTATCCTTTCGGGGACTATTTCATCTATTCCCGTTCTATTCATGTACTTGTCCAGATGCCCTTTAAAAGTCACTATCGCATCTGCTTCCACTACCACCCGCCCCCTCAGTAGCGAGTTCCAGGCACCCACCACCCTCTCCTTTACACTTTAAACTTATGTCCTCTGGTAACTCACTCTTTCACTCTGGGAAAAAGCTACTGACTATCCACTCCGTCCACGCCTCTCAATCTTGTAAATGTCTATCAGGTCACCCCTCAACCTCTGTTGTTCCAGTGAGAACAAATCAAGTTTCTCCAACCTCTCCTCATAGCTATTGCCTTCTGTACCAGATAACATCCTGGTAAATCTTTTCTGTACCCTCTCTAAAGCCTCCACATCCTTCTGTTCGTGTGGCAACCAGAATTGAACACTAGATTCCAAATACAGCCCAGCTAAGGTTTTATAAAGCTGGAACATGCCTTGCCAGTTTTAAACTCAATGCCCCAGCTGATGAAGGCAAACATGCCATATGCCTCTTTGACTACCTTCTCCACCTGCAATGCCACTTTCAGTGACCTGTGTACCTATATACCCAGGTCCCTCTGCCTATCAATGCTCTTAACGGTTCTGCCATTTATTGTATATTTCCTATCTGTATTAGACCTTTCAAAATGCATTACCTCACATTTGTTCAGATTAAATTCCACGTGCCATCTCTCTGCCCAAGTCTCCAACCGACCTGTATCCTCTGACAGTCCTCATCACTAACCTTTGTCTCATCCACAAACTTACTAATCAAACCAATTAATTTTCCTCCAAATCATTTATATACAGTAAAGGTCCCAGCACTGATCCCTGAGGAATGCCACTTGTCACAGACTTCCATTTAGAAACACACCCTTCTACTGCTACCCTCTGTCTTCTATGACCGAGCCAACTCTGTATCCACTTTGCCAGCTCATCTGTAATCCATTGTGATACCTTCTGTACCAGTCTACCATGAGAGACCTTGTCAAAAGCTTTACTCGAGTCCATGTAACATTTACTGCCCCATCCTCATCAAATCATCTTCCTGAAAAGTTTATGTATATTTGAGGGGGGGGGGGGGGGGGGGGTGTTGACTTTATTTTTATTTGTTTGATTGCCAGCCACCCGAAAAGAACTTGCCGCCAGCGTTTTTTGTCACAGACCTGGAAAACGTAGCAGGAAAGCCAGCGGGCAGCGCTCCACTATTCTCACTGAGCCAACACGGCAAATCTCGCCCAGCGCAACTGGTGTGTCTGAACGTTATCTCGCACTTAACCATGACCATGTCTCCTTTCCCCCTCTCTCTCGCAGGTTTAAGCAACATAATTGGAATTATTGTCTACATATCGGCTAATGCCGGAGACCCTGGACAAAGCGATTCCAAAAAGAACAATTATTCTTATGGATGGTCATTCTACTTCGGGGCTCTGTCCTTCATTATCGCCGAGACAGTGGGTGTATTAGCTGTGCACATGTACATCGACAAACACCGCCAGCTGAGGGTGAAGTCCCGCAAGGATATCCTGAAGAAATCCGCTCTTGCCCGAATTCCCAGCTACAGATATCGCTTCAGGCGGAGGTCCAGCTCCCGCTCCACAGAGCCCCGCTCCCGGGACCCGTCCCCAGTGGGGGGAAAAGCCTACACCGTAGCGCCATCAAACGAGATATCAATGTACACACTGTCCAGGGACCCTGCTAAAACAGCTGTGGCAACCAGTCTCGCCTCCGAACGAGACCCCAAGTTCCTGCAAGTTCGCAACTGTATTTCCAAAGACTCAAAGGAAACTCTTCACTCAAACCCGGCCAACAGGCGGACCACTCCCGTCTGACAGCCCAATGCCTTTGTGTGTGTGTGTGTGTGTGTGTGGTGGGGCGGTGACTCCATAGCAGGACCAGCTCCCAGAAGCAAAGACTCTTCAAACAGGAGTCCTGACTCCCCCCTAAACAGGGTTTGTGCCCGCAAAGACCTCACCTTTAGTATGGTACCATGTTGGTAATATGTCCATGTCAATCGGAGCCAGTTTCGGTGCTTGACATTAGAAGATCTCCCGGGAACCGTTCAGTGTCATAAAACATTTTGTACTGACTGGAAATCTCTTCTCTTTAATTATGATCCGACCGGAAACCAGTGATAAAATCGCGCCACTTTTCCCCTCTGCATGTGTCTTGAACTCTCCATCTCACTGACAGCCTTTCCCGTTATATTAAAATAAGGACTACGTGGTTTTTATAAGAGAAGCATTGATTCAATCCTAGCATTTTAATGCCTTCATATTTTATTAACATTCTGAATAAAATAAGCGCAGTTTAAATTCAATAGTTTAGCTGCCAAAAGCACAGTTAGAAAATGAACCTCGGTGATTTATGTAAAAATTTAACAGCAGAAATAAACGCACAAAGACATTCAAAGTGTGTCATTTCTCATTTATCCGAAATTTTGTTCAGATGCTTACAATCATGAAGTCAGCTGAGGAACGAGGGCTCGTTTATCAATGTTGGAAATCAGTGCCGATTCGCTCCAATGCACTTTCCTTTTGTTGTTGAAGTGGTCAGAGAAAACTAACGATGAATTTTATCTGTATGGCGTTCCAGAAAAACATTTAATAAAGTTCCTCATGAGAGACTTCGCGCCAAAGTTGGAATTGAAGTCCAATTACTGATCAGCTGGGATGAGCAGGTGCGCCAAATGGCAGAATGTGGACTAATTATCTCACAAGGCCCTCAACTCTTCAGTGAGACAGAGTCGTATATTCAAATTTGTCAATGATAGAAAATTAGCCAACAGTCTAGATGGAAGCACAAAAGTACACAGAGATAGTAAGTGATAGATTAAGCAAACAGCAAAGTTGTAGCAAATGCATTTCAGTGCAGATAAATCTGAGGCCATCCATTTTCCATCCAAAAAGATTGGAACGGGGTATTTTCTAAATGGTGAAAAACTATCAACTGTGGACATCGGAAGATCATGAAAGTGTCATGGTTAAATAGAGAAACTAATAAAAAAAATTAATGGAACGCTGGCCTTTATGTCCAAAGGATTAGAATACAGGGGGTAGAAGTCACGCTGCAGTTATACAAAGCCCTAATTAAACCACATTGAGTACAATAATTCAGAGAACTACATCCGAGGAAGGATATATTAATGTTGGAGGGAGTACAGTGCAACTTTATCAGAATGATATCTGGACTCCAAACATTAAATTGAGGAATTACACAAGCGACAGCACAGTGATAAACACTGCTGCGTCTAAGCCAAGGACTCCTGTTCAATTCCAGCCTCGGGTGACTCTGTGATGTTTTCCCATGTCTGCGTGGATTCTTCCAGGTCCTCCTGTTTCCTCCCACAGTTCAAAGGTGTGCAGATTAAGTGGATTGTCCATGCCAAATTGCCTGTTATTGTCTGAAAATGTGTAGATTAGGTGGATTAGCCATGGTAAATGTGTGGAGTTATGGGGATAGGGTGGGGGTGTGGGCCTGGGTACATAGAACATAGAACATTACAGCACAGAACAGGCCCTTCGGCCCTCGATGTTGCGCCGACCAATTAAGAAAAAGCAATGACCCTCTAACCTAAACCATTCCTTTTTCATCCATAAACCTATCCACTGACCTCTTAAATGCCCCCAAACTTGGCGCATCTACAACTGCAGCAGGCAGGGCATTCCATACCCTTACCACCCTCTGGGTAAAGAACCTACCTCTGACATCCGTCCTATAACTACCACCCCTTAATTTAAAGCTATGTCCCCTCGTGCTAGCTTTCTCCATCCAGGGAAAAAGGCTATCACTGTCCACCTTATCTAAACCTCTAATCATCTTATATGTTTCAATAAGGTCTCCTCTTAGCCGCCTTCTTTCTAATGAAAACAACCTCAAATCCCTCAGCCTCTCCTCATAAGACCTTCCCTCCATACCAGGCAACATCCTGGTAAACCTCCTCTGCACCCTCTCCAGTGTCTCCACATCTTTCTTATAATGTGGCGACTAGAACTGCACACAATACTCCAAGTGCGGCCTCACCAGAATTTTGTACAGTTGCAACATGACGTTGCGGCTCCGAAATTCAATCCCCCCACCAATAAAATGCCCTTTCAGAGAGTTGGTGCAGACTTGATGTGTTGAATGGCCTCCTCCTGCATTGTAGGGATTCTATGATTCTAAACCAGCATTATATTCTTTGGAACTTCGAAGATTAAGCAGTCTGGTGGAGTTTTAGAGATATCAAGGAGAACTGGGTTTTTCTCTAAATTCCATATTTCCATTGATTAGCAAATCTGGTGCATAATATAATTACACAAAATGTGGTAAGCTGCACTTGCAAATACACTTGTGCAAGAGTGTAGCAACAACAGAACTGGCTCAAAAAAAGATATCAAATATTCCTGGGTACAAGGAAAATCGTTAAGAAACAAAAAGATGAGTGGTAGAAGTATTGATGAAGGAGAATATGACAGTATTGGAGTGAGGATGTCTACAGAATTCAAGGTCAGAATTTATTTGGTAAGAAACAATAGGGTTGCTATTTACACAACCGGGGATATGAGATGGTCACCAACTAATGTGAAAGGTATAGAGGAGTAAATTTGCAGGGAAATTACAGAGACATGCAAGTATTGATAATAATGAGACTTTAATTATCCTAATGTGGACAGGAAAATAATAACATGAAGGACAGAGAGGAGTTTGAAGAATATTTTGGAGAGTTTTCTTGATCAATATGTTTCTGGCAAAGTAGGAAAGAGGCATTGCTGAAAATGATTCTGGAGAATGAGATGGTTAAGTGAATCAGGATCACTGGTTGTACATTTAGGGAACAGTGATCTTAACATCATAAGGTTTAGATTAGCAATGGAAAAGGAGAAGGACCAACCTACTAGGATAAAAATAATTAATTGAAGGAACACCAGCTTCAGTAGGTTGAGAATGGTATCAGCTGAATTGGATTTAAAGATGGGCAAAACTATTACTAAATAATGGACTGTCTTTAGAGAGGAGATGGTTCATTGAAGCTCCCCAAAGGAAGAAAGCTAACAAAAAAAAAAGCTGGAGCTTCCTGGATGAAAGAAACAGACAAAGAATAAGAAAAAGCAGATAAGGGGCATATATAAGGTATCAACCTGTAATACTAGGCTAAACACAGAAAATTCAGAGGTGAAGCAATAAAGGAAGCGAAAGAAGCGGAAAATATGAGAAGAGAATGGCATCTAGCATAAAAGGGATTTAAAAGTTTTCTGCGACTTTTATTTCTAAAATAATAGATCAGTGATGAACCATTTAGAACCAAAAAGGGGATCTAAGCATGGAGGCAGAAGGCATGGCTGAGTTGCTGAATAAATAATTTGCAAAATAAAAGCAAATTACTGCAGAATCTGAAACCAAAAGAGAAAATGCTGGAAAATCTCAGTAAGTCTGGCAGCATCTGTAAGCAGAGAAAAGAGCTGACATTTCAAGTCCAGATGACTCTTTGTCAAAGTTAAAATGCATAGAGAGTGGTAGATATTTGTACCGCAGGGGGAGGGAGTGAAAGATGAGTCATAGCCACAAAAATCAGGAAAACCAGCTAATAGTTGTGCATAGAGAGAATAAAGGGTGTGAATGCCAAACAGCAGAGAAACTAAAATGAAGATGTTGGAGTTGGGGAGAAAAATGGATAGGACAGAGACAAGATTTAAAAAAGCAGCAAAGGAGGAGAAAAAGTAAGGGAGGAGGAGGGGGAGAAAAGGTAAGGGAGGAGGTGGGGGTGAGGAAAATGGATAGAAGAGAGACAAGAATTAGAAAAGAAGAAGCAAAGGGGGAGAAAAGGCAAGGGAAGGGGCCTAAACTAGGGGTGCAAAGTGGGGAGTGGAAGAAAAATGAAGACAGACAATAAAGAAATAAAAGGTATGGAACATTAAAAAAATTAAATAAAATAGAATGAAAACAAAGAAGTCAAGGTGAGGTAGAGCAAATCATCTGAAGTTGTTGAATTCCATGTTGAGAGCAGAAGGCTGTCAAATGCCGAGCCAGAGGTGAGATGCTGTTCCTCCAATTTGCATCGAGCTTCACTGCAACATTGCAGCAAGCAGAGGACAGACACGTGAGCATGGGAGCAAGGTCTTGAATTAAAATGGCTAGCAACCAGAAGGTCAGGGTCCTGATTACGGACGGACTGAACGTACTCAGCAAAATGATCGCCCAGTCTACGCTTGGTTTCTTGGTATAAAGGAGACCACATTGAGAACAGCAAATGCAATAGACCAAATTGAAAAAGGTGCAAGTGAAACATTGCTTAACCTGGAATAATATTTTGGATCCTGGATGGTGAGCATAGAAGAGGTAAAGGGACTGGTATTACACCTTCCGCGATTGCATGGGAAGGTGCCATGGGTGATGAGAGGGGTGTTGGATATAGTGGAGGAATGGACTACGTTATTCCGGAGGGAATGGTTTCTGCGGAATGCTGACAGAGGGAATGAAGGGAAGATGTGTTTGGTGATGGCATCATGCTAGAATTGGTGAAAATGCTAGAGGATTAAATTTTGCATGCAGAGACTGGTGGGGTGGAATATGAGAACTGGGGGGCTTTATCCTTGTTCTGGGAGGGAGGGGAGGGGGTGAGGGTCGTGGCTTGAGAGTTGAGAGCCCTGGTGATAACTGTAGATGGGAATCCACGGCTGAGGAAAAAGAAGCACATATCTGAAGCACAACTTTGGAAGGTGGCATCATCGGAATAAATGCGACAGAGGCAAAGGAGCTGAGAGAAAGGGATGGAGTCCTTACAGGAAGAAAGATGTGAAGAACTGTAGTCCAGCTAGCTGTGGGAGTCAGTGGGCTTGTAATGGATATTGGTAGATAGTCTATTGCCAGAAATGGAGACAGTACTTTGGAGACAGAAATGCAAAACAGTACTTTGCATTTGTCTTTACCAAGGATGAAACAGTCACCAAAATCTTATTGAAAGAGAAGGTAGTTAAGATACTGATGCTATAAAAGTTGGGTGAAGGGGAGATATTAGACAGGCTGTTGTACTAAAAATAGATAAGTCACCAGGATCAGATGGGAGGATGGTATACATCCAAAGATGCTGAAAGGAATAAGGGTGGAAATTGAAAAGTTACTGGCCAATAATACAGGAGGGATGCCAAAGGACTGCTGAACTGCAAATGCTGCAGCCTTGTTCAAATAAAATGTACAGATAAACACAACAACTAGAGGTCTTTCAATTTCACCTTGATGGTGGGAAGGTTTTAGAAAATATCTTCGGGCACATCATTGATGGTCACTTCAACTAGTGTGGATTATTAATGGAAAGTCAACATTGGATTGTTAAAGGCAATGGTTTGAGTTAATGATTAGAGTTATAAGGAGAGGCTTGATGGATGGGAACTTTTTCCCCTGGAATGTCGGAGTCTTAGTGATGATCTTAGAGGTCTCTAAAATAACAAGGGGCATAAATAAGATAGGTAGTCAACGTCTTTTCCCAAAAATAGGGGAATCTAAAACTAGAGGGCATAGGTTTAACGTAAGAGTAGAGGGATACAAATGGGTACAGGGACGTAGCTTTTTCACACAGAATGGTGAATGTCTATAAATAGTTGCCAAAGGCAGTGGTAGAGGTGGGTATTATTTTGTCTTATAAAAAGCACTTAGACAGCTACATACGTAAGATGGATATAGGGGAATATTGGCCAAATGTGGGCAATTGGGAGTAGCTTAGTGGTAAAAACTGGACGACATGGACAAGTTGGATTGAGGGGCCTGTTTCCATTCTGTAAATCTCGATGACTCTAAATCATGTTAAATAAACTTGTTTATTTCTGATGATGTAACAGAGTGAGTTGATTTCGATAATGCAGTTGATGTGATATATAATTGACTTCCAAAATGCATTTGATAAAGAGCTAGTAAAGTTGAAGCTCCTAGAATAAAGAGGACAGTGGCAGTATCGACATGAAATTGGCTAAGTGACAAGAAACAGAAGTTACTGATGATTGGAAACTAAAATTGCAATTCATGTCAAGAGGAATAAGACAATATTTTCCAATTATGATCTGCAGATAGAATATCAGGAATAGGTTAGGCCTCTCAGAGCCTAGACTAACAGATTAGTCAAAGCATCAAGATTAGGCTGCTTTGAAAAAGCTCTTCACCAGTTTTCACAAGAAAGGATCACAGGACTGTAAATCTTATAAAATGATTAGGCCAAGGGCTAAGCCTTGAATAGCCTCCCATTACAGTTCTATAATTGAGCAAAGAAGAATATGGTAGGAAAAATTGGTGACATAATATCGAGTGCTAATGTGCAGTGGTTGCAGACATTAAGAGGATTAGGAGAAGCTCCATGCAAAGTCTAATGTCA
This sequence comes from Sphyrna mokarran, assembly GCA_024679065.1. NCBI lineage: Eukaryota > Metazoa > Chordata > Chondrichthyes > Carcharhiniformes > Carcharhinidae > Sphyrna > Sphyrna mokarran. The sequence goes on from JAGIQG010000018.1 coordinate 22,690,370, forward strand.
ATGCAAATAAACATGAGGTGAGCATATAGAGTGAAGCAATGCATTTTGTATAATCCATGATTCAAATATGGTCAAAATAGAACAGAAAAGGAATTTCAGATAATAAACCACCTTCAGTAAACATGTCTACTGAATTACATGTGGACAGGCTGTCAATATTTCACAAATGTATTTACAGATGAATGTAGCCACTGAATCTGGGGATTACATTGACCAGAAACTGAACTGGACTAATCATTTAAATACTGTGGCTACAGGAGCAGTGGCTGGAATACCATGGATAGTAACTCATCTCTTGAATCCCCAAAGATTGTCCACCATCTACAAGGCAAAGTCAGGAGTGTGATGAAAAAGTCTCCATTTGCCTGGATGAGTGTAGCTCTTAACAATATTCAAGAAGCTTGACGTCCAGCCACTTGATTGGCACCCCTTCCACCATTTCAACATTCACTCCTCCACCACTGATACACAGTGGCTGTAGAGTGTCCTATTACAAGATGCACTGCAGAAACTCACCAAGGCTTCTTTATCAGCACCTTCCAAATCCGTGACCTTTACCATTTAGAAGGACAAGGTCAGCAAATGCATGGAACAGCACCACCTGCAAGTTCCTCCCCATGTCACTTACCATCATGACTTAGATCTATAATTGTCATACCTTCACTGTTGCTGAGTCAAAATCCTGCCACTCCACTTCTAAGAACATTGTGAGTGTATCTACAAAACATGGCTGAAGTGTTTCAAAAAACATCCACCACCATGTTGTCAAGGACAATTTGGAATGGGCAATAAATAATAGCCTACCCAGCAACATCCACATCCCATGAACAAATATAAAAATACTCTATTTTTGGCAACTGCTACCTTAAAAAAAAAGATTCACAAAGGATTTACCGCACATTTGCTCTTCACTTTTTAGCCTGTTCAGTTTGCTTTCACGGCATTTACTATCCATTTTGTTGTCTTCTGATGCTATCTATTGGTATTGTCATCCATCCTGTTGAGGTTCTACTGCATATCATTTATCAATGTGCTGTCCATTAGTATTCAGGAATTGGAGAAGAGGGAGAGGAGATCAGCGCAGATAGTGGCTGGCATGGGAAAGAACATTGTGAAGTGCCAAAACCTCAGTCTCTAAATCAAGCTGGATAACTGTCAAAAACTTTTTCCTGACTGATTGAAAAGGCCATTCTTTCAGTCGTGGTTCAGTGGGTATCTCTTTCACCTCGAGTTAGAAGAGTGTGGAAATTTGAGTACATAACTCAAGCTGACATTCCCAGTGCAGTATTGAAGGAATGCTGCATTGTCAGAGGTGCCAACTTTCATGAGAGTCATTAAGTGGTTCAGGCAGGTGGCTGAATATTCCCTTCTCAAGGGTAATTTAGAATGGGCAATACATGCTGGTCTTACCAATGATGCCCAGATGCTATGAACGAATAATTTAAAAGGAAACAAGATCCCATTTATCTCTCAGATTGATGTACAAGATCCCATGAGACTATTTCAATGAAGAGCTGGGAGTTCTCCTTTGTATCATGACAAACATTTATCTCTTAAGCAATAGTATTAAAACAAATATCTGGTCATCACTGTATTGATACATGTGGCAATTTGCTGAGCTTTCCCAGCACTGGTTCCCCATTTTTATGATAATGACTACACTTCAAAGGTACTTTTAACAAAAGGCCATAGAACAGAAATGTTATCTCTACTTCTTTCCACAGATGCTGTCTGATTGTTGAGCAATTCCAGCATTTTCTGCAATTATTTTCAGCATCTGCAGTACTTTGCTTTTGCTTATAAAGTACTAAATTGATTCTGAAGCGCTTTGGAATGTCCTGAGTTTGTGAAAGATGCTACGGAAATTCAAATTTTTCAAAAAGCAGGAAAATAAGGCTTTTATGCTTCAACTCTGACATTTTCAGTCCAATACTACTGATTGGACCTAAAACAGATGGTTGTTCGAGGTGAAAGGGATGTTTGTAGTTCCTATTAATTACAAATTCATTTAAAAGGAAATCCAGTGGAACTGTCTGGTACGATACGGTATTTTCTATCTGCAAGTAGTGCTGTAATAAGAGTAGGTTTTAGAAGGGGAAAACAGATTACCTGAGTTTAAATGTAGGTAACTGAACTGCTGACGTAGGAGAGGTGAACAATCAGTGATTTATGGGGAGCTTTGTTCGATAGCTGATGTAAGAATATTAGCATGTGCATTGATGATAGTGAGGGAAAGAGAGAGAAAGCCAGAAACTATCAGACTGATTAAGAGAGAAGGATATTACATGGGTGATTTATGAACAGATTGGTGCTGTTTGATGATCCAAGGGAAGAGAGCCTGGATAGAGTGCAAATACAAGGCATTGGCAGCTGATTTAAGGAAACAACAAAGCAGTGCCAATGTGACTAAGGAGGGGAAAATAAGATAGTGTTGATTGCTCTGAGGCTGTCTTCCCTTCAAACCTTCAATAAACTGAAAATAATTTTTCTCCAATTAATTTCATGGAAGAGGAGGAGGAATACTCTGGCATTGGGCCTGATTGGCTACATTAACACTCTAGCGGCGACCTTATCTTCATGTTCTCAAGGAACGGCAGAAACCTGAAGAGGGTGTGGAGAGCAATCTTTTACTGGCTATAAGGAACATTTCCAAGACTGTTCGTTTTGACATGTTCATCTGGCCACTGCATGAATATTCCTATTTATATTCCCCCAATTCACCTCACAAATATGGGATTAAATTCAAAACATTTCCTGCCTGCTCCCATTCACGCTATCTCATCAATGTTGCTACCAAACCTCTCAAGAATAACGTCTGAACAGCCAACAACTTCAGGCATAATTTTCATTAGAGCTCATTGTTTGTGTATGGATCCATGCTTAATTACAACATTTTACTTCCTTTTGCTGGCTGCATATGGAATGTAAATTTTTAACTCTAATCTAGAACTACTCATATGAAATAGCTTTACTCCATTTTAGCCAGGCTAACGGACCTTCTTTTAGGCTGCACCTCTTGAGCAGCCTGACTTCATCAGTTTCTCTATCTGCCTTGATGACAAGTGCAAGATTACCTTTGTTAGGCATGAGATGCGATGAAACCCAGCTGTCACTGAGCAGAATCGACCTGCCTTTTTGTGAAGATTTTGGTTTACTTAACACAGCTCAGCTCAAAGCACTATTCTCAGTCATCTCCTTTTTATAGCTTTCGACCTTTTATCAAGGTTTATAACTGCCAGCTGCACTCAAAAAAAATAACAGGCTGTCATATAAAATAACAACCAATTGCAGAGGCTGATTATTTTTGAGTTTGACCTCCTCTTAAGTTTGTTATGAGTAGAAAAACAATGACAAACTTCACAACGTATGTAACAATTTAGCCAGAGGCTATTGAATCACAAATTGTGCCTGATTTGAAAGGGCAGCTACCAGGGCGAAACAAAACATATATGTCAGAAAACAATTCCATTCACTGTTTAACCTGAGAGAAACACTTTAACTATACCTTCATAGAATTTGGGGGGCCTTCCAGCACATTGGGTTGGCATTGACTTACAAACCAAATTGTTTTTTTTAACTGTTAAAAAGGCTTCAGGCTTTTAATTCCTGCAGCAACAGGTAAATGTCTGCCCCCCAAAATAGCCCCTCCAAAAGAGGTATTAATAACATTGCCTGAATTATTAAATTGAATCTGATGTCAGAAACCATTGTAGCACTGTGCTATTGTATTGGTGTTTACACCTGAATGGGAAGTTTAGACATCTGCATCAAGTTTAACTTTCATTTGTTTAAAATTCACATTACTTTCCTTAACGGAGCTCTGATATATTTGATATTTGGAAACAAAGGGGGAAGACAAAAGGATGGTTACTAGGTCAGTGTGACCGCATGTACAAAGACAATCGCACACACCACTACTCTCCAATTCAAATCTATAAGCAGAGGAAGACTTAGCAACTTTATAGACTACAGTTCATAAGAGAAGCTGTATTAGATTTTTTAAAATTCAATTCAATCAAATCAAGTCCAATTCAGAGTCTCAACAAGTAAGACATTCTCGATCCAAGCTAAGACAGGGCTCTCACCTCCTGTCTTGGGCTGGATCTACATGATCCAAGCTGATTGGAGTAGGTATAGGTCCTCCTCCAAGGCTTTATCATTTGCATCTTAGCCAAAAGGCTGGGATGCCGCTTTTAAAAATCGCTTCAAATGAATCTAAAATATAACCTAATGACTTCAACCAAATACAGCATGTCAATACTACATCTGATCTTAGCCAAAAGACCAAGAAGCAACGCTGTGTTAGAATTCTTTTTGCAATTTTATTCCAATCCAATCAAGTCAAATTAAAGCCAATTCAGAGTCCCAACAAGTTGGGACATTCCCAATCCAAGCTAACAAGACAGGGCTCTCACCACCTGTCTTGGGCTTCATCTACATGATCCAAACTGATTGGAGTAGGTGTAGCTCCTCCTCCAAGGCTTGATCTAATTTGCATCTTAGCCAAAAGGCTGAGATGCTGCTTTAAAAAATTGCTTCAAATGAAGCTGAAATGTAACCTAATGACTTCAACCAAGTGCAGCATATCAACACCACACCTGATCTTAGCCAAAAGGCCGAGAAGCGATGTGTTAGAATTATGTTGCATGCCATTACCTCCAGTCAAATTTCTCTGCTGCGCTGTCAAAGAGTCCATGGCAATATGAGCCATCCACATTTCACAGATATATTAACCAGATGACTAATGCCTTTTTGCTAGTGCTGGCAACAGCAGGGAAGGATCCTCTACTTTTTCCAAAATGGCACGATTTCTCCAAGACAAAGCACCGGTGATTGTATTCATGTTATCTAACAATATCTTCATGAAATGCAAATATCTTTAGTCCTTGAACATTGGTTTGTCTCCACATCTGTACAGGATCATCTTGGTTGATCTGTTCCTATGACAGAAGTCTTGATATCTTCAGGTTAAGACAATCCATTATTCTACCCATAAAAGATTAGGATCCAAACTAGTGGCAAAAAAATACTTGAGCACAGACACAATGCAATGTATGCAATCGTCAGAACCATTATTGAAATTATTTTTTAAAAACATTGCCTAAATTATTTTGAACGTGTATTGTAAATAATTTGATAGTTCATCTCATTATTTATTGATAGGCTCTCCTAACTTGATTCTTCAGAGTTTATTCTCCAGCGTTCATAGTTCTTTAATAGAGGTTTAGATATCCATTTTTTTTACATTCAATTGGTGTGGTAACTAATGGTTCAGTTCTCATTTATTGTTAAAGTATAAATTTTAAATTGATCAGGTACCACTGCAACACAGACTCTGCTCATCACAAATCTGACACAGCAGGTGCAACATATAAGCATGACATGTGTTTTCTGATCATAGTTGACCCCTCATGATGTTGCACTTGGCCAGTCAAGATCAAGTGCTGGTTCAAGCAAGGTTAGATGGAACCAAGATAAGGTGAGATAAGCCAATAAACAGTTTAACTATATCAAGGCAAGGGAGAAGGAAATTGAGAGGGAGGGGGTATAGAGGAGCAGATGAATTCAGGGGTAAGATGGGAAAAGTTGCATAAGGAGGGTCATAGATAAAGGAAGAGAGGAGAAAGGAATATGGAGAGGTGAAAGCTGGGGAGGAGGACAATGGGAGGTGGTGACAACACAACAGAGAAATGCAGCAAGGAGTGATATGGGGCAGGCAGTAGAACAGAGTAGAGAAGCAAAGGCACAGCAACAATGCCTCCAGCTGGACGTTACAGTGGCCATAACACTAACAGAAGGGCCAGAGCTGTCCTGTTCCAAATCTCTTTCAGAATGCAGAGTTAAAAGAAACAAAATAAGTCAGTGTGGTATACTACGAGAATGCGGGGAAAGGCTGGCTAGATTCTAAACTTTTTGACGCATCTTCAAGTGCTCAACAACTGGATAAGTGAGGTAGTAGTGGACCATAATAATCTGCATTGAATAATTTCAAGGACAGAGAAGAGTAAAAATATCTCATCAGTTATGGGCAATTACAGTTGCAATGACTCATGACCAATGTTCAGCAGAGGTTAGTAGAAAGCTTTGCACAGGATCTAAGAGCAAAGCGTTATGCTTGGATTATTGAAAAAAGCCATCCTGAACTGGTGAGCATAACCAGTCTTCAAAGACTCTGTTGAAGTGCAACAAAACACCTAAACTACTGAGAATTTCATTTTTAAAATGATCCGTCTTTGTTCTACTTTCCTTATAGTCTAAAAGTTCAGGATATTGAGATGTACCTTTTGGGACAACTGGCAAGTCTGCTATTCTGAGAGAGAAACAATATTGAACCTAGGTGACGGAAGTCTGTTATAACTTTAGCTCATAAGCAAAATAATTAATTGTATTAGAAACTTGTATTATAGCACTACCTACAAGCATATCTAGTACTGCAGCTACTGTGGTTACTTTATATCCATCCCCACCGCGGACATCAACATTCTCCACAGACTTGGAGAAACCGCTCTCACAGACATTGAGACCTTTCATGGACAAGAATGCACTCCCCCCTTCTCTCTCTCTCTCTCTCTCACACACACACACACACACACACACACACACACACACACACACACACACACGTCCTGAGTATGGTCATCTCTGCTGGTTTTTGTTTTTGAAGTGATTTGTGCTAGCATGACATCTCACCAGCTACGTGGGAAGTTACAATGAAGACAGGTAGCAGCATCAAGCCTGCTACTGTAAAGTTAATTCATGCAAACCAGGGTCATATCCTTCCTGGGCATGAACTGGAATGTGTCACAGGCCAATAAGGTTGGAGGTGTTGGGGGTGCTCATTATGAATCTTGCTGGGGAAAATTCCATTTTTGGCCTCTCACAAGATTTAGCAGCCATTAAAGGATTGACGGTCAATGGCGCTGTTAGATCACAACCATAATGGAATATTCCATGATTAAGTTTTGTTCCTTAACAGCCCAAGATCTGATTGGTGTCAAACCAAAGCTTCAAATAACATATCTTTTTCCCCCATCTCTAACCGAAAGTTGCATTAAGTTATCCATCACACAATTACTCCTTAGGTTTTGACATGGCTGTTTGCAAGACTTCTTAATTAAAATAGGAAGCAGCTTTTGTTTTTTCACCAAAATATTTAATTAGTTGTTTTATGTACATTAAATAACAAAAATAGCGGGAACTTCGCCAAAGTAAAGCAAGATTAAAATGGACAAAATCAAATATTTTTTTCTGCACAGCTTGTTGAAGTGAAAAGCTTGAGCTGTCAGTAGATTGGAAACATACAACTGCTGGAACAGTTTTGAATTAGGCTTTCTGTGCAACAGAGGAAAGTAACTGAAAATTCAGAGGAAGGAGGTCATTACCATTTAAGGTAGACATCATGCGGTTTAAGAAATCACAGCGTAGCTTAGCAACTGAAAAATTACAACAGTCACAAATGCTGAATCCAGTCAAGGTTTTTTTTAAATACCATATTAAATACATTACTACATAAAGAGAATTGAGAAACACTACAGATTTTGGGTAATGTCAAATATATAACTTGGACATTGAGGTTCAAAAGAAAAGTGAAAATGCAAAAGGTCAGAAGTGGCAGTGCTAAAAGCTCATCACATTTGCCGTGTTATATCTTCATGATGGAAGATGGTATCACAGCTTCAATAGAGCATAATCTTCCAGTAGCACAAATACAAAGCTCAGTGAAAAGAGGTTTGTAAATTTAGAAAATAACGAAAAGTTTAAATATCACTGTGTTTCTCTTGCAATGTCACTCTTGATCTCTCAAACACTGATTATTTTAATATTAATGGGCTTAGCTTCTCTCTCACATCAATTGCAACAGGTTACCAACCATGCTTTTTGTGAATATGGGGCAGAGTGATTATGAGAAGTGTGTTTGGCTTTCCTCTATGGCTGGAGGAGGGCTGCAGTCACAAGTCACGCTCATTTTAATACAAAAACCAACACCAGCAAAATGAAAAGTATAAATTAAACTTTGGTACAACAACATTTCCCCTCCCAAAAAATACAAAATAAATAGAACAAACCCCACAAAAACTCACAATACTTATTTCAAAAGAATTCATCTGGATCATGTGCAAATAAGCAGAGATGAAAAGCTTTTGTAAAAAGAAACTTTTTCACAAATGACACCTTTCTACATGTCCAATATAGCATCTATAGAAATCTTTAGGTGCACACAATAATATCTTACAAAAAAGTTCTAAAAAAAAAGCAATAATGTCTCAAAAGAAAACAATGAGAAGTGCATCATAAATGAAACCATGTGATCATAATCTGCTACTTCAATTATTCGAAATAAGAATAGTAGCCACTGTCGTTTAAGGATGATCTCTTACTCAGGTCCTGCAATATAGAAATAGGATCAATAGGCTTCCTATCTGCTTCCGAAGACAACTTCAATCTAGTCTTGGGTGGAGCTCGAAGAACACTGGCATAAGAGGCAGCACCTTTGCCTTCTGCAGACTTAGACGGACTCTGGTATTGAAGTGGGTTGGACTGTGAGAGAGGGTTTACATTGGAACTACTTTTATTACAACCAGCATCCTCCTCAGTCTCAAAACCTGGAGCACCATGTCCTAAAAAGAGAGATAAATAATAGGCTGATTACATGTAAAAATGTAAATTCATTTAAACTTTTCTACACATGATCAATTTTAACACTTATTTATTGGGTGGCATGGTAATATAGTGGTCAGCACTTTGGCTTCACAGCTCCAAGGACCTGGGTTTGATTCCTGGCTGGTCGCTCTGTGTGGAGTTTGCACATTCTCCTCATGTTTCTATGGGTTTCCTCTGGGTGCTCTGGTTTCCTCCCACTGTCCAAAGATGTGCAGGTTAGGTTGATTGGCCATGCTAAAACTTGCTCCTTAGTGTCCTGAGATGCGTAGGTTACAGGGATTAGTGGGTACATATGTAGGGATATGAGGGTAGAGCCTGGGTGGGATTGTGGAAAGGGCAGGCTCATTGGGCTAAATGGCCTCTTTCTGCACTGTAGCGATTCTATGATTTCTCTAACAGATTTAATTATCCCCTCATTCCTTTCTTTGATTTTCCTACAAGATGTACCATCCCCAAAGCTGCCATTGACCTATGCAAAGTCACTCAATAGTATCTGGGGGAGCAATAAGCATGACTTGGTTCCTTTCAAGGCAGCTGGATTGTGTCTGCTAGGGACCTCATATATGGGTAAATTTGTATCACACTATTTGGACATGAGACATAGAACATAGAACAATACAGCACAAACAGGCCCTTCGGCCCACGAGTTGCGCCGATCACATCTACCAATCCACAGACCTATCTATAACCCCCTATCCTATTCCTTTCCATATACTCATCCAGAAGTCTCTTAAAAGACCCCAGTGAGTTTGCCTCAACAACCTCCGACGGCAGTCGGTTCCATTCACTCACCACCCTCCTACCGCTGACATCTCCTTTGTATTTGCTTCCCTGCACCTTAAATCTGTGTCCTCTCGTATTGACCATTTCAGCTCGGGGAAATAGTCTCTGAGAGTCCACCCTATCTATTACTCATACTGAGTGCTCCATCCTCACAACATGTTAATGGCCCTTTGTTGCATCAGATTACAGCTCTGAGGATAGATTGATGAAGACTGAATTTGTAGGTCCATGAGTATAAAAGCTTTAAAATGGTTAAAGAATTTGACAGGATAGACAGAGTGTACTGCTCCCTCTGGTGGGGAAGTTCAGAATAAGTGGGGGGGAAATAACCTTAAAATTACATTGGTGATGTCAGCAATCACACAAAAAGATAGTGGAATACTGGAATTCTCTTTCCCAAAAATCTGTTGAAGCTGAAAATGTTAAAACTGAAATTGACAGATTTGTTAGGCAAGGGTGTTAAAGATTACTCAACCAAGGCAAACAGATCGAGATACTGATCAGCCAAGATCTAACTGAACTGCAAAACATGCTCCAGTTGGTATTATGCCCAGTTCTGTATATCACACTTTTAGGAAGGATTTGAAGGCTTGAGAGGACACAGAAGAGATTTACTAGAATAGTTCCAGGAATGTGGGATTAATTTATGTGGATAGACTGAAGAAGATCTCCTCTGAACAAAGAAGGCTAGCAGGAGATTTGATTGAGGTGTTTAATGTCATGAAAGGTTTAGAAAGAGTGAAGGAGTTAACTGTTTTCAATAGCTGAACAGTTTAGAAGGAAAAGATAAAGATTTAGTATAATCAGAAAAGCAACCAAAGACTATGTGAAGAAAAATATTCTTACACAAATGGTTAGAATTTGGAATGTATTGTCTGTTGGGTAGTGGATGTAGTAAATACAGATTGGACAGTAGCCTTCAAAAGGAAATTGGATAAACAGAATCATAGAATGGTTACAGCACAGAAGAAAGCCTTCAGCTTGTTATGTTCGTGTCAGCTCTGGAAATTCATCCTGTCCTACTCTTTTGCCTTTATTCTGGAGATACATAATTTTTTCTCTTCAGATCTTACCTAATTTCTTTTTGAAATCCTCGAATGCATTTGCCTTCATCACACTCACAGGTAGTGCATCCAGCTCTTAACGCTGACTATGTAACAAATATTTCCTCCTGCTGCTGTTGCTTTCTTTGCCAATCACCTTCAATCAGTATCCCTTGTTCTCTCAACCTTGCTGCCAATAAGAATAGATTTTCTCCATCTACTCTGTCTAGATCTTCATGATTTTAAACACTTCAATCAAATCTCCTTTCAACATTACCTTCTTTAAACTCCAGCTTTTCCAATCTATTGAAGTAAGTGAAATTCTTTATCCCTATAACCATTTTTGTAAATCTTCTCTACATCCTCTCTAATGCCTTCACATCTTTCCTAAAGTGAGGTGTCCAGAATTGGACACAATACTTGAGTTGAGTTTGAAACAGTGTTTTGTAAATGCTTAGCAAACTTCCTTGCTTTTGCAATGTGTGCTTCTATTTATAACACCCAAGATCCCATATGGTCATTTAACCAATCAGTGTATGGCCTATTGACGTTTATCACTACCCTCCTTACGGTTCCCAACAGTTCCAAGTTTTGTGTCAGCTGCAAATTTTGGAATTGTGCCTTGCATACCCAAATCTAGACCATTAATAAAGGTGAAGAAAAGAAGTGATCCTAACACCACTCCTTGCGGAAACCACAAAATACAAATACATCTCTATTTCTTGCCACTCAGCCAATTTCGTAACCATGCTACCATTTCTCTTTCATGACATGGGTTTTACGCTTGTTGGTAAGCCGAACTTCATGCACTTATCAGATGCTTTATGGAAGTCCATTTATACCACCTCAATCATATTACCCCAAATTAACCAGTTGCCTCAACAAAAAACTCTCAGATTAATTAAATACATTTGCCCTAATAGTTCCCATATCTTTCCTTAATTAGTACATATTTATCTGGGTGACTATTAATTTTGTCCCACATTATCATTTCTAAACTTTTCCCAATACCAAGATTAAACTGACTGACTTTTGAGTTGTTAAATCAATCTTTACATCTTTTATTGAACAAGGGTGTAACATTTGTACCCAATCTTAGGAAGATTGGAAAATTATGACCAATGCCTCTTCAAGTTTCCATCTTTACTTCCTTCAAAATCCTTGCACTCATCTGATCTAACTCTGGTGACTTACCAACTTTAACTATAGCCAGCCTAAATAATATATTCTCTGTAACAATTTTTAGCTCATCAAACGTCTCAACTATTTCCTCTTTACTAAAATTTTGGCAGCATCTTCTTCCTTGGTAAAGACACATGCAAATAACCAATTCAGTATCTAAGCCACGCTTCTTACTTCCATGTGTAAAATCCCCTTTGTGGTCCCAAATTAGCCTCACTCCTCCTTTTACCATCTTTTACTATTTTTATTCCAATAGGAGACTTTAAGGTTCCTTTTTTGGGTGGAATTTAATTATCCTCAGGAGGGAGCTTGGAGTTGAGAGGGGAGGGTGCAGAATGGAAGGGAAGTTGACAGCTGTGATGCAGCGTGCCTGCTTTCCTTGGGAGCGCATATCACATGGGGAGGCCTCCCAATAAAGCTGGCAGCATACCAGGCTGAGTGAGATAGAGAGAGGGAGAGAGAGAGAGAAAGGAAGGACTGTCTTAATTTGGCCAATGGCCAAAGTATGGACCTCCAACAGCAACGTCTTCTACCCTTCTTCCACATTGACATACTCATTGCAACCTTCTCTTAAACTGATTAATTATTAGTTGAATCAAATGCAAATGAGCACCAAGGAAAATTGCTCAAAAAATAATTCTGACATGTGTTGAAACAGTAATGACCTATTTTGCTTGTTCCTGGTTCACTATAGTTCCTTTTCTTCTAGCCATATCTTATCTTCTACTATTTAATGAACTATTCAGTGCAACAACATTGGCTGTCCCTCAGAAAAACAGTAAATATTTCAATAAAAACAAGAAATGCTGGGAAAACTCAGCAGTTCTGGCAGCAGATATGAAGAAAGAAATATAGTTAATGTTTCAAATCCAATATGATTCTTCTTTTGTTCAAAGAAAGAAAAGTCATATTGGACTTGAAACATTAACTTTGTTCTCTCTCTACAGATGCTACCAGACCTGCTGAGTTTTCCTGGACATTGATTGTGAAGCAAAAACATAGAGCAATACAGCACAAAACACGCATCTGCAGTATTTTACTTTTATTTTAATCATTCCATTAAAATAGGTCATCACCAGTACTAAATTGACAAAAAAAATTTAAGAACATTAAAAGGATTCAATTATAACAAAATGAAATACAAATACCTGTTAAAAACTGCCCATTGTATATAATTCTTTCTGGACTCAATGCAGGGGACTGGACATTGCAATTGCTGATGGTATTATAAAGTTCTGTATCTGGGTCTCCCGCCAACTGGTTGGTTGGGACAGGCGATAGCTGCTGATCTGGGCTGCAGTATGGACTTGGTCCCTGACTACTTTCCATTGAGGATGCTCCCAGAGGGCTGGACGCAGAATGCCTCTGGTACAGTGGTCTACCTGACACTCTGACTTCAGCCTGGAGAGGTGAATAAGATAAAATATGCAATCAAAGGCGGCATTTTAATACAAACTTAATGAAGCAACTCAGTGTACAGTATCAACATCTCAGTGCTACAGTAGAGAATTTCTTTTACTATCAGACCATTTTAAGCATCAAACATACATAGGCCAGCTAATTTATGTTACACTTAAAGTTTTACTCTGAGACTAATCTGACCATAGGTATTTAGAGAAAGTTTTGCTCTGAGTTCCATCATTAAAAACTTTTAGGACATGTGCATGTGTATTTAATATGGTTGCATTTATTTAAAACCCATATATTTCTGTTTGATCATCTTAGAGGGCAGAACAATGTGTCTGGAAAGTTGATTGAATCATAGTCAGGCTTCAGATCTAACAATGCTGGTGTATTGAACAGTATGACTGAAGAAGGTGCAAATCATATGAGAATGGTGATATGGTAGAATGTGTAAAGTGGAACTGTAGTTACTTTGTGAATTTACCATGTATTCTGCATTGTAATTATTGTTCTTCTTGGCTAGTAAAATAAAAGAATTTATACTCTAATTAGTGAGTTAATTACTTCGTTGAAGTTTGTTCCCCTTCTGGAAGGGATAAAAGTTCATTAATTCAGAATGAAATAGCCAAGTCCAAGTCTACAACTTTAAGAAAATATTAATTATATAGGATGTATATGTGTCTGTGATGCCTGCGATGGAATACAGGGTGTGGGGTCTTGCACTTAAAGAGGACTAATTTTCACGGCTATGGGGAAATGCAGGATCAGGATGATGAACAAAGGTATTCCTAGTAAGAGGCCCAAACGCTGATCCTATATGGAGAAATGGCGGGGGAGGGGGGGGAATTAGAATTTATGGTCGGAGATATAATGTGTAATCACCCAGCCATACTAGTAAACCTGCACACAGAAACAGAGCATATCGTGGGTTCCAATTTCATGCACAAATGCAATTTATCATTTGACCCACAAGCTATTGTGTCCAGCTGATGGTTCAGACAAACAAATGAAGCACTAACAAAGTTGGCTACAGGGAGATATACAAACAGGATTTGTACAGTTGGGGAATTATGCATTAAGCCTGCAGATATGGCCGATGACTTAGATTATTGTGAAGCACACATTCACTTTTGCAGGGCACAAACCTGACTGTGGCCAAATGACAAGTGAAGTAGTCATAGAGGACCCCGATCCGAAACCCCAAAAACAATAAGATTTTCCAAAACAAGCCAAGAGCAAGATTGTGAAAGAAATTGCCAGCCTACTACAATAGGGAATCATATTCTCTGTAATTTCAATAAACAATCCACAAATTTGGCTTGTTAGAAAACTAGACAGCTCTTCGAGACCGACAATCAACTATAAGGAATTAAATAAAACAACCCCACTAACAACACAAACAGTAGCAATTTGTAGAATAATAAAAATAGAAAATGCTGGAAAAAACTCAGCGGAATCTGTGGAAAGAACAGAGCCAACGGTTCAAGTCTGGATGACCCTAAAATCATTTACCCAGGTACATGTGATTCACCCCACCAGATTGCAGGTGAATGTGAGGCACACATCAATAAAAGTATGATATTCAGGTGCAACAACCAGTGGGCAGTGTACAGGAAGGTAATCAGGATCTTAGAAGAACCTGACCATGAGGAGCATAGAAGTCAAGGGTGATTGGTGGGGATTTTCAAATCATAGATGTCTCAAGTTAGGACTTAGCCACCGGTCCAGAAAAGGGACAGGAATTCAGACAGCAATGTCTCGAGAAGCTCACAGAGAAGAAATACATCTTACATGAGATTAGGAATGGGCTGAAGAAGCCACAAAGGTACCCCTTCCCCATTTGTTCTGAAGCCACTCCAGGATCTCAGAGCAGATTGGTTTTAAAACACAACAGAAAAACACTGACAACATCTACCACAAACTGTTACCTGCAATGGTAAACATTTCTGGCACTCAACTATCAGAGTGGTGCCCACCCAATTGAAGAGATTATACCTCCACTTGAGCCATAAGCTACTAAATGAGAGACAAGGACTGATGAGGGTAAGGACAGACTGGAACAAAGGGACACCATAGGACAGAACTAATAAGTGACTTAGAAACAGCTTAAGGGGTATCAACCATCAACGCCCTTGATTTGGGCGACCTAGATAACAAACTTAGAATCCTAACCCGACAAGTTAAACAGACCTTGGACAACATGAATGAGGACAACTGGCAAGATGCCGAGTGGGAAGTGACTGGAAATGAAGCCAGTAACCATATGGTAGCGATTTTAGAGGGGCACTCTAAAGGATCAACCAAATAACTGAAGAAAAATAGAGGATGATAGCAGACCACAGAACCGGACCCTGTTGTAGCATGAGGCAACAAAGGGATCTCTGCAGGAGGGAGACAAGTGGAAGGGGAGTGATCAGCAGAGGAGAAGCTGCAGAAAGGATATAAAATATTGGCAGGGTGTGGGAAGGTTGAGCAGAGCAGGTCACTGAATAAACCTGAGTGAAACAGTCAGGTTTTCAGACTTCTTTGACATTTAGAATTTTGCGCCAATTATATTTGTGTATTCCCCAATTGCAGCCAGACTCCATGGAACCATGTCTTGAAAGGAGATATATTTACCCCGGATGAACTGGTCTAACCTCATTGGGTATTGTGACCACCTCCCTCCATCATGTGACCTCATTGGCTGAAAGCCAGAGAACATTCCCGCAAAGACTCAATTGGTCTGCTGTGACCTGCAACCCATGATGACAGAAGAGTAAGCTGAGATACACCTTTGTACCAAGTAGACCCTGAGTTCATCTGTCAACACAAACCCAATGAATAGAAGCCAACACCCGGTCAAATTCACCAGAGTGGACAGCATCTATGATTTTCAGGCAATCAGCTAATTTTGGGAAAAGTTAATTTATTGTGCAAGAGTTATTTCGTTTAACTTGCCAGTACTTTAATAAAACTAAGTTTGAACTGTAGTCCTTTATTTGTCTTATAAAGTAAGAGCACCTGGAGCAGCACAATGGCACGGTGGTTAGCACCAATATCTCTCAGTACCGGGAACTGGGTTTGAATCCTGGCTTGGGTCACTGTTTATGTGGAGCTTGAAGTTTTCTCATATCTGCACGTGTTTCCTCCAGGTGCTCCAGTTTCCTTCCACAGTCCAAAAATGTGCAGGTTAGGTGGATTGGCCATGCTAAATTCTCCCTCTGTGTCCCTGAACAGGTACTGAGTATAGCAACTGGGGGCTTTACACAGTAACTTCATTGCATTGTAAATATAAGCCTACTTGTAACACTAATAAGTAAACTTTAAACTAAACTAAATATGTTTTTTTGAGTAATGAACTGGTCAAAATATCTGCATAGAATATTTCAGAGGCAACATCACAACACCAACTAACCTTCCTACAAAGATTTTCGTTCTGGCTCTACCCAGGTGCAACCCGTTTTTCTTGACTAGTTTCCTTCTGCCACAGAACTGATCCCAACATCTCAGATGCCTTCTTATTTCTTCAAAGATTAATCATTTTTGAAATCTGTACTGATTGGTCATGTTTTTTCAAATATTTAATAATTTCATCCATAATTCTAATTTCTAATCATTTATCAACAGTTGATTAATTGGGCTTACCTTGCCCCCTGTTCAAGAACAGATCTTTAGGCACAATTTTTAATTCCACAGATTTAAACAGCTTTGATTTCTCCTCTCACCACCCATTAGTAAACAGTTTTCTCACTTTATAAGTAGTGGCATATTTCCCAATACCTCATTTTTGTGACATCTGATTTCTGTTCATACTTCCACAGCAATTTGGAGATAAGTTAGCTCTCCGAGTTTACCCTAATTGCACACACTCAAAATGCAGGAGGTGGGTGTTGCTATGTAAACCCCAGTGTATTCATACAATAAAAGAGGGATAGAGAAGGAAAGATTCATAGGGCAAAAATCACAGAATAAAGAATTACCATTTCACATGAGTGTCCAGAATCTAAGTCCAATGACATATTCTTTCACAGAGATCAGCAGGCCTCAGACTGATGCTGGATAATTCACATTTTTAATGATAGGATATGCATGATTTTGTCTTGCAGGCACTGGTACAGAAGTTCCAGTAGAGACAGTGTAGATGACAACATAATCTGATAATAGTACTGAAGAATTGTGCTCCAGAACTTGCTGCTGCCCTAGCTAAGTTCTTTCAGTGCAGCTACAGCACTGGCATCTACACAGCAATGTGGAAAATCGCCCAAGTACGTCCTTTACACAAAAGCAGGACAAATCCAACCTGGCCAATTACCACCCCATCAGTTTATTCTCGACTATCAGTAAAGCAATGGAAGGGGATTATCAACAGCATCATCAAGCAGCAGGGGATGGGATGGCCGAATGGTATTATCACTAGACTATTAATCCAGAAATTCAGCTAATGTTATGGGGATCCTGCTTCGAATCCCTCCACAGCAGATAGCGGAATTTGAATTTAATTCAAAAAATAGGAGTCTACTGATGACCATGACACCATTGTCAATTGGTGGAAAAACCCATCTGGTTCGTTAATGTCCTTTAGAAATGGAAATCTGCTGTCCTTACCTGGTCTGGCCTACATCCTACTCCAGAACCAAGCAATGTGATTGACTCTCAACTGGCCTCTGAAGTGGCCACCAGTTGTATCAATTGCTACAAAGTCTCAACAAAGAAATGAAACTGAATTTGCATTGACCTAGAAAAAATTGCACCAGAAAAAACAATGGCAAAACAATTGCCCTGTCAACCCTGCAAACATCTGGAGGCTAATGCCAAAACTGGGAGAGCAGTCTCACAGACCAGCCTGACATAATCATTCCCTCAAGATCATAACTCACAGATAACACCCCAGGTAGCACCATTACCATCCCTGGATATTGCCTGTACCACTGATTTTTAAAATTTAGAAACCCAGTTTAAGATCAGGGTCCCATAAAGCAGATACCAAAAAGGTTAACAGGAGTATAAACAATCAGGGATTAACTTAGGCTTTAGAAGCCTGTAGATTATAGAATGAGAAGGTAGAGAGTTTCAGAGTACGAGTGTACATCTGAGAGCAGTAAAATACTGGCATTGGACTTGTAGGTTTTTAAATGCTCTCAGTGTAGTTTCTGATGCAAAGTCACCTTTACAATAACTGATGATTTTGTAACTAACTTCCATTTGAAGCTGAAAGGATAAAATGTCTGAATGGCTCAGATGGAGCCTATCGAACTGATTGCCTTCTTTAAAGGTTAAGTGCTATATATCATGACCTTCTCAAAGAAAAGCTGGCTGACATGCTGTGTTGCAGAAGGAAACCTTTTTTCTTAAATTCAAATAAAGGTCAGTTTTTTTTAAAAAAGTTTATTCTCTGTTGTCAAAGCTTTTAAGACAATCCAGTTGAATTCTCATAAATGCAACCCTGATATCAGGAAATAACTGCCTGTTCTGATCCACATAAATCATTGCAAAGTCCTGTGTGAATATCCTGATAGTTAGTTTATACACAAGTCTAGTTTGTACAATCCAGTACACTCTTCAATGAGCATTTATCAATCAAACCTTTGCCACTTTGATTCAGATAAACAGCACTTCCTAGTGAGATGTGGGTTAAAATGGCTGGCACTTCTAATTACAGCCTGCTAAGTATTATTTAAAACAATATTCAATTCTCAATGGGAAAAATATCAGTAGTAAAATGGTAATGTAATACTGAGTTATGTATTTTCATTTAATGTGACATCTTCACTACCGCAGCCAATGTCTCAATTGCTGTAGCCTATAGAACCAAAATAAGGCAGAGAACATAGGGAATGATACATGGATGCATAAGGTAAGTGGGCAATCATAAAACAGCTTGTCTGAAACTACAGATATGTGCTGATTTTGTCACTTGCATTAAAACATTGGAATTCAGTATTTCTATTGAACCCTTCCTTGCAGTTTAACAGCAGTAATCTTACTATCAAAAGAGCTGCTCCATGCTGCCATTAAGCAAAAAAAGTAAATAACAAAGATATTTAAATGCTACCATTCAACTTTATTCTTCACAAAGGGATATCTACAATTCCAGAAGGTTTTAGCATCTTTGGGGGGAACAAGGGAAGGAATGTCGTAATTTGCATTCCCAATAATAATCTGCCAAGAGTCATCTGACTACTTCAAATTTGGTGGTCTTGATAGATCCATTGAAAATCATGATGTGCAAAGGCTGTAGGGAACAGAAGTAAACTGTTTTGTTCCACTTGGGACAAATTTAATCTCAAAATTAAAAAGTCTCCTTTAAAATTTCAATATGAATAATTAAATTAGATTGTGACAATAGGAAGAACAATTTGTATTTACTTGGCACCTTTAATGTAGTAAAATGTCCCACAATGCTTCGTAAATACATTATCAATCAAAATCTGACAATGAGGTGCATAAAGTCAGAGAGCTGATTAGAGATGCATATTCAATCCTAAAGGTAGAGAGAGAGGTGAGGAAGTGGCAAGATTTAAGGAAGAAATCGTAGATCTTAGGCCTTGTCAACTGAAAGCATAGGTGTCAATGGCAGAATGATTAAAATAGGAGATATAGAGAATTGAGGAGAAATCTAGGAGGGTTGTGAGGTTCGGAAGTTCTACAAAGGAGAGAATGGAAGAGTTTAAAATAAGGATGAGAATTCTAAAATTGAGGTGTTACCAACTAAGGAAAATTTTACCATTCAGTTTGATTCAATGTAGGTCAGCAAGCATGTTGAATGATGGGAGACTGGAGGTGATAGATGAACAGGACGTGGTACAAGTTAGGATATAAGCAGCAGAGATGCGAGGTGAAATTGCTGGGCCTCTGATGCAAATCTTTGTCTCTTCTTTGGACACAGGTGAGGTCCCAGAGGACTGGAGAATAGCTAATGATGCACCGTTGTTTAAAAAGGGTAGTAGGGATAACCCTGGGAATTATAGGCTGGTGAGTTTGACGTCAGTGGTAGGGAAGCTGTTGGAGGGGATTCTTAGAGATAGGATGTATAGGCACTTAGAGAGTTGCGATCTGATTAGGGATACACAGCATGGATTTGTTAAGGGGAGGTCATGCCTTACAAATCTGGTAGAATTTTTTGAGGAGGTGACGAAAACAGTGGACGAAGGGCGAGCTGTTGATGTCATCTATATGGATTTTAGTGAGGCGTTTGACAAAGTCCCTCGTGGGAGGTTAATTGAGAAGATCAAGGTTCATGGGATACAAGGACAGGTAGCTAGATGGATAAGTAACTGGCTTAGTAATAGGAGACAGAGTAATAGTAGAAGGGTGTTTTTCTAGCTGGAGGCCAGTCACTATTGGTGTGCCACAGGGCTCAGTACTGGAACCTCTCCTATTTGTAATATATATAAATGATTTGGAAGAATGAGTAGGTGGAGTGATCAGCAAGTTTGCAGACGATACAAAGATGGCTGGATGTGCGGATAGTGAGGAGCATTGTCAGGCGATGTAGCAGGACATAGGCTGGTAGCTTGGGCAGACAGATGGCAGGTGGAATTCAATCCTGATAAATTTTGGGAGAAAGTATGTAGGGGGGAGGTACATGATAAAGGGTAGACCTATTAAGAGTATAGGAACGCAGAGGGACCTGGGGGTACAGGTGAACAAGTCTCTGAAGGTGGCAGAGCAAATGGAGAAGGTTGTGAAGAAAGCATATAGTACGCTAGCCTTTATAGGAAGGGGCATAGAGTACAAGAACTGGCCTTTAATGTTGCAGTTGTATAAAATGTTGGTTAGACCTCATTTGGAATACTGCGTCCAGTTCTGGTCACCTTACTACCAGAAGGACGTGGAGACTCTGGAGAGAGTGCAGAGGAGGTTTACCAGGATGCTGCCTGGTATGGAAGGTCTGAGTTACGAGGAGAGATTAGGCAAATTGGGACTGTTTTCCTTAGAAAGACATAGACTTAGAGGATATCTAATAGAGGTGTACAAGATTATGAAGGGGATAGATAGAGTAAACAGGGTTAAGCTTTTTCCTAGGATGGACTCAAATAGCACGAGGGGTCACGGGCTTAGGGTGAGGGGGGTAAGGTATAATTTGGATGCTAGAGGAAGTTTTTTCACACAGAGGGTGGGGGGGGTATGGAATGCCCTGCCAAGTAAAGTGGTGGAGGCAGGTATTCTGGAGTTATTTAAGAAATACTTAGATGGGCACATGAACAGAATGGGAATGGAGGGGTATAGAAAACTGATTTAAAATAGGGTTCATGAACTTTGGGAGTCCCTAGAAAGTGTGTAAATAGATGATGATATTAATGTACTTGTTTTTATCCTACAGGTGCTTTGGTCCACGTTTTTGTCTAACAAGGGGCATACACGTGATGGGTTGTGAAAGGGCTGCTCTTGGATTTTTTTCAAGAGTATCCTTGTGCTTCACGTCGTTAGTGTACGCTTGACCTGGACTATTTGATGGGCAACACGACAGCTCAGTGACTGTCGCTATGCTGTGCAGATACATGGATTTGGGCCTGTGTCTGTGGAAGTTTGCGCATTCTCCCCGTGCTTGCGTGGGTTTTCTCTGGGTGCTCCGGTTTCCTCCCACATGCCAAAGATGTGCTCTTAGGCTAATTGGCAAAACAAATTCTCCCTAAATTGTCTCAAATTTGGTTTTTAATCCATAGATCTATAAACATAGACAGGGATCACGGGTAGAGGTGGGGACATCGGGGTGGTGGCGCGGGCTCGTTGGGCCGCAGGGCCTGTTTCCCGTGCTGTTTTGTTCTTTGTTCTTCTTTGTTCAGAGTATGATACAAGATATTTTCTGACATCCTGAATATTTTCCTTTTCTCATTATCTGGCCTGATGATCCCTGTTTCAAGATTCAAGACAGTCACTAATTTGTGAAAGACAAGTTGATCAATATCTTCGAAAAAGTGCCAAGATCCAGTGAATTTAAATAACTGTTAAATTCAGAAATCTGCCAATCAAAAATATGTTTGAACAAATTAAATTGACTGACCTGTCTTGTGCCTCAGACTCTAGCCAGCATTATCCATTAACTTAGCAATAATTGGATGAACATGAAATAAAACATTATTTTTAAACATATTTTGCGTATTGACATTTTTTTTTAAAACACTGTTAAATCCTTAGCTGGAATGCTTATTTTCTGTCATAATTTCTTATACTCGCCCTATACGTATATTTTTTATATTCTTTCCTTTCCAATAATTATCCAGTTATCTTTTAGATTGTATTGCAGCGTAAATTGAGTTAGAACTGCAGCATAGTAGTTAGCATTACTGCCTCACAGTGCCAGATACTTGAGTTTGATTCCCGACTTGGGTCACTATCTGTGCGAGAATCTGGATGTTCTCCCCCTTGTCTGTTTGGGTTTCCTCCCATAGTCCAAAAGACATTCTGGTTAGGTGCTAAATTCTCCCTTAGCATACCCAAACATGTGCCAGGGGATTTTCACAGTAAATTCATTGTGGTGTTAATGTAAGCCTACTTTGTGACACTAACAAATAAACTAAAAAAAAAGTCATTTGTGCTACAATCTGCGGAACTTTCCTGTCCCATCCACCACAAGAATCAGTGGCGGAATACGGACCATGCAAAGATCCTTTGACCTCGGCAGGAATTTCCAGCTCTGGGACAAGCAGGGCCAGAAAATTTCACCCAATATGAAAAATAATCTAACTTTATCTGTTGTTCTTCTAATGATGATCATGAATTTATGCAACCCACCCCCACCCAATTCTTCTGTTATCCGTTCATCAACCAGTGAAAGTGGTCTTCATTTACTTTAAATCCTTCAAACCTTTGAAAATCTCCATCCGATTTCCCCTCAGCCTTTTCTATTCCAGTGAAAAATGACGCAATATTGAAAGCATCATTTCATGACTCATTCATGGTACTCTGATAATTATTTTCCATGTCAATCCTTTACTCTATAGTCAGGTATCCAGAACAGTACACAATTGGCCCTATTTTACCATTTTGATTCCAAGTACTGAGCGGACTTGAAATTAGGAATGTTTCAGATCTGATTTTTACATCTATTCTCAGGCACCCACATATGCACAGTGCCTGAAAAAATAGCAGTGATTCTGAATCGCGCCACAGAAGCCTGAGGAAGAGGCTTAATGCACCCAAAATCCTGTTGCTCTGATCAGCATCTCCCACAGCACATTTGCAGAAAAAAAAAGATAGAATATTGCTTCCAGACTGGATAGTGCCTCACCCCTAACCCCCACTAACGTTACCCCACCCCTACAACATTTTGATCCCCTTATCCACCGACCCCCTTCATCAACTAGACCTATTGCAAACCCCTCCCCCCTTCCCTCCTCCACCAGAGTAGCAGTGGACACTCCCCCCCCTTCTCCCTCACTGATCCCAGGTAGAGTGGCAGCAGACCACCCCCCCCCCCCCCTCCAGTTGCATGCAGTTGGACGCTCAGCACTTATCTCCTCATGAATTGGAATGTCCAAATCAGACTTTTGTGGAGCATGTCTGTTTCACATCAATTCTGGATGGGTGAACGCAGTGGTAAAGGGGGAAGTGCCAGTAAGGTTGGCTGTGCAGCCCATTCAGTCAGTTTAAACACATGCAAATATATTTAAATGACTATTGCATCCGTTTCAGATGCATGCCTGATTGCAGCCATTTTTGAGCCTTGGTAACAGGGAAATCAGCGTCGAGGTGGATGCAGAGTGCGCTACTCGCCTCACAACGACTTTGTCAAGCTTTTGTGCCCAAAAATGGGTGCAACTTGATGGTAAAATGGGGCCCTATATGTCAAAATCTGGTCAAGCAAATGGGGTTGATTTGGAATTAATGAACATTGTATATTTCACCTCGTTTTTATTATATCAGTTGCTGGTATCTCCTTTTTTTGGATCTCTCCTTGATCCTGGTCTATCAGCTGCACTCATCTGTTTGCAGATGCAGTTTCCTGCACTTATTCTGAACTCAGAACTCAGTAGAAGATATGTATTTCAGATCCATAAGCTGAAATATGGACACACTTTCAGAGGAAACATTCCTCTCAGTTGTAGCAGCTGCAGCTGAGACTATCCCAAAATAGGCAATATCGGGGCCCAATCTACCATGTGCCCTGGGTCTGTGAAATCTTATATACAACAAGAACTGTGGCTGATTTTTTTCTCACTACTTCAGAGATAGTGCAGCACATCAAGCCAATGGGTTGTCTCCTGAGTTCAGTTACCTTAGCACAACCCAGGAATTAAGCCTGAGGGCTTTTCTATCTTGTTGCTAGATGGTTCTGTTCTTTTGCTGTTGCCATCAGAGTTAAATTTAGCAATGTTTATAAGGTATGTTTTCTTAGCTCCTTGGGAGGCATGTTTACAATTCCTGGGGAAAGGAAGCTAGGCAAGTGGATGAACTAGCAATGGAGGATCATTTTCATAGAATCCTACAGTGCATAAAGCAGCCATTCAGCCCATCAAGTCTGCACCAACTACAATCTCACCCAGACCCTATCCCCATAACCCTACAAATTTACCCTAGCTAGTCTCCCTGACACTAAGAGTCAATTTACCCTGGCCAATCCACTTAACCTGCACATCTTTGGTCCATGGGAGGAAACCAGAGCACTGGAGGAAACCCAACCACACACAAGGATAACATAAAAATTCCTTACAAAAGCAAGCTGGGAATTGACTCTGGGTCCTGTGAGGCAACAGTGTTCATCACTTTGCCAACCATTTTGGAGATAGTGGTCATAATATTGTTAGATCTGGCATCCTTATGGAAAAGGGCAAAGATAGAACAGGAGTTAAAATTTTAAATTGGGAAAAGTTAAATTTTACAAAGCTGAGAGGTGAACTAGTGAAAATGGACTGGTACAGCTACTAAAACGGAAAATAGTATCAAATCAGTGGAAGGCATTCAAAAGCATTATTCCATGTCCCCACAAAGTAAAAGATTGAGTATCGCCAAATCTAGAGCACCCTGGTTATCCAAAAGCAAATAAGGTAAGATAAAGCAGAAGATGTACATGGTAACTAATGCATTGATGTAAAACATGTGGGCTAGGCTCTCAAGGAACATTTTGTCTTCACTAAGGAAAAGGATAATTCATTCTAGTTAAAGAAAAGTGTGAAACATTAGATACAATAAGCACGATAGGAATTATTGGAGAGACAGACATCCTTGAAAGTGGATAAATCACAAAGGCCAGATGGATTGTATCTGAGGCTGTTAAAGAAAGCCAGAGAGAACATAGCAAATGCTCAAAGGATTATTTTCCAATCTTCATCAAATGCAGATAAGATACTTAAGGATTGGATCCAGTGAACATTTGTACCATTATTTAAAAAATGTGGAAGGGATAGGTCGGAAATGATAGGCCGGTCAGTCTGACTTTAGTAGCAGGCTAATCATTAGAATCAACTCTGAGAGGCAGGATAAACTGCACTTTAAAAAAAAACATGGATTTATCTGGGATTGTGAACATGGTTTTATTGGCGGAGAGTTATATCTTATTGAATTAATCAAATTTTTTGAAATAAAAAGGAGGATTGATGAGGGTAGTATAATGAATGTTGGCTACATGGATTTTAATAAGGCATTTGACAAGAGCTCACGATAGACAGGTCAGGAAAGTTAAATCCTGTGGGATACAGGGGAAGGTGGTGAGTTGGATCCAAAATTGGTTCAGTGACTGGAAACAAAGGCTAATGATAGATGGATGTCTTTGCGAGTGAAAGCAGTTTCCAATGGTGTTCCACAAAACTCAGTGTTGGGGTTTTTGCTGTTTGTTGCATTAATTCATAATTCGGATTTAAATGCGAAAGGCATGATCAGATGACACAAAAATTGGCCCTGTGGTTGACAATAAAGAGGATATTTGTCATGTTCGGAATTACATCAATACTTTGGTTGAGTGAGCAGAAAATTGGCAAATTGAATTCAATCCAGAGAAGCGCAAAGTAAGGCATTTGGTCAAGGCAAACAAAGCAAGTGAATACTCAATAAATGGGAGGATGCCGAGAGGAGTAGAGGAAATGAGAGACTTGGAGTGCACGTTCATAGGTCCCTCAAGGTGCCAGGAAGTGGATAAGGTGGTAGAGAAAGCAGGTGGAATGCTTTCATTTATTGGATGAGGGATTGAATATAAAAGCAGCGATGTAATGCTAGAGCTGTATAAAAGGCTGGTTAGGCCACTACTGAAATTTTGTGTGCCTTTCTGCTTACCACATTAGAGGAAGGAGATAATTGATTGCTCTGAAGAGAATGCTTACCAGGGCTTGAAAACTGCAGCTATGAGAAAAGATTGGATTGTTTTGTTTAGAGAAAGGAGGCTGAGGATGACCTAATTGAGTTGTCTAATATTATGAGGACCCTAGAAAGGGTGTACAGGGAAGACCTGTTTCCCCTAGCTGAGAGATCGATTACCAACGGACATAGGTTGAGGTGATTGGTGGAAGGATGAGGGGGACATTTTTCACCCACCCATGTTACATAGAACATAGAACATTACAGCACAGAACAGGCCCTTCGGCCTTCGATGTTGCGCCGACCAATATAAAAAGCAAAGCCCCTCCAAACTAAACCATTCCCTTCTCTTCCATATACTTATCAACTAAGCTCTTAAACGCCACCAAACTTGGCGCATCTACAACTGACATGTTGTTGGGCATCTGGAATTCACTGCCAAATTGGTGGTTGAGGCTGAAATATTCAACTAATTTGAAGGGTATCTGGATCTGCACCTGAAGTTATGTAACTTACAAGTTATGGGCAGGTGCTAGAAAGTAGGGTTAAAATGAATGGCTAGTTTTCTTTCTTCTGTTTTTTGGCTGGTGCCTCTTTGTGTTGTAAATGTCCGATGATTCTAAGGGTTAATCAGTGGCAGAATGTGGATATATGACCATGAGTTTTAAGATGTCAACAGTGCATTCTGGAGAGGGACTGGGAAAAGGTCTAATTCTTCATTCTAAGGAAAAGACAGGAAAATAGGAGGGACATTCCAGAAAGTTCTGGCAGTTCTTGCAGTGACTAAATACAAGTGCCCTTGGTAGACAGAGGTAGTTGGCAAATAGTGAGAGGGCACAGGAAACTCAAAAAAAAATTGCAATGAAAAAATACCTGGTTATTATTGATCATATGAATTGCAGATGCTCTCTTTTTCCCATGGTAGCATGACCATGTGAAAAATTCATATTTTGCTGACTTTGAGAAAAACTACTCCTTGAGATTTGTATGCTGAATATTTCACAGTTGTTAATTTTTCAAGCATAAATAGAATTAAAAAAGATTACTATCTGCATCTGAAAATATTTTAATATCAAATTACCATAATCAGTAAGCCTGTAGCTCAGTATCTCCAAACACAGCTGTTTACCGAAGGAGCTTATTTGCAAATAGCAACATTGCCAGGATTATGTATAGTTACTAAGATTACAGAAATATTCTTCATGAGTGTAAGCGGTAAATTAACATTTTGCAAACATTTTTACTAGCATCTGAGCATCAGTAGCAGCACTTGGGTTAGGACCTGATAAGATCTGATAATAGAACCCCACTACCACTGCATTTCTTCCAGAGATACAAACTTTCTCCATCATATGGCTCACTCTCAAAGATATTGTGTATGCTTAATGGTACACAACATCCATCTATAATATCTTAAAGTGGATATGTCCTGTTACCTTCCCATTTAAGGGACCTATGCATACTTATACTTTCTCCTCTGTGACCTTCAATCCCTCATCATTCCTGCTCTCAATCCTCACAGCATCATCCCCTTGCTTCTTTCATTCAGAGGCCTAGCACTGCCTCTTGTGGCTTAGGTGAATGGTCATTTATCAGCAAATATAAACTATTGAAGGAGTACTTAAAGATAGGAAAGCTTACTTGCTCAAAGAAGATTGCTGTTTTGGGGAAGTAGGCTTGAGTGTAGATTGAAGCCATTCATTCATGAATATGGTTTGCATCTTTTATTATCTTATTCAGATATAGGTAATTTATACTGTTTCAGGAGAGTTTTACACACCTGAATAAAGGCAACCATTGAAAGTATATTTAAGAGAGCAATTGAGGGCATAGATGGGTTGAATGATGAGGAGAGATTTCATAAGTTGAGCAGATTCTTATTGAGTGGAGAATGATGAAAGGTGATATGGTTGCTGCTTTTAGGATTTCAAACAGACTAGTACAGCATGGCAAACTATTTCATTTGGTTCAGAATAGCAAAACCAGAGAATATGACCTATGACTGAAATGGAGTAAATTCAAAATAAATCTGTGGAAACAATAGTGACTATTCTAATGGAACGGTTGACATTCCCTACTAGCAATGTCATCCCTCTTCCTGGTCATTGTCTGAGATTCAGCAAGACGTGTTTTCAACCTTGACACCTGATCTGACCTCAAAAGGAGCTTCCAATCTCATTGCCACTACATTATCAAGACTTTTATTTCCATCTTGATAACGTAGCCAACTCTATTCTGTCTCAGTTCACCTGCTGCTGAATCTGTCATCTATGCCTTTATTATCTCTAGATTTGACCATTCCAATGCTGTCCATCGCATCCCACCTTCCATCATCCATATACTTGAGCTCATTGAAAACTTGTCCTAATTTGCACCATCGGCAATAAAGTTCTGTTTACTCACAGCCCTATGCTTGCTGACCTATGCTATTCCTGATAATGCCTTGATTTAAACATTTTCACCTTTGTATTCATCACTTGACGGTCTCACATTGTGTTAATGTAATATCCTCCAACCTTACAATTATTTCAGATCTCTGCATTCCTGCAATTCTGGCTTCACCTGCCTTCCAATTTTAATTGTTCCACCACTGTTGGCTATGTTTTCCGCTGCCAAGGTCTAAACTCTGGAATTCCAGCCCAAACTTCCCTTGGTCTTTCCTAATTTAAGATTATAAAGTGCCTCTTCAACCAAACTGTTGGTTAATTATCTCCGGATGAGTGTCAGGGTCAGATTTTGTTTAATAATGTCTTGGGAGGTTTTACTATGTTAAAAGCACCATATAAGTGCAAGGGGTTATTTATTCATTAAAAAGCCATTTTTTTCTTCTAGAAAATTAACATTTGGGATACAGTGCAAGTAATTTGAGACACATTTGGTGAGAAATGTACTTTGTTTTGGAGTGCGTGTGATTGGTTGAATATGCAGCCCCTATAAATTTTATTTCCATGTACAGTACTACAAGGGGATTGATTTGTGCATTCTCTGTATGAGAACTTTGTGCAGCTTCACATTGGTAGTGAGTGTAACAGAGTTGAGGATGAACAGGCAGCCTTGAATCTTTTGTGGCTTTACCACCCAGGTTTTCCTTGGTTCATAGCTGGGCTTAATGATAAGAGTTTGATTTCAATAGTTAGCCAGCATCTCTTTTATCATCAGATCATTCAACTATAAGGATGGAAAGAGGCATACCATGTGGGTGTGCCTTCTACCGTGGAGCAATCCGTGTCCCTATTTCCAGTCTAACCAACTTTTACCAAACAATGTAACCATCAACTATTCAAGTAACTATCACTACCCTCAACATAACCATCAACTATTTATTTCTTAACAAATACCCTTCAAACAATCATCAGCCATTTATATTGTAACATCTTATCACCAAATGTAACTATCAATTATCCAGTTGACTCAATGTGATCCACAAATCATGCAAAACAGATTTCTTCCAATTAATTCAATAAGTTGCTATCACATTATATCAACTTCTACAAAATATTCTAATTCACTTCTTGGAGAAAGGTGTTAGAAAGGGTAAATGAGAAGACTGAAAGCTTGGTTTCAGAGAATGATTTGTGTCAGCTTTTGAAAATTTGGAGCAATGAAACAAGGTGCCTTACTTAGGAAGATAATTCAGAATACAGGACTAACAGCTTTGTCAGAAGTAGTGGAGCACAGAGTGGGAGGGATGACATGCAACAGAACACAGTTAATAGATCAAAGTCAGAGGATGGAGGCCTGGAGGAAGTTGATTGTTACGATGGGCACAAGTTATGGCAGTTTTGTAAACGACAACAATAATTCTGAAATCAATGCATTCCTCTATTTCAATCAGGTAATTAACAAGTGGGATAAAAGTAAGCTTGTGATTTGAGTTTATGACTGTTGAGTATCTAAAAATTGCATTTAGAGACTTGTTGAGTCATCAAACCAAACAATAATTCCTTTAAGACAAATACTTTTGACTTCTGTGACTGCGGGTCTACAGCTGGTTCACTGAGGAACACTACGGGCCTTCTCCCCAATATATTCAAAGTTGAAAATGAATTGTCACCTTTCCTAATACTTCCTCCCAAAGCTCAGCATAGTCTCTTTATGTGTTTCCATTTTATAATGCTTTGAGATTTTTTAAAAATTCTCAGTGCTACAATATTGCAAGCTCAGTTAAATTAAGAAAGAAAATGCTTGTAGACTTGGGATTACCTCAAACAATTGTTTTTAATTCTACACACAACACACAATAAATAATTTACTGAAAATTGTGTACTCACTGTGTCTCCTTGGTTTAGGAGGCAGAGGTCACATATTACAGATCATGCCAGATGTTAAGTCAGCTGCCTATGATCTCTAAGGATGGCTGGACACAGATGCTGTTTCAGCATAGGCATAGATGTTTCAAAATAAGCCAAAATCAAACGTGCAGTAGGGTCAATCTGCAGCTGGTAAAATTGTGTGTGTGGTTCCATTAATGACTTTAAACTGGTGATACACAAGAGCCACAATAAACAAATCTGGAACACTGTGACAAATATCTGGCTCATAGGTCAGTTTAATATTTTAGAAGTAACGTTTATAGGAAAATTGCTGTTGTGAATGTAAGGTAACTAAAGTGCTGGACTTTAGAGATTGCCAGAACACCTAAAAGAAAAATGCAATGCAGAAGGCTAGGTTTGTTTATTAAAATCAGAACAGAAGCTATTAACCAATAGGTAGACTTACCCAGCTAGGGAACTGGAGACGTGGGCCAAATTCTCCTATCTCACCCACAGCTAGGTCCCAGTGCAGTGAATAGAGTTTTGGCTGAACACCAAATTTTCCTTCCTTGGTGGCAGGGCAAACTGGATCAGGAAACCCCGTCTGTAATACCTACACTTCTTGTAAAGAAGACAGTCCGGAGAGATATTTTGTTTTGTGAGTTAGGACAAAATAAATTTAAAGCATTTATGAAAGGCTACATCATCATGTAGCTGGGTGGAGCCTAAGATTGATCTCTGATTTCAATTTACCTTTATGTTTGCTGGTCAAAATTGCAGTTTGGACTATCAGAAAAAAAGAGGGAGTAAAAACAGCTATCTTTGCATTATTAAATAATAGAAATAAGATACAGATTTAAATGGGTTTAATTTACTGGCTTTATGTAGGAAACAGTAGAACTCTAGTTAGATTAATATTGGTTTTGGTTTTAGTTCAATCTGTGTTTCTATTGTGCTGAGAGAGTTTATATCAGGAAAAGTAAACACAAGCTTGGAGGAGGATTGAGATGTTGCTCAACAAGTCAGGGACCTTTTGAGTTTAGTTTTAAGTGCAAGCCAAAGGAGAAGGAGCTTCACAGGCAGAGAGGGAAATATCTCTCATAGCTTTGCTGAAAGAAAAGCCATACAGTTGACAAAGAGGCAAAGAAGGTAAGTTCCAGAAACCAATAGAACAGCTAATTAAAGAAACCAGAGGAAATTAGTTTGCAGGAAGTCTGAAGTTCATGCCCCAATCTCCAAATACTGACATCTCAGTCAAGCCTTAAGTAAGGATGTAGTGTGACGGTGAAATCAAATAATTCGCCTCTAAGACAGTTAGAAACATCTTTTAAGAGGTGCAAACATCCTGGTGAAAGAACATCTTTGACAGAGTTTCTATTTGTTTTCTCTGCTGAGTTATGGTGTATCCCACTATAACCAAGCTAGGAGTCAGGGAAACAAGCAGAATTATTTCAAAACTGGGAAACTTCTTACAATGAATCAAATTGATTAAAAGCAAAAATATGGATAAAACAAAAATGTATTTACTCAGACAACATTGAAAAGAAACATAGTTTGTTTTTAAATAGTTCCAAAATCGGTACTCAAGCATTTTGTGCAAGAGTTATGCTAAGTTAACCAAATAAACATTCCATGATGTGTAAATAGGAATTAGCAGCATGCAGACACATAAAAGTCAGCATGATTAATATGATACTTGAATCTAATTACAGAGTTAAGCACAGGGAAAAGCATCTGCTGCCAGCAGCACACGGAGCTCATGCTCCTGAAATGAACTCAGACCATCATTCCTTCAAAGTACAACTATCATTTATTTTATTAAACTGCATTTGGCAGCACTAACCTTCACATATTACAGCAAGTCCACAATTCACTAGGAATGATGGTAGTTGGAATAAAACAAATATATCAATGCTCTCATGATATAGTCTAACATTTGGCAAAATGGGATTTCAAGATCCCTGTACAACTTGTATTATACAGCAGATCTCCAGTAAAATGAGCATTCATTTTCCTTCCAGGTGTTTTCCACAGTAAATTACCTCTAAATAAAAAGATATCTTGTACATGGCAAGGTGCCATCAGGGAATATAGCAATCATCTCATTCACTGCATTTTTTTCAAATTTTAAAAACAGCATCAAACAAAAGTTATTTCTATTTTAAAATATCTAATGATACTGGAAGTGTAGGGGAAATTTAACCTCAACATAAGCTCCAAAATCAAGTACACATTTAACTAGTTTAAGTTCATTGCCATTTAAATGTTTGGTATGGCAGTCTAAATATTCTAACTTGCAGTTAGGTTATTTCTGCCAATTCAACTGAATTTATTAACTTTAATCCCTTTTTGTTATCTATTCCCAATGTCCTTTATGAATAATTTTGATAATGCGTGAAACAAAGATTATAAAAGTCATTATGAACTATTTCTTCTTTGTGTCATGCCTGTACAATATTATTTAGCTTATGATTTCATGGTTTATTATTCTATCCCAATCTTATGGCTTTAACTTTATCCATGTTAAATGGATACAGACTACAAATTGAATATCTTCAGAATCTCAAATAACTTTTAAAAAACTAATCTAATCTTGGATTTTTGTTTTTTAACATGAAAATTAAATATCAATGAAAAGACAATCTCAGGAAAACAAAGAAATGTTTGACTGAAGATATTTTACTGTCCTACCCATCATGGGAATTGGAATGGTTGAGAGGCAGACCCAGTGAAAAGAGGGGCAGGATTTTCCAGTTTCGGGATGAGCAAGGTTGTAAAATCTCACCTCACGTCACAACCTTCTTGGATTTCAGTTTATAATTCTTCCTGCACTTTTTTTGTTTCACCTTTTAAAACCAATTCTTTAGTCACTGCATTCCTGCCTTTGAACACTTCTCTATTTTAATTTGGAATCCGTATACCTCCAAGAGGGTGCTTTGATTCCCCATCAACACCATTAAATAATTTTATTTCCAACCCACCCAGAGAATACACTCAGATTTTCTC
Source organism: Sphyrna mokarran (assembly GCA_024679065.1). Taxonomy (NCBI): domain Eukaryota; kingdom Metazoa; phylum Chordata; class Chondrichthyes; order Carcharhiniformes; family Carcharhinidae; genus Sphyrna; species Sphyrna mokarran. Next base: position 22,723,914 of record JAGIQG010000018.1, read on the forward strand.
TAATGGATGGAACCTTACCTATGAAAAGACAAGTCATTTTTCAGATGGCAGAAATGCTCAAATGTTAGAGGGAAGTTTTTTTATTCAATCGCTTTTGTAGGTATAGATTCATGCTGGGATTCTTGCTGCATTGACACCAAGTGATCAGATAGGCATTCCAGTAAGGGTTATTGAACATCAAACACAGCAGATTGCGAATCAAACCGTTAACAATAATGGTATGCAATTTAAGTGCATTTGATTGCAATTCAAAATATTAAAACTTTGCATAACTTATTTGTAAAGCCACTTTTGAGTGTTAAATAAGTCTACGTTCCCAACTCTCATGAACACATTTCACTGATGGAAAAAAAACTCATGAAAGGAGGGTTACAAAGAATTGAAAGTGGACGTTATCCATATATTTAAGAGGCTTCCAAGCGTGCATAACATATGCATAAAGTTATTTAACTTGGACATTAATCACTAAACTAGAACTATGTAGAAAATTAAGGCGCTACAATTGAGCAGCAAAGACAGTGTTTGTGATGAAAGGATATTTTTCACAACAACATGCAAACCCAACATTCAAATAAGCATGTCAATAATTCCAGAATTATACTCTCAGAAGTGGCACAGTGATTAGCATTGCTGCCTCACAACGCCAGCAACTGGGTTCAATTCCAGCCTTGGATGACTGTGTGGAGTTTGCACATCATCCCCGTGTTTGCATAGGTTTCCTCCAGGTGCTCTGGTTTCCTCCCACAGTCCAAATATATGGAAGTTAGGTTGATTGGCCATGCTAAATTGCCCCATAATGTCAAGGGGATTAAAAGGATAAATACGTGGGGCTATGGAGATAGGACAGAACTGGGTATGATTGTTGTCAGTACAGTTGCAATGGGCCAAATGGCCTCCTTCAGCATTGTAAGTTCGACATTCTAAGCATAGATTACAGTTTTTGTTTTGACAGACTTAAATTGTTTCCCACTCCACTAAAAGGGGCAGAATCGCGCATAATAACATGCAAGAAACAACACTTTTCACTGAATACCAATACGAAATCAAATCATCAAATAATTTTCCTAAAAATAAGTGTAATTACAGCGAGAATAATGGAGAACCCACATTAGTCTTCCAGTGCATCCTGCAACACAATCATTCCACACTCAGTTACTTTTTTGGAGAGTTAGGATTTCTCACTGGTACTGGCAGAACGGTGCCTAAAATGCAAATCAGCCTGAGTTCAGAGCACTTGGGCGCGAATTCACAAGGGTGTCCTGATCTCATGGCGCACTGGATATCCCTTGCCCCATGGATATCAGAACCGCCCCCTCATTGGTGGCATGTTCCCCAACTACTACCAAGACAAAAAGGTTGCCAATATTGGGAGCCTTTCGTGGGTCCCTCTGCTTGACCTCCATCACGACCTCCATACACACTCCCCAATTTTGACCCCGACCTGCTCCCCCATCATGATCCCTGACCTGCTCCCCCATCATGAACACTGGCATGGCCCCCATCATGAACCTCCATATGATCTTATCCTGCATGATCCTCCCTTGCATAGCCTTAGCCCCTACACCCTTGGCACTGCCAAATCCAACAGTGCCAACTGGGCACATTGAAGTGCTCAACTGGCACTATCGGGTGCCTGGTGGCCACCGCTGGGATGTTTGGTGAGCACTGCCTCATGGGTACCTCCCAGCCATATCCCCAAACACCTGAAGGACTTCAAGTCCCAAACTCTGCCATCATGCCAGGTCTCCACAGTAGTGATTGTTAGTGTTCTCATGCCATATCTGAGGCTGGAAAATTCCGTGTGTTGGGAGTCGAATGGGCTATGCATATTAAATGCTACTTTAAATATTTTAATTGGCTTCACACCCTTTTGGGCACAATCCGATTTAAGTCATTAGTAAGGAGCGAGAAGGAATGCAATCTGTTTGGCACCGGATGCAAAACCGATTTTTAGGCCCGCACATTATTTTCCTGGATTGTCACAATATGCACCAGGTGCAGTGAGGTGGGAAAATTGCCTCAATGTGTTGTTACTTTGAAAATAAATTTTATTTGCATTAGTTTTGATTTTAAGTACTGTTTAGCTAGTCTCAGTAGGGTAAACAATAGATGAACTCCCATTTTGTGGTAATTAAGCATAATTTTCCATTCAAATAAATAGATTAATAATTCTTATAAATCAGTGATAAGATCTTCATTCTGATGCAACCATGGTACTGGGGTAGGGGAATTCAAAGAAAGGATATGGATGCAAGAACTAGTGAGATAACTTCATGTGCAATGAAGCCACCTTACATCCCTATGAAAAAATAATGAATACCAGAGCTCAATCTTAATGTAGATCCAGTAATTAATATAATTTACTGTAGAAACAGAATGTGAATAAGCCAGTGGATGCATTACAGTGCTGCATTGTAGCACTGGAATTCAGAAGCCACATAGGTTCCCTTTGTGCCCTCTAGAGAGTTGACTGAGCCTCTTTCTGGTTAAAGGAAAAGATATTAAATAAAGGCAGAGGACAAAATCAAAGAGAATGTCTAAAAGGAGCAGGATCATGATGTCTGCCCACTATCTTGGTTGAAAAATCGTACTCAGCACAGAGGAAGAAGAACACATTTGAACAGTAAAGGGGTGTCTTTTTTGTAAACTGAAGCTATAGTTAGCTTGGTTTACGTAGCTAATCTATAATCTATGGGACTTTCTATTAAAACAAGGATAATTTTTCAAGCCGTCTTGTCATACAAATGTACCTGGAAAGGTCAAAGCCTTTTTTTTTCCAATTGTTGAATGATATGTTGCTTGTTGCTATGGGTTTCCTGTGGACTGTGTAGGAAGCAACCCAACTACAGGCTGTGCAGCACAACATGCATAGTCTGCTCTCACTGTCTGACAGACAGGTCCTATTCTTCAATAGGAGTTTAAGAATGAATAATGATAAGGTATATTGGAATTAAGTCATAGTTCAAGAAATTTGAATGAAGTTCCAACCCTTTTGAGTAGCTTATATGAAAACTGAATTATTGGAAAAGCTGGATCTGATCAAATTGCCTTCAAGGTTTTCACAGCCTCAAAGAAGAATTCAATTCAAATATTAAGACAAGCAATATATTGCTCTCCAGAGAAGTCTTGGGTGTGACAAATGCATTGAATTATATTGCACTGTCATTAAGATGAGGGGGTAAGTGGATGAAATTTCTCGCAGGAAGCTGCCTAAATGACTAACTACACTTTAACTTGAATTCTCCAAAATTATTTTGAAACTGTCTGTTCCAATTTTAATTTTCTAACAAACTTGCAAAACTCCAAAGAATAATGGTAGAATTTTCTGGCAGAATCACCAGTGTATTTATCTAACCCTTCCAACATCCCACAAAATTATTTTAATGTTAATCTTAATCTCAATCTAATTAATCCACATTCTATAACTTGACCATTCATTTTGTCCTTCTTTGAACCTGTTCACAGTTTATTGTTCAATTTCTTCTGATAGTCTGTTTCAGTTTTTTTAAATAATCTTTTCACAGAAATATTTTCTATCTGGATATCCTTTTTTTAAGTTACCATTCATTTGACATTATGATCCATTTTATATTGTGTAACAATAGGCAAATTTCACAAAATTCTAATTCTCCAAAACCCTCAAAAACTTCAATAATTTATTAAATTACTCCTCCATCTCCTTTTCCCAAGAGGGAAATGTCTCTGAGCAACTAACCTCTTTCCTATCCTAATACTGATTCTGTAGTTCTGATCATCTGCACGGCTCAGACTTCTTCTAGTGTGATCTCACAAAAGCCAGACACTTTTTTGGAATTATTTTCCTCAATCTATCTACTTAAAGATACCGCATACTTTCTTGCCTGAGTCAGAATGCTACAAGTTGAATCCCACTGTACAGGCTTGAGCCCATCAATTGAAGCTGACACTCGCAGTGCTGCACTGTTAGAGGCGTCAGGTGGGATTTTCCAGTCTTGCTCATTGTGGACTGGAAATTCGTACCTAAAGTCACCTGACCTTTTGCTGGTCGCTTAAATTTTCTCTCCCACTTTTGATGACTCCTGTGGCAGGGACTGGAAAATCCTGCCTGCCATTTTTCAGATGTTAAGCTGAAGCCTAGTCTGCTACGTCATAAAACATAGATCATAGAACATTACAACACAAGTTGCACCGATCATATCCATACTTACCAGGCCACAGAACTACCTATAACTCCCAATCCCATTAAATCCCATGTACTCATCCAGAAGTCTTTTAAAAGGCCCCAGCGAGTTCGCCTCTACCACCACCGACAGCAGCCGATTCCACTCACTACCACCTTCAATGAAAAACTTACCCCTAACATCCACCCTCAGGTGGATGTAAAAGATTCTGTAGCACAATGTGTTTTGAAGAGCAACAAAAATAACAACTTGTATTTACATGGTACGCTTAAATAGTGAAATGTCTCAAGGCACTTCGCAGGAGTGTAATTAAATGAAATTTAACACCAAATTACATAAGAAGAGGTAAATTTCAGAAGTATCTTAAAGGAGGCAAGAGACATAGAGAAATTTGCAAAGGGAATTTCAGAGGATGGTACCTTGGCAAATGAAGGCATGATCTCCATTGATGGATCAATTAAAATTAGGGATGCACAAGAGCCAGAATTTGAGAAATGCAGATGCATTATTTCAGAAGGTTCCACACTGGAGGAAATTACGGAGATAAGGAGGGGTGAGGCCATGGAGAAATATGAAAATGACATTGAAAATTTTAAAATTGACGTATTGCTTAACTGGGAGCTAATGTAAATCAGCAAGCATAGGGATAATGGAAAAACAGGTCCTGATCATGTTAGGACATAAGCAGCAGAGTTTTTGATGACCTCAAGTTTACAGAGGGTAGAAAAGAAGAGGCTGGCCAGCAGTGCATTGGTAAAATCAAGTTGACAGGTAGCAGGGATGTTCTCCCTGATGCCTTGGTCAGCATTTAACCCTCAACCAACATATTTGAAAATGGCTAATTATTTGGTCATTATCTCATTGCTGTTTGTGGAACCTTGCTGTCTCTAAATTGGCAGCTACAATTCCTACATAACACGGAACGACATTTCAAAATTAATTATTCACTGTAAAGTGCTTTGAGACGTCCTGAAGTCATGAAAGGTGTTTAATAAATGCATTTTCTTTTCTTTATAGTTCTCACTATCTTTTAATTCATAAAATCTCAAATTCAATAAACTATCTGTGTTGATTAACTGGCTACGGAACTAAGTCTATGCACACCATGTGGACAAGGACACGAAAGATAGCAGCAAGTGCCAGTCACACAGCAAATCAATGGTGATTTCAATTAGCATGGACTTGGCACTGAGGACTGTTCTGAAACTGCATTTGAGAGACTTGAATAGCAAGTGAAGGGAAAAAGGAACGCTATGATGCATTCAAATACACAGGGAAGAGAGAATGGCTAGAGATGAGTCATATGAGGATAGAAGTATTGTGGTGAGAGGTTTTAGGAAGTGCTATGGTGGCAGCAGTTTCAAAAGGGTGAGAAGAAAGCCAGAAAATATGGTCAAAAAGGATAAGCTATCTGTTATAAATATAGAAGGAGCTTGAGGGAATAGTGGAGGAACTACATCTTGAGATTTAAGTTGAATAATTTGTAGCATGTATAGGGTGATGGGAGATGAGCTGGAGGAACAGTGAGGCATAACAAGGACATAAAAATTACATCCAGTACATGACTCTAATTTTGTAACTAAGATCATGAGCTCCTCAACTGTAGAGTCTGAAATAAAGATGAAGAGTACAGGCAGTGAAAGCTAGATGAAAATGGTTAGTAGTTAGAGGCAAAGAAGTGTTCAAAAAGAGTGAATTGGAAGTTGTTATTTCACATCTGACAGTTATGCCAAATGCTCTCAATACCGTAAGCACCAAGATATTCACACTAAAGTGTGAGATCTTCCTGTGTCACAGGGCCTAATTAGAATTTTAATATTGTATCCAAACCATAGTAGATTCATTGTTCTTCCAAAGAATTGACAAATGTGATGATGGGCAAAATGACTTCCTTCTGCACTGTATCATTCTATATATAATTCTTTTAAGTAATTTCATTTGTTAGACCTATTACAAAGTTTCCCTGGGCAAGATTTTCCAGCCTTCCAGCCACATGTTTCCTGATGGTGAAAGGCAGCATACTGTTCACTATCAGCAGGCTTTTTTGGTCCTGTTGTTGTCAATAGGATTTCCCACTGATAAAACTCACGAGCAGTGACACAATGCTGGCAGGACCGGAGAATCCTGCTGGCGATTATGGCCGGAGAATTCCAACAAATTAATCTAACACTAAAGTGTCTTATCAGATAAAATAGCAAATATTGGAAAAGGTATGGAAAGCATGCAGCTAAGTAAAATTCTGGAATAACAATTACTCTTCACCTTGCATTAGATTAGAAATGCTCCTGGGTCTGATGGTACTTTAGGCTATTCCTCAGTAAAAATGTAGGACTAATCTTGATTCATGTTCATGGCAAGATTTCATCATCAGCTGTGGCGAATATACAGCCCCAGAGCACATTGGACTAAACTGCTTTTGTACGCATGCAGTCGCATCTGATGAACTGCCCCAAGCAATTCAATGCAGCTGATACTCTGAATTTCAGAAGAATTAAAATATGTAACCCATTGTGCTTTGCAGCTGATATCAGTGGAGGTAATCATTCTTCAAAGCGGACCAAAATAATTTCACTTAAAATATCTGAGTCTTTGTATCCGAAATTAGTAGCTGCACTAACTGTAAAATCATGAATAAATTGCCATCCCATTCATTTATTTGTTGCTCAAATCACAACATTTAATAAAAAATTAGTTATTTCAAATAATAGATAAAATATTGCTGTATGCTTGTGTCCAGATTGATTGCAGCATTAAATCACTATTCCTTTCAGGTTAGTAATCCCTAAAATTTAAATTGGAACTATTTCAAAGCATTGATTAATTGCAAGAATGACACAAATAAAGAATGAAGTGAAATGGGATAGTCCACTAGATCTGTCAATCAGGCTATGCAACCAAGTAACAAATGAATTATTGCAAGGATTTCTTGACAGGCAAATTTTCTTTTCTTCAGGACTGAGTCAACCGTATTCCTTTCAACCTCAGAATAAAACACTTGTCTTGCATGTGAAGAATATCACATAAATACTAATTACTGTTGTTGACTGTATTTAAATACACAAATATATTTTAAAATGGAAGCATTGCCATTTTAATGAAATAATTATATAGACGAGAGGAAAATTATTTCTCAGATTCTATAGTAGCAAAATGCTTATAAATTGCAATTTGGTTTTCCAACCACGACACTATCCTATTCAGAAGTGATGTCACCTTCTTTGAGATAGCCCAATATTACTGTGGCACAGATTTGTGAAACAGTCATCAATGTGCTCAAATTACTTTTTGTTAGGGAGTGAGGATAGCACTACTTGCTAATACTTTTCTTGGATTGTCACTTTGATGCGGTGGAATGGCATGAACATTCTGTTGATCCTGAGCGTAATACCATCAGAAATCTTAAACTCCTGGCAGGGTCACCCATGATGGTAACGTCTGAAGGGAGGAACCAACAAAGCACAATCTAAAATAAGTCCTCAACAGCAGATCAGATGGTATCAATGGCTGCGATGCCAAACGAAGGCTGGCTACAGCGGCAAGGGAACTTCGACATCTGGGGATCTCTAGATGTCGTGAGTCTCTTGCCACTGGATCTATCTTCTATCGAGGACCGTGTCTGCTGACATGCAAAAACATACCCACATTAAAAGATGTCCTGCACTGGGACCAAAGGAAACCAACACGTGCCGCACACAGACAAGCCTGCGGTGACCGGTGAGAGGTGACAGGAACAGGGACAGGACTGAGGGATCCAGATGTCTCTAACTCAGAAGGTCAGCAAGTAGGCAGTAGAGATTGAATGAGTCATTTCACTCTTGGAATAGGAACAGGAGAGTGTTCTGGCAGCTTTTTCCATGACTGAGCAGTCCTCAGGATCCAGTCTATTCATCCTGCAAGGGAAAAGGGCTAGAAAAGCTGTCCTAAAAATAGTTTGTTCTGTCTGTAATCTGACTAGAAAACTGCATCCAGCAAGCTTATCTGGTTGGGAAATCAAAATTAAATTCAATTTCAGAACCTGGAATATACAAACCCTCATGGATAATGAGCAAAACAATTGACTAGAACAGAGAACTGCTCTTGTTGCCCATGAACTCAGGCACTTTAACACTGACATCACTGCCTTGCAAGAGACTTGAAGAGCTGGAGAGGACAGCAGACTGGAGATAGTGGTGGTTATGTCTTCTCCTGGATGGAAAACCTGACAATCAGCACAGGACATCTGGAACTGGATTCTCCAAGAAGCATGAACTGATTCTCGAAGCTCCTTGTCAGCATCACCAAGGGCCTTATGACTTTCTGTCTACAACTTGCGAAGAACCAGCTGGCAATGGTCTGAGTAGTACATGAGTGCTGCATCCCTTAATGCCAAAGATCAATCCAAGGAGTCTTCTACTCTACCCTGGACATCATACTGTTCAACTTTCTGAAGGAAGATAATTTTCCTTGGGGTTTTCAATGTCAGGGTTGGAAAGAAACCATTGGAAAGAAAGGAGTTAGGAATTACAACTCCAGCAGAGTTTTCCTGTTCCCCAAATGTGCGGAACACCAGCTTGTTATCACTAACACACTGTTCTGCCAAACAGACAAGTTCAAGAATTCCTGAAGACTTCCACAATCAAAGCACTGGCACATAGAGTTGTAGTCATAGAGTTGTACAGCATAAAAAAGGCCCTTCAGTTCATCAAGTCTGCACCATCAATAACTACCAATAAAGTTGGGATAATTCCATTTTCCAGCACTGGTCCTGTAATCTTGAATGTTATATTTCAAGTGCTTATGCAAATATTTCATAAAGATTTAAGGTTTCTGGTCTCCACAACTATTCCAGGCAGTGCATTCCAGATTCTCACCACTCTCTGAGTGAATTTTCTTTTCCCCCTCTGAATCTCCTGCCCCTCACCCTAAATGCCTCCTTATGATTGAGCCTTGAACCAAGGGGAACAGCTTCTCCCTAATCACCCTGTCCAAAACACCTCAATCATGTCCCTCATCAGCTTTCTCTGCTCTGAAGAAAACAAACTAAGTCTATCTATTCTTGATGGATCAAATGGCCTCCTTCTGCATTGTATGAATTCTATGATTCTATACTAGGTGGATTTCTCCCAATTATTTCTAAGTGTCATAATGGTGAGAAAAATCAGGTGAATCACATTGTTCTCTTGGGTGCACTTCATATCACAATCATGCGATACTTAGTCATTTTTTGGAGAATTGTGAGTTATGCATTGATACTGAGGAGGGTGGGCCTAAACACACAGCTGCAGAGATCTCGGACACTGCTTTGCAAAGCCAACCAGCACTCACAGCACATTCCCTGACCCTGGCACCAGGGAGGCAACACACCATTTTGGACATACGTCTTCGGGTTCTGACTATCCCATTCGTACGTGTCCCACCTTTCCCAGAAACGGTCCCAATCATCCAGGAATCTAAAATCCTCCTTCCTGCACCAAGTCTTGAGTCACGCATTCATCTGCACTGTTGTCCTATTTCCATACTCAATAGTACATAGCACAAGGAATAATCCAGAGATTATGACCTTTGAGGTCCTACTTTTTAATGCACAACCTAGCTCCCCGAATTCTTGTGCAAGATAGCATTTTTCAGTTTACCTATATCATTGGTATCAACAAGTACCATGACCTCTAACTCATCTTCCTCCCCTTTGGTGCTCTGCAGTTGTTCAGTGCCATCCCCAACTCTAGCACCAGAGAGGCAACACACCATTCTGTACACACATCTTTGATTGCAGAAACTCCTGTCTGTTCCCCTGATTAATGAATCCTCTATCGCTATTGTTCTTCCTTTCTTCTTCCCGCCGCCCCCCATACAAGCTGCTTGTGGTGTCAGAAGCTTGGCTCTAATTGCATTTTTCTGAGGTACCAGTGCCTGCATCAGCTTCCAAAATGGAATGCTGATTTGTGAGTGGAACCCAGTGGACTCTTGCACTACCTGCCAGTTCTTCCTGGATTTTCTAGAGGTCACCCATTTCCTTCTTTCTTCAAGTCTCTTACTATAGTGTGACCACCTCTCTAAATGTGCTATCCATGTAGCTGTCAGCCTAGCGGATATGTCATAGTGTCTCCACCCACAACTCAAGCTCCAAAACCTGGAGCTCCAGTCTTTGCAGCTGGTAGCACCTCCTGCACATGTGGTTACCTAGGACACTGGTAGTTTTCAAGACTCCTCAGATATGACAAGCCACACACTCTGCCTGGCTGCCCTCATTTGACATGTCTTAAATGTAAAATTTATGTATCTAGTCCTATTGAAGAAATCTAGGACTAGAAGAAATCTAGTCCTATTGTCCTAAGTCTAGGATAATAAATAATACTTTTCCCAATAAATAATACATTTCTTTTAGCTTCAGCTGTTTAAACGCTGTCCCTAATAAGTTTCTCACTAACCAGCTTACCGTTTTCCTGTGACATTACTCTTGGATTTTTCAAACTCAGTTCGCTGTCTGAATTGTGGCTGTCCGAGTGAAACGTGTTCCTCGTGGGCCGGGAATCCCCGCATTCTCTTATATCACTATCCTGGTGAAGCCTGTCCCTCGCAAGTCCAGTGTACTCCCCTACCTGGAGGTGTATGTCAGCCTTGATCCTGTGCTCTCTCACATCACTGTCAGGTGAAGTGTGACCCTCGCAGTTCAGTGCTCTCTGCTGCCTGAAGGTGAGATGATATGTTTGACTTCGAAACATCCAATTCCAAGAGCAGAAGGATGCCCACATCAATAAAGCGATGACCAGTACATAAAGACCACTGACTCATCCATTCTCCTATGTTCAACAAACACCACCAGAAGTGGCAGAGGACGAAGAAATAGCTCACAAAAAGATTAGGGTTGAGCGGCTTGAAGAGCCAAGCAAATTAGTGAACTTCCAACAATGTCTTCTTCTCCTAAATCTCCAAAGTGTTCATTCTAATAGAGAGGAGGAAAATTGGAAAGAGCTGAAGACAGATCTCAAGATGTGAAAATACCATCAGCTCCAAGACAAGGAAACACCAAGGCTGGTTTGACAAGAATGGTCACATCATCCAAGACATTATTGACAAGAGAAGGAAAGCTCTCCACATCTGGCAATCAGCAAGGCAAAGAGAAAAACTCATCAATCAGTAAAGGTGGAAGTACAAAGAAGAATTTGGGAAATCAAGAAGTAATGATGGGCTGAGAAAGCTGAGGAGCTGCTACTCCTCACCAACAAGCAAAGCACTCGGGGCTTTTCAGTGCCACCAAGGCAATATATGCACCCAACACCCTAGACCTCAAACCAGTGTAGAGTAAGGGCAGAACCTTCTTGAGAAACAGAGAAAACATCAGCCATTGACGGAGAGAACAAGAATTCCTAAACTGTGATCCAATGATAAATGGGGACTTGTTTCAGGAAATCCTCCTGAAAGGAGCCTGAGAAAGAAACAGCAATGATCTGGAAACTCTTGTTTTTATCTCTTCAAAATCTAATGCTTTTGATTACAATGAATGGTGTAAGCCTGGATTGTAATGCCACCTCCTGGACAAGCGTGCAGTCAAAATGTGGTTCTAGAATCGGGCTCTTCAGCCACACAAAGATCCATAGAATCCACAACCAGTCACATGCAGTTTCTTAGATAGACAATCAAACCCATTAGTAAATGATTGCTGATAAAGAATCTGGAGCATTTTTATAACTTAAATCATAATTACAGGACAAAGGGACATGAAACCAAAAGTGAAAAAACTAAGATCAGGGAGCACTCCTTCAGTCAATCCTTAGAACAGTCTCAACAAAGGCCCTGAAGGGTACTGCAGCCAAAATTCTGCAATCATTCAACAGGCAAAAAAGCATCTCAGATTTCAATAAAAATTGAAATAGAGGTGGATGAGAAGGCCACCCACAAAAGTTTGTGATTTTTCAACTCTTTCCCCACTGGGATTCCCTGCACAATGTGTGATCAATAGCTACAGTGCACTGGAAATCTTCCTTATGACCCTATCAATACTTTAGGTGAGCTGTATGAATGGACTGCCAATATCTTTCCCCTCTATGAGGAAGCACCTAGAGTGGAATTTCTTCCAAAAAATACTGAATGTTATAATAGCGAGAATAAGGGAACAATATACATTGGTCTCTCAGGCGCGTTCCTCATCACAGTCGCGCCATATTCATCCATTTTTGGGAGAGCGGTAATTTGGCGAGTATTGGTGAGAGACGGAGGAAGGGCCTAACAAACTGGCTTCAGAGTGCTGGGGTGCCTTTTCATAAGGACGCCACGATCTCACAGTGCACTGGAATATTCCCTCCCTATCCCATGGACATCGGGATTCCCCCCTTCATTGGCCTTCCCAGTGGGTGTCTTTGCCTGACTCCCAGCATGATCACCCCTGCAAAATTCACCTACACAGCACCCCCTGCACCCTCCCCCCATCCCGTACAGCACCCCTCATTTTAACCCCCCACTCAGATCCCACCACCTTGGCACTGCCTCGGCATTCCAGCGATGCCCAAATGTGCACCAGGATTTCAGTTGTCCCCCTGGTCTCTCCATAGTTCTCTGGCTAACTCAGCATTGTGATCCGAAAATCCTGTCCCATCAGTTCACAGTAAATTGTCCTCATATACTGATATCACAGTATCCTAAATCCTTTGCTCCATGGTCTATAAAGAACAGGACAGCGCAGGAATAGGCCCTTTGGCCCACCAACTCTGTGCGAACACAGATGCCTCTCTAATCTAATATTTTCTTGCCTCTGAAGGATCCATATGCCTCAATTCCCTGCCTTTTAATGTATCTATCCAGATGCCTCTTGAATGTTGTTATAGAATCTACTTCTACCTGTGGCAGCGCTCCTCCAGGCATTCACCACCCTGTGTGTGAAAAACTTGTCCCCTACACCTCTTCTAAAAAATTTCTCCTCTCTCACTTTCAATCTCTGCCCCTGAGTAACTGACTCTTCGTCCCTGGGAAAAAGACTCTGAGGTCCACTCTATACAAGCCTATCATAACCTCTATTAGGTTCCCCCCTCATCCTCCAATGCTCCAGGGAAAACAATCCACGTTTATTCAACTTTTCTTCATAGTCCATATCTTCATCCTGGTAAATTTCTTCTGCACCCTTTCCAGTACATTAACATCCTTCTGATAGTGTGGCGATTAGAATTGTGCACAATACTCTAACTGTGGCCTAACATAACCAAAGTCTTATACAGCTGCAACATGATTTTTCAATTCCTATACTAACGTCCTGATTGATGAAGGGCAGCATGCTATCCATCTTCTTGACCACTTTGTCCACCTGAGTTGCCACCTTCAGGAAACTGTGGATCTGCACACCTTGATCCCTCTGTGTGCTAATATTTCTAAGGACGCTAACATTTACTGTATACTTTCCTTTTGCAGTAGACCTTCTACCTCACATTTGTCCAGGTTAAATTCAATCGATCATTTTTCGGCCAAGGTCTCCAGTCGATTTATATCCTGATATATTCTCTGACAATCCCCCTTACTATCCGCTACTCCCCCAGTTTTTGTATCACCTGCAAATTTATTGATCAGACTACCTACATTTTCCTATTTATATACATTACAAACAGCAAAGATCCCAGCACTGATCCTTATGGAATACTGCTTGTCACAGATCTCCAGTGAGAAAAGTAGCCTTCCACTGCTTCTCTCTGCTTTATATGCTCAAGCCAGTTTTGTATCCATTGTACCAGCTCACTCTGGATCCCATATGATTTCACCTTCTGTTTCAGCTTGCCTTGACTATCAAATACTTTACTAAAGTCCACATATACAACATTCCCTGCTTTGCCCTGATCAATTTTTCTTGTCACTTCCTCAAAGGACTCAATCAAGTTTGAGAGATATGATCTCCCCTTCACAAAACCATGCTGCTTATCACTAATAAGCCTGTTCTCTTCCACAAGCGAGTCCATCCTGTCCCTAAAAATCTTCTCCAATCATTTTTCCACCACTAATATAAAGCTCATGAATTCCCAGATTGTCTCTTCTGTCCTTCTTAAATAGAGGCACAATGTTAGCTCCTCTCTGATCCTCTGGTACCTCACCCATGGCTAAGGAGGATAGAAAGATTTTGGGAAGGTCTAGGTTTCAGAGAAAGAATTGTATTTATATAGTATTTTCATGACCACGGTATGTCTCAAATTGCTTTACGGTTATTGGAATACATTTGAAGTGTAATCATTGTTGTAATGTAGGAAAACCACCTCATTCGGCCTTATCACAACACACACTGGGAGCAAAGCGTCTCATACATTTTCAACAAGGTCAGTGCAAAACTCTGTATCCATAACATTACAGTCTTACAACAGATGGAATCAAAACTTTTGAAGAGATGAAAATGAGACTTTCTTCTCTATTTGACTACATTTTATTCTTCATGTGAACTGGCAATTATCCAACAGGGAAAGCAACATGCCCTTTTAAAAAGGCCTGGTGTAGAAACTTATTATGCCTTGTGACCTTTTGCTAATTCCTATCCAGTTGAGCTCCTCATTGTCTGCGTTGTATCCAATGAGGTATTAAAATGGAAAGATGAACAGTATAAAGCAACAAATTTTCAAAATACATAGATGCAATCCAAGAACTTTGAATCAAAATACAACCATTAAAATGGAGCTGGGTGTCTATTTACCTTCGGAATAAACATTTCCACAAACATTGCCTTCTCTATCAACATCTAAACAATAATGCAATATAACAACTTAAATCTAATAAAGAAAACATAATTTAATTTATATAGTATCTTCCACCTCAGGATATTTCTAAACCTAATTAGTATTTTTAAAGTGTAGTCACAACTGTAATGTTTCATAAGATCATCCAAATGTGTTTTATAGGTGAGGCCATGCATACCCAGCAGCAGCTAAGAGGTGATTCAGTGATGTACTATTTTACGATTCTATGAAATTGATGACATCTGTCTTCATTAGAGTTGGTGTTAGCTGCACCATTATACTATATCATATAGGGAAAAAACTCATGTTCAATTGTCAAGACAAACTCAATGGACAGAACGCATCACAAATATGCTGTTACATTAAAATGAATCAATAATAACCACTGAAGTAATAGGAGATTATAGTTTCCTCAGATTCCTCTGAAAATATAAGTAATATATATGAATCCCTTTTGGCATATCTCATCATATACTGCTTTTAATCATGAAACAGTTACAGGCATATGGTACACAAGTAATTTGCTCCTAAATGTCAGTCTCTGTTGATAAGAAATTAATTACATTCATTTAAAATTTACATTTAGCTTCCAAAAGCCTAAAATATTATTTTAAACATTTTTGCCACTCTTATTCCCATTTCAATTCTCCTCCATACTTTCCATATTCAGCTCGGTTCTCTATTGCTTTATGAACTTTACAATTATCATAAGCTATCTTTTTTCAATTTCATGTTAAGTCATTCAGGAAATTCCTACAAAGGGAATGTGTCTACAGTCTTCCTGAAGGCCTATTTTTCAATTACTGTTTTGCCTATCAATTTTTTGTCCCAACCCACCTAGATTTCTTTTCAAGTCATCTGCAGCATACATCGAGCAGTGTCTTAGGTCCACTACTGCTCCTTAATCCTAACCGAGGGATTCTGCCTTTGACTTCCTCAGCCACATTATCTCTCTCCCGTGCTTTAGTTGTTTATTTGATCAAAACTGCACACCTCCTCTCTTTTATTTCCTTTGATTCAAGAATATTAAGTACCCAATCTTCTTTTTTTCAGCCAAATATCTGTTATTGCCATCATATCAAAGATATGATTGAGATGATTTGCATTTACAGCTCACCAATATCATTTACCAGATTATGTGCATCTCTACATCCATCTTAGATTATCTTGTATATCCCCTGCCTAATCCCTTCTATTTCTGAACTTAAATGGTGAATTATCAGCACAGAAAAAGATACATTGAGAGCAGACAAAATTCTACTCAATCTCCAGTCACCGCGGCATAACCTCCAGTGCAAATCCTTCAAGGATTGTCCTTTCCTGTTAAACCTGTTTCATCATGCTGACATTGGTGAATTGTTAGAACACATGGAAGTCCAGGACTGGAAAAAGTCTAGTTCATCTCAGACTAATATCCTTCAGTTATTCATTAATATATATCCAATTTTCCTTTACATTTTCTATACAATCTGCCTTCATTGCTTCACCAGCCTTTGCATAAAGCATTAAATTTGAACTGTCTTTACCTCTGTTAAGCTCTGTTAAGCTTAATTCCATGTCCTCTGGTTCTAGAGTTTAGTACAATCTCAAATACACAGGGCAGGATTTTACAGCCTTGCTCGTCTCAAAACTGTAAAATCCTGTCAAGGTCAACAGACGTTTGCATTGTCTGCCGCTTGCCCATTCAGATTCCTGTGGCAGGTGGGGGGATATAATTGTCCTTTGAATAGTATTTTCTGCACCTCCTACTGTCTGATTTATGGTGGCAGAAACAGCCTGCCATTGGCAAGCTCTAGTCCTGCTACTGTCAACAGGGTTTCCTGTTGGCAGGGATTTTCCATCACTAAGACCGAAAGATCCTGCTGGCAAGAACGGCCAGAAAATTCTAGCCATTGGGTGGGATTTTGCACATTTCCTCCACATAGTGTAGGAGGCAGCTTGCCATTGGCTGGCACAGGACCTTCTGGTCCCACCACTGTCAACAAGATTTCCCATATTATATACCCCTATCGTTGGAAAACATGCAGCAGGGGTTCATTGTCAGCAGGATTGGAAGATCCCCTGGCAGGAAAAGCCAGAAAATTCCAGAAATTATTACTATTTGAATTATCTATGCCCTTAAGAATCTTGAAAACTTGAATAACATCTCCCCAGAATAACATTTCTTCTCTAGGGTAAAAATCCAAGCTTTTCAACCACTCCTTATAGTTCAGATACCTTAAAATTGGCATAAACAAAATACTGTAGGTGTTGGAATCTGAAACAAAAATAGAAAATGTTGAAAGATCTCAGAAGATCTGGCAGCATTTTGGAGAAAGAGAATAGAACCAATGTTTCAAATCTGGGGTCATCTATTCTCTCTCTCCACAGATGCTGTCAGGCCTGCTGACCTGAAGACTGATATTGGCTTGGTTGCCTTTTCCTCACCACACCAATGCTCAGGGTGTTTCTGTCAAGCTCAAGTGTGATCATATAACTGGCATCACCTCCTGAGTCTGTGTGCTTATATCTCTCTCTCTCTTTAGCTGGATAATCCAAGAGTTGCATGCACAGCCTACAGCCATTTTATTTTGTGTTTATTTCTCATCTATTTACCTTTTACTTTGTAATATTGATATTACCTGTTCCAGCTTACCTATATCCACTTATGTTTGGTACCATGATTACTTCGACTTTCAACTATCCAGACAGTTAACAAAAAAAAATCAATCAAATTTAACAGACTGTGACATTTAATATTCTCCTGAACAGGAGAAAGCACTGGAGAGAATGTTGGAAAAAATTAAAAACTATATAAGTAATTTGTGACCCTCCTCACAGTTCAAATTTATTTTTTGAAGTTCCATGCGTCAGAAGCTAGAACATGTACATATTTAGCCCAGTGTTACTCACAGTTATTTTGCCAACATGTGGGTCGGTGTATGTCAAGAGTTGGCAAGATGAGAAATGCCTAGTTTCCACTCGGAAAATGTGTCTGGTAGTTTTGGAATGATTGGAAATTCAATCTGTGAAATGATGGCCAGAATTTTACACACCATACCCCGTGCTGGCAGGTTCTGAAATGGGATCCTACCTATTTTGACATAGTGACAATTTTATACCAGGACAAGTAGGCCCTTGGACAGGAAACACATTCTTGCCCCTTAAGGCCCTTAAATGATCACATAATGGCCTTTCCCTACCCAACCTCAATTTTTAAGCTCGTGATGAGATGATAAATATTTGGAACCAAAAACTGAACAAAGTTCAATCTTGGACATAAACACGGGGCATCTATTAGAAGTCCCTTTCTGACTGGAAGGGGGCTTTGGAGCCGAGTGACCTCTGAACATCCCTCCCCATTCTGCCCCACTCTTGAACTATCTCGAGACCCCAGTTGCCTCCTTCATGACACCCCTAGCCTTCTCAATTCAGCTGATCTCCCCTTACTAGTCCTCCAATTCCCACCACTTAGTTCCATATCTTCTGCCTACTGCCGCACCGTTCCTGGAATGATTGGAGAGTTGCTGGCCAATCTGCCTTCTGCCAATCAATGTTCATTACAGCGTGAAATTGCATTGGGCTGATCCCCACCAACTTTTTGACTTGCACTTGAGATCCCACCATCCAGAAAATTCTGGCCTCTGGTGCGAGAGCAAGAAGAATGCATTTCCATCCCCTCCTCATCACTGCACTCCATTCTCCAAACACCTCATTGACCACAACTTGCTTTTTTATGTTTCAGGAGTAATTAAAAGAAAAATCAACTTCAGATGGAACCAGATGAATGCTGTTCTCCACTACATTTGGAACAGCAGACCTTAACAGCAAGTGTTGTGACTTAAATCTTGGATATTTTTTATAAATAACATTAGTATTCAAGTCTCACACTTAGTAAGGAGGGGTGCTAATATCTACAAACACTTTCTTCTTTCTCCTGTTTCAGGAGAATATTAAATGTCACAGTCTGTTAAATTGCATTGATTGATTTTTTTTGTTAACTGGATAGTTGAAATATAAACAAAGGAATAATTTTTCAGTTTTCGAAGAGACTAAAATAGGTTAACTTGGGGGGAGGGGGGCATGCGTGGCAGGTTGGGGAGCAAGCTACTGGGACTTTGATTCACATTTCTTGTCTTCAGTTGTCATTGTATGTTCCAAGGAAGCATTTGGATAGCCTCTTCAATCATCAAAATCATATTTATAAACCTGAGTCAATCTGAAAATCAAGATTGTCACATTGTCACACTCAAAAAAAATGTTATTTTTAAGATGGGAGATAATTGGGCATAATTCAAGTATAATTCAACCTCCGTTTTTAAGTCACATTGTTGTTATTTTGATACAATGCTTTAACTTTGTATTACTTTTAGTTAAACTTTGGGGAGCAGAGAAGTGAAGCAGATTGGATTATTAGAAATTTTATGCAATATTGATTGGAGAGTTATGAGATGCAAAATAGAGACAATACAGCCCTACCATTGCTAGGAAATATAATTACATATGTTAAGCTGACATGGGAAGTTTCCATTCTAAATGACTTTATAATGAAAAGTACACAAAAGCATGATGAAAACATAACAAAAAGTTGATTGTGTAGATAGAAAGTACATACAAGATCAACATTCTTGCAGCTCAGTGCTCTGAACGTGATTTCATTCATTCACAGTTTTAGTTAAAAAAAAACCTAGTCACATGCTGAAACCTTAAGCGAAAGTTACTTTCCCTTCAGCAACAAAACAGAGAGATAATTCTTTGTAATTAAAGCTACCAACGTGGTTGGATCTGATCTAGGCCACATTGTATTTTAAGATGGGTACCTTTTTTTCAGCAATGATCACTGGACTATGATCAGATGCTGCAACTATTTGTGATTTTCCTTTCCTTCCGTGGAAACAACTGGGACCATTTATAGTATACATATGGCTGAGTTCAACATTTATGCCTGGAGTCTTCCAGTATACCCAAGTTTCACGTTAAGCAATATATTTACTAAGCGTTGAGGTAATGGAGATTTGCAATTATTTTTAAGAATTATGTATTTCAGCATTGGATCACATCTTAAAAACAAAAATAGGTGATAATTTCTCAATCATCAGTAGTTGTCACATCTTCTTACTATACACACTTAAAGGCAACAAACAGCACCAAATGCATTAAGTATTTGTTTTGTTATTTAGAATCAGAATTGTACAGTATAAAAGGCCACTGGCCTCTCCTTCAAAGGAAATCCACTTAGTCCTCCATCCTTTTCCCACATACATAACACTTCTTCTTCAATTATTTATCCAATTCCCTTTTGAAAGCTTCTATTGAATCTGTTTCCATCATGTTATATGAATAATCAGTTTTACACATCTCCACTAGAAATATAACTCAAGCTGCAGGATCTATAATTATGAACTATTCAGAAGGAATTACAAAAAAACCAAAATCTAATTTAGCTCCCATCATTCCCATTTTCCAGAACTCCAATGGATCAAAACCTTTTTATTTATTTCCATCTTATTCTTACTCTCTGACTCTTTCACTAGATCCTACCAGAGTAGGAGAGAGCAATTGACAAAAAGGATTTGGTGAGCAAATATAGGGACATTGGTCATTCAGCATACATTGCATCTTTTGGTGCCCAACAGGTAACAAACCTAAGAAAAATCGTACCTCAAATATACCAACAATTTTCTATTTGCAGAAATGATAATGTCATTCTTCCTCATCCAAGGGAATGAACAACTACAAAAAATTGCAAAGATGGCTACATAGGGACACAACCAGCTAGAAATGTTTTGGTAAATAAAAGTTATTTTTGAATCTTCTATCAATGATTTTATTTAAAACTCTATTCTGACAAACAAGTAGCATACCTAACACTTCAGTACTGACCAGAAAGAACACAGTTATTATGGATGGAAATCAGAGACTTAAAACGAATACAACATAATCAGAGACAACAGCTTGAGATTCCAAAACGTTGTACAAATCAGCAATTAAAAAACATTAGATTTCAGCCTAGCTGAAAGCTGAAATTTACTTGGTAGACATGACGGCAGACTTTTCTTAGTAGAGTGCACCTCTTGGATACCAAAAAATACAATGCTCCCAAATTTCCTAGCCCATGCCATCTGCATCAACTGCTTTCTGTGCAAATCTGGTGCAAGGATCCGAGGGCAAAAGTAGGTATAAATGGAAGTAAATAGGTGTTTGTTATATAAATCAACTCAAGGGACAATGCACATTTTAATATAGAGTAGAACATGTAAAATCACATCTTTTGAGTTTAAAATACGTTACTGATTTCAACGTTGTTTTTAAAAGATCAATCAACAATTAACCAAAACCACAAGTTATAACATTCCTTACCTCAATGCTTCCTTGAAATGTCTTTGAGTTAATATTGGAATGATAGGAGATCTCTGACTCCTGATGATAGTGGTGTCCTGGGTATGTTTTGCTGGGGATGATTGTAGAGTTTGGGCTGTGACCTATTTCCAGTGGATGTTCATCCAATAGATCTGAAGATGTTCCTCTCCCATAATTCTGTGCAAAGGGAGCATGAGATGTCTGAGTAAAATCCAAGAGCAGAGGGTTCTGCAGATGAAAAGGGTAACAGCTGTTTGATGGTAGCTCAGGAGATGGGAAAGGATAAAGGCCACAGATGGGGTATTTTGGAGGGTCTTTAACCATCCTCTCAAAGAGATGAGGAGAATTTTGTTGTCCTGTATTCTGCAGCTGATTTTGGCAATACTGAATTAGCCTGGATTGAGGTGACATCTCTGCTAGTTCAGGGCTCCGAGGATGATTCCATGTTGATGGCTGTTCTGTGCTGAAGTAAAAGAAATAAACACGATTGTTCACCCTTAATATACTATATAAAATTGAAAAGAAAATATTATCTAACCCAGCACTAGGTATGGCTTTGGACAAAGTATAGAGATTTGATGGGAAGAGAGAAATTTAAAATATTTTTCTAAAGATCTAATATTGCTTGTATTTGCATTGAACATTTAATTGCAAGTATTGTTTAATTATTGTAAGTGTTATCTATGGGGAGAGAAGCTATGTCTGGGGAGCAGCTGAAAGAATTAAGGAAATTAACTTGAACTGGTCTCTGTTCCACCTGGAATTAGATAGTCCAGATAGTTCCTTTGTTCAGAACACATAAATTCAGACATTCTCTGTGCAATGAGCACTGAGTGTGGCTTTGGACAGTGTGGAAGTTTGCTGAGAAGGAGAAGTTTATGAGGTGGAGAAGGCAATACTCTTACTTTTCTAACTTTTTCAGCATGTTGCAATTGGTTTCTGCTATTCTGTAAGAGGGGAGCTAAGTGGTTGGTGTTTGACTTGATTTTGATATGATTTACTATTGTCAGATGTATCAAGATACATTGAAGAGTATTGTTTTGTGTGCTATCCATATAAATCATACCACACGTAAGTAAATCCAAGTAGTGGAACAGAGTGTAAAATATAGCATTAAAGCAACAGACAAGGTGCAGAGAACATTAGTTCCATATACAAGAGGTCCATTCAAAAGTCTGATTACAGCAGGAAAGAAGCGGTTCTTGAATCTCTTAGTATGTATTTCCAGACTTCTATTCTGGCGAATATCCAATTAAATGGTCAAGGTCTATTTTCCAAAGGTTTAAATTTGATCTGCAGGGGGAAGTAATGGCCTGGTGGCATTATCACTAGACTATTAATCCGGAAACTCAGCTAATGTTCTGGGCACCCGGATTCAAACCAGCAAATAATGGAATTTGAATTCAATAAAAAAATCCAGAATTAATAATCTGCTGATGACCATGAAACCATTATTAGAAAAAACCCATCTGGTTCACTAATGTCTTTTAGGGAAGGAAATCTGCTGTCCTTACCTGGACTATCCGACATGTGACTCCACAGCCAAAGCACTGTGGTTGACTCTCAACAGCCCTCAAGGGCAACTAGGGATGGGCAACAAATGTTTACCAGCCAGCGGCACCCATGTCCCATGAATTAATTTTAAAAAAGTTTGTGGTAAGATTAATTAATATCTAAAAGAAGATAAATAATTGAATAAAATAATCAGATAACTAGTTAAAGATCATAAGTATGACAGCCTTGATATGTCAAGGCTGCAGCACTTGGAAGCTCATGGACCCAGTGTGATCCAGGACAAGCATGCCTGCAATAAATGTCTGTGACTTGAGGAGCTTCAACTCAGAGTCATTGAGCTGGCAGCTGAACTGCAGACACATACAGTAAAGAGAGTTACCTGTATGCTTCATTTCAGGAGGCGGTCACATGCCTTAGGAAAAAAGTTTCCGATTTGGAAAGTGGTCAGAGACAGGAGTGTGTGACTGCAGCTGAGGCAGGTAAAGCAATCCAGAGGGAAGGTGTGTCAGCCTCTGCAATTGTCCAAAAAGTTTTGGGATTGTTTCAGCTTGTTTGGATGAGAACTTGCCATGGCAGGGGAAGGTTCCCATTGTTATGGTTCAACAACGACGTAAGAAGAATGAGGAAAGAGGTTCTGCATAGAGTTTGAGAACTACAAGCGAAATTTTAAAAAAGGTCATTATCTTCGGATCTCTACCTGGGCCATGTGAAAATTGGCGTTGGGTGCATAAAATTAGAGACGTGACTACAAGGCTGAAAGATTGGTGTGGGAGAAACTGGGTTTGGCCTTGGGGGCACTGACATCAATACTGGGGAAAGTGGGGTCTGTACCGTTTGGACATTTACAAGGAACCGTTCTGGAACTAGTTTTCTTGCAAACGACATAACTAGGGAAATAGAGGGGTGAGGACAAAGCCAAAGGACATGGCAGCATTACAAGGCACCTAGTTAAGTAAGGATACCCAGAGTGTGTCAGGAAGGGACAGAATGTATAAAGAGAAAAGCAACAAATAGGATTAAAAAGGAAAAAAAGAATTGTAGCAAGACATTATTAATGGCTCTTCACTTAAATGCACATAGTATTTGGCACAAAATAAATGAGTTAAGGACACAAATTGAGACTAATTGGTATGACCTTATAAGAACTAAATAGGCATGGTTACAAGGAGATCAAAACTGGGAACTAAATATGCAGGGTTATGTGACTTTTTTTTTAAGGACAGGCAGGAAGGGTGATGGGGTAGTTTTGTTAGTATGAGATGGAATAAGTACAATAGCAAGAAATTATCTTGGATCAGAAAATGTAGATTCCATATAAGTAGAGGTAAGAAATAACAAGGGAAAGAAGACACTGATGGAGTAGTTTATAGGTCCCCAAATAGTAGGATGGAGAATAATGCAGGGCATGTAAAAATGGCAGTACTTTAATCATGGGTGAGTTTAATCGACATGTTGATTGGGAAGACCAAATTGGCAGCTGTAGCCATGAGGATTCAACCAGGGATCTTGCTATATTGGATTGGGTAATATATAATGAGGCAGGCTGAGTTAAAGATTCCAGAAAGTGGCCATAAACAACATGGTTGAATTTAGCATTCAAGTTGAGAGTGAGAAACTTGGGTCAGAGTCAATTGTGCTACGCCTAAATAAGGGTACTTATAAAGGGCAGAATTGGCTGGAGTGGTTGGGAAAGGAGTTTGGCAGGGAAGATGGTTAATCAGCAATGGCAGCTGCTTATGAAATTAGTTCATGACTCACAAGAAAGATATATTTCAATGAGGAAGAAGGTTTTGAGGACAGGGACAAATTAGCCATGGTTAAAAAAGGAAGTTAAAGATAATGTGAAACCAGTGGAAAAAAACATGTGGGGCAGGATCTTACCAGCTTGCCACATTGATAAGTGGCATGGTGAGCCAGTAAGATGGGGGTGAAAGATGAGAAAAATCAAGTTTTAGCCCGATTTCTTACCTCTCAATTTTGCCAGCCTCGTTTTGCTGGCAAAATCAGCCTCATGCCTAGGAAGAGCATGAGACTGATATAAATATTAATGATGTCATCCAGGCTCACTTGCCTTAGACCGCTTGCCGTTTGAGTTCCTCACTGGTAGGATCACAGATAGGAATAAGAACCAGAGGCCTCTGGGCCATTGAAGCCCCCCATGTGATCGTGCGTGGGGAGGGTGCAAATAATGCACCCTGGTTACGCCAGTCTCACACTCTGGCAGCTTGCTGCTGCCAACCAGACATCAGGCAACACACAGTATGTTGGGAGATCAGGGTAACTGCGCAACGGTATCCCCAGAGCTCAGCAGCTGGCTTCCCAATGAGCTGAGACTCCACCCCTCCCCTACTGGCAAGAATCACATTAGGGCATCTGGATTGCACAGAGAGGCATAAATTACTATTAACTACTTTGCTGAGAAAACGGGCGAGAAAATCTTTGCAGAAAATTCCGCCCATAAAGCACAATCTTACCACCTAATCCCACCGATCGAGCTGGGAAAATAGCATGTGATTCTAAAAATCTGATTTGTGCTATTTTAGATCTTCCAAGCCCTTTCTTGGTGAGATTTACTTTGCGACCAAAATCGCTGTGACATTTATTAGCATGCACTTCAATGGATTTAAATATCTTTAGCAAGTTCAGCATGGCTGTTTTCTACTTTCCAGACATTTCCCAGCTCCCCAGGGAGATGTCACATTGGCATGAATCACTACTGCTCTATAAAAGTGTGATTCAGACACAGCAGTTGTGAAAGGTGAGTGAGAAGGTGAGTACACTGAGCACCAACCTGTAGGTATATGGTGGAAGTCTTAGCTTTTGCCATGGTGTGGAGTGGGGGTTTGCACGGGTTTGAGGGATCATGGAAGTCAGGGGTTACTGCTGACTTGGGGCTTGTGTTGCATGCACTCTCTCTGGCTACGGCACAATCTCCGAAGGGTTCACATGAAATTGATTCCCAACCCTATTGCTGTTGCTCTGGTTATTCTGCCATCTGTCTTCTTTTCTGTGGCTGACTGCAGAATTCTGTCCCAGGCCCCAAGAACTATGTTTGGCATCTGTTGCTCCAATCAAAGGAGTTCTGTTGATGTTAACATGGCCCCTCACACTGCTGGACTCTGCAGTGCTGCCCTTGATGGGAACCCATCTTGCAATAGTCATGACGGTGCTTTTCCACCATTTGTCTGAAATGCTAACCATTCCTGTAAGCCACTGCAACAGATGTCCAAGTGGGTGCATTCTTGCTTATGCTCCAAGAATTCCCAGTGGGGATTCCCTCACAGTCACCCTTATACTCTCTGTGCCCACAATGGTGATGTTGTGGCAACAATGAATAGCCCATTGAAGTTGGACACAATACCATGAAAGGTGTCGGGTTGGCTTCATTCAGACTCAGTTTGCTGAGAGAAACTGAGGATCTGGGATGGATAACCTTATGGACTATCTCTCTTCCTCTCACTTTCTCTTTCTCCCACCCCCCAAGCAAATATGAATTTGGTGTGGAGCCAGTAGACCTGATAGTCATTCTGGTGCTGTTGACAAGGAGGGAGGTGGCCAGAGGCTGCAACAGGAGGACTGTGCGCTGGTGATCGAGGTCAGGATGCAGCTACCTATTTGCCCGGAGGAGGGCCCAGAGGATGATGGAGATGGAGACTTGCCTCTACGGGATCTCCATGTCCTTCAAGGGCTGCCGGATGCCATGTGACACTACAGACTCCAGTTCAGCAAGGAGATTGGCTGGACCTTGCACCTCATGGGACTGGCGGACACCCAAGTTCTTCCAAGCTTCCAATGGGGACCTGTGCAGCATTTCTTAGTCCGCTGAACACGAGCACATCCATAAGTTGATGGAAGCCCTGTATGCCTAGGCAACCAATGACATCAACTTGATGGAGGCCAGGCCCAACAGTAAGCAGAGGCCATAGACTTCACCACCATTGTTGAGATGCCCCAATGTTCATACTATGTGTGATCACCAGCTTTAATAATGAATAATTGTGCACGCCTCTTGGGAAACATGCAAGTTTTCAAGATTATGAAAGCAACTGACAAAAAGTTGGACAAAAATTGCAAGAGTCAAACATTACGGAAAACCCAATAGGGAAAAATAAAAGAATTCAGGCAGAAACCTTTCGCTGAAAGGGTTACAGAATAATGGGATAATTTATGAGGGAACCTTATCTAACGTGGCAATTAAATGAGAATATATTAGTTACATTTCTGGAGATAGAATGGATGTGGGACTATGACAGATAGTGGCAAATGGTCAGTCAAAAAGAGAGGGACTTATTGTGCTTAATTATTTTTTCCCTCCATTCCTGAGAATCCTAAAATTGAATTAATCAAGATAACTACAATAGGAGGATCGTTCCTGTTACCAGGGCTTAGTAGAAAGATTGTAAACTAGTCCTAATAGCATTTATACTTCTATTGTATTTTCAATTCCAAATTTGAAAATAATTACAAACTTCAGAAATATAAACCAACTTCAGAATTGCGAGTACTTCTTGGAAGACGGGCTTGTTTCCAATGCAAAAACTTGTGGAGCATGATGGGAAATGGAAAGAGATTTGGAATGGTGTCGATATCAAAGTTAAAAAGAATACATTTTCCTGAAGTCATAAGATCAACCAATATAAAGTAATTGTCTTATATCTACAACTATTATTAGCAGAAATCCAGGCGTAAGATACAAAACTAGGTATTATAAGTGGCTTGGATAGACCTACATCAAATAGCATATAAAGAAAAATATTGGAATAGTGAAAACATACAGTTACCTCTTCTGCACAATGACTGGGATGTCTCCATGCAATTCTCCTATGTGACTGTAGAAAGGCTGTAGACTGAACTTGGAAACATGTTCCTGAAGAAGGGCTTTGTGGGAATTTGGAGAGTCCAGAACATCACTACAGTCGAGCAATTTGGGCACTGGATTTGAGTAGCTGTGTTCAGTCCATTGGCTGAGTCTGGAATGGAGCCGATTACTCTTCTGAACATGGGACTTCAACAAAGAATTTGTTGTGCCTGGGAAAAAATTCTGATGTTTCATCTTGGTTGCCGAATGATTTCCAAAGAAAAATTGACTTTTAAGAAATGTGTTAGTTTAGACAATTTCTCAACATCCAACAAAAATACCATAATTAGTAACTTGTACTTGTATATGGGAAAGGTAGGAAAGAAAGAAGGAGATGAGGGCAGAGACAATCCTTCTGAATACAAAAGCGAAACACCGCAAAGGTGAGCATCTGAAATAAAAATAGAAAAATGCTGGGAATACTTAGGTGGGCATCATCTGTAGAAAAAGAAAGTGGGTGTTTCGAGTTAAAGATCTTCCTTCAGAACTGGAAAAAGATAGAACCGTAACAGGGTTTAAACAGGTACTGAGACAGGGAAATGCTAAGGAGGTCATGGTGGAAATCAAAGAACAAAATGGAAGATCTGTATCACGGTGTAAGCAGGAGGGAAGAAATGACAAAAAGGATTACATTGTAAATTTAAAGGAGTTGATAGTGAGACAAGATGAGTCTAAAGCAACTGTAAATGGCAAAGCAGGATCATTATAAACAGCTGCTGTCCAAAGAATGCTTATGATCTGAAAATACTGTACTCAGTGAATCCCAGAGGCTTTATAAAATCTCTAATTGAAAAATTAGGTACTGTTTTTTGAGCCTCAAATGAGTTAAACCCGAACAGTATCAGAGGTCAACACAGGGAGGTTAAGAATGGAGCAGAGAATTAAAATGGCAGGTGACCAGAAGGTCAAAGACATGCTTGAACAGAAACATTCTACAAAACAATCTGCATTTAGGCTTCCCAATGTGAAGGAGATGGCACCATGAGCTGCGGATACTAAATCGGAAATAGCATAAATAAATCACTGTTTCACCTGGGAAAGGGGTAAGGATAATGAGGGGTACTCCAATTGGCAGAACGTGACAAGTGGTGTCCACAAGGATCTGTGATAAATATACATCATATTTATTAACAACTTAGCTGATGGGACAAAAAGATACATATTTAAGCTTGCCTAGAGGAAATATAAGCAGTGTAGATAGAAACATAAAATTATAAAGAAATATTGAAATAGTATATGACTGGGTAAAATTGTGGTAATTTCAATGAGAGTAGATATGAAGTCATCCACTTTAGACCTGAAATGGAGAAATAGAGTATTTTCTAAATGAAAGATTAGAGATCTGAAGGCACTTGGGGTTCAAGGTACACAGATCATTAAAATGCCATGAATAGAGACATAAAATCATCAAAACTACTCATGGAATACTGATGTTAATACCTAAAGGACTAGGATACAAGGGAGATAGAAATCATGCTTCAGTTATAAAAAGCTCCGGTTTGATCATAGCTGGAGTACAGTGAGCAGCTCTGGGCACCACCCCTTAGAAAAGATATACTGACCTTGTGGGGGGTGGGGGGTGGGGGGAGGGTGGAGTGCAGCATAGATTTCCCTGAATTGTATCTTGGACTCCAAGGGTTAAATTACAAAAAAACTACAAACCCAGTTTATATTCCTTGGAGTTCGGAAAATTAATTGTGATTTGATTGAAACTTTCAAATCAATAGGAGGAAAAGATAGAGAGGAGCTTTTTCCTCTGGCTAGGAAGTCTTAAAGTATGGGCACCATCTAAATATTAGAATCAGCCCTTTCAGAAGTGAAGTTAGGGAACAGAAAAGTTGATGGAAGTACAAAATTACAGAGATGCTGATAGATTATGCCAATTGTATGAATGGGCACAACTGATTCAAGTGGATTTCAATACAGGAACGGTGAGGTCATCCCCTTTGAACCTAAAAAGGACACAATTTTTAAACAGTAAAAATTGAGGAACAGTGGAATGCCACAGATACTTGGAGCACAGATACAGACATTAAAATGTTATCAACAGTACAGAAAATGATAAAAGGCTAAAAATTAAGTCCTGATTAGACCACAGCTGCAGTAATGTTATTAGTTCTGGATGCCTGCCTTAAGGAGGAAATATTGGCATAAATTTACCAAAATGACACCTGCACTTTAAAAGTTCAATTACAAAGACAAATATCATTGCGATCTGTGGAAGTTAGGAGGCTAAGGCATAATTTGATCAAAGTTTTCAGTCGTTAAGTGGCACAAATAAGCTACATGTAGAGAAATTATTTTGGTTGTCTGGAGAGTCTAGGGCCAGGGATCACAAATTAAAGCCAGGTCTTTCAAAAGTGAAATTAGGAAACAGTTCTACGCACAAGGGATGGAAGAAGGTTGGAACTCTCTCTAAGTGGCAACTGATGCTAATCAATTATTAGTGTTAGTTCTAAGACAGACAGATTTTTGTGAACCAAGGGTATTGAAGGATTATGGGACAAAAGTGGGTATATGGAGTTAGGTAGTGGATGGTGACTGACGTTACTGAATGATGGCAGAACAGAGTCAAGAGACTAGATACTTATTCTTGTTCCAATGGTTTCCCTTAGCATCGAGAAGATAAGGGAAAGATTAATATGGAATTTAAAATTATTAATGGTTTTGACAGAGCAAAGAGGGAGAACCTGTTTCCCTGGCAAATTGGTAACATGAGATCATAGATTTTAAATAATTGACAAAAGAAGTAGAGGAGAACCTTATTATACAAAAGTTTGTTAACATTTGGAACACACTACATGAAAGGGTGGTGGAAGCAAATTCCACAGGGAATTGAAGAAAACAAATTTTCTGGGATATGAGGAAAAAGCAAGAGAGTGGGACTAAGTTGGACACTATTTCAAAAGAGCTGCCACAGGTATAATATTTTAAATAGCTACTTCTATTTTCAAGAATTCAATGATTATATTTTAATATTATTGCTTAACTTATATCACTCCTTTTTGTTCACATAAACTGAAACCTTAGGTTCATCAAAACCAATTCATTAATAAGAGGAATAGGAAACCAAAGTCTAAACAAATTGTTGCACGGCAGTTTAAAAACAGATTAAGGATTTTGTAAAGAACCTTACTCAGTATGGTTGAAGTTTTATGTGAGAAATTTCAGTAGAGAGTTTAGTCTAATTTTGAACCATAAAACTAAGCACATTGTAAGTGATATATTACATCTCATATATTGCATTATGTTAGGTTCAATTATAGGCGGACAATGAATATTACAGTAATTGATCATAACAAGCCTCATTAAACTTATCATTTATAAACCAAAATACATTATCAAAAATTAAATCAGACAGAAACTGCATGCCACTATTTTACAAAATGCTTTCTTATGCTTAGTGAAAAACACGCAAACCTGATATATTCTACTCCCCAACTTTCTATTCTTGAAAGTTCTGACCTGAGCTGGAACACCAGACTCTTTCCAGTGTTTCAAGAAAACTTGGACATAATCTACACATACAGATATACACTATCGTACACAAACATGCACTTCACAAACTGAATCCCAGGGATAATAAAGCCAAATCTAGTGACCATATTGCTGTTTTAGCTTACTCAACACAGGCAAATAATCATACCAATGGCAATTCTGGTCAGTGGAGCTTTAGTTGCACAGAAATAACTTTTTTACCAATTAAGTTATCTGAGAAGTTTTGAAAAGAGCTTAATGTCAACGAAGCTTCATACACTTACCCAAGAGAGCTTGTCCTTGGAAAACGTGGTCATGTTCATCAAAATGAACATGTTGAGCTCCCCCATGGTGCTTTGAGAGATTGTTTGAGCTGGATGTTGAAGCGGGTGACAGTTGGTGATGAATTGCAATGTGGGGTGACAGCTGACCCCTGTTATTGTTCTCAAACGGAAGTGGGACTGCTGTCTGAGCCTGGATGTAACAAGAGTGACCTGGAATCTGTCCCGGAGAAATTGAAGAATGTTTCTGGGGACTGCACAAATTTTGCTGGTTAAAGGGCCGACTAGAACTCTGAATATTCTGTGAACAAAAGCCTTGTTGTGACATCAACTGTGAGTAGGCCTGATCATGAATATGATTGTGACCAGGATTAAATTTTACAGTTGGAGTCATGTTCATCAGGTTGTCAGAAAGCCATACAGGGCCACCTTGAACCTGAAAGAGAAATAAACAGGAAATCACACACATTCATATTTCACATGGAAACAGAGGGCTTATTAATTAACCAGGCCATTCAATTCTGCACATGTAAATAAAAACAGAACTGGAAATATTCTTTCAGACAAATCTAAATGTGCATCTCCTTTTTTGATCTCTAACAAAGACTAAGGCCATTATTTTGGCCTGAACTACAACAAACAAACATTTAGCTATATTAAACATGACTGAAACAAATTATGTAAAACAAATCCAACAGCACAGTATATTCAGGAAATTCTAGAGCTTTCCCATGTCATTTATGAGAGGTACCAAGCATAGCACAATGACATCTCCAGATGGCAGGACAAGATTTCTTCAATGAAATGTTTCACTCAACAGAATCTTTCTTAAAGCCTGGAAGCAGAATTTCTGTCAAACTCACAGGTTTGACAGAAACAACAAAAAGTTTTGTCTTAAACTGGTATCTGTAAAATCAAGTAGGGGTTGGAATAGAGTGCACTATAAAAACAAGATTTACATAAGAACACATAAGAACATAAGAAATAGGAGTAGGAGTAGGCCATCCAGCCCCTCGAGCCTGCCCCACCATTTAATAAGATCATGGCTGATCTGCAGTGGTTCAGTACCACTTTCCCGCTTTTTCCCCGTAGCCCTTAATTCCCTTGTCGATCAAAAACCTATCCACTCTTGACTTAAATACATTCAGTGAGGAAGCCTCCACCACTTCAACAGACAGAGAATTCCAAAGATTCACCACCCTTTGCGTGAAGAAATGGATCTGAACTGCCCCCCCCCCCCAGCCCCCAGTTTTGAGGCTGGGCCCTCTAGTCCTGCTATCTTTGTTAAGCGGGAAGAGTCTCTCAACCTCTACCCTATCCATCCTCTTCATCATCTTATATGTCTCTGTAAGATCCCCTCTCAGTCTTCTAAACTCCAACGAGTACAAACCTAACCTATTTAGTCTCTCCTCATAATCCAATGCCCTCATCTCCGGTATCAGCCTATTGAACCTTCTCTGCACCCCCTCCAAAGCCAATATATCCTTCCTTGAATGCAGCTACCAAAACTGCACACAGTACTCCAGCTGCGGCCTCACCAGTACCCTATACAGCTGCAAAAGTACCTCCCTACTTTTATATTCTATCCCCCTAGCGATAATGGCCAACATTGCATTTGCCTTCTTGATCACCTGCAGACTGTGTTTTCTATTTCTTCATTTAATACATTATTTCAGCTGTTTTGTATTTTTTCTGCAAATACTTTTCCCTTTAGAAAGACAGAATATATTTTTTTGAAGTCCATGTGATGTAGGTACTCTTTCAAGGTGTTAGAGAGAACTGGTCCTGAATATGTTTGTGTTCAGGATTAACAATAGTGTTGGTAAATAGCTTGGAGAGTAACCTTCAGGTGGTGGTATTCCACTGAGCCTGCTGCCCTTAGCCATCTAGGTGGTACAGGACATCAGTTTGAAAGATGCTATAGCAGGACTTTTGGCAAGTTGCTGAAGTGCATTTGTAGAAGATACAGACTGTTGTGCATGAGTGGTGGAGGGAATAAGTGTTTAAAGTGGTGGATAGGGTACAAATGAAGTAGCTCCTTTGCCTTTGGCGTCTAGCTTCTTGGGTGTTCTTGATGTTGAACTCATCCAGGCACCTTGTAGACAAAGGACAGCTTTTGGCGAGTCAGGTGGTGACTTACTTGTTGCATAGTTTCTAATTTCTGACTTGCTCTTGTTGCCACAACACTTGTGTGGCTGATAAGCTATATTAAACATGACTGAAACAAATTATGATGGAGGAATTTAGCAATGATAATACCATTCAATGTCAAGGTGAGATGGTTAGATTCTCTCTTGTTGGAGATGGTTATTGCCTGGCATGTGTGTGGCATGAATGTTATTTACCACTTTTCAGCCCAAGTCTGAATGTTGTCCAGATCTTGGCTGCACTCAAGCACAGCTGTTTCAGCACCTAGGAATTGCGAATGATACTGAACATAATGTAGTCATCAGCAAACACCCCCACTTCCGCCATTATGTTGAAAGATCATTGATGTGACAGCTGAAGATGGTAGGGTCTAGGACACCACTCGGAGGAACTCCTGCAGCAATATCCTGAGACTAAGATGACTGGCCTTCAACAATTCTAATCATCTTGCTTTATGCTAGGTATTTCTTAAATTAAGTACATGAAGGGAAAAAAAAATGAGACTTTGCACTGAGTCAAATATTTTGAAATAAGTATTGGTTAATGAGTTTTATATGTTGAAATGTTTGCACAGGAGGTTACAAGTGTGAACTGGTCAGAAAAAATGGCCACATTAAATTGCAGCTATTGATCATGATCAACTGGCAGTACAACAAAGATAACCCATAAAAATTAGTCAACAGTATTCCAACATATACAGAAGATGGTGCTCAAGGTCTTCAGTATTTATGTATTCTGAGAAGTCCAGGTGATAAGGGAATCAAGCTATACAAATCTGTCTGCTAAATGTGTAGAGAATGAATCAGCTGGCCTCATTATGATGGTTCCATTGTAAGTAGGATGGATTACCAGCAATAGAATATTGCTCTTATTTTATTGAGCTTTTGTTGACAGTTGTTTGATCATAAGCAACTCACTTTCCCAAGGATAAAGATTATGATTTCATTTGTGCCCAATTACACTACAACAGTGATTATCTTCAAAAATGCTTCATTGGCTGTAAAACACTTGGGACGACCAGTGATTGTGAAAAACACTGGTTATATAAATACAAGTCTTTTCTATTTCTTAAATATTGAGGGTATGTTATGAAATATACAGTGCTTTATTCTGCTACATTGACAGAAATTTATGTAACTTAGAATATCCCTTTAAGGAAACCAGAAATAATTATACAGGCAGATCATACAACCAATTAAAAGCTAATTGCTGGATTCTTGATGAATAGATAGTGGCTTGTGGTAAAATCAATCTGGTTTCTTTCAGAAGAAACCTGGTTTCTTTCAGAAGTGCCTTTAACATAATAGAATGCCCAGGGCACTTCACAGGAGCATTATTATACAATAATAATGACACTGAGAAACTAGGTCAGTTGACCAAATGCTTGGACATAAAGATTGTTTAAAACCTATGTCATAAATGTAATAAGTAAAGAGGCAGACAGAATAAAATTTGCCCCTTCCTTTCTTTTTTAATAAAAGCAGCAAAATCTTTTGTATGTAAGCAGTTCTTTCTTCCTGTGGCATATTTCCCAGTGGTGCAAGGTTGCCCGCCATTGACCAATAGTTGGATCTTCTGGTCCCATCGCTGTCAATGGGATTTCCCATTCATTCTATCACCTGCTGCTGGAAAACCCGTGGCAGGGGTTCACCATCAGTGGGAATAAAAGATCCATCCGGCAGGGAGGGCCAGAAAATCCCCCGCAGTACATGATGAAATGTGTCTCAAAATACATTATAGTCTGGAAATATATCTTAACCAGCAGATGTTACAACATAACGAACCTGGCAAGAAAGAAAGGTTTTTGGTGTTGCTTGGATCCAGTATATTGGGCTGTGGCTTGACAGCAGTGTTGGCTACGAAGGCCCAGGAGAATGGACTACCACC
This sequence comes from Sphyrna mokarran, assembly GCA_024679065.1. Classification (NCBI taxonomy): domain Eukaryota; kingdom Metazoa; phylum Chordata; class Chondrichthyes; order Carcharhiniformes; family Carcharhinidae; genus Sphyrna; species Sphyrna mokarran. The sequence goes on from JAGIQG010000018.1 coordinate 22,759,258, forward strand.
GGTCCCTCCTTTCAAATCAACAGTCCCTAAATTCCTACTGACACACTTAATTCTCCAATCTGTTCATTCCCCTTTCGCATTCTCACACAGATCACAATTACTTTCTCCATTGTCAGTGTAGTTTTAAACTTTGTTCCTTAGAATTAAATATATATAAAATTAAGATATAAAATTACATTACTCCATGATCTTCTTAACTTGCATATTCCATAAGCAAAAGATATTTTTTTAAATACTCAACGATTAATCCTTTTGCAGTTTACTAGTTTTATTTACTTTGTTGATTCTGTAAACAAACTTGGTCAAAAATACTGTAGAAAAGGTTTATTCATTGAACTTTCAAGGACAATGAAGAAGAATCCATTCACTACAAGAAAATCTTTTGTTTATTTTCTAACTATCAAAGGAACCATAATAATGTGTTGCTTTTCACACATATTGTAGCTCACATCTGGTGGGAAGTTTATCACAAAATCTGTTAGAAATTTATATAAATATGATCATTTGCCTGAAATAAAATTAGAGACTCTAATCTCCAAATTTTTTCAGAAAAAGAAAAGAAATTTCTCAACTTCATACAGTGATGCAGCACACAAATTGCACACTGAAAAATTCTGTTTTTGTTTTGCTTTTGTTTCAAGGTAAACAGGAGTTATTTACACGAGCTTTCAAAAATATTTAATAAAACATACAAGAAGCTTACAGCAAGAGTTAAAGCACAAAGCTCAGGAGAAATATATCTATATGGATAGAGACAATTTTAATGCTGAAATCAAAAGAGATGATAGAAAGGGAAGTTCTTTCAGACGGCAATAATGTAACAAGTGGTGTTGCATTGGGGTGTTTGTTGGAGAGATTATTTATTATAAATAATTTGGACTCAAGAATTTGGGTTGGGATTAGGGTTAGGATAAGGTCGCAATATCAAACTTTTCTGGTGCAGTAAATTGCATAACATGGCAAATTGTGACAAAGACTGTGAAACTGCAGAAGCAGATGTTCAGGGAAACGAAATGGGCAGTTGGAGCTCAGTGTAAAAACAAAAAAAAACTATTGCAAGAGGATGATTTTCAACATGTTTGCAGAAAATACATATGTGGGCAGAAAATATATATGTGGGCATTTAAAATTCCATACCTGTTGAAAAGCAACCCAGTTTCTCTATTTCCAATTTTAATTGGTGTTTCAACTAAGTTGTCTGCCTAAGGCTTGCCACCTCTTAATTTATGTATGATAACCTGGTCTGCTAACATTATAGGTCCCAGGCAGCAATTTTAACTTTGAGTGGCGATGTTACCACGGTGAAGCCAGCATGAAGACATTTGGAAGCTGAAGAGCCCCTAGATGTAAAATGTTTTACTTTGCATTGTGGGGCCAGGAGAATACTACACCCCAGAAGCTCCTTTCCAATGTTTTCCTCACTGCAGGTGGACAGCTATTGTTTGGAGGCCAGTAGTCAGTTCCCATCCATTTGCCAAAGTGTCACACTGCTGCACAATGGCTCAACGATTAGCTCTGCAGCCTAACAGCACCAGGGGCCCGGGTTCAATTCCAGCCTCAGGTGACTGTGTGGAGTTTGCACATTTTCCCCATGTCTGCATGGATTTCCTCCAGGGGCTCTGGATTCCTCCCACACCCAAAGATGTGCAGATTAGATGGATTGGCCATGCTAAATTGTCCCTTAGTGTCCAGGGAAGAACTACGGTAGATATGTGGGATTACAGGAATAGGGCCAGGGTGGGATTTTTTTTTGGTCCAGGCTTGATGGACTGAGTAATCTGCACTGTAGGGATTCCACGATTCTATGAAATCTGCTTATCCAGAATCACAAAATCTTTACAGTGCAGATGGAAACAATTCAGCCCATCAGGTCTGCATCGACTCTCTGAAAGAGCATTCTACCTAATCCCACTCCCCTGCCTCAACTCTGTAACCTTACATATTCTTTATTTTCATATAGCAATCCAATTCCCTTTTGATTACCTGGATCAAATCACCCTCTTAGAAAGATTGTTGCATATTCCAGTCACCCACTGATTGAATGTTATTCTCTCTATCACTTGTACTTCTTTTGCCAATTGTTTTGAATCTGTGTCCTCTAGTTCTTGATGCTCTCGAGTGATAATAGTTTCTCACTATTTACCTTGTCTGTTGCCCTCAGAATCTTGAATATCTCCCTCAAGTCTCCTCTCAGCTTTCTTTTCTCCAAGGAAAACAACCACCCAACCATTCCAATATTCCCTTCTCGCTACAGTTCTTTATCCTGGAAACATTTTTGTGAATCTCCTCTGTATTCTCTCCAATGCATTCACATCCTTCCTCAAGTATGACACCCAGAACTGGATGCAAGTACTCAAAACAAGGCTTAACAAGTCTAACATTGCCTCCTCACTCTTATATCCAATACCCCCTTAATAAAACCTAAAATACTGTATGCTTTATGAACTGCTCTTTCAACATGCTCTGCTATCTTCACTAACTTATGCATATATATACCAAGGTTGTGTTTCTGTGTCTCCCTTAGCATTTTTCCCTTTATTTAATACTATCTCTCCAAATTCCTCCTGCCAAAACCTCAAATTACACTGCATCGAACTTCATCTGTCACTTGTCTGTGCAATCGACCAACCTATCTATACCCTTCCGAATCACAGAATCTCTACAGTGCATAAGGAGGCCATATGACCCATCAAGTTTGACCACAATCCCACTCTGGTCCTATCCCTGTAACCCAATATTTATCCTAGCTAGATTCCCTAACACTAAGTGGCAATTTAGCATGGTCAATCAACCAGACTCTCATATTTTTGAGCTGTGGGAGGAAACCAGAGCACTCGGAGGAAACACACGCGGACACGGGGAGCATGTGCAAATTCCATATAGACAGTGACCCAAGCCGGGAATTGAACCCAGGTCTCTGGCGCCGTGTTAACGATCGTGCCACCAAAACTTCAAGTCTATCTCATGAGAATTGTCAATGTTTCCAATCTTTGTATCATCTGCAAATTGTGTCTGAACAGCACAACCTAGGTCATTATGTGTCAGGAAGAGCAAGTGTTCCAACACTGACCCTGGGGGAACTCCACCTCAAACTCTCCTCCAATCATTTAACATTACTTTCTGTTTCCTGTCAATCAACCAATTTCTGATCCAAATGCTTATTTTCCCTTTTATTCAATATGCTAGGATTCTGCTCACAAGTCTGTTGTGTGGCATGAAATCAAATATCTTTTGAAAATTCATATACATCACATCAACATTGTCTTTTTCAACTTTCTCTGTTAGCTCTGCAAAACAATTCAAGCTAGTTAAGCACGATTTTCCCTTCATGAATCCACGTTGGCTTTCCTTGATTATCCTGCACATGTCTAAGTGACTAACTACTTTGTCCCAAGCTATGGTTTCCAGAAACTTCCCCACCACTGAAATCAAATGAATGGTTTGTAGTTGCTGACCTTATCCTTGTACTCCTTTTTGAACAAGTGTGTAATATTCACAATTCTCCAGTTCTCTGGCACCACTCCTGCATCTAAGGAAGACAAGAAGAGTATCCTCTCCAATGTTCACTCTCATTTCCCTCACTATCATTGGATACATCCCACCCAATCCTGATACCTTATCAATCTTAAGTAAAGATAGCCCTTTTAACCCCTCTTCTTCTCAATTGTAAATTGAGTTACAATCTGTCTTACCTTAGCCTGGGTAGCATTTTTTTCCTTCATAAATACAGATGCAAAGTACTTGTTTAATGCCTCTACTATTACTCTTACTTCCACATGCAAGTCCGCCTTTTCATCCTTAATTGGGTCACTCTTTCATTTAACACCCTTTTGTTATTTATACATCTATAGTAGACCTCAGAATTTCCTTTTATTTTAGTTGTCAGTCACTTTTCATGCTCACTGTTTGCTTTTCTGATTAGATTTTTCATTTCCCCTCTGGTTCTTCTACATTCAACCTGATTCTCCATTGTATTTTCTACCTGACATCTGTTGTACATGCACTTCTTTCTTTTCACCTTCACCTCTATCGCTCTTGTCATCCAGTGTGTTCTAGATTTGTCTTATCTTTCCCTTTCAAGGAAATACATCTTAAGATTTCTTGCAATATTTTTTGTTTAAAGATGGCCCATTGTTCAGACATCTTCCCTTCTGTCTACATTTGATTCCAACTCCATCAACTCAGCTGCATTTTCATTCCATCAAAATTGGCTTTCCCTCAATTAATCCCAGCTTTGGATTGTTCCTTGTCCTTTTCCATGGCCAACCTGCACCTTTTGATACAATGGTCACTGTCTCCTAAGTGTTGTCTCACTGATATTTGAACCACTTGGGCCAACTCATTCCATGGAACTTGTTCTAACAGTACTTACCCCCTCTTGTTGGACTGGAAGCATACTGCTATAGCAAATTATCTTGAATATATTCCAGGAATGCTAAAATTAAAATCTTTCACAGAGGCACATCTTAAAATAACATTTTAAATGGAGTTAAGAAGCAGAAAGGTCTGGGTCCAGGAATAGGCAAACAGAATCATTGATTTCGTATCTAGATGATAAAAAACTACAAATCAAAGTGGAAGTTGCACACATGCAATGGTTGGAATGATGAATTCTCTGTCACAAACTGTTGAAGCAAATTCCATGAAGAGTTTTTAAAAGGGAATTAGTTAATTTGTTGAGAAAGAACAACATAAAATGACATGAAAAATAACTTCAGAATGAATAACGTGAAGCGTGGGAATGGATGTGTAGAACAGGAGAAGCCTCACATCCATTGGCTATCTACACTTCCCACTGCTTCAGCAAAGCAGCCAGCATAATTAAGGCCCCACGCACCCCAGACATTTTCTCTTCCACCTTCTTCTATTGGGAAAAGATACAAAAGTTTGAAGTCACATACGATTCAAAAATAGCTTCTTCCTTGCTGCCATCAAACTTTTGGTTGGGCCTATCTCACATGAAGTTAACCTTTCTCTACACCTTAGCTATGACTGTAACACTACATCTTGCACTCTCTCCTTCTCTATGAATGGTATGCGTTGTCTGTATAATGTGCAAGAAACAATACTTCTCACTGTATACTAATACATGTGACAATAATAAATCAAATTAAAAAAAGATAATGGATCTTAATGCCACAACCACACATTATGGAGAGAAGTAGAGACATGGACTGCTTTCAGAAGGTTGCAAGAAGGTCAATTTCTTTTTTGGAGTGCTCCTTTGAATATTAATAGCTTCTCCATAAGTTAATTAATAGAACTCTGATTCAGGAATCAATATTGTTTCATTCACAAACTCCAGAGTTGAATGACCAGAGCAGCACATGGTATTAAACCAGATGTGGTATTTCATATCAGTACTGCTATTTCTTGAATTTCCAATCCAGGTCGGGCATGTCTAAAATTCAGTTGACCCCCAAATCACACATCTCAATTGCAATTACATCAGTAATCCATTGTCAGGTGTCAAAGATTTGCCTAGCAGCAATAATAACAAGAATTTAAAAAGGCTTGAAAGGTAGAAACTTGCCTAGCAACAGTAACAGTCAGCATTCCCAGGGCCAGCCAAGCCTCTAAAAGTGATCAGGATGAGAGCATCTAAAAATGATCAGGAATGAATTGCTCTAGTATTAGAAAAAGATTACTTTGATGACTGCTGTAGAAATATTGATCAGAATTTTACCGCCCTATCCGCCATGGGAATTGGAGCAGGTGAATGGCAGACAATGGGAAGGTCCGTTGATCTAGGGCGGGATTTTACAGTTTCAAGGCGAGCAAAGCTGTAAAATCCGATCCACTACATTCCATAAGCAAAACCACTTTACATGAATGACTGGGGGATTCAGGGCTATAGGAATGCTAAGTTCCACAGAAGGAAAAAATTCAAAATACGTGGACAGCTGATTCTCAAGTTTGAAATAACAAAAGGGGAGAGAGCATAATTCTGCTTAGAACCAGTCCACAGCTCTCAGCCAGAAGCCAGTCTGCTACTCACAGTCAGGAGAGTAGGACGCATTTCAAAGTTAAGGGGTCTTTTAACATTGTTTACTTCTCAGAGATGCTATAGTGTTGCAGCTAAAACTGAGAAACAAGGCATTTCAGGAAAACGCTGTGAAGGCAATTTAAGTGTCTTTGGTGAATCAGGAAAATATGTTGATCATTAGCCCTGTACTGTGTAACAACTATAGGCTAGATTTGACTTAGAGATTTTAATTTGGATTTGGGAACGGGAAGTTTTAGTGATGTAGGATTGTAGATATTTTGGAACAAGGGATAATTCTTTTTGTGTCTGTATTGGTGACACAGTGGTTATCACTGCTGCCTCTCAGTACCAGGAACCTGGATTCAATTCCAGCCTTGGGTCACTGTCTGTGTGGAGTCTGCATGTACTCTCCCTGTATCTGCATGGTTTCCTCCATGTGCTCTGGTTTCCTCTCACAGTCCAAAGATGTGCAGGTTAGATTGATTAACCATGCTAAATTGACTCTTAGTGTCAGGGCATTAACAGGGTAAATACGTGGGGTTACAGGGATAAGGCCTGCCTGGGATTATTGTCAGTGCAGACTCAATGGGCCTGATGGCCTGCTTATGGGTAGTATGGTGGTACAGTGATTAGCACTGCTGCCTCTCAGCACCAAGGACCTGGGTTCAATTCTGGCCTCAGGTCATTGTCTGTATGGAGTTTGCACATTCTTCCCATGTCCTTGTGGGTTTCTGGTTTCCTCCCTCTGTCCAGGGATGTTCTGGTTAGGTTGATTAGCTGCATAATAAATTGTCACTTTGTAAGCGGGATGTACAGAATAAATACATGGGGTTATAGGGATAGTGGGATTGTTGTCAGCACAGGATCAATGGGCCTAATGGCCATCTTCTGCGCTGTAGGGATTCTATGGATTTCTACATAAATTGTGTGTTTAGTTATTCATGTATACAAGTTTCTTAGAGTATTGTAGTCCTTTTAATTGTGTATTTCTCTTTTAAGTAAACAAATATTCTTTAATAATTGTTTATTCAATGGCTGGACTGGTTCCTCACTGGGTTTTACATGAGTCCTCACGATATTCCAAAAAAAAATTCACCACCATGAACTAATGTTTGAAGCTGGGATAGAAGTAACATCAGCTTGGTTCATGACAGAGGAGATAGATCAAAGTCATTTTCCTATTTGTTAATAAAAATTGCAACACACAAGTTAAAGGAGAGGCAACTACCTTTTCCCTCATGTCATTATTCTTTCTGCCCAGAGTCCAAAATGATCCGACATCTGATCTTGATGTTATTCTTTCTCTACCTGAAAATGAACAATAGTGATTATTAGTGACGTCTTTGTGTTTAGCACAATGAGATACTATCATATGCAATAAACCAATTCGGAAATGAAGCAAAGTTGTCCTGCAATGACATTATACTCATTTTATTTTGTCGTCTAGGTTTGCAACATGCTCGAGAATGCAAACAGCTGAACTTGTTTTTTTATCTGCGGTATTCCAGTTTTGCTTCTGACTGAAACTGACAATGGGTACAGAAATATAAATGGAAAAATTTACATCTGTCCAACTTGAAACCCAATGTTCACAAACAAACTCCTACCCTGTTAAAGGACAGTGCATTTTAGTGAGGTAGCATTGGAAATCATGCTGCCTATAAACGCTATGATATGTTTCAGATCTTATTTTTTTCTACTACTATGCATTGTTTTGAGATTCAGATATAAGAACAGGAAATGCTGGAAATACTGGAGTAAGTCGGGCAGCATCCATGGGAACAGGAACAAAATTAACATTTCAGATCAATAACCTTTTATCAGAGGTTTGAGGTCAATGATCTTTCTCTGATAAAAATTCATTAGCTTGAAATCTTTGTTTTCTCTTCAAATGCTGCTAGACCTGCCATTTCCAGCATTTTCTATTTTTATTTAAGTTCCAGCAACTGTAGTATTTTTCTTCTGTGTTTGAGATTTCAGAATTCTTTTTCAGTGCAAGAACTTTCTTAGATGGTTCCCATGCCAAAGACTCACAGCAATTGCTGCCAGTTATTCCATATGTCGATAAACCGATAGCTCAGATAAAACAAAAACAGATAATCAAAGACAAATTAAAAAACTGCTGTCTGACTGGAACTAAAGTCAGAATTCTGGAAGATGGAATGCATATAAAGGTAATGGTCGAAAGCAATGATTTTTTTTTTAAAAGTAGTTCAGTTTCTCGTAGATTTTCCTGGTCATTTCCGCTGACCGAAGTAGCAGTGAAACTCAGCATCTACCTGAGCGACTGAGCAGTCCTCTTCAGGAACGCACTACTCACCTCCATAGAATGAGGAAGGGGCTAGAAAAGGTGCCCTAACTATTGCCTGCTTCATTACACCCTGGCCAGTTTACTGCGGCTGGCAGGGATCCCATCTTGCAGTCAAACAAACGAAATAAAACACAAGGTGACACCATTCACCATTGGCACTTGGAACGTGTGCATGCTTTTGGACAACCCTATAGCAGACAGACCAGAGAGAAGAACAGCCTTAGTTGCCAGAGAGCTTGCAAGGTACAACATTGATATTGCAGTCCTGAGTGAAACTCATCTTTCCAACGTAGGTCAGTTGACTAAAACTAGATATACTTTTTTCTGGAGTGGTTGCGGGAGCGATGAGCATCATGATGCTGGAGTTGGATTCACCATCAGGAGTCACCTTGTTTGGAAACTTCATATGTACCAAGGATGTGAATGACATTACAGCCTCCACTACAGAACAGAAGTCAAGCCACCTTGATCAGCGCCTATGTCCCCACAACGGGCAGATGAGATGAAAGACAAGATCTATGAAAAACTAGACGCCCTATTATCAGCAGTGAACAGCACCGACAAGCTGATCTTGCTTGGTGATTTCAATGCAAGACTAGGGTGCGACTCTGCAATCTGCAGGAAGTCATTGGGAGGCATGGAGTGGGCAAGTGTAACAATAATGGCCTATTCTTAATGAAGACCAGTGCAGCACATGACCTCCTCATCACCAACACAACCTTCCGTCTGCCTACCCGTAACAAGACCTCTTGGATGTACCCCCACTCTAAACATTGGCATTTTATCAATTATGTCATCGTCAGGAGAAAAGACAGGCAGGATGTCAGAGTGACCAAGGCCATGTGTAGTGCTGACTGCTGGACAGATCACAGGCTCATTGTCTCCAAAATGAGGCTCAGCATCAGACTCAAGAGGTGACCACAAGGAAGCAATGCTATGAAAAGAATCAATGCAGCCAAGCTAAAAACCCCAGCATAATTTCAGCACTGGCTGAAGGCTTTGAAATCAACTTGCTAACATACACCTCGCGACAGCATTGAGGACGACTGGGAACGCTTCAGAGATGCTTTCCATACATCTGCATTGAAGATGCTCGGACCCTCCCCCCACAACAGCATGACTAGTTCGATGAGAATGATGAGGAGATAAGACTCTACTTATTGAAAAGTACTGTCTTCATGGGGCCTGTCAGAACAACATACCATCAGCTGCCAAGAAAAATGTTTTTACCAGTTCTGGCAGGACAGTCCAGAATAAACTGCGTAAAATGCAAGATGCCTGGCCAATGTGTGCCAGGACATCCTGTGCCTGAATTGGCCTGATCAGTCACCTTTGAACAAGCTGCAACCAGCGTCAAAATGACTAATGGTGTCAAGGTCTCATCGATGATGGCGGACAAACAACAGTTTGCTCTGATGTAATAAATGATACAACACAAGTTAAAATAATTTTCCTTTCAGTCTTAATGAAATGTATGACCTGTATTAATGATCAGTATCCCACTGCCACACCAAAGAACAAAGAAAAGCACTTCAGCCCTCCAAGCCTGTGCTAATCAGGATGCCCTTACTCCGTCCATATCTATCTATTATCTCCTTATTCATGTACCCATCCAGATGCCTCTTAAATGTTGCTAATGTTTCACCACCTCTCTGCCAGCGCATTCTAGGCACCCATCACTAACTGTGTGAAAAATTTCCCCCACATATCTCCCTTAAACTTTCCCCCTCCCACCTTGAAATTGTGCCCCCTTGTAGTTGACACTTCCACCCTGGCAAAAAGCCTCTGACTATCCATCCTGTCAATGCCTCTCATAATTTTATAGACTTCTTATCAGGTCTCCCCTCAGCCTCTATCTTTCAAGTGAAAACAATCCTAGTTTATTCCTCTCCTCATAGCCAACACCTTCAACACCAGGCAACACTCTGGTGAACTTAATCTGCATCTCTCCAAAGTTTTTATGTCGTCTTGGTAGTGTGGTAACCAGAACTCTATGCAATACTCAAGTGCAGCCTAATGAAGGATTTATATAGCTGCAACATGATTTCCCAACACTTGTACTCAATGTCCTAGCCGAGAAGGCAAGCATCCATGTGCTCCCCACTCCCGTGTTAACATTCCTAAGAGTTCTGGCATTTACAGTGTAGTTCACACCAAAATTTGATCCTCCAAAATGCATCATCTCGCACTTGTCCAGATTAAACTCCATGTGCCATCTCTGTGCCCGAGACTTAATCTATCTATATTCTGTCGTATCCTCAGACAATCCCCAGTTCTATCGGCACTATACTAATATACGCGTCACCAACAAACTTACTAATCAGACCACCCATATTTTTATCCACATCATTTAGAATCATAGAATCTCTACAGTGCAAAAGGAGGCCATTCGGCTCATCAAGCTTGCATCGACAACAATCCAACCCAGGCCTTATCCCCTTACCTGACGTAGTTACCATGATACTATAGAGCAATTTAGCATGGCCAATCCACCAAACCCACACATCTTTGGACTGTGAGAAGAAACCAGAGCACCCGAAGGAAACCCGTGCAGACACAGGGAGAATATGCAAACTCCAGACAGTCACCTGAGGTGGGAATTGAACCAGGATCCCTGACACTGTGAGGCAACAGTGCCAACAACTGTGCCAGTGGTTATATACTAAAAATAATGAAGGTCCCAGTCACAGATCTCAGCAGATTTGCACACCATCCACCCTGGAAGCCTCGGCTGAACCTGTATTTGAGGTCACGATCAGAAATGTCAAAGCAGCTTTCTCGAAGATCAACCCATGGAAAGCGACTGGGCCAGATGGGGTACCCAGACAGGCATTCAAATCCTGCGCAGATCAGCTGGCAGGGCTATTCGCAGACATCTTCAACCTCTCTTTACAACAATCTGAAGTCCCTATCTGCTTCAAGATGACCATCATCCCAGCATCAAAGAAAAGCCAAGCAGCATGCATTAATGACTATCATCCATTGACTCTGGCATGCATCATTATGAAGTGCTTCAAAAGGTTAGTCATAGCACAAATCAATTCCAGCCTCCCAGGCTTCCTGGATCTACAACAGTTCGCTTACCACCACAACAGGTCCACAGCAGATGCCATATCGTTGGCCTGCACTCAAACTTGGGACACCAAGATAACAAAGACGCCTATGTCAGACTCCTATTTATTGACTGCAGCTCAGCCTTCAACACCATTACTCCGACAAAACTCATCTCCACCTCTGTGGCCTGGGCCTTGGTTCCTCCCTCTGCGAGTGGACCCTGAATTTCCTAACTCACAAACCACAATCAGAAAGGATAGGCAACAATACCTCCTCCACAATCATCCTCAACACCAGTGCCCCATAAGGCTGTGTTCTCGGCTTCCTACTATCCTCCTTATATACCTATGACTGTTGCCAAATTCTCCTCCAATTTGATTTTCAAGCTTGTTGATGACACCACCATCGGATCTCAAACAATGAAGAGACAGAGTAGAGGAATGAGATAGAGAATCTGGTGAGCTGGTGTAGCAACAATAATCTCTCCCTCAACGTCAACAAAACAAAGGAGATTGTCATCGACTTCAGGAAGTGTAGTGGAGAACATGTCCTCATCTGCGTCAATAGAGATGAAGTAAAAGTGATCAAGAGCTTCAGGTTTTTAGGTGTCCAGATCACCACCAACCTGTCCTCATCCATCTGCCACAACGCCCCCCCAATCCCTCGCAAATGCCAACTCAATAGTTAAGAAAGCCCACTAATACCGCTTCTTCCTCAGAAACTCAGGAAATTTGGCATGACAGTCATGACTTTCACCAACTTTTACAGATGCAGAATAGAAATTCTTTCTGGTTGTATTGCAGCTTGGTATGGTTCTTGCTTTGCCTAAGACCATATGAAACTATAAAAGTTATAAACGTAGCCCAAACCATCACGCAAATCAGTCTCTCATCCATCGACTCTGTCTATACTTCTCGTGTCTCAGCAAAGCAGCCAGCACAATTAAGGACCCCACACACTCTGGACATACCCTCTTACACTTTCTTCTGTCAGGAAAAAGATACCAAAATCTGACATCACGTATCAATCGACCCAAGAACAGTTTCTTCCCTGCTGCTGTCAGATGTTTGAATGGAACTATTTTGCATTAAGTTGTCTTTCCCTACACCTAGCTATGACTGTAATGCAACATTCTGCATTCTCTTGTCTCCTTCTCTACGATCAACATGCTTTGTCTGTATTGCACGCAAGAAACAATATTTTATCATGTGACAATAATAAATTAAATCAAAGGACACCACTAGCTACAGATCTCCATTCTGAAAAGCACTCTTCCAGCCCTACTCTGTCTCCTATGACAAGCATCCATCTAACTAGCCCACCCAAATCCCATGTGATTTGAGTTTTTGTACCAGTCTGCCAAGTGAGACCTTGTCAATGCCTTACTAAAGTCCACATAAACCACATCCACAGCCCTTCCCTCATCAATTATCTCTATCATCTCTTAAAAAAACTCAATAAGTTAGTGCAACATGACCTTCCCTGTACAAAACTATGCTACCTGTCACTAACTAGCCCACTTTCTTCCAAACGTGCATGTTTCCTGTCCCTCAGTATCTTCTCCAAAAGCTTCCCCACCACTGATGTCAGGCTAACCAGCCTATAAATTTCTTGTATTATCCCTGTTTCCTTTCTTAAACAAGGGAACACCATTGGCTACTCTCCAGTCTTCTGAAACCTCATCTGTGGTCAAAGAGGGTGTGAAGACATTTGTTAAGGCCCCAGTTGTTTCTTTCCTTGCCTCTCATAATAATCTTGGATAGATCCCAGGTTACTGAAAATACTTGCCTTCATGAATGAAAATGTTTGCTACTTTGCTAATTTATAAAATAAATCTAGAGGTTGATCTTCCAAGAGTGGGTGGTGTGAAAATAATTAAGGCAGTTAACATTAGGATCACTGTATTATGGTGATGGAACAATCCAAATTCCAAAGTTTTAAAATATATTCTTGGATTTTTATATGAAAAGTTATTTAGATATCAAATTCCATGATTCTGATCATTAAACTGTTAAAACTGTAAAGAATTGTTTTTCTCTGAAAAACACTCTTCCAGCCCTACTCTAACTTGGGATCTATCCCAGATTATTATGAGGGGCAAGGAAAGAAACAACTGGGGCCTTAACAAATGTCTTCACACCCTCTTTGACCACAGATGAGGTTTCAGAAGACTGGAGAGTAGCCAATGGTGTTCCCTTGTTTAAGAAAGGAAACAGGGATAATACGATAAAATTTTTTATCTCCAACTTGTTTTAAAGCTCCAAAAGTACGACCAAATGATACGTAAGATATACCACTTTGAGATGAAGATCTGGGTTGAGAAATTGCCTCACATGGTGCCACTTGCAATGGCCTCACGTTACTCTTGAAAGAAACCCTACTGCATATTGTGCAGTCTTCTGTTAGTAGAAACGTATACATAAGGATGATCCCATTTGTGTGGCGCAAGACATCACACAGTTTGATCAATTCAACCTTGATGTCAAGATTCTGATTTTAGAGAAAGAGTACAAATAGTGTACCCCTACGTCATTCTGCAATAATATTTCTTAAAGAAACAGGCATCCATTTTGCAGGTAAAACTAGTTTTGGAATTTTGTTTTGCAAACTGCCTGCAAATACTCTGGACTATTAATGAACCATTAAGGCCTATGGGTGAGGTCATAGGTGTTTGCTATGATGGCTACAACCCTGGATGTGATGATTCTCTGCTCCTCCAAATGTATCTGTAAGTTGTAGAATAAGCAATTTTGTGCTGAACTTTTAAAGAACTGATCTTATAGCTGAATATGCCATTTGCTTCAGCTGTTTGAACTTTATGTTGTCTGGGTGGGTTTCTTACAAGCATTTTGGAATTGCTGGTGATATGCTCTGGGGTTAACTCATAGGGACTAAGAATGGCAGCCACACATCAGGAGTCCACTAATTATGAACAAGAGCAACTGATGACCATGAAAGCTTTGTGGATTATCGGAAAAACTCATCTGGTTCACTAATGTCCTTTAGAGGAGGAGATTTGCTGTCCTTACTTGGTCTGGCCTATATGTGACTCTAGATCTCTAGCAATGTGGTTGACTTTCAACTGCCCTTTAGAAGTAACTAGGGATGGCCAATAGATGCTAGCTAGTCAGTGATGCCCATGTCCCACAAATGAATAAAAAAAGTTAGCATGGAATGAGTCAGTCTGAGTTCTCCTTTACAGTTGCCCTCTAATTAAAAATGCCATATATTTGGTGGGCATTTTAGCTGTCTTGCTATTTTCTTGAAAGTGACAAATTTGTCAACATGTCACCCTCTTCAAATTTGGCAATGAATCTAGCATACTGAGGGGCCTCAAAGTGTCTTTGGGGTTGGGAAATAGCAGGCGCTACCAGGTAGTGAGAAGCCTCTGCATGCAGCTTTTAATTGTTTAGTGTCTCTTCCTTTCTTCTGATAAGCTGCCAACTCCATTTCCAAATTTCCTAGCTGGAATTCTTCTTCTCTCTTTTCCTGAGCTTCCCCTTCTCTCTCCTGAAATTCTAGCTGCATCTTGACCTTATTCAGCTCAATAAGTAGTCTCACAACACCAGGTAGCACGAGCTTTCAGACTGCCACTCCTTCACCAGATGAAGAGGCAACGCTCCAAAAGTTCTTGTTATCAAATAAACTTAATGTTGTGAGACTACTCACTGTGCCTACTCCAGTCCAATGCTGGCAACTCCACACCATGATTATCCAGCTTGAATTTGGCTAGGGGAAAAGACTCCAAGTCAGGGTCGAACTCCTCATCTACTTGTTCTGTTTGACATATATGGTCCTGATTTTATCATTGTGTTGCGCCTGTTTTTGGGCATAAAAACTTGGTAAAGTCAGGCATGAGGCAAATAGCACGATCTGCACTCGCATCTGCGCCGATTCTCCCCTTTACCAAGCCCAAAAATGGACCATCCTCTCGGGACCATACCCATGGGCATGATGTCAATTTAAATGTATTTGCATGCATTTAAATTGACTTAATGGGCTGAACATCCAAACTTACCTGCATTTCCTCCTTTTACTATCACGGTTGGGCCAAACAGCAAATGTTTTAAGCGCTCCAGCTTCTGAAGAGATAAGTTCAGAACTTCCAATGGCTCTCTAACTTGGTGGTGCTGGTGGTGATCAGATCATTTTCTGGTGGGAGGTGGAGAGGAAGAAGGCCAGATCATTCTCTTTTGGGAGGTGAAAAGAGGAAGGCCAGATGTGAGGGGGTGGGGGGGGCAGGAAGGGAGAGAGAGATGAGATGGGTCCACTACCACTCTGCAGGCGATTGGTGAGGGGAAGGGGAATGCAGCAGGGGGTCGCAATCAGTCTGGATAGCAAGTGAGAGTAGGTGGATAAGGAAGACAGTTATGTTATGAGGCGCAGTAATGTCTGTGGGGACCATTGCTCCCACACCACTTTTTGTGGCCCAGAAGCAACGTGGCAGGGGAGCATTTTCCAAATTTTTTTTTTAAACTGTGCATGTGCAGTTGAAAGTTCTGACCAGAGAAGCAGCATTTCAGCCGCAATAAACCCTGCCCACAGCGCGATTCAGATTCACAACTTTTTTTCAGGCTCAATGCATATGGGGGCACCTGAAGTCAGGGTTTACAAGTCGGATCTGAATCACGCCTAGATTTAGAACTTAGAATCAAAATGATAAAATCTGGCCCATAAAGTCCAAATGCTCTGCCAGCAACTGGATCAGTTGACTCCACTTTATCTTTCTGGGTAGTTTCATTTGTACCTCTTTAGCTACAACTTTCAGTTGTTCTGTGCTAGGGATGCTCATACTTTGCAAGCTAAATTTCCTTGCTTTACCCACCTCAGTGTATCAAACGTTGTCAGTTTTTCTAAGTGTTAGGGAAAGGAATCTGCTGTGGTAGTTTCCTGTGTCTATTAAAAAAAAATTGTTCCAGATACTTGATCTTTCCGATCAATTCTTTTCTTTGGCTCATTTGATCAACATGTGGTTTGAATGGGTCATCCTGGACAAACCCCCAATTTCTATTCTGGACAGGAGCAATAGTTTCAATTGTACTGATATTTTTCTTACACCTATCTGTAAGCAGAAGGTGTTTGAATTAGTTTTTAAATAATACGGTTGTATACTTTCTCAAACTCCTAAGTTTTGTAATCCAGTTTTACAACTAATCCACAGCAAATGAGAATTCAGAATAAACTCTGGAAATTAATTTATTTTACGCATTCAAAACATGCAAAAAAGAATGTTCACTATGTCACACTGCTCACATTCACACAGTGCACGAAGGGATAGAAAACAATATAGGGACCACAAGAATTGAATATTGATTCATGTGAGATCTAGAGTTCAAAGTCAGAGTCCAATAGGAATTATTTTATTGAAATGTTTGAGTTTGGCAAGTTGAATACTGACATTTTTAGGATTTGCTTTACCACTGGGGCTAATGTCACAAGGTGAGGTAGGTACAGAGATTTTGAGCCGCTTCTGTAGGCTATGGTATGAAATCTTCCAGCAGTCAGGTTGGCTGGATAAGTTGTTCCAGCCTCGAGGAACCTGTTTCTTTGTGTCTTAACAGACTGATGTTAAACAACAGACTGACTATAAAAACTAAAGATGCAATTTTAATTACTCAGAAGCCCAGAGGTTTGGGTCATATGATCTTTCTTCTCCACAATGTCTTCAAAAGGAATATTTTCCAGCATCTGGAATTAGTTTTGAATACAGGACTGATAATGTCTCAGTCATTAGTTGTTGAAAAGTTTGCTATTTGTTTTGAATGTGTGCCATTTGAAAAGCCATTGGCCAGAATTTTACTAGCATACCCGCCCAAGAACGATGAGATTGTGCCCGAGGCCAACAGAGCATGCTGCATGCCGGTAAAATCAGGGCCATTGTCTCAGCAGAACTCACTCACCAGAATTTTACTGCTACAGGAATTGGAGCGGGTGAGGGACAGACCATGGAAAGATCTGTTGACCTCAGGTGGGATATTATATTTGGGACGAGCGAGGTGTAAAGTCCCATCCATTGATTCTGCGAGCAAGGTTGGCTTATCAAATGCAAATGACATTTCCCGTAATTCTCTTTGCAATTATTCTGAACAGTTCCAAGTTTGTGAGTAGCTGTCTAGGCATAACGAAGTGTGACATTCCAGAAACAGAAAATAATTATTTTGTCTTTGAAACCTCTGTGGATAGTTCCCAGACAGATGGCCAACTCCATGATGAGTGACTGGGAGCAGATATCTTAATGTTCTTTGTTCTGAAGAAAAAGATCAGTTTTAAAAATAAATAGCAATAAAAATAACATTTTAAAAATATATATTGGTAGGTTTATTTCCATGTCATAGGAACCCAACAGTTCATTACCTCCAGACTCCTTCAATGCATTCCTGGCTAGTCTTCCAATTTTACCTGCTGTACTTGATGCCATCCAAAACAAACCTGCCCATACCTCAACTTATGGTAAATTCCATTCCCATATTATTCACATACTTAGCCTATTTACATAAACTCCAAGTCAAACTACATATAGAACATAGAACATAGAACATTACAGCACAGAACAGGCCCTTCGGCCTTCGATGTTGTGCCGACCAAAATAAAAAGCAATGCCCCTCCAAACTAAACCATTCCCTTCTCTTCCATATACTTATCAATTAACCTCTTAAACGCCACCAAACTTGGCGCATCTACAACAGCTGCAGGCAGGGCATTCCACTCCCTAATCACTCTTTGAGTAAAGAACCTACCTCTGATATCCGTCCTATAACTCATACCCCTTAATTTAAAGCTGTGTCCCCTCGTGCTAGCTTTCTCCATCCTAGGAAAAAGGCTATCACTGTCCACCCTATCTAAACCTCTAATCATCTTATATGCTTCAATAAGATCCCCTCTTAGCCGCCTCCTTTCTAACGAAAACAACCTCAAATCCTTCAACCTCTCTTCATAGGACCTGCCCTCCATACCAGGCAACATCCTGGTAAACCTCCTCTGTACCCTCTCCAATGCCTCCACATCTTTCTTATAATGTGGGGACCAGAACTGCACACAATACTCCAAGTGCGGCCGCACTAGAGTTTTGTACAGTTGCAACATGATGCTGCGGCTCCTAAATTCAATCCCCCTACCAATAAAAGCTAAGACTCCATATGCCTTCTTAACAACTTTATCCACTTGACTGCCTAAACATGTTCATGTTATAATTCTCATCCTTGTTTTTAAATCCCTCCATGGCCTTACTCTTCCCATCTGTAATCGCCTCCAATCCAACTGTCCTCCAAGATTCTTGCTTCTCAAATTCTGGTGTCTAGTGCATTCTCAGTTATTATTGTTGCACCACTGGTGGCTGTGCCTTCAGTTACCCAAGCTCCAAGCTCTGAGATTCCTTCCCTGCACTCTTCTCCTTATTTTCTTCCTTTAAGACATTCCTTAAAACCTACCACTTTGACTAAGCTTTTAGTCATCTGGCCTGATATGTCCTTATATGGTTCAGTGTCAAAATTTGCTTTATAATGCTCCTGTGAAGCATATTGGGACATTCATTATAATAAACGTACTAAATAAATATAAATTGTTGTTGTCACCATCAAGTCAGAGCTGAATTCCTCCACCATCCTCAACAATGCAAGAAGGTTGTTGTGTGTGCCTAAGTGCTCTCCTGTATGCTACCTGTCATTTAGCAGCACTCATTTGCCATCTCACCTTCTGACAAATGAATCATCCTGGCTACAGACCAGACCATTCCTGCCTGGTTGACAAACCACATGCTGATCCCAAATCTATACCAAAGTACACGCAGTGCTAATATTTAAGCTGCCACTTGCAAGTGCCAGATCAAGTGACAATGCTTCATCATCATAGCCCTGCTAATGTTCTCTTTCCTCATCCTAACATTGCTGTGATTGAGTAGGCAGTAGTTCTTAGGTGTATGAAAGCAGGAACTTGGAGAGGGAAGGTTGGAGTGAAGAAAATGGAATGAGGCAGGAAGCATCAAGTTCACGGCCACACTTGCATTTTGCTCATCACACCCAGGTGACAAGGGATTAGGAGTTGCTAAGGGGCATATGACATGCCATCATCCTCAATGTTCTCAGTGACTGTGGATGCCATGGGCTCCAACGCAATCATTTCCATAATGCCGACATCCATCTTCTGTCGGGCTCAGAAGATACAGTCATCCTTGTCCCCTACTAGTTCCTGACTGCTCCCTTGTATCATGTATCACCTTCTCCTGGAAGAGAGAGAAGTATGCAGCATTGTGTTAGGGTGATGCAAGTGCCTTGGAGGCATGTGGAGACAACAAAAAAATAGTTGAGATGCTAGCAACAATGGAAGGTGTGCAAGAGAATGAGATGGACCAACTGGAGGCTGGATGCAAGTCCTGAATGCCAGGGAGTGATGATGGATGAAAGATAGGGCTGTAATGCCGAGAGAACATTATTGTGGATGGTAGAAGATGTGAAATGAAGACTCATTCATTGACTTTGATCACCCAGATGGCATTATTAGACTTCTTGTGGGTCTGCTGCCAGGTTGTTGCATCCACATTCTAGGAGGTGAGTACTCTAACCATCTGCTCACGAATCAAAGTCCAATGATATATTCTTTCATAGAATTGGTTGAAGTCTGATGCTGGATAATTCACTATTCTTGTAGCAATGATTTCAGTGACGGAATAGCGTATAGAGATGAATTCGTCTTGGAGCCACCTGTACAGAAGCTCAGAAATTCCAGTAGAAACAGTGTGTGTGGAGAACCAAATATTCAAACCTGGACACAGTCTTTTGTTCTGAGTTGCCCCTTGCTAAATAGGAAATGGCAGTTTGCATCTGGAAGCCCCACGGGCAGTACTATAGGCTCCTGCAACTTGTGAAGATAGGAGAGAGCTGGGGAGTGTCTTCCACCTTTCCACTTTAGCTTGGACAAAGGGGGCAGGATTTTACACCTCACTCAAGCAAGACCGGAAATTCCTGCCTGAAGTCAACGGACATTACTGTTGTATGCCCCTCACCCACTCCAATTCCGTGGTGGATGGGGCAATAAAATTCTGGCAAGGCTGCAAATTCCTTAGCCTGGATTCTTGAGATTGATAATATTGGCTAGAACTGGCCTCAGAGTCAGAGGGTGGAACGTTCCAGCTGTTCTCACCCCAAAGGCTGGAAATTCCCACCCAAGGCACCTTTGTGTGGTCCATTCCTGCCTGCTACAGTTCCCGTGGCAGGCAAGATGGGAAAATTCCACCATAAATTTCTGAATGTTTTTTTGTTTGTGTCATGGCTAGCTGTGGTTCAGTCATTTTAAAGCCTTTCCAGATTTTTATAAATAAATTTGTCACAAATCATACTCTTATGTATATATTATTAAAAAAGTGTGAATTCTTAGTTCCTTGACACTATGGTTGAACTATCTTTTGGAGAATACTTTTTCTATAGATCACTCTGATTCTCAAAGGTAATCAATGACAGAATAATGTTTATATGTCTAGTATTTAACTCTACTCAGGTACCTTATGACAATGCCTCTTCAGCACATCTGAAAATTTGAAAATAGAAACCACATATTATACCCCAAAGATGAATTAAATTTTATGGACAATAACTCACCAGATTTTGCATGTTCCAAATCCCTATCCATGTGTGACTGATGTGGCGAAGTCCCAACATTATAAGGGCCAGGTGAAAGCCTTCCTTGAGTCTGTAACAACTTGAAATTATATGCCATGGCAGCCTGACGAGCTACAAGCCTTGGGTCTAATGCAAATCTGTTCTGGTATCCTGACCAGGTCATCTAAACAGAGTTAGAACAAATATAAGTGAACCAGTTCTTTTTGCCCTTATTAAATGCTTTGTATTGCATCTTTGTCAAGGATTCAGATTTATCAGAAAAGATCTTATGTATTATACATGTAAAATAATAATACAGTACTTAAAACAAATCAATAATTGTAGCTGCTTTGTTAAAATAATAAATATTGCAGAATATGAAACATCCTCAATGTGATCATATTTTGCTTTTGCTGGGAGATGGTGATGAAGCAAAGAGTTATTTAGAAAGAGTACATCACAACATTTGCATTTTCAAGAAGATTATTTCTGTAAAATTATATCAAAGTTTTCAGTAGCTCTTTTTGAGGTAATAATCAACATTTTCATTATATCCTTCAGCACGACGAGACTGCTTTCAATTTTTTGTTAAAGGCAAACACGAACAAATATAGTAATGAAATTCTACTGCACTTTTTTTATTCGCCTACTTCATAGCTTTTAAGCTGAATTTCAATTTCTGTGTTACACGAGAAAATTACAATACAAAGCTGACTGCAGTGGCTTGCTGCTCAAAATTAGAATGACAAGTATCACTGCACATTAGCAGAATATTAAAGAGAGCCTGAATGCCAAGCTGTTCAAAACTTAATTGCGTTTTACTCTTTCGTAATTATAATGAAATAATAAAACAAAATGACTGATTATTTAAATATGCAGGTGCAGTTAATGTAGACATGATGCATCAACCATATAACTACTGAATTTCCGAAATCCTACTGCAGTTAAATTAAATCCCAGCTTTTCCATTTTATTTTCATGTAGCATGTGCTGGGGCAGAGAGGAAGTAAAAGAAACTGACACTGCCAATTTGATTGCATGTCAAGGTGCACTGATTTAATGAGACTGCTTACAAGCCACATCACCAAAATTATTAAGGGTGAGAAAACTAGCTTAATGTAGGCTTTGAGTGCGTACAGCTAGCTACAAGAAAGTTGTTTACAATTTAAATAACATATCAGAACCTTTTCATGTGGCTTTCAGGATTGCTGATACATTTCCCCATCCATCTGCTGTAGATTTGCCCCAAATCCTTTCTATTAACCACAAATTTTGCTCACAATGCCAAGCCTATTCATTTAGTCCTAAGACAATAGCAGGCACACACTATGTAGTCCTGTTTATTTTATTTGTAAAGTAGAAATGAAAATGCACTAGGTGAAACCACTAACTCATGGAACCTGTTTGAATATGATATAAATGGATAACTAACATGGAGAATTCAGGGTCGCTAGGAAACGGGCTACTTTTAAACACTGAAATATTAATGCACCTGATAAGGCACACTGAATTTTCATGGATGGCTGAGCAAAGTCTACAGACGTACAAACAGAATGATTCTGTGTGATTTGCTTTAGTAATATACAGTTCATAGTGAATGAAAGGCATTTGAATAGAATAGTTTGACAGGTATAGCGAGATGTCCATTTCATTTTTTGACATGAACATGGAGAGAGGCAGTAGACTAGGCAATGAACAAAAGAAAGCCTGAAGTGCTCTTAAATAGGTGATACCCTTCTCCATGATAGTGAGTTGTCCTGATCAGATTATGATGAATGGTCAATCAAGATGTGTTTAAAATTTAACCAAATTGTTATAAAAAGGATCAATGCTTGCACATCAATGACTGAAATCTGTTACATTTAAAACATAAGATATATGAGCAGAATTTAGCCATTTGGCCCATCAAGTTTGCTCTGCCATTGAATCACAGCTGAGATGATTCTCATCCCCATTCTCCTGCCTTCTTCTTGTAATGCTTGATCCCCTTATTGATCAAGAACTCATCTATCTCCATCTTAAAGACACTCAATGACCTGGCCTCCACAGCCCTCTGTGGCTATGAGTTCCACAGATCCACTCACTGGCTGAAGAAATTTTCCCTCATTTTAGTTTTAAAGGAGCATCCGTTCACTTTGAGGTGGTGCCCTTGACTTTTAGTCCTTTCCCAATAGTGGAAACGTCCTCTCCATGTCCATTTTATCCAGGCCTCTCAGTATTCTATACATTTCAATTAGATCATCCTTTCAACATTCTAAACTCCATTGAGCATAGATCTAGATTCCTCATCCACTCCTCATATGACAAACCCTTCATTCCTGAGATCATTCTTGATTCAAGTCAAGATTTCAGACCAGCTACTCATCCACAAGATTAGTTTTAAGTTGGTTTTATACTGGAGCCATCTGCGAGGAAACAGAAAATTGTGCAGAGTTCTCCATTGCAAATAAAGAAATAGCATTTCCATTGATCTGTTAACTGTTGGCTAAAGGAAGTAAATTTAAGAGCATCACTAAAAAACATTTTTTTTTAATACAGAGGGTTCCGCACGGTAAACTTATAAACTTTTTCTGAAACCTTTGTATGCCAAAGTATGTACACAATGACAATTCAACCCAATGTTCATCTCATTCCCATACTCTGAACCCATAGCCTTAAAAATTTTAAAGTATATATCTAATTCCCTTTTGGAAATACAGTTACTATTGAATCCATCTCACTGCCCTTTCAGGCAGATGGTGGGCACTGTTGATTTGGGTATTGTGACAGAGATCATTCAGCTGAAGCACGTTCTGTGAGCTGCTGTTCAAGTTGCAGGCCGATGAGACCCAAGATATTATAATTCAGGGCTCTGCAGAATGGATGTGAGTTGGAGAACTGAAGAATGACCAACATAGTACCTATTTTGAAAAGGAAGGCAGAGACAAGCCAGGTAATTAGCAACCAGTTAGCAGTCATTACAGGCAAAACGGGGATCTAAAGATGACGCCAGATCATTAAGTGAATGGCAATGTCCTGGTAAAATTTTCAAATAGCAACAATTACAGCGATAAAGTAAAAAGTTAGTTATGCAAATTTACATTATTTTTCAGAGTGGCAGCAATGTGAAAATAGGATCCTTATTGTACAATAGCACTTCAACAAGGACAGATTTTCATTAAAGTATCCTTTGTTTATTTGCTTCATGATGTGGAGAAGCCAGCATTGGACTGAGGTGGACGCAATAAGAAGTCTCACAACACTAGGTTAAAGTCTAAAAGGTTTAATGGAATCACAAGCTTCTGGAGTGCTGCTCTACTCGCCTGATGAAGGATCAGTGCTCTGAAAGCTCATGATTCCAAATAAACCTGTTGGACTTTAACCTGGTTTTGTGTTACATCTGCTTCATGTTCTGGAAAAGCAGGTACTCATTTGTGTACAAAACATTAGAGTTACCATAAAAATATTTGGGACAAAATCAGCATACATTATCAGAGAAACTGATGACTCTACCTAATGAAAATCTCCTCCACCAGTTTAAGAGTTCAGTTTTTGGGGGAAATGAAGATTAGATGGAAAATAATGAACATCCAAAGAAGTTCCATTTATTTATCAATGAGCAAGTGATAAATAGAGCTGAGATAATACTTGTATGACACGAGTAAAATCTTGGCAGCAGATGTGATGTCAAGTCAGCCTAATTTGAATACACCACTGACCCATTTCATCAATTTTTCTTTGATAACAAAACTGCCATTGCAGCTGTGGACTTCCAGCAACTTGTGGGTTCAGGATTTTAATGAAACAAATGTGTACTTGATTTCAAATACTTGAGTCATCATTGACATAGATTTCTGTTTGCAATGATACTTCCAGCATTACACATGAAGGATGATAATAGCATTTTTTAATATTTATTTACGAGATGTAGATGTTCCTGATTAAGTCAACATTTATTGGTATCCCTAATTGCTCTCGAGAAGGTGGTGATGAACTACTTTCTTGAATCATTATGGCCCCAGAGATGTTGGTACGTTCACTGTGCTGCTAGAGAAGAAGTTGAAGGAATGGCAATATGGTATGGAATGGTGTGTGGCTTGAAGGAATATTTGCAGGTAATGGTGTTCTATTTATCTGCTGCCCTTACCCTTCTAGATAGTAGCAGTCATGGGTGTGAAAGGTGTGTCTGAAGAGTCATGGTGAGTTTCTGCAGTGCAACTTGTAGATAGTACACAGTGCTATCACTGTGCATTGATGGTGGAGGGAGTGAATATTTGTGGATGGAACGCCAATCAAGCAGGCTGTTTTGTCCTGAATGATGTCAAGCTTCTTGAATGTTGTTGGAAAATTCAGATATAAACCATTTGTCATCTGTATAACAATACCATAGAATGATCACTTACCCAATAGAAAACAGCTTCTTTGCATTCTATCTTCTTAAAAACATAGGAATTCAGTTTTGACTTACAAGCAATTAGGGGGCAACCCCAAAGTAGAGAATCTTGGGGATTGGTGTGAAAAGTTTCAGATTTGATTCACCATTTGAATGTTATTGATTGATCTCAGCCAAGGTTCCTAAACTGGATTATTACCCAATGATCACAATTGAAAATCACTGCTGAATGCACAAGCTCAGCGGTGACTTCCAACCATCAGAAGAACTGGTGCCATTTATTGTCTCGGGTTACACATAAAAAATGGTCACTTGACAAGTTGCAGAGGAGTTGCCAGTGCTCTTGGAACCATTCCTCATAAAGACTTTGCACCTTTTACTGGGGACTAGTCCCTAATGCATGTAAAGCCCTTTTATACCTTGATGCTCAGAGGAGAAACAGAAAATAACAACCACTCTGCAAAACACCATTTTATAAGGTATTCTGAAGTTTACACAGTACTACCACAAATAATGTCTGCTGGAGTCCCAAAACCAACACAGGAATTGGTTTTATATTTACAATACCAGGATGGTGCAAGACTTTTCAAACTGTCTGAAGAATGATATTTACATTGGCACAACTCCAATATGGAAGATAATTAATAAGTTGGCATTAAACAGACTGCTTAGATGAACAATTAAAGGATTAACATTTATGAACAGGATAAAATCCGGACAATAATTGGTTGTGTAATATGCAGAGACTACCTAAATTCTACTACCAAAAGACCTCAGCAGAAAGGAACAAGGGTGGAATATTTGATGCTGCATAATACAGGTGAAGAGTTTCACTCCAATCAAAAGCAAATTAATTCACATGAATAAAACCTGAAAGTGAATCAGTTCCAAAGAAGTATCATATTCAACTTGAAGCATTAACTATTACCCTCTCTACAGATGCTGTCAGAGCAGTTGAGGTTTTCCCGCACTTTCTACTTTTATTTCAGATATCTAGCATCTGCAGTATTTTGCTTTTACCTGTAGTATTTTTCTTTGAGCTATAGTAATCCTGCAACATCCTGCCATCTATTTTAGTACCCTAGAATGCATTCTATCAGAGCCAGGAAACTCGTCTACCTTTAGCCCCATTAGCTTGCCCAACAATGCTTCTACACAAAACTTAGCCTTTGGAAACTGATTTAACCCAATCATTACTTTGCTATTGTTTGAACTACCCAATTACAGAAGGTATAATTTATCTGTCTACCCTCCCAAACCATATCAAATTCTCAAGTTCTTGGTTTTTCCACACTCCGATTCCTACCAGCTTGTAAACAATCCAATACCAAACCTGACTGAAACCTTGACACTCAAAAATGTCCGTCTAGGATTCAAAACAGTATTATATTCTCTGCTTTCTATCCGGGCCTCTGGAATTATGCAAAGGTGTTTTTTTTAGATCTTATGCAATGGGTTGCGTATTTTCATGGTCTGCTAGATTTATGCTGAAGTTCGTCTTATTTCGATTTGGTCTCTTTCCAAATTGTCGAGGTCAAGAACACAATTCGACCTCATTGCTGTTTCTATCTAGAGTGAATCACAAACAGAGTTAAAAAATTGGTCATAAGATTAAGTGCAATAATGAAATTAATTAAATGTCCAGTGAGTCATGGGCCGGATTTTTACCACCCCATTCGCCACAGAATCAGAGTGGACAAGGGGTGCACAATGGAAAGACCCATTGACCGTGGGCGGGATTTTATCATTTTAAGACCAATGAGGTGGTAAAATCCTGACCATGGTGTTTGTTTTCGGTTTGCAAGAAAACCTAATGTAGGAATTTCTTTTTTATTCATGGGACATGTGCATTACTGGCTGGCCAGTATTTATTGCTCATCCATAGTTGCCCTTGAGAATGTGGTGAGCAGCCTTCTTGAAATGCTGCATTCCATGTGCTGTGAGTTGGCACACAATGCCATTAAGAGAATTCCAGGATTTTGACTCAGTGACTGTGAATAATGGTGATGTATTTTCAAGTCAGGATGATGAGTGGTTTGGAAGGAAACTTCCAGATGTTGATGTTCCAATATATCTGCTGTCCTTGTCCTTCTACATAGAGGTGGTCGTGAATGGAAGGTGCTGTCTAAGGATCTTTGGTGAATTGCTGCAGTGCATCTTATAGATGCTACACACTGCTGTTACTGAGCATTGATCGTGGATGGAGTGGATGTTTGTAGATGTTGTGTCAGTCAAGCAGGCTGTTTTATCCTGAATGGTATAAAGCTTCTCGAGTTTTGCTGGAGCTGCACCCAACAAGGCAAGTGTGGAGTATTACATCACACTGACTTGTGTTTTGTGGATGGTGGATAGACTTTGAGGAGTCAGAAGGTGAGTTACACTTCATAGTATTCCTAGCTTCTGACCTGTGTTGTAGCCACTATGTTTACGTGGCAAATCCAGTTGAGTTCTGGTCAATGATAACCCCAAAGATGCCTTCTTTAACTACCTTATTGACTTCTGTTGTCACTTTCAGGGAACTGTGCACCTGTATGTCTGAAACCCTGTATATTTAATGCTTCTTAAGGTTCTGCTATTTACTGTATACTTCCCTCGTCCATCAGACCTTTCAAAATGCATCATCTCGCATTTATCCAGATTAAATTCCATCTACCATTTCTCCAACCAACTCTCCAGCCTATCTATATCCTGTTGTATACTTTGGACATCCTCTCTCTCTATCTGCAGGTCTCCCAATCTGTGTCAACTGCAAACAGACTAATCAGCCTACCTGCATTCTCCTCCAAACAATTACAAACAACAGAGGTCTTAGCACTAGTTCCTGTGGAACACCACTGGTCACAAATCTCCAGTCAAAAAAACACTCTTCCACCGCTACTCTCTTTTCTAAGACCAAGTCAGTTCTGGATCCATCTTACCAGATCACCATGAATTCCATCTGATTCACCTTCTATATCAGTCTGCCATGAGGGACCTTGTCAAAGAGCTTGCTAAAGTGCATGTAGACAACATCCACTGCCCTGCCCTCATCAATCATCTTGGTCATTTTCTCAAAAAATTCAATTAACTTTGTGAGACATGAACTTCTCCACACAAAACTATGCTATCGCTGATAAGTCTGTACTTTTCCAAATGTGAGTAAACCTTGTCCCTAAGAATCTTCTCCAATAATTTCTCTACCACTGACATATGGCTCAATAGTCTGGAATTTCCCAGATTATCCCTATTGCCTTTCTTAAATAAGGAAATAACAGTGGTTATTTCCCAGTCCTCTGAAACCTCTCCTGTGACTAAAGAGGATACAAATGTTTCTGACAAGACCCCAGCAATTGTCTTGCTCGCCTTCCTCAGTATTCTGGGATAGATCCCATCAGGTCCCGATTGTATACCTTAATGCTTTTCAAAACACCCATCGTCTCCTTTTTCATACTGACACGCCCTAGAGTATCAACACACCTCTCTCTAGGCTCACCATCCACCATGTCATTCTCCTTTGTGAATTCTGGTGCAAAGTATTCACACACTTCCTTTGGTTCCATGCATAAATTCCCTCCTTTGTCCTTGAAAAGTCTTACTCTTTCCGATATGTGTATAAATCGCCTTGGAATTTTCCTTAATCCTGTTTGCCCAGGACATTTTATGGCCTCTTTTAGCTCTCCTAATTTCTTGTTTAAGTATTTTTCTGCTTTCTTTATATTTTGAGGGTTCTGTTGGTCCTCCGTTTTATAAACTTTATTCATGCCTCCTTTTCCTCTTATCAATTTCTCTTATCATCTAAGGTTTCTGCATTTTATCACCCTTATTCTTCATTTTCACAGGAACATGCTAGTTCTGGTCAACTGACCATTAAAAGATTTCCACAACTATGGATTTACCCTCAAACAGCCACCCCCAATCTACATTCCCCAGTTCCTACCTAATATTGTCATAGTAAGACTTGCCGCAATTTAATATTTACACCAGAGGACCACTCCTAACCTTATCCATGAGTAACTTAAAACTTACAAAATTATGGTCACTATTCCTGAAGTGCACCATAACTGCAACTTCAATCACCTGGCCAAGCTCATTCCCCAATAGTAGGTCTTAGTATGGTCCCTTCCTTAGTTGGACTATTTACATATTGCTTGGAAACACCCTGGATGCATCTAACAAATTCCCTCTCATTCAAGTCCCCTAGCACTAAGGGAGTCCCAGAAAATATAGGGGAAGTTAAAATCACCACCACTGCAACTGTTGTTTTTACTTTTTTCTATAATCTATTTCACATATCTGTTCCTCTATCTCCAGTGGCTGTTGGGAGGCCTGTTGTTCTACCCCATTAGTGATTGTACCCTTCATATTCATAAGTTCTACCCAAATGATCTCACTGCAACATATCCTCCCTCAGTACAGCTATAATATTCTCCCTAATCGGTAGCCCAACTCCCCACCTCTTTTACATCCCTCTCTAACATGCCTGAAATATTTAAATCCTGGAACGTTATGCTGTCAGCCATGTCCCTCTGTCAACCAAGTTTCTGTAATAGCTACAACATCCTGGTTATGTCTGCTAATCCAAGCTTGAAGTTCATCTACCTTACTTGTCATACTCTTCTGTTAAAACAAATACACTTCAGGCCACTAATCCCACCTATCAGGCCGCCATGTTCAGTAACTTCTCTGTCTTTTCTTCCTATCCTTACTGGTTTTAACCTTTAATCCTTCTGTTAATATCATTTACTGATCTATTGCTTTGGTTCCCATCACCCCCGCACCCTAGTTTCAACCCTCCCAAATGAGACTAGCAAACATCCTTGCCAGGATATTGGTACCTCTCCAGTTTAGGTACAACCTGTCCTTGTACGGTCCCACCTGCCCTGGAAGACATCCCAGTAATTTGAAGCCCCCCTCTTACAGCAGCTGTTTAGTCATGTTTAGCTGTACCATCTTCCTATTTCTCTTCTCTTCTATGTCACAGGGGTAATCCCAAATTACAAACCTAGAAGTCCTGCTTTTTCAATTTACTGTCCAACTCTCTGAACTCCCTTTGCGGAACCTTGTCACTCTTGCTGCCTTTGTCATTAGTACCAAAGTGTACCATGACCTCTGGCTGCTTACCCTCCTTTTAAGAATGTCCTGGGCCCATTCAAAGGCATCTTTAACCCTGTCACCTGGGAAGTAACACACCATCCTAGAATCTCTTCTGTGGCCACATAAACACCTGTGCTCTTACTATAGAGTTCCTATTGTTACTGTTCTATTGCACTTTGACCCTCCATGATGTACAACAGAGCCAGCTGTGGTGTACTATTTTAATTGCTGCTCTCTTCATCCCCAGTAGGCAATTCCCTCAACAGTATCCAAAATCGTATACTTGTTAGAAGGGGATAGCCACAGGGAACTCCTGCACTATTTGCCTGCTGCTTCAATCGATCATCCCATCGATCTCCTCTGAATTTCTGGCTTCTCAAGCACTTTGCTTTGATTCTGCTCTCCTCAGCTTTTACTCTTTACTTCAAAGCCTTTTCCACTGTTTCCTACTTTAAACTTCACTGAATAGAACCTTGTTCAGATTCCTGTTCTTGCTCCTTGACTTGCGTGTTTTCTTGGGAATTTCTTTATGACCCACTCACTAGTTCTGGGACTTTCTCCTTTTTTTTGGGAAATCTGTTTTCTGCAGTTCCCCTTCCCCGTCTCCTTCTCTTGACATTGCCTTTCAGCTGAAATAAAACTTATTTCTGTTTCTCTGTGGCTCTCCTGTTGCCAGGCAGCAGCTCAGAATTTTCTACTTTCCTAAATCATTACCCCACTTGATAACATCGCTCTTCACTTTAAGGATCATAAAACTTCATTAATATGCAGGTATAAAAACAAAGATGTGGAAGAAGAAGGGAAATGTCATAGCTGTAGGTCACTGTTGAGACAACGATTTCAATTTTTGCACAGTCCCAGATGTTAATAAGGAAGTCTTGACAGGGTAGACTAGGCAGGGTGTGCCTTTATTGTTTTGTGCCTCAGTCAAAGCCGAGTGATCTGTCGTTTTATTCTATTTTAATAAACCCAATGCGATGTAATACAACTGAGTAGCTTATTAGGCTGTTTCAGAGGACAATTAAGGGTCAACCACACTGCTGTGGATCTGAAGTCACATGCAGGCCAGGCTGGGTCAAGATTGTAGTTTTCATTCCCTGAAGGACAAAACCCCTTGCCCTCTCACCTTCTCAAGAAGTCTTGCATGGGGGACCTTATCAAACGCCTTGCTGAAATCCATGTAAATAGCATCCACCGCTCTTCCTTCATCAACGTGTTCAGTCACATTTTCAAAGAACTCCATTAGGCTCGTAAGGCATGCCCTGCCCTTGACAAAGCTGTGTTGACTGTTTCTGATCAAGCTAAACTTCTGTAAATGCTCATAAATCCTGTCCCTCAGGATCATCTCCATCAGCTTACCAACGGCTGAGGTCAGACTCATCGGTCGGTAATTTCCTGGGCTATCCCTGTTTCCTTTCTTGAAAATAGGAACTACATCCGCAATCCTCCGTCCTCTGGAACCTTTCCCGTCTCCATTGACGACACAAAGATCATCACCAGGGGCTCTGCAATCACTTCCCTCATCTGCCACAGTAGCCTGGGGTACATCCCATCCGGTCCGGGCGACTTTTCTATCTTGATAGAATTTAAAAGTTCCAACACATCCTCTTTCTTAACATCCACATACTCAATCTTTTGTGTCTAACTATCTGGTTGTTTCAGGTTCACCCGATTTATTTGATAGTAAATCTGCTAGCTTTCGGCGTTTGTGCCTTCATCAGGCGAATGAGGTGTTCTGGTCTCCAAAAGCACATATATCAGCATTGACAGTTTACAGATTGCTGATTAGAATGCGAATCCTTACACCTAACCTGCTATTCAAGTCTTAAAGTGGCTAACAAAAAAACACTGAGCACTGAGGTTAGAGACATGTGTATTGTCTCCAGGCAGCACAGTAAGTGAGGTTTTTTGCTAACCTAGGTAAGTCATGGGGGTTACAGATAGTGTGACATGAAGCCAAGATCTCTGTTAAGACCATCCTCATGTGTGCGGAACTTGGCTATTAGTCTCTGCTCAGCGGCTCTGCGCTGTCGTGTGTCATGAAGGCCTCCTTGAAGAACGTTTGCCCAGAGATCGGAGACCAAATGCCCGTGACTGCTGAAGTGTTCGCCCACAGGAAGGGAACTGTTTTGCCTGGTGATTGTCGAGCGATGTTCATTCATCCGCTGTCGTAGTGCCTGCATAGTCTCCCCAGTGTACCATGGTACTATCAAATAAATTGGTTGGATTTAAAATTGGTGTTGCCAGACTCTTACTGAGTTTACCCCAGTCCAACGCCAGCATCTGTACATCATGTTTCAGGTTCACCATTACTGAGGCTAGCTTGAAATTTCAACTGCTTGCTGGGATTTGAGCTCTTGTCTAACAGTTGCAGGCATCTAGGTTAGTTATCATAGAAACCCTATAGTGCAGAAAAAGCCATTCGGCCCATCGACCACAATCCTAGCCAGTCCCTATCCCCATATCCCTCCATATTTTACCTACTAATTTCTCTAACATATACATCCCAGGACACTAAGGGCAATTTATCATGGCCAATTAACCTAACTTACACATCTATGGACTGGGGGAGAAAACCCACGCAGACATGGGGAGAATGTGCAAACTCCACATAGATAGTGACCCAAGCTGGAAATTGTACCCATGTCCCTGGAGCTATGAAACAGCAGTGCTAACCACTGTGCCACCATACTACCCATAACATTATAGTTATCCATGAAGTTATCTTGCAGCTTTACCATCACAATCTTGTGATTACCATAAAACACATTCAGCAGCTAGTTTCACAAACTCTGACAGAAGAACAAAGCAGTACCTTAGTCAAATTACTAAGGCTTCTCCAGTATAGACCTTACACTGAAATTTAATGTTATTGACCAATTTGGACAATGATTAACTGTTCTCAGTTTCAAAAGGGGAAAAGAGATCCGAATTCTGGAAATCTGAGATTAAATACAGAACAGGTCCAACAGCAACTGTAGAGAGGTCAATGTTCATTTCTTAACTGATGCTGACAGGTTTAAGGATTTCCAACATGTTCTGCTTTTTTCAGTAATCTAGATTGCAATCTTGCAGGACAGTTCTGACTGCGTGCAATCTACCCTTACAAAGGAAATGAAAACCATACATTAAAATGTTAAATCATTGTCCTTACCACAGTTTACTTATTGGGATTTTCTCTAGTGTTTCTCTCAAAATTTTTCAGTACTCTTATAACAGAGAATGTTACAATATAACATGTATTATTGCCTTGACTCCAGTTGTTTTATTTATATCTTACTCCATTTTTGTGTGCAAAGTGAAGTCATTCCACTGTGTTAGCCTGCAGCTGTGTTCTAATAAACTGCTTTCATCTCATTCTGCTATGTTCAGTGCTCCACTTGATGAGTTGCTGGTCCAACAGTGTCACAAGATTCAAGCAGTGAACCTTTGACCTCAGAACCAAGAGTAACAACAGACAAATGTACTGTACAATGAGTGCAAAGGAAGAAACACACATGCTAAATCGGGAAAAACGATCACATCCCGGATAAGGGCACAGTAACACTACTTCATGAAGTGCAAAGGCATGTACCTCTAGGGTAGATTAGAAATTGATTTCAGGTAAAAAGGTTAAGAATACTGGAAGATTCAGAAATGTACCACTTCAAATTCAAGTATGGGTCATATCTGCATTAACACAGACTGCAGCATTAAGGGGCAGATCATAGGAGCATGAAGGAAAGTGACCCCTGTGAAAAATATATGGAATATTTTATTTTTAACTGACACTGAACAGCTGTCAAAAAATTACTGTCCCTCTCTGCATATACAGAATGAACATTAATTCAACATGACACACTGTTTCTACACACACACCGTGACCCCGTGTGTGTGTGTATGTGTGTGTATGTGTGCGTATGTGTGCGCGCACACGCATGCATGCATGTGTACGCAAACAAAATTGGTATAAAAAGTGATGATGCCCTGCTCGCAAATTTTCAGGAGCTAGGGAATAAAGTGAAACAGAGGGAAAATGGGGAAGGTGGAAAAGCTGTTGTTATGAGAGAGAACAAGTCAGCAGAAAAAACGGACAGTTAATAACAACAGTGAACAAGACAAAAATAAAACGTATGTGGATTAAAGACTAAGGATAGGATTTTCCGGCCGTGCTTACCCTAAGGTTGGAACATGCCACCTTAGATCAATGGACCTTTGCATGGTCCATGTCCCACCCGTTACAATTCCCGTGGCGGGTGGCGCGATAAAATTCTGCCCTGTAGAGAATCAATCACGCTAATAGCTGCAGTATACAAACCACCTACAACCGGAAGGGAAGTGGAAAAGGGAATGTGCAGACAAATTAAGTAATTGAATAGAAGAATCATAGAATAATAATCATGGGAGATTTCCACTACTTTGATATTAATTAGAGTTGATCAGTAAAGGGGATAAGATAATGTAGTTTCTGCAACGTTAGACTATTTTCTAACCAAATATGTTAAAAGCCAAAAAGGATGTTTTACTAATGGATCCTGTATAGGAGCATGAACCAGAACAAATAAGAGAAATAAAAATAAGGGATCAACTGAACAATGATGATCATTGTATAATATGCTTTAAGACAATAAAAACCATATTAATGCTTTGCAGAAAAGTTGATTTTGAGGCAATAGAGCTACAGACGTGGGAAGTTGTATTTCACAAGTATCAATGCGAGGATAGTTCTTGATCATATTTCACATTAAGATAGAACAGTACAACACAGGAACAGACCCTTCAGCCCACAATGTTGTGCCACACATGCCACCAAATTAAACAATTAGCTTCTGCTTGCCCTTGGTCCATATCCCTCTATTCCTCGCATATTCATGTGCTTATCTAAAAGCCTCTCAAATTGTTCTATTGTATTTAGACTTTGGAATCAAAAATACAACTCTAAATTATAAGATGACATCAAATTAGGAGGGATAGTCAATACTGAGGAGGATTGCATCAAATTATAGGAGGATATTAACAAACTTGCAGAATGTGCAATAACAGCAAACACAAAAAAAATGAAGTAGTACTTTGTGGCATGAAGAATGGGAGGTCACTTATTATTTAGAAGATGAGAGTCCAACTGGGACAGAAGAACGAAATATATCAATCACTAAATGTTGCACGACAAATTAGCAAGACCATAACAAAAGCAAACCAAGCACTATGTTTTATTTCTGGAGGGATAGAATTGAAAAGTATAGAAGTTATGCTAAACCTGTATCAAACTTTGCTGAGACTACACTTCGAGTATTGCCTGCAGTTCCAGTTGCCATACCATAAAAAGGACAAAAGAGACACTGGAGTGGGTGCAGA
This sequence comes from Sphyrna mokarran, assembly GCA_024679065.1. Taxonomy (NCBI): domain Eukaryota; kingdom Metazoa; phylum Chordata; class Chondrichthyes; order Carcharhiniformes; family Carcharhinidae; genus Sphyrna; species Sphyrna mokarran. The sequence goes on from JAGIQG010000018.1 coordinate 22,794,978, forward strand.
GAAGATTTAGAATCAGATATTGGTTACAGCTTAGAGATGGCCATTTGCTCTTGCATGGTCACAACAAGCCATTTCACTTAGTCCTACTTGTTTGCCTTAACTCCAAAGTCTCGGTCTTTTTCTCCACAGTTAATTATCTAATTCTCTTTTAAAGGCCTAGAATCTGCCTCCACTACACTCTAAAACATTGCAGATCTTAACCAGCCGCTGTGGAAAATGATTTTCCTCATGCTGCCATTGTTTCTTTTGCCAATCAACTTCAGTCTGTGTCCTCCGGCTTTTAGTTCTTCCACCAATGGGAACTGTTTCTCATTACCTACTCTGTCTTTATCCTTTGTGATTTTGAAAACCTCCATCATATCTTCTCTTAGTCTTCCCTTCTGAAAGAAGAACAGCCCCAACGTTTTCAATCTATTCACATAACTGAAGTTGTGCATCCTTGAAGCCATTTCTGTGAATCTTATACACTCTTTCTAATGCTTTGTATTATCTGTAAAATATAATGCCCAGAACTGGACATATTACTCCAGTCAAGGCAGAGCCTGTATTTTAATTTCCCTGCTTTGCACTCTGTGACCTCATTTATAAAGTTCATAATCCCACATGCTTCAACCACTTTTTCAGCTTGCCATGCCACCTTCAAGGATTTGTGTACATTTACCCCCCACCGCCCATTGCAAAGGAAACATAAAACATCAAAAAAAATTATGATTAAATAGGTCAATAAAATACCCGAGTGCCTGAAGTGCCCACTAGCATGGAAGGCCTTGATGGTGCTGGCAAGGACATCCGGCTGCAAATATAGTCTCATTTTTCCCATACAGCTGAGCCAGCTATGGACTAAGTTCTGGCTGCATAATCCAGAGGAACTATCATTCACAATACTATTTAGAATGGAATATTGATTGGAAAATGAGATGCGTTCAGCAATTCCTTTTCTGTCTTTTGGTCTTCCATTCCTTTGTTGCCTGACCACATCTATAAACAAATTATTCATAAAATTCCCAGTCTAAAGGATGCATTACAGTGATGCCAAGTGCTCAAATCATCTGAATCCTGGTGTTCAAGCTGCTGCAGCTGTTATTTCCTACATATGTGGTTGTCCATTGGCATGAGGAATGTCTTGATTTCCGATAAGAAACACTCATGACTTTCCCATATGGATGCACATTCTATGGTCCTGCAATGTCTCTATTTATATTATCAAATATACTGTTTAAATAAGCAAACACTCACTAGTTATTACCAGTCAACTTTGACTGTGCTGTTGATACTTAATGTAATGGATGAGAAGGTTAACTAATTTGGTTAACTTTGTCAGGAAAAAAATAGTTTTAAGGGATTTATATTTGTATTAGTAAATATTAGAAAGAAGATATAGTTTTAAGTGGGTTTAATTGAGTGCTTTTGTATCAGGAAGAGCAAACCTGCAGTTAGATTCAAGCTGAACAAGGGCATTTGTATGTGTAGTTTCAGTTTCAATTAAAACTGTGCTTCTATTATGCTTAGAAAGGTTATAGCGTGAAGAGTAAGAAACCTGGCAGAACTATCAGGTTGTTGTTTTACAACTGGAGGGGTCTTTTAGGTAGCAAGATTTTTTGAGTTTAGTTTTAGTTGAATTCATTGGCAGTGGTTCACAGACTGCTTTTAGTTTCATTTTGTATTGTACAGGCAACAACTCAGAATAAACTGTATTGATTCGAATCCACGTGTGCAACCCACAGCCGGGATTCTCCCAGCCTGCTGCACAATAGGCCAGAGGACATCAGCAGGGGGTTAGTAGCAGGACTCATGACTGCCGCGGAGCTGATTACCATATAGAAATCATTATTTCCATATGATTAGTGGGCCTGGATGATACTCTCCAGACCTGCTCATATATCCCCCAGGAGAGGTACCCACCAGTAGGTTTACAACAGTTCCCCACCAACAGGGATCAGATGTGCTCATCCCACTTGTGGTGATAGAAACCACTGAAGCCCCACTGGGAGTTTAGTACTGGAGAGTGCTCCTTGGGTAGTGCCAAACTAGAAATGCCAAGGGGGCACTGGGCAGTGCCAATGGGACAATCAGTGGTGGTGGGGGAATCTGCTGTGCTTTCTGCAATAGAATTGATGGGAAAGGGTGATCAGGACAGGTCATGGGGGGGTGGCCTGGAGGAGTAGGAGAGTGGAGAAAGCAGTTGGGTAAGCCAGAAATTGGTGGGGAAGGTCAGGCAAACCAGTTTGGAGTGGTGGTGGTGGTGGTGTCGATTTTGCCACTGACAATGTCTTCATAAAGATACTTGTAGAGCATTATTCGCCAAAGCCACTGATTATCGTGAAACAGTTCAGGTTTCACTGAAGGAATCAAGTGAAAGATAAAAACATTGCTTAATCTGTGGCAACCTTAAAGAGGCTAGACAACATTGAGAGTTTGGTGAGCCATTACAAGATACTCTTCATGATCGTCTCATTTGTGGTCTCCAAAATGAGGCAAAATGAAGATTGCTTAAGGAACTGCATTTACTTTAAAGAAAGCAGTAGAATTGCAATGTCGATTGAAATAGCTGCTAAAGAGACTTCATAATTTTGGTACAGGAATGAAGATCTACAAGTTGAGAACTGCCCATAAGTCAAAATAGTAACAAGCATGCCATTGATGTATTAAAATGGACCATTCAGCAAGTGATGTCGAAACAAGGATAATCAATGCAAGAGTTGGGCAAAATGGAATATTTAACAAAAAACTTGTTAGACTAGACCAGCTTCCCCTGAGAAGAATATTCAGAAAAAGTATCCAGATACTTTCAAAAGGAACAACAAGTTGCACTCTACATACAGAATGTACAACATGGAAGAAAAGAATGAGGGCTGTGAAGAAGGGAACATTCAGAAATATGATGAAGAGCTCCCACTAAACATCTTATCAATACAGGGTGAATCACATAGATTCTGGTTGATTCCGAAGTTAACTGGGTAACTTATTATAAAGGAGGTTGATACTGGTGCCGCTGTATCTTTAATTCCTGAGACTACATATTTGTAAAAGCTGAGACTATAGGCTAGTCAATTTAATATATCACAAAGAAGTTGCTAGAATCCATTAGTCGGGAGGTTATAGCATGGTACTTAGAAAATCATAATGGGACCAGGCATAATCAACATGCTTTTTTAACAGAAAATAATGTTTAACTAATTTATTTGAGCTTTTGAGAAAGGAACAAGTTAGGTGGACAAAGAGGAGCCTGTAGATGTAGTGCGTTTAGATTTCCAAAAGGCATTTGATTAGGTGTCAATATCGAAGATTACTATACTCGGTTTGGAGGTTAACATACTAATATGGATAAAGTATTGGTTATCTTACAGGAAGCAGAGAGTAAGGCTAAATGGGTCTTTTTTAGATTCACAAACTGCCACAGAGATCAGTGCTGGGGCCTCAACAACTTACAATATATTTTGATAACTTTAATAAAGTGACTGAATCTAAAGCAGTTAAATTTTGATGACACCAAGGTAAGTAAGAAAGTAAATTATCAAGAGAAGGTAGTGTCTGCAAAGGAATATAGATAAGTTATGTGAGTGGGCAAACATTTGGCACATGGAGTATAATGTGGGAAAATGTGAACTTGTCCAAATTTGGCATGAAGAATAAAAAAAATACTGTTTAAATAGAGAGAGATTGTAGAACTCAGTGGTACAGAGGGATCTGGATTTATTGGTACATGAATCACAAAAGAATTGCAAACAGGTACAACAGGTGACTAGGAGGGCAAATGAAATGCTGGCATTAATTGCAAGGTATGGAGATGCTGGCATTGGACTAGAATAAACACAGTAAGGAGTCTCACAACACCAGGTTAAAGTCCAATGTTGGAATTTAACCTGGTGTTGTGAGACTTCTTACTATATTAATTGCAAGGAGCATGGAATATAAAAGTAGGCAAGTGTTACTACAACTGTATATAGAGTCTTGGTGAGATCACATTGGCAGTTGTGTCGACAGTTTTAGTCTCCTTATTTGGAAAAGGATATAATTACATTTGAATTATCTACTTTATTTCTGGATCATATTAAGAAGGATTAAATGTCTACTGGAGATTAGCAGAGTGAGAAGTGATCTTATTGAAACATGTAAGATGTGAGAGGGTTTGACGGGATGCGTACCAGGAGAATGTTTCTTCTTTTGGCAAAGACAAGAACTACAAGATGTAGTTTAAGAATAAGAAGTCTCCCTTTTAATACAGAGATAGGGAAATTCTCTTGAAGTTTGTTAACATATGGAATTCTCTTCCTCACAAAGCAGTGAAGGCTGGGTCATTAAACATACTAAAGGCAAAATAGATTTTGAACAACAAAGGAGTCAAAGGTTGTGGGAGGGGTGTGTGGGAGCAACAGGAAAATGCCTTTTGAAAAGTGCCAAATAATTTAAATGTGCCTATGTCTTGTGTTCCTATGTTCCAATGACACTTCCTTCTCTAGTACAGAGGAAGGCCATTCGGCCTATCATGTCTGTACCAGTTCTCTGAATGACAATTCACTTGATGCTATTCTCTTGCTTTCTCCTCATAACCCTGCACATTCTTCCTTTTCAGATAAGGATCTATCTCTCTTTTAAAGGTTTCAACTGAACCTGCCTCTACCATAACAGGCAGTTCCTTTCAGACCTAAATCATTCGCTACATGAAAAAATTTTCTCATATCGTTTTTGCTTCTTTTGCCAATTATTTTAAATCTTTCTCTCCTTGATCCTTTCATGAATGGGAAGAGTTTCTCCTTATCTATTCTGTCCAGACTCCTCACGATTTTGGAAAAGAAATTGAGAATTTTTTCTATGCAGTGTGTATTAAGATCTGCAATGCACTGCCTGCGAGTGTGTTGAAGGCAGATTCATTCAACATGTCTTTCAAAAGGTATTGAATAATTCTATAAAGAAAAAAAATGCTGTGAGAAAAAGGGGAAAGGTGGTTGTGGGGTTGGGATAACAATACTCTTGTGCTCTTGCAGAGAGCCAGCAGGGCATGCTGAATGGCCTCCCTCTATGATGTAATTGTTATGGTGAAATCAAAGTAATGGACACAAAATGGTTACCTGGCACACAAAATGGATTCTGGGAAGGAGCATTGAAAGACACAGACAGTTACACTAAGAGAGTTAAAACCTGCAGTTTCTGAATTACTGCAGGAAGCTGATCAGACGTGGGGCACTTTAAGACTTGAGATAAGAGCAGACCCAGAACAATGAGTTTGATAATAAGATCAGCCACTGATGGGGATATAAATGCATAAATGTATATATTGAAACCCGTCATTGATAGAGGACATAAATGTGTCCGTTCTATGTACAATGATGTGTTAACTGTCCATGTCTATACCTGTCTGCTTGTAACGATGTGTTAACTGTCGATGTCCGTAATTGCCTATCAACTCGTTATGATGTGTTAACGGCTAATGTCAACTGCCATTGTGTAGTTGGGAAAGGAGCTGCCAAGTACTGCAGGGTATCAGTGCTTTCTCCCAAAGCTTTGTCTGAACTAAAATTCGTTTGTTGAACCTCCAAGTCTGGCTCCAATATGGTAAATTTTCCACAACATAACCATTCTATGATTCTACAACTTTGAAGTCTCCAAAGAAAACTAAAACCATGAGAGAAAGGTTTAGTTAAGGATTTAAACCATCAATCTGTTGGAAGCCCAGTCACAATAGTACATACTATTACACAGAAATTGACAAAGTTTTATATTGTTCTAAATTGATAGCAAACCAACCATCACACTCAGTGCTTGTACAATTCCAGATTGCAAGAAGATTGAGAAGATATGGGATGTGAGAAGCGATAAAGTCAATTTAAAATTTTACATATTCACGAATGATCTCTGGCAATAAGAATACTTCAGTTGCAAGCAATAAAAGAACCTACTTCACAAAGTGAAGTGAGATCAAAGAAAAAGGTTTAATGAAGAAACTTCATTATTCCAACAACTGGGGCCATTTTTCCCACAATTCCTATCTACTTTTTATTTAAATCGGGTCAGTTGACCACATTTTTTTGCCAATAGTTACATTGTCTACCAGTCAGCTGACCCTCACAGCATGTTATCATTAGTCACATTATAACAGATTCCAATGTTATCATTGGTTACATTATAACAAAGAATAATAATCAGGAATATATTTTTAAAAATGTAAGTTCATTTCTAGGAAAGGTTTAGAAATAATTGGACAATTGAAATACATACTTGAAATTCCATGTCTTGCAGGGACACCTCCAGTTGTGCTACAAAATTAGACTAAGCAAGGGAACTGAAAATCAAATTAATAGCTGACACTATTCACATAATTTCACACCAAGCTTCCACAAATTTGCAGTTAAGCTGTACAATGAATGCCTGACATATGCATAATAACTTGCACTTGTATTGTGCTTTCAACTGTGAAATAGCCAAAATGCTTTACAAAACTAAAAGGATGAACCAAATGAGTACAATTAGGGGAGATGGCTGACAAAATGAAAAGATTTTGAGCACACTTTTGTGGATAGAGACAGATGGACTGAGAATGGATTGGGGATAGAATTCCAGAACCATGACAGAATAACATATTGGCCACAGGAGGCCTGTGGCAGCTTTGAGATACTACACACTCGGTCCTAATCTTCTGTTCTGCTGGATCATTCCTTCAAATAGCTTTGCATACGCACTTCACAATTGGACAACCTTCCTGAAAAATCCTTATTTTTGAATATAATCCCATACAACTCAATGATCTCTTTGAGATTTTTTATTTTGGATGGTTGTCCCTGATGTGGCTCTGTGCACATGTAATCTTCGGAGTTGTTTGTCAAGGAAACCTCTGGCAGCAGAATTAATGTATATGCAATTACACATAATTTGACTTCAATTCCTTGAGCTTACATCTCCCATACAAGGGACTGATCTATCTCTCTTTATAGACCTGAGAGATGTCATCAAATTACTAATATAATCTGATATAATTTAATATAATTTATCTAAATGGAATTATTAGGGTATGATTTGAAAGATTGCCGATTTCCTTCAAGACATGCATGTATTTACAGAATACCTATTACATTGCTGAGGAACCTCAAATCCAATGAATCATGCAAAACCAACACTAACTTGCATCCATATAATGCTTGCAAAGAACACAGCAAGATGCTTTAGAACTAAGTGCAAGAAAAACAGAACACAAGCCAGCAAGGAAAAGATTAGGAATAGTAACCACTCTTAAAAGGGTGAGTTAAAGGGAGAAGAGATTTAGGAATATAATTTTTAACCAAGCTTTGAAAACTAAAGGCTTTGTTTTTTTTTGTTTTTTGCTTTGTTTTTTTCCATTCATCAGCCCATTTATTTTCTTTCATGGTGAAACCATATTCAGGACCACTGATCCAAGTGATTTAGTGAAATATCAGTCTCATTAGATCTCAAGGTTTTTGCCAGTGTTTTGGGTTCTGTCTCTGAGTTCAGTCCGATTTCTCACAAAAGTGGAGCAAATTCTTGATCAGGATCATACTAAATTCCAACAAACTAGATCAGAAGTCACAGTTATACTTTACTAGTGTAAAGTTCAGCAATGCCAATGAAGTCAACACACTCCACGGAAATTGAATCAGAGAAGCAACATGCTTAGAAAGACCATATTAACAAAAATCCCTTCAAGTCAGAATTGCTACTGAAGTCATTCACGGGATCAAAGAAAACCTTTCTTAAATCTTAGAAATACGCCTGAGTATGTTTGTCCATAATTTGAACTTTGGAAGTCAAACAAGATTCAATGGTAAAAGAAAATTGAAAGAAAGCCCAATGGGATGCAAAAAAAATTCTTTTATTTCATATATATCTGTATAATTATATATTTTTACTTTCTATCAATATAAATTGAAGGATCCTGGTAGTTCAAATGAAACAAAACTTAAAAGTTGCGTTGCTATATTCAATGTGTTGGCTGTTTTTTTACAATTGCAATTTTTTACTTCTAATATGTTGTAGTCATAGATGTCAAATTGTACTTTCTTGCTTTTTTTAAAATTCCAACCTGACGCCCTGAGGGACCTGCAGATCTGAAATTACATTTGGGATCTCTCTGTACCTAAGATGCTGCTATACAGAGATCTTTATAATTAATTTTATTCTGTTGTCTTTTCAAATCATACAAAGATGGTAATCACTAGAATAAGTACTGATTGTTCAGACTTCACCTTGTAGAAGCTTACTATTACCTTCTTGTTTTTGTACTTTATGTTCCTATTTATAAAGCCAAATAAAACTAATTAATTAATGGTCTGGGTCATTATTCGAGCTCATCATAGTATCCTTATCGCTTTTTGCATTAATCGAAAACTTTTTCTTCCATCACCCAATGTACAATCTATGCCAGGAACTGTCTTGATTATTCTTTATGTAATGAAAGGTTTCCTCATCACTCCTCAGCTTGCTTTTCTTTGAAAACAGTTTGATCTCCTCAGGCCGTGAAAATAAAAAAAACAATTTTGTACAGCTAATCATATAAATGACTTAATACTCAAAACCAATGCCAGTTGCATTCGTCAGTGCTATTTAAATGTGTGCACAATTTCCAGGCTGATTATTTTTCTGTGCATCTGGGTACTACCATCAGGAAGTGATTCAGAAGCAGTTAACTTAATTCCCATTTTTCTTTTTTCACTAGCAGGTGCAAATATTGAAAACATTGTTATCAGCAATCAGCACAAATTCAGAAACGCACTCTCCTTATCAGGAAAGCTTCATCTGCACAGCAATTGAGATTTCCTTTTTTATAAAGCAAACACTTCGAAAAGATTGCAAAAGCTTTTTCCATCTGTCTTTCTTTTCTCCTCTTCAAATGACTACACATTGCCAAAGAATATTGCTGAATTCAGAAAGAATCCAAGCCACTGTCCCACTGCAAGTGATTCCAGTCTTTTCATCCCATAAAAAAAATCTATTTTTGGGCAACACAGTGGCACAGTGGTTAGCACTGCTGCCTCACAGTGCCAGGGACCCAGGCTTGATTCCAGTTTGGCTCACTATCTGTGTGGAGCTTGTTATGTTCTCCCTGTGTCTCCAGGTTCTCCAGTTTCCTCCCACAGTCTAAAAGATGTGCTGGTTAGGTGCATTGGCTATGTTAAATTCTCCCTCGGTGTACCTGAACAGGCACTGGAGTGTGGTGACTAGGGGATTTTCCACAGTAACTACATTGCAGTGCTAATGTAAGCCTACTTGTGACACTGATAAATAAACTTCAAACTTTAAACACATGTAAGAATGGGAACACACGCAAAGAAAAAAAACACAAAGCTCTCTCTTCAAACAAGTTTGCTTATATTGAACATTTTTATTTGTTCTAATGGAGGGTGCCATGAACATCTCCAACCACAACTTAAAATCAATCAAAAAATAAAGTGAGACAGATGATGGAATTTTACAAGAGTGATTCTGAGTGACCAGCTAGCATGAAAATTGGAGAGTTGCAGATCCCTTTTTTGGGTGAGTTTGAACGCTTGAACTTATGTACATAGTGCATGGAAAAATAGTGCAGATCATTTCTAGCAACTGTAGACAGTGGGCTGGACTTAATTCTCCAGCCAACATGCAGAGGAAGCTATTGCACGTGTGCAGACCTCTGATTCTGCACATGCGTAACAGCAAAAGCAGAGGTCTCTTGGGCAGAGTGGGAGCCATCAGCCCCCTGCTGCTGTAGACAGCCTCAATAGTCAGTAAAATTCCAGCCATTTCACTTTTGTAATTTTTTTTTTGTTTGTTTCTGCATTCATTAAGCACAAATATTTATTCAAAGAAATGATTTGGACTGCATGGCCTTTCTCATTCCACACCATTGCACCTTCTTCTCAATTCCATAATACCATTTTGACCTTAGTCCACAAAAAAAATACCAAATTATCATTTTACTTTTCATAAAATGAAGGTCATACAAAGAAAACTGTACTGTGTAATGTCAAGATATTTGTGCAAGGACAGGGTCACAGTGCCAAAACTGCTGTGTAAAAATGAATGACTATTGATAATCCTCATCATACATATCAGCAAATTACACCACCCCTAACCTTCAGCACATTAAACAGCCGCCTTGGCTTTGCCATCTTTGACTCCAAAACACCAAACTAGGCCTTTCAGCTAAGATCAAGCATGATATCAGGTGTAATGCTTGTTCTTGTCAGTTTGGATCTTGTTTGTCTCTTTTGTGGGGATCTGAATTGGATTCAATTTGAGTTTGAATTTGTATTGGTTTTTGGAGCAAGAAGCAGATGAATTAAACATAGGGGCAGGAGGAGGTTATTTGGCCCTTCATGCCTGCTCTGCCATTATGACCATAGCTGATCATCCAACTCAATAACCTAATCCTGCTTTTTCCCCACAATCTTTGATCGATTAGTCCCAAGTGCTATATCCAACTGCCACTTGAAAACATTCAATATTTTAGCATCAACTACTTCCTGTGATAATGAATTCCACTGGCTGTCCACTTTGGGGTGAAGAAATGTCTCCTCACCTCTGTCCTAAATGGTCTACTCCCCCCGCCATATTGGTTTTGTAACTCTGAGGCAGGACTAACATTTAAAAATGCACCACACTAGGGAAAGCATAGCTTCGTATCCTTTTTAATCACTAAAGCAGACTATTTCTACTTATTTAAGAGAATTACCAGATTACGTTTGCAACCTTAAATCAGATTGCTCATAATGAAAAGTAAACTCCATAATCGGAAGACAACAGCCTTTAGTGAGGTTTGCAAACAGTGTCCAGCTGATCGCATGTTTCCCAGGTGCTTTTTTAACACGAATCAGTTCCGCACCATAAATTGGTAATTTCCAGCAGAGAGCTGATCATCATATGGAAATTACAATTTCCATATGATTGAAGGTCTGGGGGTGGAGAATGGGATTAGCCTGGGGTTGGAGGGTGCAGAGGTTGAATCAGGGCTGTCTTCCTCACTGGTAGGGAGGGGCAGTGCCCACGTGCCAATCTCCACACGTACAGTGACCCACTGCACTATGCTACTGACCTCTTGGGTGGGATTAGGTTCCGCCCTCTACTTTTCAGTGTGAGGCACTCTGTGTTGCACAGAGTGTCAGAGATTCATTTTGGTAAATACCAAAAAACGGCTAGGAAATTCTCCCATTTTCTCATCTGTTGGGCACTTAGTTTTGTTTAGGGAGAATCCCAGTCTTTAATTTTATATATCCAGCAGACAAACATGCTCTGAGAAGCATCAATCAGAGAACTGGTACCAGTGGTGTAGCTCAATTTTTGATTTTCTCTTTGAATGAAGTCCCCTTGTTGACAATGTTATATACGTACTCAGGTTTCATGTGTTAAACAGACACTAGGTACAATGATAAATGTGCCAATAAATTTGAAGAGTGATGTGCAACTTTGAAAAGGGCATAAACAATCAATTAACAAGAAAAAAATTCCACATCACAGCTATTAGCCTAGATCAATGAAGTTCTATATCTGGATAAATATAAAATTCACACTATTATTTTTCTAGTCTATTTCCATTTATCAAAATATAAACTATGGAAGAACTACGGCTAAAAGAAATGATTATACTTTCAAAGCTTTCTGTATGACACTCGTCAGGACAGATTTGCAAGAATATCAATCTCAAATGGAACAACAATTTATACTGCATACGAGGGCACTCATTGGTTAAAACAAGCCACTTTTCCAAATATCTTCCTTCAGGAGTAACAACTAAACCAAAATCTTTGGAGGCTGAGATGAGTAGCTTGTACAGTGGTGTGACTAGATACAGATTCTTCCGCATAAAGTATCATGACTAGCTGACCTTGGGTAATGCTGTGGTCATTTAATTTGGAGTTCATAAATACATGTTTCGCTTTCTTTCATCCATCTAAATAAGAAGCATTATACAACTCAGGCCAAAATAAATTTATATAAAAGGACATAGGAAAAAAGAATAAGAGGGCATTTATGCTCGAGCCAGCTCCATCATCCAATGTGATCATGGCTAACATGCGGCTTACATCCACTTCATCACTTACTTTCCAACCCCTTTGTGTCCTCGGCAAATTTGGCAGTCCCTTCCTCTTCGTAATTTAATGCATGCATCTACACTCCTTGTAAAACCATCTATCATGGTGTCATCAATAAAGATGGATATATAACTTTTTTGTCCCATTGGTTAAGTTGTTAATAAATACAATAAATAATTGAGGCTCCAACAAAGATCCTTGCAGGTAGTCACATCCTGCCATTCAGGGAACGTACCATTATCCTTGCACTCCTCCTCCCCTCAGTGGATTTCCTAACAATAATTATCTTCAGTTCCATGAGTTTTAAGTTTAGCTCAGAATCACTTAAGACAGAGTTCATCAAATATTTCAGCACATCCACAAAAATAACATCCATAGACATTCCCCTGTCCATTAATTTAGTTACCTCTTAAAAAAAAATCACATTCATCAGGCATAACCTATTATTAGGTTTATACTGGCTGTCTCTGATCAGCTGAAAATTCCAAGGTGTTCATCATCCTATCCTTAATGATAGATTCTATGAAGTTTAGATGTTAGGCTAACTGGCTTTTAATTTCATAGTTTCACTTGCAGCCTTTAAAACCCTAGGATGGAAACCATTTGGCCCTGGAGATCTGCCATTCATTAATGCCATTATTTTATTTATTACTATTTAACAAAACAACAGAGACAATTTTAGTACTTTGTTTGTGAAGATATAGCTATAAAACTGAAGACCAATCTCTGAATTCTATTGCAGAAACTAGAAACTATGCTGTTCCATTAAAACTCTGCTGGAGAATCAGATAAGGCCAAAAAGGCCCAAATGCTAAAAATACATCCTGAGCAAACCAATTAAACATATCCTCAGATCAGGCAGAAGACATTTTATATCAGGAAACATTGTTTTCAGATTAGCAGCTATTAGAAACTGGATTTTTTTTTTAAATTGTCATACAAATTTGCATGCATAATAAATTTCAATTACTTTCATGTTAAGGATGTAACAAAATTTTGTATGGCATAGATTGTGATATGAATAACACTTTTTTTTAGTAATGGTGAATCCAAGGTGTCCAAACAAAATAAACAGAAATCAGGAAAGCATTTACCACTTCAAAGATCACATTAACAAAGTAACAGTAAGATAAATGAAATTAGTTTTTCAGCAATTAAACATGATGCACTGAACAAATTATTTTAAAAATAGACAGAAAACATATATTGGGAAATAGCTTGTATTTTTTCCCTTAACCTGCCAGTGTGTGATAAATGCTAGGAGTTGGGACAAGACTGAGGGAATAAAATACTAAGACAGAAAGATGCAAGGGAAGGAAATACCAACAATAAGTTGGCATGGCAGTATAGATTGAATTCAAATGTTGTTGTGGTAATTTGCAGAGAACATATCCCACAGAAACAAGGGGCAGAATTTTATGGCCTCACTCATCCCGAAATCGTAAAATCCAGCCCGAGGTCGATGGACCTTTCCATGGTCTGCCCTTCACTCACTTTAATTCCCGTGGTGGGTGGAAGAGTAAAATTCCAGCCAATATCTTTGTTGCTGTCATTTGCAGGTTTGTTTATCTCTTTTATCACTGAAGTCAGTGTATTCTAAGCTTCTAGAGTGAAGGAAAAAATTTCATACCACTGAACAATTCATTTAATAAGAAATAGGAAGCAGGAATGGATGGATCTGAATGAAAGAAATCATAGTGACTTCCATAAAGCATCTCTGATAGCAATAGCATGGTCATATGATTGTATTAAAATCAGTCACCAAGTTACTCAACAAAAAAAAAACGAACCATCAATTGCTGCAGGTTAATTGAAGATCACTGTTCACATGCTAGCATGCACTTTCCAAAAGTTTTAAACTTCTGCACGTTACAAAGTGCACAACAAGTCACATGTAGCGTTAAAGGTGAAGTAGACACACAGCACTTTATCTCAATGATCACTGAGTTAAAGGCTTTTAACAAGTTAAAATTTTACATACAAACTGCTAAAGCCTTATATGTGTGTCTTGGGTATGTTTCAGAATGAGAACATGTGTTTTGATATAGTTTCCATGTTGATAGGTTTATCTAGTGAATCTAGAAGTTGATTATTTCAGATTAGTTATATAGTGCAAGCTTGATGCAAATTGGAAGAAAACTGTCCTTTGCTCTTTGTGAGCAGAGGTTAAATCAAGTTTATGTACTTTGACTTACATACTCACCTGACCCTTAACTAGGCATTAACGTTTCTCCAAAAAATAATTGGTTTTGTATGACTGATTACACAAAAAGAACATTTTCTTCCTTTAATACTATTATTCAGTGGCACAGATGTATTCAAGGGGAAGCTAAACAAACACAAAGGAGAAAGAAACAGAAGCATATGCTGATATATTGAAGATGGGTATGAGAAGGCTCATGTGGATCGTAACACCAGCATTACATGTCAGGTTAAATGGCCTGTTTCTGTATTCTACAAAATTCAATGTAATCATTCCAATGGTGTGTTGTACGCAGCACATCAGTGACCAACTTCTCTATTAATAGAACACGATCACCCATTTGCCTTTTCTGCTGGGCCGTTCTGAGTTCAATGGCATCCCAATAACCCTCAACTTTATTTCTTATCAATATGATGCAGAACTGCTTAATTAATATAAAAAATGGATACAAGCTGTTGGTAGAGGATTGGTGTGTTTCACAGTCATACATTACACTGAAATAAAAATGCAGGTTTATGATTAAATTAAATATACATCTGTTTGACAGGGGAATAAGGCATATTTAATAAGATAGAGCAAGCAAACATGATAGGTAATGCATGGCAGAAGTATGGATCTTGTGGCCTAAATGGATAGCGCCCATGTCTCTAAGCCAGAAGCTCTGGGTTCAAGTCCCATTCCAGGATTTGCTGGTCATGAAAGGAGCATCAATGACAGTTCAAACTGGTTGATAATTAGCCTGCTAATCCCTCCAACACTTTCTCAATATTCCCCAAAAGGAAAAGAAAGTGTGTATGAAGGTACAAAACAAAAACTGAAAAAGTACTTACTTGTGAGAATTCTAGGCAATTTGTCAACACCATGAGGCATTGCATAAATGCAAGTATTTTCTCCTTCTTACGAACAGATGAATTATTTGACTTTATCCCAATTCAAGTAATCAATGGTATAAGATAGCTGCAGGAATGACTGAGGATAGGAAAGACTTAACAGGAGAAAATCTATCTTTTTCTGACCATGATAATAGGGAGGAATATCCAGAAAGCAGAATGAACAACTCCTAAGACCTTGCATGTGTTGCACTGCATTCAGGTTAAGAGTCTCATCTGGAAGGTTAGCTTGTCCTTCTGACGCTGAGTGATGTGCATTTCATATTTCCAACACTGATGTTTGCTTTCTAAATCTACAAGTAACCTGATAGTGGGATAATGAAGAGGAATTCTGGAACTAGGTAGCTTTGTATTAAGGTGGCGCTTTGATTAGAATCCAAAGGTCAAGTTCAGGTCCTACTGAAAAGGCTGGATAATAAAATCAGGGCTGATACTATGTGATCATTGCTGCTGTATTGCTCATGAAGTGTTAAATAGAAACCTGCCTCTTCTCACAGATCCCAGACATGAGTTGAACAGCAGAGAGGTTTTCCCAGTGTTTTGGTGGCACAGTGATTAAAGCTGCTGCCTCACAATACCAGGAACCCGGGTTCATGAGTTTCTCTGATTTCCTCCTACATTGATGTGCAGGTTAGGTGGACTGGCTATGCTAAATTGCCCCTTAGTGTTCAAAGATGTATAGATGGATTAGCCAAGGTAAAGAGGTGTGGTGGAAGGGTGAGGTCAGGGAGTGGTCAAGAGCCTAAGCAACTAGGCCCAACATAAAATTGGATACTTTAAACTAATATACAGTTAAACAGCTTCTGCAAGCAAAAAGGCCTGATGGAATGCAAACAAGGTTACTACAGATGAAAAGCCAACAGGGACCAGCCCAGGCCTGTCTTGCTTATTGAACAAAGGTGCTGGATTTTAACAATGGGAGGCCAGAAACCCATCAAGAGGTACTCAGCTAGAACAGAAAGGGATATTATGTTTGTGTATTCTCTAGCTTCAGCCGGATTCCCTGACATTAACCATGATGTGGACGTGCCGGCATTGGACTAGTGAGGTCACAGCAAGAAGTCTCACAACACCAAGCTAAAGTCCAACAGATTTATTCGGAATCACGAGTTTACCGAGCACTGCTCCTTCATCAGATGACATTAGCCATATCTTGAAAGGGGATATGTGCACCCAGGACATCTAGGATAACCTGGCCTAACCTTACTGGGTGCTGTGACCCATGGTCTGTGACCACCACCACCACCACCACCACCCCCCTCCCCCTCCCCCATTAACTGAAAGCCAGCGAATGATCAAGAAGGTCTCTGAGAAGGGGGTAAAAACAGACATCTTGAGACAACTCCAAACGAGGACTTGACCAGCCTGCTGCAACTTGCAATACAGTGAGAAGCCTCACAACACCAGGATAAAGTCCAACAGGTTTATTTGGTAGTAAACGCCACTAGCTTTCGGAGAACTCTTTCTTCGTCAGGGTAAGGAGCAGCGCTTCAAAAGCTAGTGGCATTTATTATCAAATAAACCTGTTGGACTTTAACCTAGTGATGAGAGATTTCTTACTATGTTTACCACAGTCCAACGGGGGCATTTCCATATCGCAACTTGTGATGACAGAAGAGGACATGCACAATCCTATCTTCATACCAAGAAAATCCTGAGATCATCTGTCAACGCGAGCTCAGTGAATGAAATCTATCAGCCTGGTCAACTTTGTCAGAGCGGGTAGTATATGGTTTGGTATAGTTTGTCTGTACAGCGTGCAAGAAACAATATTTTTCACTGTATGCTAAATACATGTGACAATAATAAATCAAATCTAAAGTATGTATTTTTAGGCAGTCAGCCTCATTTGGGGAAAAGGTAATTTAATTTGTGTAAAAGTTATTTCTTTACTTTGCAAATGCTTTAATGAAACTAAGTTTGAACCAGAATTCTTTGTCTGTCTGATAAAGTGAAAGTATCTAGGTAATAAACTGTTTGATGTGTTTATATAGCATATTTCACAAGCAACAATGCTCTTTTGAAGAGTGGGTGCAGACTCAATGGGCCAAATGGCCTTCTGTAGGAATCATATCCTTCAACTGACTAAAAACTAATCAACCAACAACAGATTATCTAATTATTTACCTCACTATTGTCTGTAGAACTTGGTGTACACAAATTTGTTATTGTGTCACTCTACATTAGAACAGTGACTACATTACAAAGATATTTTATTGGTTGTAAAATTCTCCGTGACAGTTGTGAACGATACTGCAGAAAATTTATTACATTGCTAACTTCTGCACACAAGTCTGATTTTAACAATAATGCATAAAAGTATGCACTTACATTGAAGAATGCAAGGTGAAAATCTACAGGCATGAACAGATTCACTTTGTTATTTTTGTCTATGAGATCTTTAAACTGTTCCACCATTTAATTAATGCTCCATTCGCTCATCTTTTCTCCAATATCTCTTGCCAGCCTTACCACAGAAAACTTTAACAATCCCAACCCTGAAATTTTCAATTGACCCAACACTTACAAACTTCTGATGAAAAAAATTCAGATTTCCGATAACCTTTGTATTGGTGCTTCCTCATTTCAGTTCTGAATGAGCTTGCTGTAGTTTTTAAGATTAGAAGCTGATCAGGGCTGATTAACCTCTCCCTGCTCCTGTGTAAAATATCACAATCACAACCCTTCACCCAACCCTTCCAAACACCTAAAAGTAATTCAGGTAATACAAAACCTAGATTATATTCAATCTTTTTCTTCACCTGTCCACTTCTAAAATGTGTTTGTCATTTTACTCAATTTTATCTTGAAAACATTTATGCATATATATCATTTATAAACCTGAGCACTGGTACATGACAAAGGAGGAGAAAAGTGTCAGCTTATATACCCTTTCCAAATCATTACTGCATTCGTGAATATTTGAATTCCATTCTTGATTGCAATCTCTAGACGTCCTCTGACTATCGACATATGCCACAATGCAATGTAGAATATTTTTCTGGATGGATTATTTAGTTTTTTTTAAAGCGACTGGAAAGTTTTTACAAAACAGAGGCCAGAAGGCTACATCTACAGGGCTCAGGTCACGTTGACCGAATTGAAAATTACTCAGGAAGCAAAACCCTTTGTTTTGTGTACAAAAGCATTCAAGTTATTTAGTAAGACACGTATTTATGAATTTTTAAAATTAACTGATGGGATGTGGCAACGCCAGCAATTATTGTCCATCCTCAACTGCCCTTGAAAAGGTGGTACTAAGTGGCCTCCTTGAACTGCTGCAACCATGGGGTAAAGCTACTCCCATGATGCTATTTTGATCTAACACTGATGAAAAATGGCAATGTATTTTCAAGTTATGATATTGTGTGGCACAGAGGGGGTGGTGTTCCCATCTGTCAGCAGATGGACATTGCCAATTTGTGAGGACTTGTCAAAGACTCAGCGAGTTGTCACAGTGCATTTTGTAGAAATACACACCAACTTCATAATGCATCGGTGGTGGAGGGAGTGAATGTTTAAGGTGGTGACTGGGGTTTCAGTCAAGCAGGATTCTTTGCTTTGGATAGTGTTGATTTTTTGACTACTGTTGGAGTGCAGTCATCCAGATGAGTGGAAAGTGCTCCTGACATGTATCCTGTAGATGGTGGACAGACTTTGGAAAGTAAAAAGGTAAGTTATTTACCACACTATTCCAAATCTTTGACCTGCTCCTGTTGTCACAGTGTTTATATAGCTAGTCCATAGTTTCTGGTCAATGGCAACATCAGAATGCTGATGGTGCAGAATTCAGTGATGGTTATGTCCATTGAAGAAGAAAATATTTCCTCTAAGTTTATAATCTTGAATTATTAACTGAGCTGTGTGCAAATTGGCATAGGGTACATAAAATTAAAGGAATGAATATGTGGTTCAAAGATTTGGTACATAAAAGTCGAGGGATATGGGCCAAATGTAGGCAATTGGGATTAGCTTTGGGTTTTAAAAAAAAAGGGCAGCATGGACATGTTGGGCCGAAGGTCTTGTTTCTTTGCTGTAAACCTCTATGACTCTAAATGAGTTCCAGTTTGTGGATCACTCACACCAGTACTGGGGAGGTGGGGGCTGTACTGTTGGGACAGTCTATACCTTAACTATGTAACTAGAGAAGTAGAGATGGTTTTAAATTAAATAATGGACCAAGGATAAAATATGGAAAGGTGTGATATGACAAGAATTGGGTCCTGAAAATTGTGGGGTACATGACAGTCAAGAAGAATAGAAAGCTAGCCAAAGGTGGAGGGATAGGACTGTTAATCAAGGGTGGCATTGATGCAATAGTTAGAAGTCACCTTAGTTCAGGAGATCAGGATGTAGAAATGGTTTGGGTGATATTAAGGAGTAGTAGGGGAATGAAGTCATAAGTAGAAGTGATCTACAACCAGAGAGCAAGTTATATTAGACTTGATATTGTGCAATGTGACATGATTAATTAATTACTTCATTGTAAAGGTTACTAGGCAGCAATGTCCCACAGAATGTTGAATTATATACTCAGTTTGAAAGGAAGGAAGAGGGATCTAAGACTTATTTTATTTTACCATTTTAATCAGGGCAACTATGTGGGTATGAAAACTGAGCAAGCTGAAATGAATTGGGATACTGGACTAAGGGATAGATCAACAAGGAAACTGTGGATTAAGTTAACAAGTATTTTGCTTCTATCTTTACTATAGAGCAGTGATAGGCAACCTAAACTAATAAAGGTTCTCCTTCATCTCAGTGGGCTGCAAGATTGAAATCGGGGCACGTGCACAAACCATGGAGCAAAGGTATGATAGTTAAATTTGCAGACAACAAAAAGACAAGTAGGAAAGTATGTTGTAAAGAACACCTAAAGGCCAGAACTCTGCCATCTTACCTGCCACAGAATCAGCATGGGCGAGGGTCCAACAACAAAAATTTCTGTTGACCTTGGCAGGAAGTACCTGCGTCACCCAAGCGAAGCCATAAAATCCTGCCCTCAGACATTGTAGATGGGTAAAGATAGTTAAGTGACTGAGCAAAAATCTGGCAGATGGAGTATAATGTGGGAAAATGTGAAGCTGTTCACTTTGGCAGGAAGAATAAAAAAGCAGAATATTACTTAAACAGAGAATGACTGCAGAATTCCGAGGTCCAAAAGGGTTTAGGTGCTCTCATGCATGAATCACAAAAAGTTAGTATGCAGGTACAGCAGGCAACCAAGAAGATTAATGGAATGCTGTTCTTTGTTACAAGGGGATTTGCTTCAATTATTCAGGGCATTGATGAGACTACATCTCAAAACGTGTGCAGTTTTGGTCTACTTATTTAAGAAAGGATGTGTGCATTAGGGGAAGTTTGCTAGATTGATAACTGGAATGTGTAGGCTGCCTTATGTGCAAAGGTTGGACAGCATGGGCTTGTTTCTACTGGATGATTAGAAAAATGAGGGATTACTTGATTGAAGTACACAAGATCCTGAATGGTCTCGGCAAGATGGATGTGAAAAACAAATTTCCTGTTGTGGGCGAGTCCAGAACTAGGGAGCACTGTTTGAAAATTAGGGGTCACACTTGTAAGACAAAGACAAGGAAAACATTTTTCTCTCATAGGGTTGAGACACTTTGGAACTCTGTCACAGAAAGTGGTGGAAGCACGGTCATCAATATTACAAAGACAAAGGTAAATAAATTCTTATTAGGCAAGGAATCAAAGGTTATCGGAGTAGATAGAAATGTGGAAGTCAAAACACAAACAGATCAGCTATCATCTTACTGATTAGCAGACTCGAGGAGCCGAATGGTTTACCTCAGCTCCAATTTTATACGTTTATGAGTATCAAGGAGAAAAGGTTAGATTCTCTCACAGTAAGTGATCATTTCCAGACCTTGTTTGGCATGAATGTTTATTGCTACTCATCAGCCCAAACTGAATGTTGTCCAAATCTTGCAAGTTAGCATTAATTGCTTCATTATCTGAGGAGTTACAAATGATACTGAACATTCTGCAATCATTAGCAAACATTTTTAATTCAGATATAATGATGGAGGGGATGTCATTACAACACACTTGAAAATGGTCGGATCAAGAACATAGTCCTGAGGGATCTTGCAGCAATGTCTTGTATCTGCAATGATTGGCCTGCAACAAACATTTTTCTTTCTACAAAACATAATTCTAGCCAGGATTTTCTCCCGATCCCATTTATTTCAATTTTACTATGGCTTCTTAATGCCATGTGACCAAATGTTGCCTTGATGTCAAGGTTACTCATTTTGATCTCACATGTGGAATTCAGCTCTTTCAGTTTGGGCCAAGGCTGCAATGAGTTCTAGAACACAGAAGTCCTGGCAGAACCCAAACTGAATATCAATGAGCAGGTTATTCTTGAATAAGTGTCATTTGATAGCACTGTCAGTAACACTTTTCCACCATTTTGCTGTGGGGACAATATTTCGGTTTGTCTCTGAATCACTGTTTAATTTTGTGTACAGAACATATCTAGGCAATTTGCCACGTAATCAGGAAGGGGCTTATTTTAAGCAACATTAGAACATCTGGGCTAGAGGCAGAGCTGCTTCTGGATCGCAAGTCTTCAACACTATAATCAAAATATCAATGGGCCCATAGTCCATGCTGCATCCAATGCAATCAGCTATTTGTTGATATCATCGTGAAGCAGCTGAATTGGCTGAAGATTGGCCTTTATAATGTGAGGTCCTCAAGAAGGCTGAAATGGATCACCCTTTCAGCATTACTGACTAAAGATTGTGTCATTTTTTAAATATTCATTCAAGCAATGAAGGCTTTGTTACCTAGCCAACATTTATTGCCATCTTAATTGCCTTTGGAGAAGGTGGTGAGGTGCTTTCTTGAACTGCTGCAATCCATGTTGCGTAGGTGCACCAACTGTGCCTGATAGGGAAGGAGTTCTAAGATTTTGACCAATGACAGTGAAGAAATGGCGATATATTTCCAAGTCAGGAGGATGAGTGGCTTGAAGGGAAACTTTCAGGTAATGGTATTCACATGCATCTGCTGCCCTTATCCTTGCAAGTGGTAGCAGTTGTGGATTTGGAAGATGCTATCTTCTGTGTTGCAGTGGAGGAGGGAGCGAATGTGGTGCCAATCAAACAGGCTGCTTTACCCAGTAAGGTGTCAAGCTTTTTGAGTGTTGATGGAACTGCATCTATCCAGGCAAGGTGAGAGTATTTCATCACACACCTGATTCATGCCTTGTAAGATGGTGGACAGATGATAGGGAGTCAGGGGGTGAGTTACTGCACAGGATTCTTAAGCCTCTGACCTGCACTTATAACCACAGTATTTATACGATTAATCTGGTTAAGTTTCTGGTTGATAATAACTTAAGAATGTTGATAATAGAGGATTCAATGATGATAAAGTTATTGATGTTAAGTGGTGATGGTTAGATTTTCTTTTTTGTTGGAAACAGTCATTGCCCAAAACTAGTGGTGCAAATGTTACTTGATACTTATCAGCCCAAACCTAGGTATTGCCCAGTTCTTTTTGCATTTGGACATGGAGTGCTTGAGTATCTGAGGGAGTCATGAATGTGGTTGAACATTGTGCAATTTCACTTTTGACCTTATGATGGAAGGAAGGTCATTGGTGAAGCAGCTGAAGATGGTTAGGTCTTAGACACTACCGTGCAGCAATGTCCAGGAGCTGAGGTGAATGAACTCCAACAATCACAACCTTTTCCTTTGTGTTAGGTATGACTCCTACCAGCAGAGAATTTTCCTAGATTCCCATGGACTCCAGTTTTGATAGGGCTCCTTGATGTCACACTGAGTCAAATGTGGCCTTGAAACAACAATCTCATGTCAGGAGCACTAATTGAGAGTCAGTGAGCAAATTGTTGCAAAGCAAGTGTCATTTGATAACAGTATTGGTGACCCCCTTACATCATTTTACTGATGATCGAGAGTAGACATAAGGGGCAGAAATTAACCAGGTTGAATTTGTCCTGCAAATTGCCCAGAACATAACTGGGCAATCTGCCACATTGTTAGATAGATCCAATGTTTTGGCTGTCCAAGAATAGCTTGGCTGGGAGGGCAGCAAGTTCTGGATAATGAGTATTCAGTATTCTTGCTGGAATTTTGGCTGGGAGATTATCTGTAAGGTACGATTCTGAGTATGACTATATCACATAGTTGCTCAACTAACCCATGAGACAGCTCTCCCATTTTAGCACAAGCCCCTAGATGATGGTAACAGGACTGAGCTTGCCTAACTCAATGCCAGACGGTCTGTCTGGTTTCTTTCCACTTAGACTTTTTAGCAGTTTGATACCATTGAGTAGCTTGCTAGATCATTTTCTCCCTGGCGTGGTGGGATTTGAACTTAGGTCTCCAGAGGTTTACGGTGGGTTTCTGGGTTACTGGTCCAGTGACACTACCACTAAGCCACCATCTCCTCTGCAATGCTTCAGCTTCGTCTTTGGCACTCACATACTAGCTTCCATCTTTATTAAAGATAGAATGCTTTTGAAGACATGGCATACCCTTAATTGTTTCATTGCCCATCACCATTCAGGATTGGATGTGGCAGTACTACAGAGCTTTGGTCTGATTGGTTATGTGATTGCTTAGCATGGTTTGAAGCATACTGCATCTATTGTTTAGCATGCATGTAATCCTTTAACTATAGAAAATTTATGGTACAGAAAGAGGCCATTCAGCCTATCATGTCTGCACTGGTTAAAAAAAAAGAAAAAACTAGTCCCTCGTTTTAATCCCACTTTCCATTGGTTGGTCCATAGTCTGCAGATTACAGCACTTCAGCTGTAGATCCAAGTATCTTTTAAATGAGTCAAGCATTTCAGCCAATTCAGACTGTAAATTCCAGATGTCTACTATCTTCTGGGTGAAAAAGGTTTTCCTCATTTTTTCTCTAATCCTTCCACCAATTACCTTAAATATGTTCCCCCCAGTAACTGACATGTCAACTAGGGGAAACAACTCAATTATGACCCCTTATAATTTTGTATACCTCAATTAGGTCACCCTCCTCTGTTCTAAGGAAAACAATCTTGGCCTATCCCATCTTTCCCCACAGCTGTAAATTTCTAGCTCTAGCAACATTCTGGTAAATCTCCTCAATACTCCAAAAAATTATGACCCTCTTATAACATGGTGACCAAAATTGTACACAAAATTCTAGCTGTCGCTTAACTAGTATTTCATACAATTCCAGCATTATATTCCTGATTTTGTATTCAATACCTTATCCAATAAAGGAAAGCATTCAAAATACTTTCTTACCACCTTATCCATCTGTCCTGCCACCTTCAGGGATCCATGGGTATGCAGTCCAAGGTCTCTCACTTTCTCAACCCTTCTCAATGTCATGTTTACTCTGTATTCCCCCATTCATTTACCCTTTCCAAATGCATTATTGGCACTTCTCCAAATTCAATTCCATTTTCCACTCACTTAACTAAACCATTGATATTATTTTGGAGACAACAGCTAAACTCTTCACCATCAACCACGTGGCCAACTTTAGTGTCGTCTGTAAATTTCCCAATCATGTTTCTCACATTTAAGTCCAAATCATTAATATGTACAACACAGCAAAACTGAGCCCTGTGGAATGCCACTGAAAACCACCTTCCATTCACAGAAACATCCATCCACTATTAGCTTTTGTTTCCTGTTGTTAAGCCAATTTTGGATTCAACTTGCCATTTCCCCTGTATCCCAAAGGATCTCACTTTTTTCACCAATCTGCCATGTGGACCCTGTCGAATGCCTTACTAAAATCTATGTAGACAACATCTACTGCACTACTATAATCAATTCTCCTTATTACTTGCTCAAAAAAATTGATGAAGTTGGTATGGCACAATTTTCCCCTATCTAAACCACGCTGACAATCCTGGATCAATCCATGCCTTTTCGTGAAAATTAAATCCATCTCTCAGAATTAATCCCAAATAACTTACCCACAACTGAAGTCGTAATGACTGGCCTGTAATTTTCTGGCCTACCTCCCTCACCCTTTTTAAATAACTTCTCAACACTTGCTGTCTTCCCACCCCCTAGTATCTTGCCTATATTCAATGAGGATTGGAAAATGATCCTTACAGCTCCTGCCACTCGCTCCCTGGTTTCCTTTAATAGACTGGGATACAATCCAGCCTGCCTGGTGATTCATCCATCTTCAAAGTGGTTAGTCCTCCCAATTATTCCTCTTTCATTCTCCTTTCTATATTTAATATCTCAAACTTCTCCTTTTTAACTAGAATGTCTGCATCATCCATCTTCTTTAATGAAGTTAAAGATCTCACTGAGAACTCAGCCAACACATTCTGCATCAATACATAAGTTACAATGAACATCTCTGACTGGCCCTACTCTTTCCTTATTTATTCTCTTACTTTTAATGTACTGTAAAACATTTTTGGGTTTTCTTTGATTTTACCTCCCAATACTTTTTATATCCTCTTTTCGCTTTAATTTCCTTCATTTTTACTTCACCCGTCCTTCCAAACTCCTCTTGGCTTGCTACAAATTAAGCTTTTTGTGACTATCATAAAAATTTTCTTTTTCTGCTTTAATTTATCTTGTTTGCTTTGGGTTAACCAGGGACTTTAGATTTGGCAATAGCTTTGTGGGGACATGTCAACGCTGTGCCCACAAATCTTGCTTTTGAATGATGCTGACTGATTTGACACTGTTTTCCCTTCTATTAGCTACATCCAGTCCACCTTCACCAGTTCACCTCTTAGCTTTGCAAAATTTGTCTTCTCCCAACTTAGAACTTTTACTCATGCTGTATCTTTGTTCTTTCCTATAAGGATGCTAGTCCCCCACTGCTTTTTCATCCACTTTCCCAGCTTAATTTCCTGAGACTAAATTTAGAATCGTATCCCTTCTTGTTGTGTTTGTTACATGCTGGCTAAAGAAGTTTGATTAAATGTTGTTCAAGAATTTTGTGTCCTTGGTGTCCTTCACATTGTTTGTATCCCACTTGATATTGGGGTAGTTGAAGTCTCCAAATATTATTATGCATTCTGAAATTTGCTCACATATTTCCTCTTCTAACACCATTCCACTATTTGGGGGTATATAGTGCACTCTGAGCATGGCTGCCCTTTTTTATTTTTGAGCACAATCCATATGGCTTCATTTGAAGCATCATTCGATGTATCATCCTTCTTCACAGCTGTAGTGCATCCTTTAACCAATAATAGAGAATACATCCTCACCTTTTTATCCTCTTTATCCTGCCTGAAAACTTTAATCACAATCTGATCACAATCAGGGCATATAAAGGCACACACTCAGTTTACAGAATACTGACTAGAACGCGAGTCTTTACAGCTGCTGAGTCGCTGAGCAGAGATTGATAGCCAAGTTCCGCACGTATGAGGACAGCCTCAACTATCACACTATTTGTAACTCCCATGACTTGCCTGACTTGCAACATCTCACTCACAGTCCTGTTTGGAGACAATACACATCTCTTTAACCTATGCTTAATGCTATCTCCACTCACATTGTCTGTACCTTTAAGACTAGATTAGCTGTAATGACTCGCATTCCAATCAGTATTCTGTAAATTGAGTGTGTGCCTTTACATGCCCTGTTTGTGATTCAAATTCCTCACTCACCTGACGAAGAAGCAGCGCTCTGAAAGCTAGTGGCGTTTACTACCAAATAAACCTGTTGGACTTTAATCTAGTGTTGTGAGACTTCTTACTGTGTTTACCCCAGTCCAACGCCAGCTTCTCCACATCATGAAAACTCTATATCCAGGGATGTTGAGCTACCATTTTTGCTATTCTTTAAGGCAAGTTTTGGTTATAGCGATGATATCATGCTGCCACGTGTCTGTGCTTCAGGTTCAACAGTTTTATTGCTTTAGTCCTTGCATTTATGTATCTATACCTTCAAACATAGCCAAATTCTTGTGCTGTACACTTCTGAACCTGTGGGCTCTCTATTAGTCACACACCCCCTTTCCTGTATTTTTCTCTGGGATCTGACTGTATCTGGGATAACCTGTCCAGAAATGTGTATTTTGTGTTGGAATCTCTCCCACTCAATGATTCTCTACTGGAGAAGTGAGAGTTGAAGACATCCCCTGTAGGTGTATTTGCTCAGGAGAGTACTGATAGCCACAGACGTACATATTCTGCAGCCCAGTCTCTGCCATATCTGAGGCTAGTCTTATTTTAACTTTATTTATTTAATTAACTGAAGTCTTTATACAATGATTAAGTGCAGTTAAATCAAAGTAATTTAAGTGGGTAATCTGTAAATTTAGAGTACTTATCCTTTCCCAGGCATCCACCTGGTTTCCAGAAAGAAAACCCTCAAATTTCCCCTTCTAAATCATCTACGTGGTTACCTAATTGGTACCTCTGGACTTCAGGTCTCCCAATCCCTCTCTACGCCCACTGTTTATTTTGTAAGAGATCAGAAGAGCATCTCTTCCCTCAAGGCACCAAATGTCTTCACTCACTAAAGTCAGCAAGTAATCTATCAAAGTGAAAATCCATCATGCTATTTACAGTGCACTTACTTCTCTTTCCATTTCACCACAATCTGCCTTCACAGTGTTGAGAAACAACTTGATTCATTTTTATCAATATCATTTTGTGGTGTTGTCAATGACACATCAGAACTAACTTAAATGAAATTTTCTCATGAGGTACAAACTACCTTCTTTTTCCGAAGCATGAAGTGCCCTTTCCAAAAGCATTGGTCCCACTTGAAAGCTTTGCATAATATAACAGGATCAATATTCACAGGTTTGTTAATGAATTGATGGTTGACTTTGAGGTTATGACTTCCACTCTCACTCCATACCACCACAAACATTAGGATAGAGATTTCTTTCCTCTGTCCCTCAGTCAATGATTCTGTTGGGGGCAGGTGGGGCAGGGAGGGCAGTAGCAAGAAGCGGGGATGGGATGGGTTGGGGAGATAGGTCCTGATCACAGTATATGGGTTTGAAATTGTGCAAGGGTCGGAGAAGATCCTTTTCACTTCAATTGGTTATCTATTGAATTGATATGAAATTATAAGCTTCTCTCTTCTCCTATCTTGACTTCTAACTTCAAAAATTGTGTCATCAGATCATAATATCAACCATTACAAACTAAAGTAAGCAACTATTTCATTTGGTGTACCTTACCTGCTGGCCTCCGTGATTTATTTGGAGCTGGAAATCTTATTGGTTATTGAATGATATATTGCTGTTAGTTCAAATGAGGATAGCTTTTGATAACTTATTGGTAGAAGTGAATGAGAATTTTGATTTCATTTTGGAGGCTCATCGAATACATTTGTGCGGTCTGCATTGGTAAGGCAATGCCAATCATTCTAGTTATAAAATATTTGAACAGGCAGGTTTAAATTGTGTACATTGGGAAAGACACACACTTATAACACCCAGAGAACAATAGGCATTGAGTACATTTCCTCACATTGTCAACAAATTAGGTGAAATTCATCTGTGTGAACCTAAGGGCCACTGCACTTTTTATTAGCACAATGTAATTCTTCAGAATAGTTTAATGAGCTACCATCAATTACCACTTTTTCATGTCAGTGATCTATATACGCTCTTAATTAGAGCAGGGTATAAGCTTAGAGAGACCTCAAGAGAGATACAGAAATGCAACAGATTGTGCAAAAAGCCTGTACTGCCCAAGGTCATCTATGTACTTTCCATCAGTGGTTCCTTCATATTAGCACAGAGGAGAAAAATATGATTGGCAGTCAGACAAAGCATTTGAAAACTCTGCAGGCCAAAGTTTGCTCGCTTGTCTGACCAATCTTTAGGAATATTGCCAGTATTGCTAATATTCCAATGAAAAGAATTAGTGACCAAACCAAAACATTTTTTAAAATCTTGCTCTATTTTGAGCTTTCACGTGCATCACAAACTTAAGCCTGCAAAAAGTGATAATACTAATTTTCGTGCAAGATCTTAGGCTTCAGTCTTTTTGAAGCTCTTTTTAAATCCCAAGAAAAATTTTAGACCACAATACTCTAGGCAAACATTTGGTCTGGAAATCTTTTAAATGGAACAAATTATTTGGTGATCAATATCAAAATCCATCAAAGTATACAAACACAGGTAGACAGTAACTCATGACCAGAACTATTTAGTTTAGAACCCAAGTGAGGGCTAGGATGATCCATGTAGTATAATGGGCTGGCATAGGAAATGATAATGTCAGATTGTGCACGGTACCACTCACAACGTGATATAAGGAACTTTTAATCTTAGTTGAGAGGGCAGACTTGTACTAGATGGAACTGTGTGTAAAGGCAAGTGTGTAGACAGCTCCTAGCTTAGGCATTATACTGCATACAGTTATAAGTAGTCAATAAACATTTACTGTTAAACTATATAAGAACTTCTAAGAGACTGATCAAACTACATTCAATATTTTACAAGATGATAGCAGCAATCAAAATAACCCAGAACCTCTCAGAACTGGAGAAGAAATTTAAGACTTGGAAGGTTGAAAGAGCAGCTTTCTGACCTGAAGAAACGCACTGGAAGCAAAGGCACGGAAGGATATCACCAGAGAAAAGCTCCAAAGCAGGATTGGAAGCAGAAAGCAGAAATAAAGCTCCACAATGGGACAAAAGACTCCAGCTGAATCCTCTGCAAGTCCAGCTTCAATATCCAGAATGTAGAGTTGGATGATCAAGCAGGGGTGGGAGCGCAGAATGAGTTTTAAAAAATTTTTAGATCAGCAGCAGTCAGAATTGCTGTTTTGAAATGCGCCACAAACAGCCCTGGTCCCATGTCCAAACACACGGTGGCTGAGTTGGCTCCAATTGAGAAAAAAAATTAATAAATATTCGGCAATTAAAAAAACCCAGCAAAAACCAGGAATCGAAGGTTTCACAACCTGAAAATGCTTCAATATTGCAGGGAAGACTCAAAGAAGGCTTTGAGTAGTAACAAGTTCCTTGAAAGAGCAATGTATAACAAATCTGTTCAACAGTCAGGAGAACCTGTTGACTCTGACTACGGTGACCTGAAATCAGAGCAAATCAGGACAGAATTATTATCTACATGTTAATGAAGTTGTAACCTCTTGGAAAGGCCATTCAGACTGTTAGGCAATCCAAAATCCATTTATCTTATAGATCACAGGAAGAAAGCAGACCATGGTATAGGGCAACTCCTCACTGTCCAACTAGTAAAACAGCAGAGGAGCAGGGACACTCCAAGTCCAGGAAAGCAATGACCTAACTGACCACCAGAAGGTAGGTGACCATGCCAATGCTATGGAGCCAACCAATCTCTATACATGTGATCAATGTCCAGCAGTCTTAACACAATGTTTTAATTGCAACCACATAGGACACTTCAGAAATTTATGCAAAGCCAACACAATCAGATGCATAGATGATCCCAAAATGATGCACAAGGTCTAGGTACCACACCATGAAGAAATACAACCTGGCTTCTGAGGCAAGGTCAAAGATGAGAGGTTTTTGTTTTGAAGTACAAGAATTTCAATTAATGATCATCTCACAAACCTTAAATTGGCCACTGCAACCAGTGTTCCTCAAGAACCCATCGTTGGTAACACAACAAATGATGCTACTGACAACACAACTGTACAGGGCATGTGAACTCTTAATGAAAGATAATCTGGAGATGTACAGGTACAAAGATGAAACCATACAGGACACCGTTTTGTCATCCACAAACAACAATGCCCTCTTTTAAGCCAAAAAGCCTGTGTCAACTTAGACCTCATACCAAAAATTGACAAGGTCAACCAACAAAGGCCTGGTTCAAACTTAAAAAGGAATTCCTGAAACTCTTTACCAGATTTGGACAATTGAGAACCACATTCAGGGTTACACTGAGGCAGGATACTAAGCCTGTGTGCCTGCTGACACCACAAAAACATCCCACTTCCACTCATGAAACAAGCTCCACAATAGTTGGACAAGATGACAAAAATGTGTGCCATCACCCCTATCAGTGAGCCTTCCGAATGGAGTTCTGGGATGGTCCCAGGCCCAAAACACAATGGGTCCATCCATATCTGCATCCACTTGACACAGCTCAACAAAGCTGCAGCAATGTTCTCAAGGGACAACAACTTAATTAAGCTTCCTAAAAGCACATTATTTTCAGATCTCATGCTAATGGCATCTTTTGGCAACTCCCAAGAGATGAAAAGTCCAGATTGCTGACCACATTCATTATCCCCTTGAGCAGATTCTGCTTCAATCGCTTACCATTTGGATTTAGCTCTGCACTGGAAATCTTTCAATTCATGATGTTGACCATTTTGCATGGTCTGTCATCTTCCATATGGACAACATTTCGGTCCCCAGTATGACAGTAGAAGAACATGACACAAGTCCCACAGTGGTCCTGAAATACTTGCAGGAATGCTGACAATGAATGAGAAATATGAATTCTCCGAGGTCTTTATTTGCTTCTGAGGGCATATTGTCAGCATTGCAGATGTTCACAAGCAATGACATCCTGGACCACAATTTGCAAGTGAATTTTTTATCCAAATGCCATCAAATACGGCCTCAAGAGCCATACCAGCTCCCCAAGATACCTATTGTCAAACAGCAAGGCAGGAAGTGGAATATGCATCAAAAAACTTCTTCTGAGGAAGATCAATGGCTTTTCAATAGTATTATTAACCTACAGGTTCACCCCACAACAATGCAGCTCAATCTCCTATGAACTACTGATGGATATAAATCTACATGCGCAAATTGTGATCCTGCCAAAAAAAATCAATACCAGCGTTGACAGCCAAAGATTACCAAAACATCCTGAAAAGTGAGCAGTCGTACAGGCAAAAGTAGGCTTCTGGCCACGATAAAAGGTGTTGCAACACATACCTGCCACATTTACAAGGACAGCAGAGTCTGGATTAAAGATCTTAGAACAGAGGGCATTATTGTCCAGAGAGGTGATGATCAACCACAGTCATAGCCATTACTACTCTGGAAGGTTCAGTCAGGAGGAATTGGAGGAGTCTTCTTCTCATCCCTCAAGGTGATTCTCCCATTACACATTGAAGAGAAACTGAAGATGATGATCAAGCTCCACAAGGGCCAATCCAAATCTATTTCTTATTCAATCTACCTCTGGTCCAATTGTTATAAAAACAAGACCTGGAAACGAGGCAAGCATGGATTCAACTCCGAGCTTAGACCTCATACTGTATATATGTATGTAGTGACAAGTAGTTAATAAACATTTACTGTTAAACCGTACAAGACTCAGAGCCTTTTCATGAGACTTATCAACCTTCACACATCTTAGAACAGTTTATATACATCAAATTGCCAATATTTAGCTGAGAGTTATTGAATGGAATCTAATTGAGGTGTTTTGATGGTTTATATGTTTAATAGATCGTGGAACTGAGTTACAGGCTGTACTCCAGCCTAGATCATGTGATGGTGATGATTTACCATCCAAATAATTTAAAGTTCCCATCCAGGCAAGATAAAATTATGCTTTTAACATAGTTCCAGATTTTGGCGAAATCAGTTTTTGTTCATTTCTTCATGTCAATTCACATTCTACCCATTGATTCATTTTTCACAAAATGTAGCAATTTGCCTCCGCTTGGACTCTCTCTGCCCTTGTCTGCAAAGGCTTGCTCATAATCATGGATTTACCAATGACGAATCAGCAAGGTGCACAAAGAGTGCAGTCACCTTACAATAAATCATGGTGACCACCAATTCCTCTGTACTTATTTTGTGTACATTTTAATTTTGGTACTGTTACCATCATGTAATGTAATCTCAGAACTGAATCTCTGTTTAAAAGTAAGTGGAAATATAACGCAAGAGAAAATGTAATAAATACATACGTTGCTCTGAATGTTTGATGGCATTAACATAAAAGCTGATAGCTTGGGACTAAGCTAAATTTTTAACCACCTGCATTACTTTACCAGCTAATGGCTAACTCCTGTACTGTATATTTCCATTTTATTTCAGTTTCCTACAAATACAACACTATTTTGAGCAAGTCAAGACTGCCAGGGCAGTTCAAAAAACAGAACCCACAACCACATGTATACTGTCAAGGACACCCAAATAATTCAGCCAGCTAAATATTGTGTAATTTTATGGATGCTGACTGCAACAGAGAAATAAGCTCCAGTTTTTGAAGAGACAGATAAAATACCTTTAGACGCAGTTGGATCAAATTCTTTCTTCAAGACTTTTAGTGCCATCCTCAGCCAAAAAGAGTAAGCACTTAGTTTTCTTGGGACAAGCTATCAATACTGCTTGGAAAATGGTTGCTATGATGTCCATAGTGACAACCAGTAGTCATTGCCTCTGTTTCTTTTCCCTTTCTTCACCTTCAGGGAAGCAGTTGACCACTGCTCATAATAGAACCATTTAAGAGATCACAAGTACCAAAGTGCTTCTTAATATTCTGTAGCACAACCCATTAATGTTCTTTTTATTCTCAACTGCTGAGAATTATTTCACAGGTACAAATAGTTTTGCAGGCAATGAGATTAAATTCTGACGTAGAATATGAAAATATCTTGACCTTCAACTATAATCTGTATGCAGGAGAAGTAGATCTTTGAAAAACAACAAAGCCAGCACTAGTCTTCATTAATATAAAAAAGAATTTGTTAATTATTGATATCATTGGAAATACATTGGAAATTCTACATCAAAGCACAGTTCTGCATTTTAACAACAGCAAAAGGGCCCAAAATGAATTTTAGTTGTTCTCTGTGCAACATAACCCAATTTATTATCAGCATTCCTAAAATGGAATCCCAACTTTATGATCAATGATTGAAATCCCAAAGACCATGGCTGGGAAAATTCGAGTGAGTATAAGGATTTCGGAAAACTAAAATGTGCTTCAAAAGAATCACAAAATAAAACAACTTAAAAATCAGCTATTCTTCTGGATCTGCAGGTAGAACCACTACCTAGGTATATATAGCTTGACTGATTGGGCTGTCATTCATAATTTTTATTCTTTGCAGTTCATTTCTTCAAATTAAGCATAGCTCACATTCAAATGGGTTGCAACCTATCTCACTGTTTCTGAACATACATTTTACTGCAAACCAAAAGAACTGCTTTTCTTGTCACTGCAAAATGCACAGCACGGTGAGAACACTGCATATGTTGTTTATTGGTAGGTGTATCTTGTCAGTACTGTTTTATTTATCTCTGCTCCAGCAACAAGCAGTACACATGAAAAATGGGTTACCTGAGAACAAATCTTTGCCGGTGATGTTTGGAGTCTGTTGGAAAAGGCTGTAAAGTTTTGAATGGCTCGTGGGATGAATTCAGGGGCCAGGGGGTTGAGTACACAGCCTCTGCTGAGTTCCAGGTTATCGAGCTGTGTCCTGATCTCGGGTAGTGTGGCTCCATGGAGGCTTCCATTCTTGTGGCAAAGGAATATGAAATGCTCCCAAATTTTCCTACAAAAAGAACAATCCCAATAATTGTTTCATATGGAGTTCAAGGTTTAGCAAATCAAACCAAGTATTTCTGTCTGAAGTCACAGTATGCATCAAACGATCATCATTTTGGCTTATAAGTATCACTTATACTGTTGAAAAAAAAAGATTGCTGTCAAAGCTTTTCATTTTGCACTTACTAGAACAGATTAAAGAATGCCAAATTTCAAAGGCAGCAACTACTTATACTGCATGAGACAAGGATTCTGATTGATTGGTCAGTGTTAGTATGAAGAGAATGCATCAAGGAGCTATTGTCACTTATGTTTTTGTTCAAGTGCGTGCAATGATTGGCCAGCAAGCATAAGTGAGCCACATTGTGAGCCCGACTGATGATCTTAAATTGGTTGTTAGTGTAATCCTCAGCACACTTAAGATTCTTCAGCAAGTGCTGCCCAATTGCTGAATCACATCTAATATTGGACATTTTTTTTCAGAGTTTTGCAAGCATTGGCAGATTGAGTATAGTTTTTATTCTACCATTTGTGAACAGCTGAAAGGACATTCTGTTTGATACAGCTTACCAGTCAATAGAATATAAGGCCTACAAACCTGGTGTGTTCAGCACCATTCGCAACTCCTTAAATATTGAAGCAGTTCCTGTCCAAAAGCAGCAAGACCTGGATAAGTCCCAGCTTGGGCTAAACAAGTAGAAAATAACATTTGCGCCACATAAGTCCTAGGTAATCCACCATCCCTAACCAGAGAGAATCTAACCATCACCCCTTGCCATTCCATGGCATTAGCATCACTGTATGCTAACTTTCAAATCGTGGACATTACCATTGACCAAAAACTTAACTGGGCCAACCATATAAATAGTGGGATCACAGGGGTAGGTCAGAGGCTAGAAATTCTGCAGCAAGTAACTATCCCCTGACTCCCCAAAGCCGACCCATCACCGACAAGGCACAAGTTGGGAGCGTGATGGAATACTTGCCCTTACCTGGATGAGTGCAACTCAAGAGGCTTGACACTATCCAGGGCAAATTAGCCCACTTGATTTGCATTCCATTCCCAAACATTCACTCCCTCCACTATCTATGCACAGTGACAGCATTGTGTACCATCTACAAAATGCTGAAAAACTCACCAAGACACTTTCCAAACCATGACCACCACCATCTAGAAAGACAAGGCAACAGATACATGGGAACACCACCACCTGTAAGTTCTCCTCCAAGCCATTCATCATCCTGACTTGGAAATATATTACTCCTCCTTTACTGCGACTGGGACAAATTCCAAAAAGTTCCTCCCTAAAACTGTGGGTGTACTTACACCACGTGAACTGCAGCAGTTCAATGAGGCACTTTGCCATCACTTCTGCAAGGGCAATAAAGGAAGACAATAAATGCTGGCACAGCTAGCAACACTCAGATCCCATGAATAAATAAACAAAAAAGCAAGCAATGATCTGACCAAGAAGCCATGATCCTGTAGAATAAATTTGATATGCCCAGTTTTGGTATCAAGCTTACATGGTGAGCAAATAGTTTGGGCTCTATTCAAGAGATTGCCAATTAGGCCAATCTTATAATGTGTGGAGCTATAGAAATACCTATAAAGGTGGGTTTGCGCTAGACAGTAAGAGGGATCCATTATGTGAATTTCTCAATTAGCATGTCAAGGAAAGAGAGCTCATATAATTGCGTAATTTCAAAGCTGAGCCCAAACATGGAACGAACTGCAGTGTAAGGAAATTCTTGCATGCAGCTGTAGATTCAAATTTAGCAAACATACATTTTCATATTGAAATGCGCATGGGTTAGGAGGTCAAGGGTCATTTCATCAAAAACACCTTTTCTCGTGGGAACCAATGGAAATGTTAGTGAAATCGATGCCTAGAGGGGAACCCATGGCAACACTATTTTGTTGGTCATTGGAACTTAAGAAATAGAAGCAAGAGCAGGGCATTCAGAGCATCCAATGAGATCATGGTTAGTCTTCTACTTCAAAACAGTAATGGGTGACGTGGTGGCACAGTGGTTAGAACTGCTGCCTCACAGCTCCAGAGACCTGGATTCAATGCCGTCTCAGGTGACTGTCAGTGTGAAGTTTGCATATTCTTCCCATTTCTGAGTGGCTTTCCTCCGGGTGCTCCGGTTTCCTTCCACAGTCCTAAGATGTGCAGATTAGGTGAATTGGCGATGCTAAATTGCCTCTCGGTGTCAGGGGACTGGCAAGGGGATAGAGCCTGGGTGGGATTGTTGTTGGTGCAGGTTCAATGGGCCAAATTGCCTCTTTCTGCACTGCAAGGATTCTATGACAATCATTTTCCTGTAACAGGAATCCCTTGATCTTTCAAATGAACGTCTGTATCAAGGATTTAGCAAGATATAGCAAATCCTGAAAATCTAGTACAATAAAGAGTGATAATTATTCCACATATACATACAGAAGAGATCAGTAAATACTCATACAAATGGTTCAGATTATGAATCGTTATCATCGTTGTAGTCAGCGTCTTCTTTCCCAAACAAAAGGACATCTGAAAGAGTGGGGGATCTCAGGATAATAAGATAAAGCTGTGAGCATTTGGCACACCCTCCTCCACAGGATAATAAAGAGCTATACTGTATATGGAATCCCTTATGGGGATCAACCAATTGGGACCTAACTCATCATCCAAAGCAATGAAAGGCTACCCCAGAAAAGAGGAAACATTAGGATGCTGTTATTGTGACAATACTTTGCCATGATGATATGCCCACTGTACATTCCATGAATTAAGTAATCAAGTAACCACTGTCACAACCTGCATAGCCAAGTAAATATTGAAGTCCAACCCAAGAAAGGCTAGACATCTAAGGATTAGCCAACCATGCCAAGGCTTGCACCCGTACATATTTGCACGAATGACAGGAAAAAAAACATTCTTTTTCAGGATACATGGTCTGTCTGCCTTGATATTAGATAGGCAAGGCTTCTTTAATCCCAAAATAATGAATAAACATAAGTAAAACACAACACCAATCGTTCCAATGGGGACATTTCCTCATCCATAATAAGAACTTACACCAACCACCTCTATACCAAACTACTTACCTGCCATTCAGATGTGGTGCTACTCATCTTACCTAAAAATAAAGTGAAAGATACCAAAAAATATACCCCCTCAGTGTAATTGCATTTAAAAAAAAGCAGATAAATTCTGCACAAACGTCACATCCTACAACTATTTAGCATGCTCTGCAACAGAAAGACGGAGATTTACAAACAATCCCCAAGGAAATAACTCCATACTGCAAACACTGAAACTCAAGAATTAGAATTTGACACAGGGCAGAAGCAGGACCCTTACCCAATCCCATTCCCCTAGTACCACACATCAAAACCAGACTTCAATGCAAACAGTAATGCACATTAAACTAAAGCCAATCCTGTTCCACCATCGGAGCACACTGATGGGCAAATACTATCAGAGAGAAAACATTAACAATCCTGATTTTCACATTTTACAGGATAACTAATCTTGGATGTGATTTCCCATTTGGCCCAGCTCTTGTGAGCATTTTCACCAGCATTTCCAGAAAAATGTATTTTTGATCAAATGATCCTTAACCACTTACCCCTTGCATTTTTCCAATATGTAGATGACACATTTGCTATATTTGAATGCAGCTGCATTCAAGAATTTATACATCCTGATGCGCTCCATCCAATGCTCAAATGGAGCCATATCACAAGCTCACTTTCCCCAACATGGCAGTTTAGAAATTTACTAATAGGCTCTCTATTACTGCCTACTGCAAGGACACTTTCACTAATTAATATAACATTGGGATTCCGACAGCTTCAAGCACTATAAGATTGGCCTTATTACCAATCTCATAAATAGAGCCAAAGCTATTTGCTCATCATGCAAGCTTGATGCTGCAAAAAGGTAACATCAAAGCTATATGCAGAATAATGGTTATCTCAATCAGATCATTGCTCAAGGTGTTTCATGCCTAAGGATATGACTTTTGGACCTAAAAAAAGTGGCCAATCTAACTCAAATTACCCTTGAAGGATAAGGTTTCTCAAAAATTTGAGTAATTGGCAAAGTCAGCTATTTCACACTGCTACAACAACTTAAGTATTATTTCCCACTAACAGGACACCTAAGAACATAAGAACATAAGAAATAGGGGCAGGAGAAGGCCACCTAGCCCTTCGAGCCTGCCCCAACTCCATCAAACAAAGATGATATTCTGCCTACCACACAAATGAGTAATGTGACATATGAATTTCAGTGTTGGTGCAATGTCAGGTATGTCAATAGTATATCCCAACAATTTGCTGCTCGTATCAAATAGCACAGCCCTTTGGCTGTTCACAAAAGGCAGAGCGGTGACCTAGCCCGTATTTGCAAAACATAGAATTTAATGTCTAATGTTAGATATGATTCCACAATTGGGTAGCATTTGCTGAACAATCCTAAGCATGCGAAGAATTGCAATAACCACCAATTTAAAATTGGCAGAGTTGTAATGTAGCATTTATGCTTACTAGAAATTATGTATGTTGCCTGTCTCTGCAGTCAAAAAGAATTTGTCCAGGCTTTGCACTTTTTTTGAAATGAACAAAAGCATGTGAGACAATAACACTCTGGTTCCTTCTCATTAGCAAAACTTTGACCAATCAGGGCTCACTTGCAAATCAGGCAGCATTCTTTTCTCTTGCAGTATAAATTGTTGCTCCCTTTGAAATCTGGCGTTTTTGCATTGCCCTAACGATTTCAAGATGGAAAGTTTTAAAAAATCTTTACTTTTTCAACAATACTCTTGTTCTACCAAGTCACGACTTGCACATTGGACCCTTGTTATTAAAAGGGCAATGTTCTTTATACTAGAAATCTTTTGGTAAGGTTTTATTCATGGCATCCTCTAGGTACAATATTATATGAGCTAATGAGTTAACTCATTACAAAAGAAACTACTTTTCTCTAGATTGAAATTTTAAATTTGGTTTATCTTTTAAAAATGTAGAACACTGTCAATAAATGGTATTTATGCAACTTCAAAACTGATGAAGTAGTTTGCAAAACTCTCAAATGGGCATTAATGCTCTATTATGTTACAAAGCTTCAGAAGTCAAGGTGCATGTATCATTAGTCTAATAAGTGACTTCAAATGGAACAGATGGGTAGCTTTCTATGATAGTACTTGCAGAGCTGATCCTGTGCATGTATCACAAATGCTAAAACAATATTCTTCAAAGATAAGTTCACATGACACAGCAGACTCAACTGCCAGCTGTTTATTCCATGCGACTGGCATCTTCCAAAAACAAGTTATGGTCTATCCAACAAAAATACTGAAACAAACTGCCCTTCAATATACTCTAATCTTCTTGCATCACAGAAAAAAGAGGAATTATGAGCAACTTCTACAACTCATCTCCTAATCTCAACTGAAACATGACTTCAGCTTCTCAGACAGCAAATATGTCTTTTTCCCCAATGAACAGCAAAAACACTCCAAGCACAAATATGCACTTATAAACTATGAAGCAACATACAAATGACTTGCATATTATACAAAAGAAATCAGAGAAAGAGTCACAGGAGAGGAGAATGCTAGGAAGGAAAATAGTGAAACAGAAAAAGTAGAAGGGACAAGGATTAAAAAAAAAGAGAACAGATGATACCACTTTTGCGTTCTCTATGGCCATTTAACAAGCAGCTTTG
This sequence comes from Sphyrna mokarran, assembly GCA_024679065.1. Taxonomy (NCBI): domain Eukaryota; kingdom Metazoa; phylum Chordata; class Chondrichthyes; order Carcharhiniformes; family Carcharhinidae; genus Sphyrna; species Sphyrna mokarran. The sequence goes on from JAGIQG010000018.1 coordinate 22,835,269, forward strand.
TGGGCTTAACCAAATCTAAACAAACCCTGCTCTTGGAACCCAACTCAATAAATTCCTATTTATAGATTTACAGGAGTTGTACACTAGCAGTATCATAACACAAATCACTTAATTCCGATCAGTAGCTCATGAAAGAAGAGTCAGTTCTGTTTAGTTGGAAGCGCTTCTGCTTCAACTTGTTCTCTGAAAAGGTCCACACAAGGTTGACAATCCAGTGCAGTAACCAAATCCAATCAGAGGTTCTATTTCAGTTGAGATTTTAAACTGATTGTTCCAGTAACTCAGATTAATGCTGAAGATCCCATAGCATTATGTAAGAAATTTCATGTTCTACCTACCTTTTCACTTCATTTAACAGCACTAAAATAGAGGGGTTTTTTTTGTTCATTTTATATACTGGCACATTTGTATACAGAAGGTTTGCATTTCTGCACAATCCTTTGTGGCCATGCCATTGATTATGAGTCATATATTCAGCTTCCAGCCCCACAGATCAGCCATCAATGTGTTTAGGTAGTTTTACTCAGTACTCGCATATTCTTGATAGGATGTTTTAAGGATTTATGATAAAGGTCCACCCAATTTTCCTCGAAGTACAATCCTTTCAACCATAATTCAATGTTGATACTTCCAGAATCAAACCCCAATCCAATCTACACCAAGTTGAACTCACAGAGGAGATAACGAGGCCAACAACATTGTTATCATACTAGAAACCTTTCCATAGCAATGGTCGCAGAGTGTACACTGCTATGGAAATTAGCTATAACAGAGTTATAGTTAACTGTAATCCATGCTGAGTGGAGTTAAGAGTGAGATAATTGTACCAGGGTTGTAAAAATAAATCAGTTTCTGTTTTATTGCTATGTCATGTTTTTATTCTAATATAACACAGTTTATATGCATGTTTTTTCATCTGTTTAGAACATTTCCAGCTTCATCCGTCAGGTAAAAGTTCTTCTCCAGGCACTTACTTAAACTCAGAGCTACTTAGTATTTGACCCTCCGTTTGCCATGTTAGTTCCTCCTAACAATTCTCCTACATCCATTTTGATGCCCTCATTCTCAACAAAATCTTAAGTCCATTATCTTGGTCATTCCCTCTGCTACAACCTCCATCCTTATCCCAAATCCATGGGGTGCAAACTTTGAGTGATTCTGCCACACAAATTGCATAGTCAATCGTCATCAGTTCTGGCTTGAGTTCAGCAAATCCAATCAGGTTTTGTTCTCCACTGTCAAGATGGCATCCTAAAGGGCAAAGATCCACCTGGTTCATTTTCTCTGATGTAGAGATGCTGGCATTGGACTGGAGTGAACACAATAAGAAGTCTGACAATACCAGGTTTAAGTCCAACCAATTTATTTGATAGTAAACTCACACAAGCTTTCGAGGCTCTGCTCTTCATCAGGTGAATGAGATGTTCTGGTCTCAAGCAGCACATATAACAGCACAGACTGTTTACAGATTACTGATTAGAATGCAAATCTTTACACCTAACCTGCTATTCAAGACTTAAAGTGGTCGACAATGTGTATGGACGGAGCACTGAGCACAGGTTAAAGAGATGTGTATTGTCTCCAGACAGCACAGTAAGTGAGGTTTTTTGCTAACCCAGGCAAGTCATGAGGGTTACAGATAGTGTGATATGAAGGCCAAGATCCCTGTTGAGACCGTCCTCATGTGTGCGGAACTTGGCTATCAGTCTCTGCTCAGCGACTCTGCGCTGTCGTGTGTCATGAAGGCCCCCTTGGAGAATGCTTACCTGAAGGTCGGAGGCCGAATGCCCGTGACTGCTGAAGTGTTCGCCAACAGGAAGAGAGCAGTCATGCCTGGTGATTGTCGAGCGATGTTCATTCATCTGCTGTCATAGTGTCTGCATGGTCTCCCCAATGTACCATGCTTCGGGACATCCTTTCTTGCAACGTATTAGGTAGACAATGTTGGCCGAGTTACAAGAGTATGTACCGTGTACTTGGTGGATGGTATTCTCACGATCAGGCATGTCTTCCAGAAATTGCTGTGGCAGGGTTGTGTGGTGCGGTGGTCTCTGTTCTCCTGAAGGCTGGGGAGTTTGCTGCGGAGAATGGTCTGTTTGAGGTTGCGCAGTTGTCTGAAGGCAAGCAATGGGGGTGTGGGGATGGCCCTGGTGAGATGTTCGTCTTCATCAATGATATGTTGAAGACTCCGGAGAACATCTCGCCAGGGCCATCCCCACACCTCCACTTCTTGCCTTCAGACAACCGTGAAACCTCAAACAGACCATTGTCCGCAGCAAACTCCCCAGCCTTCAGGAGAACAGTGACCACAATACCACACAACCCTGCCACAGCAACCTCTGCAAGACATGCCAGATCATCGACATGGATGATATCATCAAACGTGAGAATACCATCCACCAGGTACACGGTACATATTCTTGTAACTTGGCCAACGTTGTCTACCTAATACGTTGCAAGAAAGGATGTCCCGAAACATGGTACATTGGCGAGACCACGCAGACACTACGACAGCAGATGAATGAACATTGCTCGACAATCACCAGGCATGACTGCTCCCTTCCTGTTGGCGAACACTTCAGCAGTCACGGGCATTCAGCCTCCGACCTTCGGGTAAGCATTCTCCAAGGGGGCCTTCATGACACACGACAGCGCAGAGTCGCTGAGCAGAGACTGATTGCCAAGTTTCGCACACAAGGACGGTCTCAACAGGGATCTTGGGTTCATGTCACACGATCTGCAACCCCCATGATTTGCCTGGGTTAGCAAAAAACCTCACTTACTGTGCTGTCTGGAGACAATACATATCTCTTTAACCTGTGCTCAGTGATCCGTCCACGCACATTGTCGCCCACTTTAAGATTTGAATAGCAGGTTAGGTGTAAAGATTTGCATTCTAATCAGTAATCTGCAAACACTCTGTGCTGTTATATGTGCTACTTGAGATGAGAATACCTTATTCACCTGACGAAGTGCAGAGCCTCAAAAGCTTGTGTGAGTTTATTATCAAATAAATCGGTTGGACTTAAACCTGGTGTTGTCAGACTTCTTACTGTATTCATTTTCTCTACCAACAGCCTTCTTGAATGATTTTCCTCTTGCCTGCTCTACCCTCAACTCAAATAATAACTGCAAAGGGCTCACGGATGTCTGATACCATTTTCTCCTACCAAGCTAAGTCGCTGACAGTAATAGCAATAACTGCAATTGTTTAGATCATATTTTCAGCAGATCTCAAAGTGCCCTGCACAATTATTTACTGTTATGTAAACATACATGGAAGTTATTCAGTGCCAGCAACAAAAGTGGCAGTGTATACAATTGTTCTGCATCAAATTTGTCATTGAAAAGCAATGCAAACTATATATAATATCTCTGTTTGAACAGATATTGGGTAAATGCAGCATGATTCCAACATCCTGCATAAATTAAACTAATGGATCTCTGCTGAAAAGGTGCTTAGTGCTCACCAAAAGTTTACCTGTTATATAAGTAACAATCATTAGAAATCCATATTTCAATAGGTTCGGAGACAATTATATTTCAATAAAGGGTAAAATATTTAGGGAAGTCACTGATGGCATTTTCTGCAGAAGAACTTCACCCCAAAGATTAAAGATCTTCTAACAAATGATCCCTTCACAGTAATCCAATTGATAACAAACAGAATCAGGACTTTGATTCTTTGTTACCTATGAAATAAAGGATGGAGCAATTTTTTTGTTATTCAAATTCTGTACACATTGACATTAAAATTCAAATTGCTTAACTTTTTTTGGCTCCCCAAGTTCACTTCCTATTGATTATTTTTCCTCCTACGGCCATTTCTAATTGCAGTTTTGAGGTGCAGTTTCATGCTGTGTAATAAACGAATTTGTTTTCTTCATTTTCACCAGTGCTGCAGTAACCCCAGTTGTCAAGACTGAATATTTTATTTGCAGGCCATCCCGCATCATCCTGTAGTCTAAGGATTGGACAAATCTACCTCCTCCCAGGATTCTGTCAATAACACATAGTAACCAGCCACTTAAACATGCAAAGAAACTGATTCATCCATCATTATTTCCATCCTCCAGTTGCTAAGTATTAGGACACTGTTTTTCACCTCTCTTGACAACTTCACTGAGGTTGAAGAGTCACAAGGGAGTGGGGCACGAATTTCAAGATGAAATTTGGGTATTTATACAGGTACTATCAACATGGATTCCAGCAATTGTGTGCAAGATGCTAACCTTGGATTTTAGCACTTCTGTACGGAATCCCGAAGTTGAGCTTAACATTCCTACATATTATGTACGGTCTGACATTTGGGCAAAACACTGTTGCCTATAATGTTCGTTTTCCATTTCTTATTTCATTTGGTACTCTACATCAAATCACATGCAACAGCTTACAAGGCCATTGGTTCTGCTTAAGAACAACTAAATTAATCCTTTTTTTTTGGATTGAGTGTGATATAGTGCAAGTCATCTCATTATACTTCCTACAGTCTTCAATTAGAGCATTTCAGCATTACTTGTAATTGTCATTGGTATAGCTTATTTCATTGAAACACAACTTAAATTTTTCAAATTATAACTAATACAAAAGAGGAAAGCCAGTCATTGAATCAGAGGTTGAAATGATCTCAATGAACAATCGGGGACTATTTTCATGGCTTATGTTATTTCAACCTAATGATTAATACAGATATATCAAATATCTAATCATAATCTAAAAACGCATAAATACACAATGATCATGGCTCTCTTCAATAACATTCAGATGACTGTTACACAAATTAAATTACTTCAACTACACCAAAACACTTTTGCTACTTGCACATTCTAAATGCACAGGAAACTACCAACTTACCGACATTTGCCAATGGAACAGAGTGCCACTGGATCTCCAACAACTGCCACAAGGGACTGCGTCCTGGTGAGAATGGTATTCAGCATCCTGTAACTAGACAAGAAGCCATATTCTAGGTCCTCTGTGGATTCTTCCAGCTGAGCATCTCTCCGTCTTACAGATGATGGTGGTTCTTTGTAGGTGTGCCGTGTTCTGACTGTGCTCAGAAACAGTACTCTGAATGGTCTGTCTGCAAACAGCAGAAAAAAAATCAAATCTATGAATTTACTACTCAGAGTCTATAATCATAACACATATGCTAATTTTTAAAAAATAAAACTTGAAAATGGACTTCAGCCCCCATTCTGCCAAATCATTAAGTATTACAATGTCATATACAAGATTGTTTATGTAAGAATTTTACACGACATACACTTTTCTATCCCTAATCCTTTGATTCCATAAATGCAAATAAACTATTTTTTCTCAGTCTTGAATATAGTCAACGACATATCCATATCCCTTTGGGTTAGAAAATTCCCTTGAGCAAAGACATTTTTCATCTCAGAGCAAGAGAAAAAGAGAAAAAGGAAAGAAAATGGAACAGAGAGAAATAGATTATAGTTCTGATCTCTTCCTTTTTCAACTTGGGAACTTTTACTCTCAGAACTGTCTTTCACAATGAGGATTTCCCCCCAAAAATTCTTCCTTTGATATAAGCTTGGCAAGCTTGGCGTCAACTTAACTTCTCCTGAACTCAGACTTTTCAATCCAAGCATGAACTCCCACACACATTCCACATTCACATAAAGAGACACAGCTTCTTGCTGCCCATAGCCTTTTCCCTGTCCAGATCTTGGCAGGCTAACTTTGTCTATGAATTCTCAGGGGTGACTTATATTCTTGCCCCTTGAAGTCCATCTCCATGGCAATATGAAACACATGTGCTTCATATTTAGCTACAAATTCTAGATCCCAAATCTCTTTTGGACAATTAAACCACAACTGTTTAGGACCTGACATTTTCAACACTTTTCAAGGACTTTTGAGATTTAGTTTATCTATGGATACAAACAATGGCAGCAGCCCTATATGCTACGTATAAATACTCCTTTTCCCAATGAAATAATCTGGGCCACCTTTAATCTCCAACAAACTACCCAGGCTTTCTGCTAGGCAGACTTTGTAACAGGTCACATAACTCTTTTTGTTTCATCTTAAAGATACAGCCTCCAAAATAACAATTGCATAAATCTCACAATTGTAACATTTCTCATGATCATCAGACATTTCAAAGTGCTTCACTGCCAATAAATTCGTCTTGAAGTCTAGACAGTGGTGTAATACAGTAGCCAATTTGTGCACAGCAAATTCCCACAAACTGTAATGACATAATGACCAAATGGTCTGCTAAATTGGCTGAGGGATAAATATTGACCAGGACACTGGGGATTGCTCCCTTCCAATTTGTCAAACCAATGCTATAGCTTATTTATATCCATGTGAACAGGCAGATTGGCTCTGGTTTAACATCTCATCTGAAAAACAACATCTCCTTCACTACTACACAGGAAGTGTCAGCCTTGACTTTTGTGCTCAAGGAGTGGAACATGAACCTGAAACGTTGACTTAGAGATGATAAAACTGAGCCATAGCTGAGACATTCAACTCAATATCTACTCATCAGAATCCCAAGAATCAATCTTGTGAACCTTCCTCTAAAACAAATATCACCTTCCTTAATAAGGAATTCTAAACTGTACATTGTATTCCAGCTGTGGTCTCAAAAAGACATATATAATTTTAGCAAGACTGCCTTCTTCTCATACTACTGCCCCCTTGCAATGAAGACCAAATACCATCTGCCTTCTGAATTGCTTGCTGTATCTGCACATGATCTTTCTGATTTGTTTACAGCTAAGTCCTCACTTTAAGAGGACAAAATCAAAATACCGCAGAGGTGGGAAATCAGAAATAAAAATGGAAAATGCTCGAAAAGCTCAACAAGTCTGGCAGCAACTGTGGAAGAAGAAGCGGATTAATGTTTTGACTCTGTATGATTCATCTTCAGAGTGTAGAGAGTGAGAAATTTGATAGATTTGATATTGCTTAAGAGGAGGTGGAATAGGTGGAGCAAAATAGAAAGTAAGAGGTAAATGAAAACTCAGGAGAGATAGACAAAGATATCATGAAATATAAGACAAAGAATGTATTAATGGTAGTGTTAAAGAAGATGCTGACAGTGGCATAAGGTTAGAGAACAGAATGTGTTAATTGCAGAACAAGTATCAGAGCCCTTTGCATGCAAAACTTAAGAACAAGTGACAGATGGCTCTGTATGGTAGTTGTGGGAGTTCAGAAAATAAAAAAGGGTCAAGATGAAGGACAGAATTCATGATCTGAAGTTGTTGAACTCCATGTTAAGTCCAGAAGGTGTAAAGTGCCTAATTAGAAGAGGAGGTGCTGTTCCTCCAGTTTGCTTCGGGCTTCACTGGAACATTGCAGCAGACCAAGGTCAGACCATATGGGGATGAAGATGAGGGTCAGGGTTGTAGACTGACCAAATGATAGACAGGGATAAGCAGGCTTGCAAGTCAGAAATGTAGTGAATTTTTTGAGTGGTTCCAAGATAATCTACTGCAGCAGTACATCCTAGAACCAACAAGAGATCAGCCATATTTAAATTAGGAACGAGTAAGGAGACAGATCTAATTAAAATTTTGGTGATCTATGAACACTTGTCTTATAGTAATAATGAATTTAATATTGAATTTGAAAGAAAGAACTATGAAACAGTTACTTAAGATTCTAGATTTGGATAAAGCTGACTGAAGCAATGAGACAAAAGTTGTTTCCAGTAAACTGTGCAACTCTGACAGAAGATGAATGGGAGATGTGCAAAAAACCATAAACAGGTTACAATCCCACAGAACTGATATGGTACAGAAAAGAGTCATTCAGCCCATTGTGTCTGCACTGATTCTCTGAAAGAGCATTACGACTTTGAGCCATTTTCCAACCTTATCTGTGTAATTATGCACACTTTTTCCATTCAAATAATCATCTAATGGCCTGTTCAATAACTTATTGAACCTGCCTTCACCACATTCCTAGGCAGTGCATTCCAGACTTAAAACATTCACTGTTTGAAAACCTCTATCAAATCTCCCCTTAGCTTTCTTCTCTCCAAGGAGTACAATCCCAATTTCTCCAATCTATCTTCATAAACAGTAGTTCCCATCCTTTGAATCATCATGGTAAATTTCTTCTGCATTCTCTCCAAAACATCCATATCTTTCCTGAAGTGTGGTGCCCTAAACTGCACACAATATTCCAATTGAGGTTTAACATAACCTCTTCGCTTTTGAACTTCATGCTACTATCAATAAAACGTAGAACGTTGTTTCCTTTATAACTGCTCTCTCCATTTGTTCTATCACCTTTAATGACTTATACATATATACACTCATTCCCTCTGCTTCTGTACACCATTTAAAGTTGTAACCCTCATTTCATATTGTCTCTTCTTGTTTTTCCTATCAAGATGAATCAACTCACACATCTTGTATTGAAATTCATCTGCCACCTATCTGCCACTCCACCACTTGTCTATGTCCTTTTAAAATTCTCCTAATGTTTACAATGCTTCCAAGCTATGCATCATCTGCAATCTTTGCAACTGTTCCACTGTCCCCTGCACATCAAGAGCAAGATCATATATATCCCAAAAGGATAAGGGTTTTATTTGTCATAAAAGCTATTTGTGGGAACTGAAGAGGGAAGAGACAACATAAAACAAAAAGTTATTTAAAAATTTTAAAAAAATTAGGGCAAAATCTTACAAAAATTGATGAAGTGTCAGGGTCTAACTGAAAATTGGAGTGTTCCTCTTCAGAGAAACAGACAGGTTTTCTCATCAGACTTTATGGCACTTGTTCAAAATAAAACAGGGGACAGGTTTCACGCTACATTTCACCAGACCCTCGCCATCCACCCCAACAGACATTGCCAGCATCGGACCCCTTCCCCACACCACCACCATTTGGCCATGTCCCTCCTCACAGGGAGCTACCCCACGCCCCCCACCGGGATTCCCATGACAGGTCCACATTCAAGTGAGCCTGTTATAACTTTCACCTGAGTGACAACACATCAGCAAGGTATAAAAATACATTCAGGGATCAATATATAGTGAAGGGCCATTAATGGTATTAAAATATATTAAAATTCTCATTCTTTGTGCACATGAACCTGATTAGCTTGCCAGCAAGGGGCGGCGAAAGTTGGAAATAGCTATCTCGTTGATGAGATTCATGATTTCCGGGTTTTGCCAGAACTTGAGCTCCCACTTCCATTCATCTGAATGGACAGCATGGGCTGAAGATTGCCCTCATGGATCCTGACAAATGGGCAAGATACAAAGGGCAGCGAACAATGACAAAACAGATAACAACAGTGATAAAATAGGAATATGAAAAAGAAACCTGAGCTGGATATTAAATAATAGAAAAAAAATTCTAAATACAGTTAAAAAATTAAATTTGTTAGAAGCAAGATGGGCCCCTTGATAACTGTTACCTTATTAAAGATACTAAGGAAATGGATGGACATGCTGAACAATCATTTTGCAGTAGTATTTGTAGTAGAGAAAAGATTTGCATTTGCCAGACATTTTTAGGAAACTATTACATAATCATGGACAGAGTTTCAATAAATTAACAGAAGCAAGATAATTGTAATGGTTACAGAATTTTAATGGAGATATTATGGCATGAAACAGAGACAATTCTACAGGACCCCAGGTTTACTTCCCAGAGATTTAAAAGGTGGTGAGTCCTTTAGAACCTTGGTTCCAATCTGGCAATGTTTTCACAATCTGGGAACCATTCTTTTATTTCTGAACATTGCACATGTCATTCTGCTATTTAAGAAAGGTGTCAGAGGGAAACCAAGTAATTATAGATCAGCTAGCCTAATATCCCAGTCATATAATGATATGGTGACTGAATACATTGAAAATTTTCAGAACCAGGTGGAATTGTCGTACTTAACAAATCTGAATTTTTTGAAGAGATGATTAAAGAAGTAGACAGGGGAATGTCCATGGGTGTTATTTACTGAAGATATTTAAGTCTCTCAAATGGCAAATCAGCTAAAGTAAAAGCTCATAGAATTGAAGGCAAATTGCTGGCCTATTATGAAATTGGCTGAATTGAAGGAGACAATTAAAGCTAATTGACAGAATATGACTAATGCAATCCTGCAAAGGTCTGTGATGGGGTTTCAATGATTCACTGTAGCCATAAATGACTTAGGCAACAACATGATAGAAAGCCAAATATCCAAATTCCCAATGATAGAAAGATGGATGACATTGTAAGCTGCATATATAGAAACATAAAATTCTGAAGAAATATTGACAGATTAAATGAATGATCAGAATTGTGACAAATGAATTTCAATATGGACAAATACAAAGTAATCTACTTTGGATCTAAAAAGAGCACTTCTTAAATTATGTAAAGCTAAAAATAGTGCTGGACCAAAAAGATGAGGGTCAGGGACACAGATTAAAATTCTTTTTTAAAAATTATTTTCTGTACCTGTCATGACATGTTAATGGAATGTAGGTCTTTATGTCTAGAGACTAGATCGAAAGTGGGTGGAAGTCATTCTACAGAACTCTGTTTGGACTATACCTTAGAATACTACATGCAGTTCTGGGATCACACTTAGAAAGGATATATTGGTCTTGAAGGAAATACAACATAGACCTGCCAGTATGATTCTGGAATGTCGTTTTCTTACACTTTCAATTTGCTGCCTAAGTAATTTTAAAAGTCCACTCAGGACGGATGCATAAATGAAGTTGTTTCCCTCAGATAATAATTAAAATATTTTGCTCTGAAAATCATTTTTAAGTAGCAGGAACAAACTTTTAAAAACAAATGCTATAATAATAAAGCATAGTTCTGTGATGGTAATGTTCTTGTTCCATCAAAAAGAGCAATGTAGTCATACAGCATGTCAACTTTGCCCAATTGAAAGCATGGTAATTTCTGGGTCAATGGAATAGGTTTGAATACGTAATCTGGCTGACAATCCAGTACAGTGCTAAATGAATGTTGGAATGTCAAGTCGCGTTGACCTTTATCCAAGACAGCAGTCCAGGATGCTGTCTGGATGCTTCAAGGATTGTGTAGCACTTTGACAAAGAACAAAAGGAGCTCCCAGTTGCTCTGAACATCTTTCCACCAATCACCTGACCATCTGTAAATCTCATTGCTCCTTGACAGAGCTGGTTACACTTAAACAATTGCTGCCTTCATTTCAATACTAACAATCAAAAGTTGCATGATGTTCTTTCCAAATATTTTAACAGAAGTTATTTAGGAAAGGGTAAGGTATGCTGTATAAGATCTTGCAATTGGAACACTATAGGGTGGATATACTCAAAACAATAATTTGGAACTGCTTTCATGAGTTTAATACCATTCCATTCCAGCAATAAGATATTAACATTTTTACTTCTGTCAGCTATAAAACTCTCAGGAGGTATTTATGCATCATGGATTCAGTATCAAAACATAGCAACAAATGCCAACAAATGAAGGCGAGAGGAGGTGAACATTTCTGTACACTGCTTGTTTACGAAAAGCAAATTTCCAAATTTTTCACATAGAGGAAATTATCCACATTTGAATTATCCAATATAAGAAACCTATCAACTTGGTATCGGTTGGCTGTAATCCAGTTGACTCCACAACTCAGTTGACACTTTAATAGGTATCCATACCATTCTTAAAAATTCACAAACTGATTGCTGTCTGAGAACAGGACGAGTGATGTGTATTTAGCATAATACACACAGCACCTCCATAACAGCCGAATGGACAGCAGCAAATACAGCTGTGTTTTTCACTATTATCAACTCCAGTTTTAAATGTTTTTTGATTCCTTGATCAGGATTTTGCAAATGAGACTTCTTTTGAGGATGACTGCTGCGAAAGCATTTACATAGCATCTTTAATGCAGTGAAACATTCCAAAGGAGTATTATAATACAAATTTTGATTCAGCTACATAAGGAGATGAGACCATAAGACTATAATAAAACCATAAGAAATATAAACAAGGGTAAGCCATTTAGCCCCTTGGGCCTACTCTTTTCCTGCCCTTTCCCTTACCATGTACTGATCAAAAAATATATCTATCTCAGCTTTAAATATACACAAGGACTCTGCCTCCAGAACTCTCTGTGGCAAGGAGTTCCAAAGACTCAACCCTCAGAAGAATTTTCACCTCATCTCAGTCTTAAATTGGTGTCTCTTTATTCTGAGACTATGCCCTATGATCCTAGACTTTCCTACAAGGTGAAACATTCTTCCAGCATTCACCCTGTCAATGCCCTTAAGAATCATATATGATTCAATGAGATTACATCTCATTCTTGCAAATTTCAATGAGTAGGATCCCAATCTGTTTAACTTTTCCTCAGAAGACAGTCCCTGCATACCAGGGGTCATCCTCATGAGCATTCTCTGAGCTGCCTTCAATGAAATGATATCTTCCCTTAAATAAGGGGACCAAAACTGCTCACAGTATTCCATATGCAGTCTCACAGTATCTTGTACAGTTGCAGCAAGACTTCCCTACTCTTACATTCCAACTTACTTGAAATAAGGGCCAACATTCCATTAAGCTTCCTGGTGGGACGTGTATGGGGTGTCTGGGAGGAGTAATATCTTTGGTGGGGGAATATATTTTGTCCTTTCAGAGTGATTTGTCCCCACCTGACACTCAGCTCTCACCTGTGGCTCCCCATAGTTGTTTGCACGCGACAGTGGTCACACCCCGGGCAATGGCTTCGACAAGCCGGCCAAACCAGGTGAGAGTAGCCAACGGGTTTCAATCCTCAGTGAGATAGGGAGACGTCTATCCCAGCATGTCAAGACAGAGTCCAGCGAATTGAGCGGAAGGGACCAATGGAAGGTCCAACGGCCAAGAATGCGGTCTCTGCAAGCGTCATGTAACGCGAAGAGCAGGACTAGACACAGAAGACGTCCTGGTCAGCCACTGCGCCTCGTCCTACCTCCATCCGTCTTGATTCTTGTCTTACCACTGGATCTAGATTGGAATTAGGAAGAGAGACAGAGGCTGACACTGCACAACTCTCCCTCACTTTAATCCAAATCAAGCGCTAGTTTCGACACCATCATTATCAGTGTCCTGTTCAACCCTTGACGTCCTGTGGCAATGGGCAAGCGATGAAGCAGCAGGTGTGGATACACTGGGAGCTATGGTCATGGACCTGCATGCAGACAGCTCAGGTCTAATGGTCGTTGTCTGCTGACCGAAGCAGCAGTGGAACTCAGCGTCTACCTGGGCGGCTGAGCAGTCCTCTTCAGGAATGCACTACTCACCTCTGTAGAATGAGTAAGGGGCTAAAAAAGGTACTCTAAATATTGCCTGTTCCATTACACCCTGGCCAGTTTACCGTGACTGGTGGGGATCCGATCTTGCAGTCAAATACACAAAATAAAACACAAGGTGACGCAGCTCACCATTGGCACTTGGAACGTGCGCACGCTTTTAGACAACCCTACGGCAGGTAGACCAGAGAGAAGAACAGCCTTAGTTGCCAGAGAGCTTGTAAGATACAACATTGATGTTGCAGTCCTAACCAAAACTCGTCTTGCTAATGTAGATCAGTTGACTGAAACTGGAAGTGGATGCACTTTTTTCTGGAGCGGTTGCGGCAGCAATAAGCATCGTGATGCTGGAGTTGGATTCGCTGTCAGAAGTCACCTTGTTCGGAAACTTGATAGTCTACCAAAGGATATGAACGACTGGCTTATGACATTACAGTTTCCGCTACAGAACAGAAGTCAATTCACCCTGATCAGCACCTATGTCTCCACAATGAACAACCAAGATGAGATGAAAGACAAGTTCTGCAAAGAACTAGTCACCCTACTATCAGCAGTGAGCAGTACCAACAAGTTGATCTTGCTTGGCAATTTCAATGCGAGAATAGGGTGTAACTCTGCAATCTGATAGGAAGTCATTGGCAGGCATGGAGGGGAGAAGTGTAACAGTAATGGCCTACTCTTAAAGAAGACCTGTGCAGCACACAACCTTCTCATCACCAACACAACCTTCCATCTGCCTACCTGTAACAAGACCTTCTGGATGCACCCCCACTCTAAGCATTGGCATCCTATTGACTATGTCATTGTCAGGAGAAAAGACAGGCAGGATGTCAGAGTAACCAAGGCTATGTGTGGTGCTGACTGCTGGAGAGATCACAGACTCATTGTCTCCAAAACGAGGCTTCGCATCAGACCCAAGAGGCGACCACAAGAAAGCAAGGTTATGAAAAGAATCAATGCGGCTAAGCTAAAGGACCCCACCATTTTGAGAAGTTTGGACTGATTAGAAATCGTCAGCATGGTTTTGTCAAGGGCAGGTCATGCCTTACGAGCCTAGTTGAGTTCTTCGAAAATGTGACTGAACCCACTGATGAAGGAAGGGCGGTGGACGTAGTGTACGTGGACTTTAGTAAGGCATTTGATAAGGTCCGACATGCAAGGCTTCTGGAGAAGGTGAGAGGGCATGGGATCTAAGGGGCTTTGGCCTCGTGGATCCAGAACTGGCTTGCCGGCAGAAGGCAGAAAGTGGTTGTGGATGGGTCTTGTTCTGCATGGAGGTCAGTAACCAGTGGAGTGCCCCAGGGATCTGTTCTGGGACCCCTGCTGTTTGTCATTTTCATAAATGACCTGGATGAGGAAGTGGAGGGATGGGTTAGCAAGTTCGCCGACGATACAAAGGTCAGTGGTGTTGTGGATGGTCTGGAGGGATGCCAAAAGTTGCAGCGGGACATAGACAGGATGCAAGACTGGGCGGAGAAGTGGCCGATGGACTTCAACGCAGATAAATGTGTAGTGGTCCATTTTGGCAGGAATAATGGGATGAAGGAGTACAATATAAGGGGTAGGAGTCTTAGCTGTGTTGTAGAGCAGAAGGATCTCCGGGTCCGGGTCCATAGGACTCTTAAATCAGCCTTGCAGGTGGAGGAAGTGGTCAAGAAGGCGTACGGTGTACAGGCCTTCATTAATCGAGGAATAGAGTTTAAGAGTCAGGAGGTAATGATGCAGCTCTATAAGACTCTTGTCAGACCCCAGTTGGAGTATTGTGCGCAGTTCTGGTCGCCTCATTATAGGAAGGATGTAGAGGCTATTGAGAGAGTTCAGAGGAGATTTACAAGGATGCTGCCTGATTGGGAGGCAGGCCTTATGAAGATAGGTTGAGGGAGCTGGGACTCTTCTCACTGGAGAGACGTAGATTGAGAGGCGACCTGATAGAGGTTTATAAAATGTTGAGAGGAATAGATAGGGTGGACTATCAGAGACTATTTCCCTGAGCTGAAATGGTCACTACGAGAGGACACAGATTTAAGGTGCAGGGAAGCAAATACAAAGGAGATGTCAGGGGTAGGTTTTTCACTCAGAGGGTGGTGAGTGAATGGAACCGACTGCCGTCGGAGGGTGTTGAGGCAAACTCACTGGGGTCTTTTAAGAGACTTCTGGATGAGTATATGGAAAAGAATAGGATAGGGGGTTATAGATAGGTCTGTGGATTGGTAGATGTGATCGGCGCAACTTGTGGGCCGAAGGGCCTGTTTGTGCTGTATTGTTCTATGTTCTATGTTCTATATTCTATATGTTCACCATAGCTTTGGCACTGACTGAAGACTTCGAAATCAAGCTTGCTGATCTACACCTTGCAGGCAGCGCTGTGGACAACTGGGAACACCTCAGAGATGCTGAAGACGCTCCAGCCCTCCACCCGCAAGCAGCATGATTGGTTTGATGAGAATGATGACGAGATACAGGCTCTACTTGTTGAAAAGCACCATCTTCATCCGGCCTGTCAGAACGACCCATCTTCAGCTGCCAAGAAAAATGCTTTTACCAGTGCTCGCAAGACAGTCCAGAATAAACTGCATAAAATGCAGGATGCCTGGCTGAGCGCCAAGGCAGATGAAATACAGGGATACCCTGACAGAAATGACTTGAAACGGTTCTATGAAGCCCTCAACGCTCGCTATGGACTTCAATCTCTTAGGCAATCCCCCTCTCCTGAGTGCAGATGGTACAAGTCTCATTACAGAGAAGGCTCAGATCCTGCAGAGATGGGCTGAACACTTTGAAGCTGTCCTCAACCGACTGTCATTTATTAACGATAAGGCAATGGACAGGATTCCCCAGGTTGATATCAACACTGCCATGGATGAGCTACCGGTAGTCACGAAGTCACGAAAGCTGTCAGCCAGCTATCCAGTGTCAAAGCCCCAGGGGCAGATGCCATACCTGCAGAGATCTACAAAGCTGCTGGTCCTACACTTATCCAGAAACTCACCAAGTTGTTCCTGTTCTTTTGGAAGCAAGGATCCATTCCTCAGGAACTCAAAGATGCTTCCATCGTATACCTCTCCAAAAGGAAGGGCAATTGGCAAGTAGGCGGCAACTACCAAGGACTCTCGCTGCTCTCCATCACAGGAGAAACCCTCGCAAGAGTCCTGCTAAATCATCTGGTCACTCATCTGGAGCCAGGCCTGCTTCCAGAGTCACAGTGTGGCTTCTGCAAAGGTCATGGGAATACTGACATGATTTTTGTTGTGCACCAACTTCAGGAAAAGTGTCAGGAGCAGAATCGCAAGCTCTACACAACCTTTGTTGACCTCACAAATACTGTCAGCCGACAAGGCCTCTGGAGGATCATGTCAAAGTTCGGCTGCCCCCCCCAAATTCATTCAGATGGTACGCCAATTCCACGATGGCATGATGGCCAGAATACTGGATGGCAGAGAATCCTCTGAGGCATAAAACAGGGATGTGTGCTCGCACCCACACTGTTCAGCATGATATTTGCTGCCATGCTGAATGATGCCTTTCAGGACAGCGTTGCTGGAATCAGCCTCAAGTACAGAATGGATGAGAAGCTTTTCAACCTGAGGAGACTTCAAGCTGCTACCAAAGTAAGGGAGACTGTTCTGAGAGATTTTCTCTTTGCCGATGACTGTGCCTTGTAAGCTGGCTCAGAGCCAGAGATGCAAGTCAGTATGGACAAATTTTCCACAGTTTGTGACAACTGTGGACTCACCATCAACATTAAAAAGACCGAAGTCATGCACCAACCTGCTCCTCATGCACTGTACGCAGAACCCATAATCACAAACAAAGAGCAGAAACTACAGGCAGTGAATCAGTTCACTTAGCTTGGCAGCATTCTCTTCCAAGCAGTGACTACTGATGCAGAAGTTAACCGCAGAATAGCAAAGGCAAGTTCTGCTTTTGGTAGACTGCGCTCCACTATATGGGAATGTCAAGGAATTAGCCCAGCAACAAAACTGAAGGTCTACAGAGTTGTGGTACTCACTACCTTCCTGTATGCCTGTGAAACGTGGCCTGTGTTTCAAAGGCATGCAAGACAGCTCAATCATTTCCACGATTTGTCTTTGCAGAATATTATGCATCCGATGGGAAGACAAAGTACCAGATACTGAAGTTCTGTCTAGAGCAAGTCTACCATCAGTCCACACACTGCTGATGAGAGTGCAGACCCGGTGGGCAGTCATGTCATGCATATGTCAAACGAGCGCATACCCAAGCAGTTCCTTTTTTGGGGAACTCTGCTGGAAAATGTCGCATGGAGGGCAGAAAAAACATTTCAAAGACACACTCAAAGCCTTCCTTAAGTCACTTGACATTGACATGGCCACCTGGGAAATGGTGGCACAAAACCTCCCTACCTGGCACTGCCTCATCCACAAAGGCTGACAAGCTCACAAAACAAGGTGTATTGCTGAAGCACAACTTAAGCGCGAGCTGCGCAAGTCCAGAGCCTTGCACGAAGGAACAGGCTGTCCTGAAAGCTTGAGGCTTTTGCTGTAAATAAACCTGTTTGGACTTTAAACTGGTGTTGTGGGATTTCTTTGTATTTTACCTCAGTCCAATGCCAGCATCTCTACATCAAGTCCAGAACCATCAGCACAACAACTAGCGTCTACACAAGTCTGTCCAATATGTGCCAGGACATTCCGTGCCCGAATTGGCCTGATCAATCATCTTTGGACACATCACAACCAGCCTCAAAATGACTAATGGTGTCGAGGTCCTCATTGATGATGATGAACAAACAACAACTGTCCTGATTACCTGCTGCACCTGTGTGCTAGCTTTCTGTGTTGTGCACATGTACCATCATGTCTGCAGTTCTTCTCCATTTAACTAATATGCTATTCTTTTGTTCTCCCTTTAAAAATGAACAACTTCACATTATGCTCTATTTGCCAATCTTTTATCCATTTACTTAACCTTTCAATATCTTTTTGTAAACTGTTTGTATTCCTGTCACAACTTGTCTTTCCCACATTATTGTGTCATCTGAAAATTTGGCTACAGTACATTCGCTTCCTTTCTGCGAATAAATATACACAGTAAATAATTGCGGTCCCAGCACTGAACCCTGAAAGAGCTCTCTTTCCCCACTTGCAGTTTCCTGTCCATTAACCAGCTCTCTATCCATGCCAATATACTATCTCCAACACCATGGGCTTTCATCTTATGCCTTAACCTTTTATGACCATAATAGTCCACGTACAACACATCTTCTGGTTGCCTTCTATCCACTCTGGCTGAGACTTTCTCAAAAAACTCTAATAAATTTGTCACGCACAATTTCCTTATCAAGAAGCCATGCTAACTCTGCTTGATTAGAATATGATTTTCCAAATGTGCTGCTATTACTTCCTTAATAATTAATTCCAACATTTTTCCAACAGTAAATGTTCGGTTAATCAGTCTATAGTTACCTGCTTTTGCCTTGCTCCCTTTATGAACAGGAATGTCACACTGGCAACTTTCCAGTCTTCTAGTGCTTCTCCAGAATCCAAGCAAGGACTTTTGGAAAATTACAATCAGTACATCCACTATCTCTGTAGCTACTTCTTTTAGGATTCTAAGGTACAAACCAGTATGGTCAGGGATTTATCTGCCTTTAGCCCTATTAGTTTTTCTAATACTACTTCTCTGGTGATGGTGCTTAGTTCCTCCCCGTATTCTTTAATATTAATGGGATGTTCAAAGTACTTACCACTGGAAAGATTGATGCAAAATATCTGTTAAAGCCTCTGCCTTTTCCTTGTTCCCCTTAACTATCCCAAGATTTATTTTTTTAAATGGCATATGTTCACTTTGACATCTCACTTCATTTTAAAATTTTTAAAAAAGCTCTTTTAACTCCTGTTAGTTTTATATTCTTTGTTAACTTACCCTTGTAATTTATTTTGTTAGGACGAGTAACCAAATCTTTGGTCGAAGAGGTAAGTATTGAGGAGCATATCAAAGTATGAAAAGAAAGTGAAGAGTTTCAGGGAGGAAATTCCAGAGATCAAGATCTGTGCAGGTGAAGTCACAACCACTAACAGTAAAGCATTTAAAATCAGGGATGCTCACAAAGTCCAGAATTAGACAAATACAGGTATCTCGAAGGGTTGTAGGAAACTGACATGGTCGTGGGGAAACATAAAAATAAGGATAGGAATTTTAAAATCAAGGCACTGCTTTTAATTGGGTGCCATTGTAAGCCAGTGAGGAGAGGCACAAATAGATGAACAGAATGGTGAATTAAGAATATGGGTAGAATTTTGGTGTTTATGAAGGTGGAATGTGAGAGGTTAGCTAGGGGTATGTCAGTTATTTGCCTAGAAGCAATAAAGACATAGGTGAAGATTTCAGCAGCCAAGAGCTGAAGTGGTAGAATCTGGTAATTTTAGCAAGTGGAGTAGACAGTCTTAATGTTGGCACAGATCATGCTTGGATGTTCATCCTAGAATGAAGCATGATATCAAAGTCGCAAATAGTCTGATTCTTTTATGCATTTTGCTCCATTGGTGTACAAAAAGAACTCCATCATAGCCATACTTCAGAAAAATGTAGTTATTTTACTGTAGGTGTTGCTGGCTTCAAATTCCAACTTCATTGCCCCAAAGCAGTCCCCATGCAGATCTTGTCCCCAAGGGTTGTATAATTTATTCCCTTAAAGGGCCATGCATTCCACATACTTAACACTCCTCCCCCTTCAAGAACAACTTCCGCATAACAAAAAACAGAATCTAACTATTTACATACAATTTACAGAACTAACCAGATGCAATGAAATGGAAACATAGTATACTTAATTTTCCCTTTTTTCTGAAGGTAATAATTACATTGAAATGATCAATCTGTCTGGAGGATAACGGCCTCCTTGGAGCTGGAACTGGACTTCGATTAATTTCTGGCCTGAGCAGAACTCCCATTGGTGAACCCTCTTCCCTTACATCCTTGGTCGACAGTGTTAGCCTACCTTTTCCTCACTAAGCACAGGGGCTATGGGCTTCATGCCTCCCTCTTCTGGTATCCCTGCTGATGCTGTCCAGAGTGCCTTTGAAACAGTTGAGGAGGTTCCCACTCTTTGAAATTGGGCCACAAGCATAGAACATAACAGCACAGAACAGGCCCTTCGGCCTTCGATGTTGCACTGACCAATATAAAAAGCAATGCCCCACCAAACTAAACCATTCCCTTCTCTTCCATATACTTATCAACTAACCTCTTAAACGCCACCAAACTTGGCGCACCTACAACCGCTGCAGGCAGGGCATTCCACTCCCGAACCACCCTTTGGGTAAAGAACCTGCCTCTGATATCCGTCCTATAACTATCACCCCTTAATTTAAAGCTGTGTCCCCTCGTGCTAGCTTTTTCCATCCTAGGAAAAAGGCTATCACTGTCCACCCTATCTAAACCTCTAATCATCTTATATGATTATGAGCATGGTCCATATGCCATCCCCAAACCAACTGGGTTTCCCCTGTATAGAGCAATAGCCCTCTTTTGGCCATAATTGTGGCCAAATTCCACTTTTCCCCAAAGAATTGTTCCTGGCAAGTATCAATTTGCCCTTCTGGAATGCCCTTACCTCGGCATGCTCGGCTAGACAGGCCATCTGCACTTTGGCCTGTTTTGACAAAGGATCATCTAAACTCAAAATGCCAGCTCTTTTCTCTCCTTAGAAATGCTTCCAGACCTGCTGAAATTTTCCAGCATTTTCTCCTTGGGGCCATCTGCACTTCCTGGTTTCTCTCCACTCTTATTTTCCCATCCGATCTCAGTAGGTCAGAACTATGTGCAACTGCTTTCCAAAAATCAAAGCCGATGGGGAGCATTTGGTTGTTGCATGGGGAATATTCCTGTACCCAAACTTTGTGTCAGGGAACCCTCCTCTTGCATAGCCTTCATGTAATCCACAAATGATGGTCTTTTGTCACTCACAACCTGGTCTGGATATCAGAAACCTAACAAACACGTCATTGGACTTGTCAAGGATCATTTCCGTGATCACTTCCAGCTACTTTAAACATGCATCGACAGCCACCACCAGCAGATAACCTTCCATCGACCCTGCAAAATTTAAGTAGATCCATTCCCAAGGCTCCTTTGGTCATTCCCATGGATGTAGTGATGACGCAGGCAGTGCTTTATGAATTTTGAAATATTATACACAACAGCCTACCTTTTCCTCTATGCTCACATCCACTTTCGGCCACCACACAACTGCTGGCCATCTCTTTCATCCACACCAGTCCTGGATATCCGTATGCCATATATCAAACCCTGTCTTGCTGACATCTTAGATATAGCTTCAATTCTAGATTCTGCTGGCTTGTTCTTCCTTTGCAGCATTAATGATACTTTATCCTCTTGTGAAAAATACATAATTTGAATAACCTGTCCCAGGATCTCTTTATTACCAGGCAGTGGCAGCCTGGATAATACATTCACATCTGCATGTTAGTCCGACTGATGGTAGTGAATCCTGTACGTATGACTGAGCAGACAATATTAACGTTCACCGCTGGAACTATCAATGGAATCCCTGACTGAAGTCCCAAAATTGCAGTTGGTGGTCAGTGGTTTATCAGTGAAACAAACTGCCTGCATATAGATAGTAGTGAAATTTAGTGATGAATGCCTCCCTGCGCCAACTATGGAGACAGGGCCTTGCAAATATTTTTTCAGCGGTACTACATGTCCTAAGGGATTTTTCTTTCCCCTATTCCCGTATTCCCAGATGACAGTCTGGATCCTGTGATCCACCTTCATCACCAGTTTTATATATTCTGCTGCTTGGTGTCTGGCTGTGGGGAAATTGCAAGTATTTTATTTAAGATGTTGCTGGCTTCACACTCCAACGCCACTTTCCCAGGGCAGTCCCTGTGCAGATTTTAAAACCCCTGAGGGACACATGACGTGCTCCTTTAAAGGGCCATACAGCCCACATATATCACAGGTTCACTCTGAAGGGAGTTACCTAGGAGATGTATGGAATTGATCAGGAAGTAGAGTTTGAAGTAGCCACCAAAGGCAATGATTTCAGTCTTCTCAGTATATGACTGGAGGTAATTTCTGCTCATCTAGTACAGAATGTCAAACAAGCAGTCTGATCATTTAGAGACAGTAGGAGAGTTGAGAGAGGTAGGCATGAGGTACAAGATGATGGTGTTTTCAGATGACTTTGCCAAGAAGCAATATGTAGATGAGAAAAGGCAGCTGTCAAAGGAAAGATGTCTATGAGACACCAGAGATAAAAAATGCAAGAGCAAGAAGAGAAACCATTGCAGGTGATTCCCAGGCTATGATTAGATTGGTAAGACTGTAACTAGACAAGTGTAGCTCCATCCAACTCGAAAGATAATATTGTGGTCAATGGTATGAAGAGGGAAACAAGGAAACTGCAAGTAAGTAGAAAACAGTGAGTAACAGCACAGTAAAGTTTAATTTTGTTGCAGTCATATAGGATAATATTTGTGGCAATAAGAGCTGTTTCACTACTGTGGTAGGGCAGACCACAGATTGGAGGGATTCCAACATGAATTTCTGAAAAAGGTTGGAAGGTAGGCAAGAATTTGGGAGATGAGATCAAGTTCAAAGACACTGGAAACGAAAGGAGGTTGGAGATGGAGACTAATCTGCAAGCTTGGTGGGATCAAAGTTTTTTTTTGATGAAAGGGAAGGTGTCAGCCGATTTGAAAAAAATGGACAATATCTAAAGATAAGGATCTGTTAATATTTTCTAACATAAGAAGTAGAAAGGAAATTGGGTGATCAATAGTTTGTTGGAGCAAGGTCGAAAAAGGAAGTGGGTCTCATGAACAAGCTGAGCTTTGAAAAAACACGACAGGAAGCAGACAAGATGCTGGAAAGTAGTACAAGTTAAGGATGAGAGCAGAGAACAGAATAGTGCAAATGTAAAGAAACTGTGGTTGGGTGATGGAAATAAAATGAATTGTTTGTTCCAAAAGTGTGCACAAAAATTAGGACAGGTGAAGAGTAATACAAGAAAATGTTCAGTGATGGTCTTATCTGTGATCAATATAATGAGAGTACTGAGGCCACTTGAGATGCTATGTTGGCCATGAATGTGGGTTGGGGAGTTTACAAGAAAAGAGATATTGCAGAGGAGATAAATGACAATGATGTCAGGGGAAGAAGATTAAGATGAGTAAAGATGTATATTGAAATTGCTAAGAATGGGAATTAACTTACTGCAGTGGTAATTTTGGCAGGGCAAATATAAAAGGTATAAATCAGGTGGGAAGGCTTCATTTAGGGAAAAGGCATCATCATCCCTTATCCAAGTTTTTGGCAAGTCCACAAGTATTTTGCATCTGTCTGAATTACCGAATAATTCTTCTCTTGTAAAAATGCTGGGTAGGCTAAAATTTGGTGAAGAGGTGTTATTAGATAGGTTGGCTGTGTAAAGATGATAGATAAGTCACCAGAACTGGATGGGATGCATCAGAGGATAGTGAAGGAAGTGGGTATGGAAATTACAGAGGCATTAGCCTTAATTTTCTAGTCTTGCTTCAACTCAGGAGTAGTGCCTGAGGATGGGACAATTGTAAATGTTACCCCCTGTTCAAAAAAAGACACAAGGATAAATCGAGCAACTACAGCCAGTTTAACATCATTATTGAGAAAGCTTTTAGAGAAGGTACTCCAGGCACTTGGACAAGTGGAAATTATATTAGGAAAAACCAGAATGGAGTTGGTATGGAAAAATGTATTTAATTAACTTACTTGAGCTTTTGATGAGACAACGAAGTACGTTGATGAAGCTAATGCAATGGTACAAATAGATTTCCAAAAGGCATTTGAAAAAATGCCACAAAATTGAGTTGCAAAAAAATTGAGTAACAAGTCTCACAATACCAGGTTAAAATCAACAGGTTTATTTGGTAGCACAAGCTTTCGGACTGCTGCTCCTTCATCAGGTGACTCACAGTTGAGGTTCACAGAATAAAAGCAAAAGCGTTTGAATGAGTACAGAGATCTAGAGGTACTTGTTCACAGCTCCTTGAAAGTGGTAAGGGAGGCATTCGGCATGTTTGGTTTCATCGATCAGAACACTGAATACAGGAGTTAGAACGTCTTGAAGTTGTACAAGACACTGGTAAGGCCACACTTGGAATACTGCATGCAATTTTGGTCACCTATTATAGAAAGGATATTATTAAACTAGAAAGAGTGCAGAAAAAATTCACTAGGATACTACCGGGACTTGATGGATTGAGCTATAAGGAGAGGCTGAATAGACTGGGACTTTTTTCTCCGGAGCGTAGGAAACTGAGGGGTGACCTTATAGAGATCTATAAAATAAAGAGGGGCATAGACAAGGTAAACAGTCAAAATCTTTTCCCAAAAATAGGAGTTTAAAACTAGAGGGCATAGATTTAAAGTGAGAGGGGAGAGTTGCAAAAGTGTCCAGAGGAGTAATTTTTTCACAGAGAGTGGTGAGTGCCTGGAACAAGCTGCCAGAGGTATTAGTAGAGGCAGATATAATTTTATCTTTTAAAAAGCATTTAGATAGTTACATGGGTACAATGGGTATCGAGAGACATGAACTAAACGCAGGCAATTGGGATTAGCTTAGGGGTTTTAAAAAAAAGAGTGGCATGGACAAGTTGGGCCGAAGGGCCTATTTCCATGCTGTAAACCTCTATGACTCTAATACCAGGAAAGAGTAGTGGCGAACATTTTTGATGACTGCAGAGAGGTAACGATGTGGTTTCTCAGGGGTCAGTACTAGTACCGCTGCTTTCCTTGATCGATATACCCAATCTGGATTGGGTATAAAGGGCACAATATCAAAATCTACAGATGATACAAAAATTGGAAGTATTGTGAACCGTGAGGAGGATAGTAATAGACCCAAGTGTACATGAACAGACCATTGAAATGGGCAGATGTGTGTCATCGAAATTTAATATGGAAAAGGATGAAGATTTTAGTAGAAAAAAACCAGCAAGAGACAATAATATACAATTCTAAAGGCTGCTAAAGGAACAGAGGGATCTGGGATTATATATGCACAAATAATAGAAGATGGCATGGAGGTTGATTTTTTTTTAAATGGAGGATTGTGGCTTTGCAAATAGAGGCACAGAGTCCGTAGAAACATAGAAGATAGCAGTAGGAGGCTGTTTGGCCCTTCAAGCCTGCTGTGCCATTTGTTACGATCATGACTGATCATTCAACTCAATAGCCTAATCCTGCTTTCTCCCCTAAACCTTTGATCCCATTCACACCAAGTGCTATATCCAGCCATCTCTTGAATATATTCAATGTTTTGGCATCAACTACTTCATATAGTAATGAATTCCGCACACTCACCACTCTTTAAGTGAAGAACTGTCTCCTCACCTCTATCCTAAATGGTCCTGAATCCTCAGATTGTGAACCTTGGGTTCCCCCACCATCAGGAATATCCATCCTACATCCACCCTGTCTAGTTCTGTTAGAATTTTCTAAGTCTTTATGAGATTCCCCCCTCATTTGTCTGAACTACAGCAAAAACAATCGTAAACTAGTCAATCTCTCCTCATACATCAATTCCACCATCTCTGGAATCAGTCTGGTAAACCTTCTCTGCACTTCCTCGAGAGCAAAAACATCCTTCCTTAGGAAAGGAGACCAGAACTGCATACAATATTCTAGGCGTGGCCTCACCAAGGCCCTGTACAATTACAACAACATATACCTGCTCCTATACTCGAAACTCTCGCAATGAAGGCCAACATATCATTTGTGTTCTTTAACGCCTGTTGTATCTGCATGCTTACCTTCAGTGACTGGTGCACAAGGACACCCAGATCCAGCTGCACACTCCCCTCTCCCAATTTACAGCCATTCAGTAATTTGCCTCCTTGTTTTTGTTTCCAAAATGAATAACCTCATATTTATCCAAATTATACTGTATCTGCCGCTTGCCCAAACTGTCCAGATCATTTTGAAGGATCTCTCCATTCGTGTCACAGCTCACCCTCCAATTCTATTTACATTTGCAAACTTTGAGATGTTACATTTTGTTCCCTCATTTAAATCGTTAATATATATTGTGAATAGCTGGGGTGCCAGCCCTGATCCCTGTGGCACCCCACTAGTTACTGCCTGCCAATTTGAAAAGCACCCATTAATTCCTACTCTGTTTCCTCTCTGCCAACCAGTTTTCTATCTATTTCAATATACTTCCCCCAATGCCAAGCACTTCGATCTTGCACAATAATCGCTAGTGTGGGACTTTATCAAATGCTTTCTGAAAGTCCAAATATATCATATTTACTAATTCCCCCTTGTTAACTCTACAAAAGTAAGCATGTTATGATGTCTCAAATATTTTGTCCAACTATGGACTTTAAGTAGTATGTGAAGGCTTTACAGACGATGCAGGAAAGATTTCTGAGTATGATTCCAAGAACTGAGATTGTTTTCATTAGAAAGGGTAATGTTGGGAGAAGATTTGATTGAAGCACTCAAGATAACAACGGAACTAAACAGAGTAGATAGAGAAACTATTCTTATTGACAGAAGGACTGAGAACTAGAGGACACCTAGTAATTACATTGTTAGAATTGTTTTTAATTTGCAGTGAGTTTTAGAACCTGGATGCACTACAAATGTCGTGGAGGCAGATACAACTGGAAATTTAAAAAAATTAGATAAGCACACAAGAGAAAGTATTTGCAGACCATGGAGAAAATGGGCAGGGTAGTGGGACTAATTGAGTTGCACTTGCCAGAGAGCTGGCACAGACATAGTGGGCCCAAATGGCCTCCTTCTGTGCTGTGATCATTTATGATGCTCATTTGCCATCCTCATGGATGGCAAAAACATGTTCATTAGTGAGTAGACATAAGAAGTATGATGAAAGGCCAGCAATCTGAAATTTTAACTTTATTTCTCTCCACAGATACTGCCTGACCAGTTGAGTTTTTCCAGCATTTTTTGTTATTATTTCATCATTCCCCACTTTAACTTAGAAATCCATTCAGGAAGCTCCAAATACTATACACGTGGAACTACCAATATGACATGGCAGCCACTGTTAGAACATTTATGTGACTGAAGATTTGATTTTGCTATTGAAAATGAAGACATTTGGTTTACATGCAATAAATCAGAACCAGCCTCAGGCTTTTTTAATGTAAATGTCAACATCTGAATTGCTCAAACGTTGCATCTGAACAGCTGACATGCTGTAGGCTTCTATCAGGCATCACCACATTCAGCTACAGCACTTTTAATTTTATATTTAATACTGACTGTCCCAAGTTAGGACACTGCTTGTTCCTTACCTCATCACGTTTTTGAACAAGTCACTTTCATCGAGATTTATGAGGAAAAACTGGATTTTTTTAAAAACAGAAGATAAGTGTAATGTCCTAACAATGTTAGGGGTTCTGGATTTTACACAAAGATAAAACATGGTTTACACACATAGATTCAAACTAAGACACAACAGGTTTCATTGAAAGGGATGTTCTTTGCACTGCACAGATACAAAGCAAACTAAAACAGCAGTTTCTGCACATACTCTAATGACATTACCAGCAAATCACGTTCAGCTCTGAAAAACAAATTGCAATCCATTTAAAAATTAACTAGTTTAATTTAAAAATTTGAACTTCATTTCAGCAGTTAATAATCACCTGGTTAAAAAATATACTTCAAAAACAAGGCCTTTTCTAGAAAGCACAAGAAATGTTTCACTTTGTAGTTTTGAAACTTGAAAATCAGTACAACATTTAAATAGATAGGAAAATCCATCAAATATTCAATTGTTGCACTCATTTCTAGTTCTTCTATTTGATCATCCACATTTTGTATGTTCCGTTTATTAGTGTAACTTGGATATAATTTTCCTTGAAGAAAGTGATGGCCAAAATATCTGGAGAAGAATATACAATCCAGCATCTTGGAATACCCAAATTAAATAATTGTAATTAGCATTTATTCTGTAATCTCAACATGCTTCTAAAGATTCAGTGAACATAACTAATGCAAAGCCTTTAGAAGTTACCAAATCAATACTTAATTTCTTGGTTAATTTTGATAGTAGAACAATGGATGTAAGCAACAGAATTAGTGACAAATACAAAATAATTCTATCTTTTCATTTTTATACCAAGAAAAACAACTGGGAACTAAGTACCCATCTAATATAACATGGTACAAGTCATCTGTACTTTGGAAATGCATCCACCATTACAGCAGCCAAAAAGCACCTCCTGATTAGGTGTGCAGTGATTAACTCAATGCAAGTGAGTAACCCGCGTAAAGGGATGGTGAAAGGCTGTTGACTTCCATTGAGGAAACCGTAAATAGTCTCATAAGCCACTCAGAAGGGCTTTACTTCAGACTACACCATCTTAGCAAATGTGGCAGCAGTGAGGGTTGTCTTAGATATCAAGTGCACTGGTGGAATGCCGGTGGAGTGAGCACAAATAATATCACCTCGAAAAAGGATAGCAGATTCTTGCTCTGCGGTCCCACTGTTATGCCCATGAAGCAGCACCTCAGCAGCAAATTATCCTCATAATTTGCTGGAGCACAGATTGTTGGACTGACGAGAGAGCATGCATGCCCCTTTGAGCACTGAGTTGCATCCATTGAATCGCAGTAGTCTGAGCTTCCATACCAGCAGTTAGAAGCATCATGATCTCTGAGCTTCCAAGACAGCACCAAAATATTGTGCCATAGTGAAAACTGGGACAGTAGCATGCAAACGCTCGATCATGGGTCAATCTGATAGTGCTGCCATAGGACTCCCCATCATTTCCACGTGGGAAGGATGGGCTGCAAGCTCTGCATATTACCTTGTGTGATCATGGAACCAGACAACTCCATGCTTCTAGCCAGTGACTGAAAGCTACCTAGCCGACCTGCCATTTTGGTGAGCATCATTTTTGCTGTTTTCCTTTTCTACATCCCCTGCGGCACAACTGGTTTGTGAACTCATCCTTTGCATACCAACAGATCCAGCCTGACTGCAACTCACTCGGGCTTAGTGATTCACCATGTACAAATCCTGACTCAAGTACTTGCAATTCAGAAGCTGAGTTAATGGCTGCAATTGCAAATGCAAGGTTAAGCATGGTTATTCTTCCTCAGATCTCTGTTCTTTTTCTTGTCCTGCTGTTTGAAAAATAGCTGAGCAGCTAGCAGCTCTTAATTATCTGAAAGTACAAATGAATAAAAGGGAGGGTTAGGAGTGATGGAAGAGTATGTGAAGAGGTAAGCAGGAATTCTATGTTCAGCCCATCTGTGGTTTTCATTTCATGACATCTCTCAGGATGAGGGTGAGGAGTGAGTCAAGATGGTGCAATTCACTATATTCTGAGTGGTTTTGGAAGCACCAATTGCTACATGCCATGACATTCGTGTCCACAATCCTATGCACTATTTCCTTGAGGATGCTGAAGAGCTGCAGGTGCACTGGTTCACCATTGGTCCTGCTTATACTCATTCCTGTTGTGGGTAACCTTCTTCTGCAAGGGAGGGCACAGAATGTCAGTGACTGTTTATCAATGTGCTTGGGTGATGTGTATATCTGAGCTGAATAGCTTAAGATTTAAGAATGCGCTGACAATTGTGTACAATTGTCAGTCTGATTGGGAGGTATGCGTAGGTGAGGTGCAGTTTATGTTAGTAGTGAGTCTAGGAATCCTCCTAAGTGAATGATGGAGTTGTGATGCATAGAACAATGTGCGAGGTGATTGGTATGATGAGTGCATGATCTGATGTGTAGCTACATTCATTCACTTTGACTACCCAAGTTGGCCTTTTGACTAAGATCAAATACCGGATCAAGCTCAAGATGGGGTCTTATCTTGTCAGTTTGGATCTTTTTGTTTCTCTTGTGGGGACCATGAATTGGATTCAGTCGGATTTTTGAAGCAAGGAATGGATTCGGTTTGCCTGGATCATCCTGAGCATTGGCTTTGTAACTTTAAGGATGGAGTAAAAGCTTTTTTGAAAAAAAGGTTATTTCTTTCTGGGACTGCTGCCATGTTCTGGGAGTCACACTCTGGACATTAACCATCCTTGCCATTTGCTCCCATTCCCCATATGTATTCTTAATTGATGCTTCCTGCCCCAGCTCAAAGGTAACCTCCATCCACCTTTCTGACTAGTGTACCGAAGGTGATGTTACTAAAATATGCAGCCCTTTCCTTCACCTGTTTACCATTCTTCTTCTAAGTGTTAAAATGCATCAAGCAACTAATCTTCTATAGGGATTATATCTTTAAAAAGGAGAGGGTGCCTTTAACATATGTTTCATCACAATGCTCCCCTTTGCAGTGCTTTGTGAAAACTGGCCATGCAATGTTCAAGACACAGAACATGTTACAATTGAGATAGGCACTCAAATCTTACATGCTGCCCACCTCATTTCCAATGGGTACAGACAGGTCAGAAACCATGGTCCCTGTACCCAAAAATCAGGGAAAACAAACTCACAGCTCCAGCTATTTTGTAATATTGTCAGAAGTGCCTTGCCACATAAGGCATTCTTTCATCAAAGTTGTTGTTGCTAGAAGATAAAAAGGCCATTGTGCACCACTTAAAGGATTGGCTCCAACTACAAGTCCATCAGTAATTTTGAGCAATGGTTGTTGCTGAGAACAAGACAATGATGACTTTGACTGGATGGCATTCCCTGTAATTGATCTCAAATTAGCAGAGATTCTTCCTGGAGATTTATATTGGCAGTCTTGAATCAGTTAAAAAAAATGTCTTTCATGTTTACCTCTCATTCAAAAGACTTCTACATTTTATAAATCGAGGAGAACTAAGCCAGGGTGATATTGCTGAGAATATTATGGTAAATGGTTCTCTGTTTGAAGGGTGAAGTTATGTCTGTGGTCTTGTAAAGCAAGGAATGCAGGGAGACATAAATCCCACATTTTCCTGTCTGATCTTCCATTCAATAAGACTAAAAACACTTCAGCTTCAAGTCTGCATCTCAATCCAATAACAATATTTATCTGGTCCATTATTCGGGGGGTGATACTTAACTCAAGTGAATATCTAATATAATGACATCAAAACATAACAATGAATATGAGTCTGACTATATAGCAAATACACATTTCAGAACTAAGCTATGACTCAAAGAAAAATGCTCCTGGGTGGTTCATTTGAAAAGTAAAATTGCAGCAAGCCACTCTACACCTGAAATGGTTGTCAGATATTCAGTAACCTAGAAGATCTGGCATAATTGCCTGTTCATCATATTGTCACACAGACTAAGTACACATTTGCACAGATTTTCAACTTAAGAATTTATTCTGAATCTCACTATTCACCCCGCCATTTCTTGTAATGTGCAAATCACTGGAATCCATTTATTATCTTTACATATTTATCAGTTCTGCCAGCAAAGCTGAAAATTCCCAAACTGATATAAAACTTAATAACTGGATGATGAATGTTTTCGTGGATTTATCAGCGGTTTGATGAAAGCAATTTAAAGCATAATTAAACTATCAAATAAACAATGATCTCAGCCTTTACAAACAGAACAGGTGTATAATTTCAACAAAAGCACTGTGGACTTGGACCATTTTTAAAAAAAAATCATTGAAACTAATACATTGTCAATACAAAGCAAACATTAATATGCAGAAACAAAGCAGACAATAGAGAAGGTCACACGTCCTGCAAAGTTTATAAATAAAGGACACTACATAGATTCAGATATAATAAATAAAGATGCTTTTAAGAAAGAAAACTGCAGCCAAAGGCGAATGTTGCTGCTCACTTGCCATTGACTGCCCTTGCAAATATATGTATGTGCATTATCTTGTTTTTCTTCTCAGCACCACAGATATATTTTGCCTAAGTCCTGTAAAACATTACAGAAGCCCACTTCAATATAATATAGTACCAAAAGGCTAATAAAGCAATCCTCTCCTGAAATCACTACTGTGGCCTCAACAAACAGACCATATTCCATCAACAAAGCAACAGAAAAGTAACCTGAGAACAGTATTTATTCAATGGTCAATTGATGTTAACTCTTAAGATCAATAGTCACTATACAGAAAGCATTGACATAAGGAAGTGAAGCACACAACATCAGACATTCTTTTTGAGTTTCTGTCCCATGCACACACTGCATGATGGGAGGAAATACCAATCCTAAACCTAATTTGAAATTTACACTTCTGCCCTCTCATCCACAACAGTGGTCAGCTTACATTTATATCACTAATGCCCTTTAATATTTTAATGGTTTGGCTTTGATTTAAACGTGCAAGCCCAGGGCCATGACAAAATATGGAACAGGGTTGCAGTATATCAGTTTTCCCAAGCCCAACCAAGTTGGCAGAAGGAGAAAAGAAACTACTGAGGCCAAGTTTTGCCTACAAGGATGGTAAAAGCAATGTCAAAAAATGCATGAGTGCATATATTTCCAGGTCTAAATTACAATTGCATTTACATAATTGTAAAATATCCAAAAGACCTTCACAGGAGCTTTATCAAACAAAATCTGACACCAAGTTACAGAAAGAAATATTAGAGTCATGACCAAAACAAGACATAGAATTTAAGGACCATCTTAAAAGAAGTAAAGAGAAGTGCAAAGACTTACGGGGAGCATTTTGATGTTAAAGGCAATGGCAACTGAATGGTGAAATTATTAAAATTGAAGATGTGCAAGAGACCTGGAGTGGAGGAAATCTCAGGCAGTTTTAGGCTGGAGGAGGTTAAAGAGAGAGGGAAAGCCAAGGCAAAGAAAAGATTTGAAAGCAGGGATGAGAATTTTAAAATTGAGGACTTACTTGATCAGCCAAGAGCTCTGGTTACGTGTTCTTGGTTTGGGAATGTATGTAGCTGGTAACACATCTGAAAATTAGCTCTATAAGCAATATATTAAAAAAACTGAAATACAATGACTAAGTCAAATATCTTTACAGTTTGTGTGAAAGGAACTGTAGACAAGCATACCTGGCCTCCAAATTTTCACTACACATCAATTTCAACTTATCCAGAATTCCACTGTTCATATCCCATCTCACATTTTTTCCCTTTTCACAGTCTCCTTACCAACCTCTATTGTCTCCCCACTATCCAGTATCTAAAATATAAAATCTCATCTTTTTAGACTTTCATTCAATTTTACTTCCATGCATTTCCAACTCCATGACTCAGAACTCACCCTTTACTCTTTGTCTCTAACACACTGAATGGCTGTCTTTCTTCATCTACAATCCTGCACTCCCAGCCTTAAATGAGTAGATTCAGTGCTTACTGACTTCATTGTGCCCTCATTAACCTCTGCTAATTGTCTCTGAGATCCATGTCCTTTGTTTCCTTTGATAATTTGTCATAGGAAAGGTACAGCACAAAATTGAATTCTTGAATGAACTGCGCAATGTGTGTGTCAACATGAAAAGATATAAATGAGAAGTCAGATTGGGGAATTGCATTAAAGTCTTCCATCTAATTACAGCATGTCACACAATTATGTTAATGTCTCTTTATCAATTCCAGATCTCCAACAACTTTTACCTTCAAATCAGAGAGAGAGAAATTTCTTCCATTTCCCCTCTCTGCAACTCAATTTAACTTCAAACCAAAACAGATGAAGTCAATTCTAAATTTTGAATGGTTGCTCCAAGATGACTTCAGGGGATTAGTAACATTTAATTCCATTATGGTCCCATGATGCAAAGAGCTTCCCTTTCACACTCTGCAAGTAGCCAATTTATTCAGCACAGCAGAACATGCTGAGTTTCCACTTTTTTAATAATTGGTAATAATTTTAAAAATTGCTCAAGGTTGGGACAAAAATTCATATCCTGGTAAAGTGTAAATTCTGTGGTTACTCAAAATAGAAAACAAACAGCAACAGACAACTTTGAACCCTGGGTTAAAAGCACTGATGTAAAACGTTAATTATGGCGTACAATCAAATCTTAACATACAGGTCAAGTACCCTTTATCTAAAACCCTCAGGCCCAACAGCATTTTGCATTTCAGTTTTTTTGGATGCGGAATATAAACTTATAAAAGCCAAAGTATTAGCTAGCTACAGTGTCAAGCAGGCTTGTCCAATCTTAGGGGGCCACAATTCAATTTTTTTTCCTACTTAGATAGCCAATGAGCAAATTATGGAAAGATACAGTTTGACACAATATTAAACATGAAGTTCCAAATTAAACTAAGTTATGAAGAAATAACTTGCTCAAAAATAAACAATGTCAAAGCAATAAATTAATTTTAAAAAATTAATAAACATCACCATTTGACTGTGAGAGGGACAGATTCTGACATTCTGGCTCATTCCCAATTCCTTAATGCTCAGTAAATTACTGTATGACTGGCTGTGATTGTGTGTTGGTTGTAGGAGCAAGTGGAAATTCTGAGACTGCAAGTGACATGCACACACATGCGCACATCCCTACACCCCTCCCCCCCACCAACACCACACATATGCTTTCCCCCTGACCACCCCCCACATATTCCCCTCCCGCCACATACGCACTCTCATCTACTCACACTTCCTCTTGCCCCACATGCACTTCCCCTCCACACCACACCTCTCACATACACACCTCTCTGTGCCATACAAACCACACACAAACATACTCACCCTCACGGCACTTACACTTCCTCCTAACACACACTTCGTTTCTTAAGCCACATTCAAACCCCTATAAAAACTCTCCACACACACACACACACCTCTGACCAGACACATACATAGTCTCACCCTCTCTCACAATTACACACACTTCCTTCACCACTTCCCCCAAACACATCCCATTGCATACACTCTTTCCTCCCCACACATTCCCCCACACTTTTCCACTCCCAAATTCACTCTCCCCCTGCCATACACATACATCCCCAAGACACATACACAACCCCTTGACACATTCCCCTCACATATTCACATCCTTCCATACACACTTCCCTCCCCACCTACACATAGAATATAACAGCGTAGTACAGGCCCTTCAGCCCTTGATGTTGAACTGACCAGTGGAACCAATCTAATGACCCTCTAACCTAAACTATTCCAATATTATCCATATGTCTATCCAATGACCATTTGAATGCCGTTAAAGTTGGCAAGTCCACTACTGCTGCAGGCAGGGCGTTCCACGCCCTTACTACACTCTGAGTAGAGAACCTACCTCTGACATCTGTCCTATATTTATCACCCCTCAATTTAAAGCTATGTTCCCTCGTGTTAGCCATCACCATCCAAGAAAAAAGGCTCTCACTGTCTATCCTATCTAATCCTCTGATCATCTTATATGCCTCAATTAAGTCATCTCTTAACCTTCTTCTCTCTTACGAAAATAACCTTAAGTCCCTCAGCCTTCCCCCATAAGACCTTCCCACCATAACAGGCAACATCTTGGTAAATCTCCTCTGCATCCTTTCCCATGCTTCCACATCCTTCTTATAATGAGGCGACTAGAACTGTATGCAATACTCCAAGTGTAGCCGCACCAGAGTTTTGTACAGCTGCAACATGATCTCATGGCTCCGAAACTCAATCTCTCTACCAATAAAAGCTAACACATCATACACCCTCTTGATTTAATTCCTGAGATTACATAGCAACGAAAGCTGAGACATCTTCCTTTCAGCAGATGTGATTGTAGGGCTTTCATGGAAGAGATAATGCGATTAAAAGGTTACATTATGGTCAATGTAGAATTGAATGAACAAACAATGAAGTACTCTCTCCAAGTGGGCTCTATTTCCAGTACTATTTGGAAGATAGTGGCTGGAGGAGATAAAGCTTAATTGGAGTGCTGTCGACAGACTGGTTAATGCCAAATAGAGTGACAGCATCTTCTGGATAAATACAAAAGTGTATTTGAATAGATGCAAATTAAGCCTAAAAGTCATCCAAAAGTATGAAAGCAAGAATGATGCCATATGCAATTTATCCCAAGGTCAAAGAAGAATTAGTAAGACATGTTAACTCTCGTGTGTTAGAGCCAGTTGCAATGAGTGATCATACCTGTCATGAAACCAGATGGTTCAATTCATATTTGTGATTATTTAAAAACTATACCAATCCAGTATTGTATACTGATCAACATCTACTTCCTTTAATTGAAGATTTATTTGCTGGGTTATCAGGTGTGAGGAAATTCAGCAAGGTCGATCTTTCGTAAACATATTTACAGATGAATGTAACTGTTGAATCTCAACCATTGTTTACCATCTTTATTTCTAAAGATCTTATTTGTTATAAAAGACTGCTTTTTGGAATAACATCTGCAACAGCTCTACTCCAAAGATTGAGGGATCAGATTTTAAGTGGTCTCTGGTGAACAACGTTACCTGGATGATATTCTAATTACAGGAGTTCACTGAACAAGAGCACTTGAATAATTTAGAAGCAACATTGAAATTTCTTCAAGCACATGGTCTGCATATCAAGAAAGAGAAGTGTGACTTTTTCTAGACATCAGTCCAATATTTGGGTCATGTTATTGATAGTAAAGGCCCACATATGGCAAATAAAAAGACGGAAGTTATTTTACAAGCACCATGTCCAATAATTATGACTTAATTGAGCTCCATTCTAGATTAGCAAATTATTATGACAGATTTGTTCCTAACTTAGTAAATCATTGGATAGCAGAATATGAGAAAGCATACAAGGATGTCAAATATGTTTTTCAGAAGTGTGAAGTATTGACTCATTTTAATCCAAAGCCACATTACTGCTTGTTGTGTCATTCACCTTATGGAGTCGGGGCAATAGTTTCACATATTAAGAGTTTGGAAGATGACCAACTGCTTTTGCTTTGCCTATTCTGATTAGTGCTAAACCTAACTATGTTCAGCTACAAAAAGAAGCACTAAGTATTATTTTCGGTATACGAGGGTTTCAGTATTATTTGTAATTTCACATTATTATCTGATCATCAACCCTTAATTACCATCTTTGATCCATGTAAAGGGATATCTTCATTAGCTGGTAGCCGACTCCAAAGATGGTAACTAGTCTTATCTGCACACTTCTATGATATATTGTTAGTCAGAGCACCATGCTGATACATTATCACAATTACCTTTACCTATTAAGCAGATGCTACCAAGTAGTTTTGCTAACATGCTTCATCTTTTGCTCATGGATTATTTGCCTGTGAGAGCTTCTCCAAAAAAAAAAAGCAGAATTTACTCCAGCCTGTAATGGAATTCAGCACTTTGAATTTTTTTGGGAGAATACCTGTCCATATGTGTCAAGAAAGCTTGAGTTGACTATCCAAACTGAGTGGCTATTGTGGGGAATCCAACTGGTCACTCCTCCTTGTCTGTGTGGATGCTTTCTTGAACAACTACATGAAGCACATCGTTATATAATCTGGATGGAGAATTTGCAGAGTTATTTTTGGTGGCTAGGTCTGAGTGCTCAGATTGAAGAAAAAGTGGGACAGCGTCAATCCTGTACAGAGATAAGTAGTAAACTAACATTGTCTCCTTTACACATTTGAGAGTGACATAAAATGCCATGGGCAACAATTGATATAGATTTTGTTGAGAATTACTTGGTCTTGGTCATAATTGATGCACACTCGAAGTGGCCAGAGATTATGAGATCTATTACAGCTGAACAAACCAGAATCTTTGCCAGGCTTGGTGAACCAGAACAGAATGTTGGAATATCAGTAATACTTTTTTTTGACATGTTTAGAACAAAAATTGCAAGGTTAGCAATGCAAACAAACAACTAGATTTCTCACACTAAAGGTCATGGACTTCAAACAGTACAGTTTTTGCTTTTCAGATTTATAGATAAAGAATACATGTTACTGGCTTTTGACAAGGTTGTTGGGCTCTGGTCAATGAACTGCAGCTAAAAATTGTCATGTTACAGGTCAAAGCCCCATTCTCTCTCTCTCAGCGATTCAATCTAAAACGCAAATTATTCAATAGGGCATTGTTGCCAAAGCACCTCATTGTTAACCAATTCTGTTGTTACAGATTATTTTCTAGAAAATGCAGAATTATAATTCATATGGCAGCAGATGCAGCAGAAGAGGAAAGAGAATTGACCATTCAGCCCTTCATCACACAGATTTTTTTGCAACTATAAATATGACAAGACTTTCAGTTTATGATCTCAACAGATATATGGCACCTCTAATAATGCAGTATTCGTTCAATATTATTGGAAAGGGATCCCACTGATAAGTAAGACAAGATGAGCAATGACTGACCACATTTGCATTTGTACAATGACCCAAATAACAAAGAAACATGCAACCATAATATTCAAAGACAACATACCAATCATCTGGCAGATAAATGTATGCATTCACACAATTAAAGTGGAAATGAGTTCTCAAAGCTTTATGTTGTGCAAATTTCAGATATGAAATAAAATCCCTGTGTAATAACCCCTATATGGTTCATGGGGAAATCACTCATTGATTTCTCTGAGGAGCTTATTGAGTATAAGTTCTCCTGGTAACAGGCAATGGCCTGCCCAGCTGGAACTCATTACCTCAGCCTTTTGTAAGGCAGATCCAGGAATGGGCTTGCTGAATAACAGTCCCAGGCAAGTGGTGGTTTTACTTTGCATTCTGTAATAAACTACGTTCCTTTCTAGTCGCGCTTCATCAGTCATTACACTCTACAGTGGAGCAGGCTGCCATTTGGCCTACTGATTCTGTACTAACTCTCCGAAAAGCACCTTACCCAAACCCACATCCCCCCATCCCGCACCCTCCCTCCCCAAATCACCGTGACCCAACGCATTTATCACGACTATTCCACCTAACCTACACATCTTTGGACTGAGAGGGGAAATTGGAGCTCCAGAAGGAAATCCATCAGACAGAGGTGAAGGTGCAAACTCCATATAGTCAGTCACACAAAGCCAGAACTGAACCTAAATTATGGCACTATGAGTTAACAGTGCTAACCACTGTGCCACTATGTCGCTTCTAATGCAGATTTTCTGTTATGAACTGGTGTTCACTTAGACCACACCTGAGCTGAGCAATTGTTCGTTTGGATTGTTAGAAAGTTCACTGAGAATGTATTAGCTATCTGAATAGAAAAGAAGAAAATTTCCGTTCATTTTCCAAGTGATTTAAAAAGTGCCAGAAGACACATTGATGTTATTTGATTTTTTCTGACTGCCCATGTTAATCACAGCATCAAGGCAGCAAAGTAAAGACACAAACCATCCGACAACAGGGAAAACAGTAAATGTAATAGCCAACAGGCAATAAGTTTTTTAATAACCAGAGAAGGCAGATCACAGATTTAACTAGAGTGAGATCAATACATGGCATATTAAAAAAAGGCCAAGAGCCAATTGAATGTCCCGTGGAATCCTCTATCTCGATAAGCTGCCAGAAGTTCTTTCACTTTTACGTCTGACGTCATCAACTACCTAATACAGCCAGACTCTGATCACCTTCCTCTCTCAGTCTGGACTTGCCTCTGAAAAGCTTTTTCATCTATTACTACCATCCTCAGACCCAAGACCTCTCAGTGTTCCCACTCTGTACATTTAATGCTGTTAGGGGCCTGTACTATCCCTTGTATTCACAGATCTCAGGATCTTTGTTCAATGTTCACCAAGGAGGTCCATCGGACATTTCAACGTATCAAGCTCACCATGAGATCCTCAACTGAAGATCTGCTAATAATAACATAGGGCACTTAATAGGAAATCTTTGTTTTAATATGAAGTGTGAGTAAGTCGCATTTTTATAACCTAAGCCTTAGTTCAGACAAGATTTTTGAGTATAGTAAATATTGATATTTTTCCAGTGTAGATGAGTAGGGCTTATTTCTAAAGTTGAGGAAAAGTCCATTAATACCACAGGAGAGGGTTTTATTTTTTGCTTTGATCTGAAATTTCACAAGGTGAAACCAGTAATTTGCTGCACTCAAATTCAATTAATCAGTTACTGCGATCATTAAGTAAATCAACATTCTACACAATATAGTCCAAACTTGATTTCAACATCATGCTGAACTAAATAGCAAGCTCACAATATTTCCAATACTGCCCTACAAGATAGTAACCAGAGTTGAGAGGAGGTGAGAAGCAGGCAATGGAGAAAAGTGGTCTCCATATAACCTATATCTAGCAACTGGTTACAAAGCATCAATCCTGTAAGGGTAAATAATATGTCTCTAGGGAGGAAGATAATATATTATGGTCAAAGTAAAATGCTACATTTAGTAATCAATCCTGGTCAGATATACATACATTTATTAGAAAATAATTTCAGTTTGTGTGATGTTCCACATCATAGAAAGTAAACCTTGCTGCTTATCATATATGCATGTGAGATATCTCCAAAAAACTCAAGCATCAAACAAAGCCCAATGTGGGATGCAATATCTTTTCTTCTTAGCTTGGATCTCATTTGTCTCTCATGTGGGAACCATGAATTCGATTGAATTTGAATTGGTTTTTGCAACAAGCAAGGAGATGAATTAAGGACTTGCCTTGTCCATTCTGCATATTGGATTCGTAACTTCAAGAACAGAGTAAGAAAAAATTAAAATTTCCAAAAACCTGCACAAAAGAATCAAATACTTGATGAAGTCAAGTTTGACAGTAATTTGTGCAATCAGGAATGGACAGAAGATTTCGGAGTTATTCCTGGATTTGGTTCATCTTTCTGACATCATCCCAATTTGGGATAAATTAACATAAATGCTCTGGTGATAAGTTATTCCCAACACCTACTAATCAACATTGTATTTATTTCATGCTATGCAACTCAACTTGCTTGGTGCTTATTGTGGCCATTACACCAACATTAGAGCGATCAAGTCATTCAACCTGAAGTCATCTGGGCAATGACTATCAATACAACAACTGTATTGTTACAGATTGCACCATTGTCTGATGTTTGATTTTTCAATGATACAAACAACACTGATGGTTTGGCATAATAGTGCTATTAATTTTCAGGATTGTGTGTGATTTCATAAAATTATCTGAACTTAAGATATTTGAATGAAAACAGATCTCAGGATGTCAAAATCAAAAGGTACAACATCTTTAATTACCATTCTGTATCCAACTATTTGTATCTGACAAGCTAATCAACCTCATTATAGATCTGGAATGCGTCAATAGTCAGCAATTAGCTTCAGGCCAATACAAATGTTCATTAACCTATCATAACCTTGAAGAGACAATTTGTTTATAATTGATTCAGAATTTCTTTTACAGTACGAGTGGTAGACAAAACAAAATTGGGAGTGGCAGCTCCCTTCTAAGTTGTCAGGCAGTATTTTAAGAGGACTATTATAACATAATTTTGTTAAAAGCATCAATCGATACAATTTTAAATCTTTGTCTCTTCTTTGGAGACAGGTGAGGTCCCAGAGGACTGGAGAATAGCTAATGTTGTACTGTTGTTTAAAAAGGGTAGTAGGAATAACCCTGGAAATGATAGGCCGGTGAGTTTGATGTCAGTGGTAGGGAAGCTGTTGGAGGGGATTCTTAGACATAGGATGTATAGGCACTTAGAGCATTATGATCTGATTAGGGATACGCAGTATGGCTTTGTTAAAGGGAGGTCGTGCCTTATGAATCTGGTAGAATTTTTTGAGGAGGTGACGAAGACGATCATCTATATGGATTTCAGTAAGGCGTTTGACAAAGTCCCTCATGGGAATAAGTTGAAAAGGTCGAGGCTAATGGGATACAAGGACAGGTAACTAGATGGATAAGTAACTGGCTTGGTAATAGGAGACAGAGAGTAATAGTGGAAGGGTGTTTTGCAGCTGGAGGTCGGTCACTAGTGGTGTGCCACAGGGCTCAGTACTGGGACCTCTTCTATTTGTAGTATATATAAATGACTTGGAAGAGGGAGTATGTGGAGTCACCAGCAAGTTTGCAGATGATACAAAGATGGCTGGACTTGCGGATAGTGAGGAGCATTGTCAGGCGATGCAGCAGGACATAGATAGGCTGGTAGCTTGGGCAGATAGATGGCAGCTGGAATTCAATCCTGATAAATGCGAGGTGATGCATTCGGGAGAAAGAATGTAGGGGGAAGGTATATGATAAAGGGTAGACCTATTAAGAGTACAGAAACGCAGAGGGACCTGGGGGTGCAGGTGAACAAGTCTCTGAAGGTGGCAGAGTAAGTGGAGAAGGTTGTGAAGAAAGCATATAGTATGTTAGCCTTTATAGGAAGGGGTATAGAGTACAAGAGCTGGCCTTTAATGTTGCAGTTGTATAAAACGCTGGTTAGACCTCATTTGAAATACTGCGTCCAGTTCTGGTCGCCTTACTACCGGAAGGACGTGGAGACTCTGGAGAGAGTGCAGAGGAGGTTTACCAGGATGCTGCCTGGTATGGAAGGTCTGAGTTACGAGGAGAGGCTAGGCAAATTGGGGCTGTTTTCCTTAGAAAGACGTAGACTTAGAGGAGATCTAATAGAGGTGTACAAGATTGAGAGGAGTATAGATAGAGTTAACTATCTATAGAGATAAACAGGGTTAGCTTTTTCCTAGGATGGACTCAAATGGCACAAAGGGTCACGGGCTTAGTTTGAGGGGGATGAGGTATAATTTGGATGCTAGAGGGAGTTTTTTCACACAGAGGGTGGTGGGGGTATGGAACGTGCTGCCAAGTAAAGTGGTGGAGGCAGGCACTCTGGAGTTAAGAGATACTTTGATGGGCACATGAACAGAATGGGAATGGAGGGATATAGAAAACTGATTTAAAATAAGGATCATGAGCCTTGAGAGTCCTTGGGAAGTGTGTAAATAGTCGATGATAGTGATGTATTTGTTTTTATCCTACAGGTACTTTGGTCCACATTGTTGTCTAACAAGGGGCATATATGCGATGGGTCATAAGAGGGCTACTCTTGGATTTTTTTTTCCAGAGTATCCTAGTGCTTCACGTCGTTAGTATACGCTTGACCTGGACCATTTGATGGGCAACATGACAGCTCAGCGACTATTGCTGTGCTGTGCAGATACATGGATTTGGGCCTGTGTCTGTGGGAGTTTGTGCATTCTCTCCGTGCTTGCATGGGTTTTCTCCGGGTGCTCCGGTTTCCTCCCACATCCCAAAGATGTGCTCTTAGGCTGATTGGCAGAACGAATTCTCCCCAAATTGTCTCAAATTTGGTTTCAATCCATAGGTCTATAAACATAGACAGGGATCACGGGTAGAAGTGGGAACATCGGGGTGGCGGCACTGGCTCATTGGGCCAAAGGGCCTGTTTCCCGTGCTGTTTAATTCTTTGTTCTTTGTTTGTCCACTGTCACAACAGTGGGAAAACATAGCCTATTCATTTTCACAGGTTAATGTCTTTTTCACTCACTTAACAGTTCATTTGGTAAAGTTTGCAATAGTTCAACTACACGAAGGTTCCGTCATACCCAGTCTGACCACATAATTCACACAACAGAAAAAGGTACATGACAATCCTCAGTTTTCCAAGGAAAAGAAGCACACAAAATAAAGTTAGCAAAGTATTCATAAGACTTAAGAAATAGGCATAGGGGTAGGCCATCTGGCCCATTGAGCGTGCTCTATCATTTCATAAGATCATGGCTGATCTGATTGTGGCCTTAACTCCATTTTCCTCCCTGTTTTAACATTAGATCAATACCAGTGACTTACTGGAAATTACATATACTTGTGTGCATGCCTGTGAGAAAATAAAAACACTTGCACCTTAATATGCTTCTCCCATCACAACAAATTGCACATGCTTATTGCCTTGAGGTCCATGCATGAAGAATGGTGCTTAACCAAGTAACAGCCAGAGATGACACAGAAATTCCACACTGGCATCTCCGTAAGAGGAGAAAATAGAAGTCTTTTTTTCAAATTTACTGAAATGGCTCTGCATCTTCCTTTCCTCATAGAGCCAAGAGGCAGCTATTCCCAAACATAGAACCATAGAATCCCTACACTGCAGGAAGAGGCCATTCAGTCCATTGAATCTGCATTGATTCTCAAAGAGCATCCTACCCAGGCCCTGCCCTCTGCCAAACCATAACCCCATGCATTAATTGACCCAACCTACCCATCTTTGAACACTAATTTGACATGGCCAATCCACTTAAACCTGCACATTTTTGGATTGTGGGAGGAAACTGGAGCACCTGGAGGAAATCTAAGCACACATGGGGAGAATATGCAAACTCCATATACAGTAATCATAGGTAGGAATCGAACCCCATCTCTGGCACTGTGAGGCAGCAGTGCTAACCACTGTGCCACCTATTTTGGTAATGTTTAATTTTTTAAATTGAACACATTCTTAGTAAAAGTTATTTCCTGACATAGTTATCCAAGTACCAAACTGTAGTTTGCTTTCCATACATCAGACAGGAAGTAGAATTATAAATCTAGAATGATGTTTCAAAAGGATATTGTTCAAATAATGGCAAATATGATTAAACTGAATGATACATGGTACTGATTCGTATTGTGTTTTATCTGACTAATTCTGCAATCATTTGAAATTATTTCATCTTACACTGTACTGACCAAGCAGTTGTTTTGAAATAATGACCACCTTGAGGTGATTCACTAAACAACTTTTGGTGCCACCCAATGGAGAAGCAACAGGCCTCAGTCCAATTCATTCTCAGCAGAACGGAGGAACTCACTGAATATGGAATCAGAGCTTGTGAAGTTGGGTTTTACTGCATTCTCTAATTTGTGAATAATCTTTAAAATTGGCAATTACTTCTCTGCGTTGAAAGAAA
The DNA here is from genome assembly GCA_024679065.1 of Sphyrna mokarran. NCBI lineage: Eukaryota > Metazoa > Chordata > Chondrichthyes > Carcharhiniformes > Carcharhinidae > Sphyrna > Sphyrna mokarran. The sequence goes on from JAGIQG010000018.1 coordinate 22,880,252, forward strand.
CAAACTTTTTGAAGTTATTATAAATTTAAGATAATTCCATTGTGCAGTGTCCATGTTCATGATACATCACACACCAAATATTCTTTGCTTACAAGTAGGCACATTACATGTAATGGTTCTTCTGCGGGATACTTACTCTCATGCACACCTCTACACAGCACTTCAAAAAGTTCTTTTTAATAATTTCAACAAACACAAATATTAAATAACAAGCAGCAGAAACCTGACTGCATCAGCACACTCATGCTATACAATGATTGCTAATCCAGTGTGACTTGCTTATACGAAGTTAAATAGATAATTAAGAAACAAAGAAGACTGCAAATTTTCAAAATATAAAATAAAAAAGAAAATACAATGATATTCAATAGATCTGTGACCATCAGAGCAGAAAAAAGCCAACAGTTTTGACAAAGGGTCTCCAAAGTTAATCAGTTTTCACTTTCTCCAATGCTTCCAGACCTTCCAGCAAATTTTCTAAAAATGTTCAGGTCACTCACCTTGTATGTTCAAGACATGTTCAACAGTGACATCATTAAGTTTCTTTTTCTGCATCTCTGCACGAATTCGCATGGCTTGATTGGCATATGGCGTCACAACTCCGATGCTATTTTCATCCAGCTTCCCCCAGGCTACTGGCCATCTCTTCTGCAAATCTTCCACTTGCTCAGCTACTTCCAAAACCTGAAACAGATTACGTTTAAATAGTACATTCGGTATCCTCCCATAGTTCCTATCATCCCAAAAATAAACAGGTTTGCTTAGGATCATTTAAAAAATGTTACGCAGGAAGACAAATTAGTAAAATTATTTGCCAGTGACTAAATTGCACAGAAAATGGGAATATTTCAGGCTGCAACTTATTTAAGAGGGCCCTTGTACTTGAATAGTCAAGTTGGACAGGCTGGGTTCCAAAATTGGCTATTCTAATAAGCGAGCTGCTCAGCACAGTAATTCTCCACTATAGATAGCGCAATACCTGCTGCATTACAAACATTTGAAAAAGTATGTATTGACTGGAAAAGATGAAAATTCATAGTAACAGATGGATCTTGCACCATTTATGAACAAATGTCTTGCGGTCTTGGACTCCAAACAAAATAGTGAAACTCGTAGCTTGTGTACCAGGAATATATATATATAAAGTGCAACATCTTCTTCACTACAATGGCTACTAACTTTGGTTTTGGCACCATATCTGATTCAAGGAAAATGCCTTTGACCAAACATACATCCAGTGCTCCATTTTAAGATGTTCAATATGATGTTGATTCTATGGTAAATTAGAAAGTTTGGTCACCCCAACCTTAAGCTCACCGAATCCTGCCCAGAAAAACACAAATATAATTAACATCAGTGAAGGCATTAATTCATGACTGACTACTAAGCAATGGAGAACAGCTACATCCATATAAAATGATGTTTCAAAGGACAGCTACATTCTTGCAAATAGAACTGTTACCTGCAATTCTATGTAAGCAATATGCAATGTACATCAAGAAGTAATTAACATTTGCTCCCAGACAAACCCATTTATTGATTACTTTTCCTGGAAAGACATCTCTGCACATTTTCTTATTTCCAATTATTTCCATTTATGCTCCATCTTAAAATGGCTGATTTACTTGCCTCAAATTACTTGATGCATTCCACAAAGAAATTCACATCATGAACTACATTTTTCTTTCTCCATCACTATCTTAAAGCTTACTGAATTGTGATTACTGTTCCAAACTGTTCCCTGACTGAAACATTGACCACCTGGTCTGGCTCATTGCCAATACCAGGTTCAGTATGGCCCCTTCCCTAGTTGGAAATCTACATACTATTTCAAGAAGCCCTCGTGGATGCTTCTTACAAACTCTGTCCCATCTACATCCCTAGCACTGAGTGAGTCCCAGTCAATATAGGAGAAATTAAAATCTCCCACTGCAACAACCTTGTTACTTTTACATCTTGCCAAAATCTGCCCACATATCTGTTCCTCTATCTCCTGCTAAGCTGTTGAGCAATCTATAGTAAACCCCAACAACTCCAAAAAAACATTGTGACTGCACTTTTCCTGTTCCTGAGCTCTACTCATATTGCCTCGCTGCCTGAACCCTCTAAGGCACCCTCCTGCAGTAGAGCTGTGATATTCTCCTTAACCAATAGTGCAACTCGCCCAACCCTTTCACACCCCGTTCTATCCCAACTGAAACATCTATATCCTGGAACGTTAAGTTGCCAATCCTTTCCTCTCTTAACTAAGTCTCAGTAATGGCAACAACATCATAGTTCCAAGAACTAATCCCAGCTCTAAATTCATCTGCCTTACTTGTTACACTTCTCGCATTGAAAAAGTTAATGCGCTAAAGTGGGAGAAGGCTAATTACAACAATATTAGATAGGAAGTGAAGAATGTAGATTAGGGGAAGATGAGGGCAAATCAACATCTGGCATGTGGGAGGCTTTCAAGTGCAAGTTGATAGGGATTCAGGACCAGCACATTCCTGTAACGATGAAAATTAAGTATGGCAAGTTTTGGGAACATTGATAACAAGAGATATTGTGAGCCTAGTCATAGAGAAAAAGGAAGCATTTGTCAAGGCTGGAAGGCTGGGAAGCAACTGTATAACACAAAGAAAGTAGAAAGAAACTTAAGCTAAAAGGGGTTGCAAAAAGTCATTGGCTAGCAGGATTAAGGAAAGGTCCAAGGCTTTTTATACAAATATAAAGAGCAAGAGGGTAGCCAGGAAGAGGGTTGGCTTACTCAAGGCTGGGGAGGGGATCTATGGATGGAACCAGAGGATATGGGCAAGATATTAAATGAATACTGTGTATCACTATTCATCAAAGACAAAGACTTGGTTGATGATGATCTGGGAAAGGGTGCATTGATAGTTTGAGTCATATTAAGATTTAACAAGGAGATATTGAGGTTCTTGAAAGACATTAAGGTAGACAAGTCTCCAAGCCCTGATGGGATATACCCCAAAATACTGAGAGAAGCAAGGGAGGGAATTGCTGAGGCCTTGAGAGAAATCTTTGTATCTTCACTGGCTACAGGGGAGGTCCCAGAGGATTGGAGAATAGCCAATGTTGTTCCTTTGTTTAAAAAGGGTAGCAAGAATAATCCAGGTAATTACAGGCTGGAGAGCCTTACATCAGTGGTAGAGAAATTATTGGAGAGGATTCTTTGAGACAGGATTTACTTCCACTTGGAAATAAGTAGATGTATTAGTGAGAGGCAACATGGTTTTGTGAAAGGGAAGTCACTAACTTGATCGAGTTTTTAGAGGCAGTAACAAAGATGATTGATAAGGGCAGGACAGTGGAGGTTATTTACATGGACTTCAGTAAGGCCTTTGACAAGTTCTCTCATGACAGATTGGTGCAGAAGATGAAGTCACATGGGATCGGTGATGAGCTAGCAAGGTGGGTTACAGAACTGGCTTGGTTAAAGAAGATAGAGAGTAGCAGTGGAAGGGTGCAGTGGAACGCAGGGCTGCGACATGTAACGTTCCTCAGGGATCAGTGCTGGGACCTTTGTTGTTTGTAATATATATATAAATGATTTGGAGGAAAATGTAACTGGTTTCATTAATAAGATTGCAAATTTCACAAAGGTTGGTGGATTAGTGGATAGTGATGAGGACTGTCAGAGAACACAGCAGGAGAGATGGCAGATGAAGTTTAATCCAGACAATGACGTAATGCATTTTGGAATGTCTAATACAGATAGGAAATATATGGTAAATGGCAGAACCCTTAAGAGTATTGATGGGCAAAGGGATCTGGGTGTACAGGTTCACAGGTCACTGGAAGTGACAATGCAGGCAGAGAAGGTAGTCAAGAAGGCATACTGCACACTTGCCTTCATTTGGGGCACTGAGTTTAAAAATTGGCAAGTCATCTTGCAGCTTTATAGAATTTCAGTTAGGCCACACTTGGAATATCGTGTTCAATTCTGGAGGCTTTAGAGAGGGTACAGAAAAGATGTGGAGGCTTTAGAGAGGGTACAGAAAAAATTTACCAGGATGTTGCCTGGTATGGAGGGCAATAGCTATGAGGAGAAGTTGGAGAAGCTTTGTTTGTTCTCACTAGAACAACGCAAGTTGAGGAATTTGATAGAAGTCTACAACATTACGAGGGGCATGGACAGAGTGGATAGTCAAAAGCTTTTTCCCAGAGTGGAAGAATCAATTATTAGGTGGGCATAGGTTTAAGGTGCGAGGGGCATGGTTTAAAGGAGATATATGAGGCAAGTTTTTTTTTAAACACAGAGGGTGGTAAGTGCCTGAAATTCGCTGCTGGGCAAGGTAGTGAAAGCAGATATGATTGTGATTTTTAAGGGGTGCCTGGACAAATACACGAACAGGATAGGAAGAGAGGTACAGTCCCTGGAAGGGTAAGGGGTTTTAGTTCAGACAGGCAGCATGGTTGACGCAGGCTTGGGTGGCCAAAAGGTGTGTTCCTGTGCTGTAATTTACTTCTGTTCTTCATTTTGAGACCTTTCGTTAACATAGTAAAGTGCCAAATAAATACAATTATATTTGTTCTGCAATTTGTCCCGTTTTCTCTCTACTTATGCCATTTCAACAATTTTTCTCCCATTGTATGCTTCTTAAAGCCTCTCTCATTGTCTCTGGATTTATATTTGATTTTAATCATTCTGTGAGATCCTCTATTGTCCTTGATGTCACCTTTCCTCTGCCTCTCAATCTCAGAATGCTTCTCACACACTTGGTCTCTTCTCTCAAGGTCTTATTTCAATTCTCTAAGTTAATCTCACCCATGTCCATTGCAGATTTTACCATCATGTCTTAAACATGACCACTGTCACTCAATGCATTCCAGCACGTGCATATCAAATTGTGTCACCTATGGACACCTTATCAAGTTTTTTTTAAAAACAACAGTCCTTTACGTGAGGCGTAGATACTAGGTGAAGTGGTTAGTGTCACTCTCATTTCAAATTTACATGCAAGAATGATTCAGAAACTTATGTAAATTGGTCAAGTTTATACACAATATCTGACAAGGAGCAGCAGTCTGGTCATAGAAGGTAATGATGTAAAGATGCCGGCGTTGGATTGGGGTGGTAAGAACTCAGCAAGAATTTAGCAACACCAATTTTTAATCCAACCGATTTATTTGATAGTAAATCCGCGAGCTTTCAACACTCTGTGTCTTCCTCAGGCAAATACACTGCATTTGCCTGAGGAAGACACAGAGTGTTGAAAGCTCGCGGATTTACTATCAAATAAACCGGTTGGATTAAAAATTGGTGTTGCTAAGTTCTTACATAGAAGGTAACTCAGAAATTACAAAATTAATTGGACAGATTATTTACGTGGGCAGACCACTGATTAGTGAAATTTATTATAGACAAGTATATGCTGCAGCACAGAATTGGCAGATGCTCCATGAAAAATGTTGAAATAATAAAGGGGAGAGTTGAAAGAGTCCGGAGACTTAGACTCAACATTCTACATGCTCAAGCAATGCAGAGCAGTGTTCCAAATAAGCAGATAAAATAGGCAAAAACAATGGATGCAGGTTAGATGAAATCATGAGCAAAGCATACAAGGTCCTGACCCAACTGTGTCTTCAGAAATATGACCAGTCTGGTCACAGACAAAATAAACACCCCCATGAACTGGAGGAATTAAAAGAATGACTATCGTTACAAAGTATGAACTAAAATTAAAGAATCTTGTGCATTCCTATTCCAATCTTTGGAGGTATTTAAGATAGTTTTATAGGAAAGTAAAATCCTGAAAATTGCTTGTGAGCTTGATTGTGAGACTTCAACAAGGATTTAACTTATCGAAGAGTATTGTTGGAAAAGAGGTATCTTGTTGAAGTTTTTGATCTTGCACTCTTCAGGACTGATACTGGAATGCCAAAGGAAGTAACAATTTAAGCTGCACAAGAAAACATTGTTGGGTGGCCAGAGGGATAATTGGGTCAGGTCAGGGAGGAAATTGGAGCGAAAGTTAGATCAAGTCAGAAGATAGTCTGGTGCTTGAAAGGGTAGTCATGGTGTTGGGGGTAGACAGGGAATTGGGGGCAGTTGTGTAGTTACTCAGACATTAAACTTGATACTTTCTGTCTAACATTTTTAGGGTCATGCTGAGGTAAATATCATGGAATCGTCCCAAATCTCCAATTCTAACTCAGAATCAGACACAGCAAACAGGAAGCAGGGAAATTGCCCTTCAGAAGTTAAAACTTACTGGGCAATTCCCATAGAGATCCATGCAATATGACTTCCCTAGGGTCCCAATGTGCATCTCTGACAATCTAGACCAAAAGATTGGACCTATAATGTTCTGAATTTTGCAAGTATGGGCTGCTTAATATGATTCACCATATGAGATTTCACTGACACTGAAATTCGTATACTGCATTATTCATTTGTATGGTAGACAGAATATCTTTTTGACTTGCAAAACTCAGAATATTACATCTAACATTAGATGTGACTCCATGCTTGGAGCATGTTCCATGCATTATTCAAGTGCTGTATTACCAGGCAACTATCAATATCTTCAAACTGAGTTCAAAACACAAGGCAAATCATCTCAGAGATCAGGAAAGTCAGATATTTGATGGGGAAAGCCACCAGTGGCAATAATGGCTTATTCTGTTGTATTTTGCAATGCAGAGAAAGAAAAAATTTGCAGCCGGAGGTTTCATGCCCTATCACCTCAGTGCTTCAATGATCGGGTACTATACTTAAACATCATCCTTGCATACAGCTAGCACACTTTGGAGTTCATTTCAAAATCATGGCTGCCAGAGCCAGGCAACACTCAGTACTCAAATTTACCAACATCTCTCAAGATCACCTACTAGGTGAGATGGAGGTTCATCACAATGAACTGTACTCTGAACTCAATTCTGAGTGAAGATCTGCATCCAAGGTGACCTACCCAGCATGGGAGGTGGTGTCACGACTGGTCACTATCAACATGCTGCAGAAGAGTACAGTCATTCATTATCACAAAAGGATGAATGAAATACCCCTGTTCTGCAAGGATAAATCATTCTTCTCATAAACCCATCTGCAGGAATCTCATTCAATGTCAGCTCAAGAGACATCACCATTAACTTCCCCATACATATCTTCATTTTCCCTGCAGTTCATTTCCTCATCACCTCCCTGATGCCACTCACCATCCACACATGCCAGTCATTCTTATCATTTTCCCTTACAGGAATCCTGCTAACACTCCCTCCATTTGTTTTCATGCAGGATAACTGGCTCATAACAAGTGGGAGAGATCCCAAATGGTTGGAAGAATGCCAGAACTGAAGCTTCTCATGAACTTTGAGGACAGAGTAATTTGGGTGGCCTGTGAGGACTATTCCTGTGCTGATGCCAAGATCACTAGCACTAAATCAAGTGAGGATCCAGCATTGCAACATGCATCAAACTCTTGATTCTAATCATCCCTGACATGGTCTAATGACTTCTCCTTTCTTTTAAATGTGGGTTCATGAGCTAGGTCCTCAATTTCAGCTCTAACCACAGCACAGAAGAATCCATACAATTCACAAACACCTACATACATGACCATTATAGCATTCATCCATACCCTCAACAAGCTTATAAACACACTTGTGGGACCTAGTTCTATAGTTGCCTCACAGTCACAATCTAGTGAGCACATCACAATGCCCGATTCACAGCTGGCGAGGCAGAGACATCCAAGGGTGCCGGCAGTCAGAGAATTGCTAAAGGCCAGGAATCTTCTGAGTCCATGTCAAACGATAGGCCTCTGGAATCAATCATGCCTCTGGAATCAATCATGCCTCAGTTTCTCAAGCTCCAAAGAAAAGGAAAAATCAGGAAAGAATATTTGCTGCACTCCTCAGATTGCAAGGCTGCCTTCACATGGAGGTTATTTTGCCATCAGACAAATACTGGTAGAGTGCAGTCACAGTAGAGACTTTAGTCCAAGACTTCTGCAGGAGCTGCACTCTTTGACAAAGACAGTTACTGGCATCCACTTGTGTTAACAACAGACAGTGGGACATCCCAAATTCATTCCAGCTGCCCCTCCCTCTCAAGGAAACTTTAGGGGGGAGGATCGTGGTCTCAAACTAACCGAACATTCAGAGATTGTATGTCCTTGCAGTTCACATAGTTGACAGCTTGATGCACTGAAGATCTAAGTCTAGGCGCATGTTGCCAAATAGCACCTTGCACCTGTAGAAAACCATTGATCTTGCTTCCCTGAGCCCAGTCAAAATTCTTAAAGGCATGAACCCTCACAAAGATTGTGTCTGACCTTCTGGATGCATTTGTATGAAGAAGCTTGCAAAATCCCACAGAGGTTTTAAAGTAAAAGTTTACTTATTAGTTACAAGTAGGCTTACATTCTCACTGCAATGAAGTTACTATAAAAATCCCCCAGTCGCCACATCCTGGCGTCTGTTCAGGTACACTGAGGGAGAATTTAGCAAGGTCAGTTCACTCAACCTGTACATCTCTTGGACTATGGGAGGAAACTAGAGCACCTGGAGGAAACGGACATAGATACGGGAAAACGTGCAAACTCCAAACAGACAGTGACCCAAGCCGGGAATTGAACCTGGGTCCCTGGCACTGTGAGGTATCAATGCTTACCACTGTGCCACCCTGAAGTCACCTGAGGAGTTCTGGACAGAGCCACTGGTGTAATAATTGAGCCGCAGTCATTTTCAGTGATACTGACAGTCAATGCCTTCTAAGTTCCTATGGCACCAAATCCTGCAGCAGTGACTGGACATGTGTAGTCTTGGGTGACAGTGCTTTTTGGATATCCTCAGGTATGTCAAGCACAGTCTGTAGATCCTGGGTCCAGCAAAATGCCTACAGGTGATGGCTCTTTGGAGTTCACCTTCTGTGTGCGAAGGAGGCCTGCCATTCTTTCCTCTTGATGGTTCTGCTCTTGTCTTTGATGAGCCAAAGACCACCATTGATCTTATTTTCTTTTTCTCTCCTGCCTATGAGCAAGGTCACCAGGCTCCAAATTTCTGATGGTCTCTTCATGGCAGTGTCAAACAGAGAGGATGATGATTAGCATTTGTCTGTTAAGGACCACACTTCTTCCATTTATAGTCATGCAGCTCCCATCCAAAGCCCTTTAACACATGGCCTGGCCACAAAACAAACTTCATTTACAGGAGTTGATGAGGGTATCTGGTTTAGAAATTGGTGAGCAACCAGTCGTGAATGCAATTCAAACATTTGGAGATTATTACAGTTAAAAGATTGGGATTCTGCTGACATAAGAGGTCAACATCAGAAAAGCAAGATCAAAAAACAGCAAGTGGACTTATTCAGCTAAAGAACCGGAGGCATGATGCCTGCAATCCTGCAGTAAGAGAAATATTTTGTTCGGTACAGTTAGAACTGAATTCATTTAAAAGCATCTGGTAAACCAGAAAGAATTGTAAAATGAATTTCTTTTTTCAGATCAAAGAAAACAAATTAAATGAGGATTATTTACAGGTCCATTTGAGGTCATTCCAGAGGTTGCCATGTCATCATGGAAATGGATGGAGTTTAGGAAGACTTCTGGTTTAAATTTATCTGGGTGTTTGCTGAGATGTGAAGATGCCAGCATTGGACTGGGATAAACACAGTAAGAAGTCTCACAACACCAGGTTAAAGTCCAACAGGTTTATTGGGTAGCAAAAGCTACTAGCTTTCAGAACACTGCCCCTTCATCAGGTAAGCCCCTTCGCCACTTATCTGACAAAGGGGCAGCGCTCTGAAAGCTAGTGGTTTTTGCTATCAAATAAACCTATTGGACTTTAACCTGGTGTTGTGAGATTTCTTACTATGTTTGCTGAGAACCAGATGTGGTTGGGACTGAACCTGTGCAGTTTGTAGCTCAGTGCATGAAGGTGCCAAAATAAATGACAGTTAAGTTAGGTCTGCACTGTAAGCAGAGAAAGAGCACTTCATCATTCATAATGAAGGAATGAGAGTAGGGTTTTCAGTTTGCATTTCATGAGGGAAAACAATTGTCTTGTTTGAAGTTAATGGAAAAACCTACAATGGTCGTCAAAGACTCTTAAGGCAAAAGAATACAATCAGCAGATTAGATTGGAAACATTGAGAAAGAAACCAAAACAAGAGATTAAAGTCTTCACAATCAAGAGATGATAAATGAGAGTTTTACCTCTGAGGACAGCTGGAACTGAGCAAAGTTAAAAATAGTTTCTAGAGGTCCACAGCGAAGTAAATAACTTTAAGATATTGTAAGATACAAGATAATTATTGGGGGAAGTAAGAAAGTAAACCTAAAGGCATAGATTGTAGTGTTAACTTGATTATATCTGCTTTGTTTAATTTGTTTTATACAATAAAGTTTTGGTTTTGTTTAAAAACATTAAATCTTGTGGCATAGTTTTATTGATTAAATCACTAAGTTAAAATTTCCCTTTAAATGTTAACAGTCCCTAATAGGATTGTAACATTCACAAAATTATGATGTGCAATTTACTCGAATTACATATGCATGATTAGTATATGTAATTTGTACTGGAATTGCAGATAAGACTGGAGAGATTTTACAGATAAACATTCTAATTACATTCTCAGAAAAGTTGTGATAATTACAAGCAAGGATATGTAACATTGGAGAGTTCTAGATCGTAGCAATTCTACCTGCTGGCAGATCCCAAAATTCTTTTTTTCCAAGTCATTCATGGAATGTGGACATCTTTTCCCTCCGAATCACACACCATCCTGACTTTGAATTATCTTGCCATTCCTTCGCTGGTGCAAGATCAAAATCCTAGAACTCCTTCCCCAACTGCACACTGGGTGTAACCATAACATACAGAATCCAATGGTTTAAGATGATGGCTCACCACCATCTTCCCAGGAACAATTAGGGATGAGCAATAAATGCTGCCCTTGTGATCTGGTTATTGATAACTACAAAATGATGTATCAACATCAAAAACTTCTGCATTGGAACTGGACAAATGCCAAGATTGGTGTCTAATTTGTATGACAATAACATTATAATTGCAATCAGGTCTTCAAAGAGGAATGAGCATGAAAAGAGGATAAAAATGGCAACTCTATTATAGTGGCTATATTTGATACATTAGAGCATTTCTAGGGTAACCATAGACGTAAAGTTGCAAGCACTCACAAAGATATAAAAATCACATTATTAAAATGATTCCATAAAAAAAATCATGTATTACAAGGGCCTCCAAATATTCTGCTGTTGAATTATTGATGGCAAGTGTGTGTATAAAAATACTTTCAACAGCAATATTACCCTCTAATTTGGAAAAAGATACAAATTATTTTAAATTTTCTAACTTGGAGCAGACATTTGTTCTATAAATGCCTGCTGTTTGGGGCATGCCTCATAATGAGTATGCTCATTTCATCCCCCAGTGACACATGACTAACTAGATCTATGGTACCCAACGGTGATCAATATTCTCATTGTGGATCAATTAGCAGAGAATGGAAAATTCAATTAGGCACTTGTACACAGAAGCATATTCAGCATTACCCACAAAAGATGGATTACCTTTCAGATAGTATTTTCCACATATTCCCACAGAAGACATAATTGGTGATTTTAGAATACAGTCTACATCAAAGAATAGTAGTTTGCTAATAAGTTATATCTTCCTCAATCCTTGCATATCGTTCAACATCCAGATAAAGACAGCAACTCAAGAAACAAGTAAAAAAACTAATGTACATAAGAAATAGAAGCAGGAGTAAGCCATTTGACCCCTTGAGCTTGCAATAGCATTCAATAAGATAACAGCTGATCAAATTGTGTCCTTAAGTACATTTTCCAATCCAGTCTGCACTGCTGCCACTGCACTCCCACATTCAAATTCTGACTAATTCATCTTGAAAATATTTAATGAACTAGCATCCACTGCTCACTAGAGGTAGAAAATTCCAAAGATCAACAACCTCAGAGAAGAAATACCTCATTTCCATCTTAAATAGGACACCGCTTATTTTGAAATGGTGGCTCTAGTTATAGATTGCCCCAAAAGGAAAACATTCTCTCAGTAATGACCTCACTAAGACTCTTCAGAAAAATATTATCTCTCTTTGTTTCAATTCCACTGGGTATAGGCAAAACTGCTCAACCATTGCATCCCAGGAAACAACCTAGAGACCCCATCTGAACTGTCCCCTGCTAGTATGTTCTTCTTTAAATAAGGAGACCAAAATGGTGTGCAGCATTCTTGGTGCACTCTCACCAATGTTTAGCATGAAGTAAGCATTCGTTATTTTTATACTGCACCTCTTGCAATAAACGGCAACACTGCTAGCCTTCCGAATTACTCACTGTATTTATGTGTGGACATTCTGTAATTCATGCAAATGTTCTATAATTCATGCAAGAGGACACTCAGATCTGTTTGTACTGCACATTCTGCAATCTTTCTCAATTTAAATAATATTCTGCTTTTCTATTATTCCCAACAAATTGGACAAACTCACATTTTCCATATTATACCTCTTTGCCAAAATATGCTCATTCACTTAACTTTTCCATATCACTTTGCAGACTCTGTGACCATCTTACAACTCACTTTTCTACCTTTGTTACCTCATCAAATATACTCTGTCCTTCATCCAAATCATTAACATAGATTGCAAAAATCTGAAGTCTCAGCACTGATTTTTGCAGCACTCCACTTGTTACAACTTGCCAACTGATCAATCAACGTCAACTTGATTTCCTGTTGGTTAGTCAAGTCTCTACTATGAAGATCTTTACTTTCAAAAACTCTTAACTTGTATAGCAGTCTTTTATGTGGCATCTTATTGAATGCCTTTTGGAAATCAAAATAGACTACATCAACTGGTTCCCCTTTACCCACCCTGCTTGTTGCATCCTCATTTTTGAAACATGGTTTTTCATTCATAAAACCAAGTTGACGCTGCTTCATTGTATTCTGATTTTTTAAGTGTGCAACCAGTAATTCCTTTCAGAGTTTGAGCACTGCAACAGTCATGCTCTTCCTGCCTATATTGTGAGGAGATCTCATTGAAACTTATTGAATATTGAAAGGCCTGGACAGAGTGGACATGGAGAAGATGTTTCCAGAACACTGATAAGGAGGAATTTCTTCAGCCAGAGAGTGGTGAATCTATGGAAGTCATTGCCACAGAAGGCTGTGAAGGCCAAATAATTGAGTACATTGAAGACAAATAAACAGGTTATTGATTGGTAAGGGGATCAAAGGTTATAGAGAAAAGGCAAGAGAATAGGGTTTAAAAGCATACCAGCCTTGATTGCCATGATTGAATGGCAGGACAGACTCAATGGGCAGAATGGACTAATTCTGCTCCTATATCTTATTGTCTTATGGTCTAAATAGTTTCATACTGGAAGAATTCCTCCCTTTTTCTTGACATAAACAACAACAACAATGTGGTTAATAGAGATTGAGATATTGTAAGAGTAAAGATAGAAATTATTTCCTCTGGTGTGTGAGTTAATAACCATTAACATAAAGATCATTGAGTTGAAATAATTGGCAAAGTATCCAGTGGAGGGATAAGGAGCTTTTCTTCACTCAGTTATTGGGATCTAACATGCTCCATCTAAAAAGATGATGGAAACTGTTTCTATAAATAATTTTTAAAAGGGAGTTGCAGCAGGCACTTAAGGATAAGAACTTAGACAATTAAGGACAAAAATCAGATACGTGGAACTAAGTGTGATTGACTGTCCTTGGAAAAAGCCAGTACAAGTACAAGAGGCTTAATTGGCTCCCTCTGTACTTTAAGTTTCTATGATTCTGTGAATAAGAAAGCTAAGCACACAAATAAAACATGCAAGATCAAAGAGTAGAGAACAAGAATGGAAGAGAGATCTGCGCTTGAGAACTGAAAAGCATTCAAAGAATGTGGAAGGCACCTACCAAAAAGAGACAATGAATGTTTTGAATCAGTGGGGTTAATTATAAGTTAAATTATCAAAGAAAGCAATAAAACTTCTAATTATTATCAATGAGTCACTTAACACTACTAGCCTTCTGAATTACTAACTGTACCTCCATATCTACTCTGCCCAAGTGCCTCATGATTATCACATCTCCTCTCAGTCTTACTTTCTCCAAGAAAAACAGTCTCAACTTCTCCAATCTACCTTCATAACTAAAATTTCTCATTCCTGAAACCATTTTCTTGCCAACGTCTTCACATCCTTCCTAAAGTAAGGGGCCCAGAACTGGATGCAATGCTCTAGTGGAGATTCAAACTAGTATCTTATACAATACAACATAATTTCCTTGCTGTTGAATTCTATGCCCCGATTAATAAAGCCCAGGATATTGGGATGCTTTATTAACCGTGCACTCAACCAGACCTGCTACTTTCGTTGATTTATGTATACATACACATAAGGGATTTATACATCCCCTTCACCTGTTACTTTGTATTGTCTCTCCATGTCCTTCCTACCAAAATAAATCACTTTGCATTTCTCCACATCAAACTTCATCTGCCACCTGTCTGTCCATTCCATCCTATGTATCCATTTTGAAATTCTAACATATCCTCCTCAAAGTTCACAATGCTTCCAAATTTCATATCATCCACAAACTTTGAAATTATGCTCTGTTCAATAAGATTTAGGTCATATGCAGATATGTGTATCAGGAAAAGCAAGGGTCCCAAGTGGGGAACACCACGACAAACTTTCCTTTAACCCAAAAAATATCCATCAACCACTACTCTTTGTTTCCTGTCACTTAGCTATTTTGTATCCATGTTGCTAAACTCCCATGACTACAACTTTGCCCAAACATCTATTGGGGTACCATGTCAAATGCTTTTTGGAAGTCTATATGACATCAACAGTACTGCTTTCATCATCCCACTTCGTTACCTCTTTAAAAGAGTCCAGAAGTTCATTAAACACATTCTTTCTTTCAAGAAATTCATGTTGGCTTTTCTTAATTAACTCACATTTGTCCAAATGAGGTCTGATTAGTAAGTCTGCAGATGACTTAAAAAAATTGATGGTGTAGTGGACAATGAAGAAGGTTATCTAAGACTACAATGGGATTTTGATCGACTGGGACAGTGGGCTGAGGAATAGCAGACAGAGTTTAATTCAGATAAATGCAAAGTGTTACATTTTGCTAAGACAAACCAGGGCGGGACTTATACAGTTAACGGTAGGGCCCTGGGGACTGTTGTCAAATTAGGGGTGCTGGTACACAGTTCCTTGAAAGTAGTTTCACAGGGTGGTGAAGAAGGCATTTCCCTTCAACAGTCAGAGCATTGAGTACAAGAGTTAGGACATTATGTTACAGCCGTACAAGGCATTGGTTAAGCCACGTTTGGAGTCCTGCATACAATTCTGGTTGCCCTGCTATTGGAAGGATGTTATTAAACATAAAAGGATGCAAAAAAGATTTACAAGGATGTCACCGTGACTGGAAAGTTTGAATTACAAGGAGAGGCTGGATAAGCTGGGACTTTTTTCCCTCGAGTTTAGGAGGATGAGGGATGACATTATAGAGGTTTATAAATTCATGAGTGGCATAGATGAGGCGAATACCTACGGTCTTTTCCTCGGGATAGAGTAAACCAAAACTAGAAGACATAGGTTTAAGGTGAGAGAGAAAAGATTTAAAAGGAACCTGAGGGGCAACTTTTTCACACAGAGGGTGGTATATACATGGAATGAGCTGCCAGTGAAAGTGGTAGAGATAGATAAAATTACAACACTTAAAAGACATTTGGAAGGTACATGGATAAGAAAAGTTTAGAAGAATATGGGCCAAACATGGGCAAATGGGATTAATTCAGTTTAGTAAACCTTATTTGTATGGATGAGTTGGGCCGAACTGCCTGTTTTCATGTTGCATATATCTATGACTAAGTGGCTGTCAGCCAGCAGGATGGAAGTGACAATTGAGCAGAGGGAAGAGATTGGCTCCTGGGGAGCTTTGGAGAGGTGGGTGGGAGAAGAGAAGACACTGGCTGGTGGTAGTGGTGGTGGGGGAACGGTGGGGGTGGGAGGTGGTGGGAGAAAGAGCATTTGTGTGAGCAAGAGAGAGAACATGTGTGTGAGCAAGAGAAAAAGGGAGAGTGGTTATGCGAGCAAGAGACAGGGACAGCGTTTGTGCATGCAAGAGAGATTTGATGTCACATGTATTAGTATACAGTGAAAAGTATTGTTCCTTGTGCACTATGCAGATAAAGCACACTGTACATAGAGATGGAAAGGAATGAGTGCAGAATATAGTTTTACCGTCATAGCTAGGGTAGAAAGATCAACTTAGTGTGAGACAAGTCTGAAGACAGCAGAAAGAAGCTATTCTTGAGTCAATGGTACATGACTTCAGGTTTTTGTATCTTTTTCCCAATGGGAGAAGGGGGAAGAAAGTATATGAGGGATAAGTGGGGTCCTTGATTATACTGGCTGCTTTTCTGAAGCAGCAGGAAGTGTAAATAGAGCTAATAGATGGGAGGCTGGTTTGCATGATGGATTGGGCTACATTCATGACCTTTTACAGTTTCTTGGGGTCTTGGGCAGAGCTGGAGTCATACCAAGCTGTGATACAATCAGAAAGAATATTTTCTAAGGTACATCTGTAAAAATTAGTGAGGGTTGTAGTGGACCAGCCAAATTCCCTTAGTCTTCTGAGAAAGGAGAAGCGCTGGTGTTTTTTCTTAATTATAGCGTCAGCTTGGAGGGACCAGGACAGCTTGTTGGTGATCTGGACACCTCGAAACCTGAAGCTCTCGACCATTTCCCATTCTTGTAGACTGGGGAATGTCCTCCATTACACTTCATAAAAGCCATGACAATCTCCTTTGTTTTACTTACATTGAGGGAGAGACTGTTGTCATCGCACCAGTTCACCAGATTCTCTATCTCTTTCCTGTACAAGACTGTTTGTGCTGGTGTGAAAGAACGTTTGTGCAAATGTAAGAGAAAGAACGTTTGTGTGAGGGAGAATTTGTGCGAGTGAGAGAGTGTATTTGTGTGAGTGCAAGAGTAAGTGTGAATGTGAGAGAAAGCGCTTGTGTGAGACAGAATATGTAAGTGAATGTGCACTTTGTGTGCAAGTGAGGGAGTGGGAGCGAGTAGCTAGCAAATAAGTGAGAGTGAGTGAGTGAGCCTGAATTACCTCTTCTTTCAACATGGCCTGGGTGGTATTTCTTCCTTGGTAAAGATAGACACAAAGAATTAATTTAATACCTCAGCTATACTCTGTCTCCATGCATAATTCCCCTTTTTGTTTCCTAATCGGTCCTACTCCTGCTTTTACCATTCTTTTCCTATTTGTATGCCAATAGAAGACTTTGAGATTCTTTTTTATGATAACTGCCAGTCTCTTCCCTCAGTTGCTTCTCAACTCCCCTCTGAACCACCTACATTCAGCTTGATGCTGATGTGCATTTTCTACCTGGTATCTGCATAAGCACACTTTATCTTCTTTATCTCAATTTTTATCCCTTTTGTCGTACAGGGAGTTCTGGTTTTGTTTGCCCTACCTTTCTTTTCAAAGGGAATTTACCTTGACTGTGCCCTGTATAATCGCTTAGCATCACTGAAGTTTACAGCATGGAAATAGGCCCTTCGGCCCAACTTGTCCATGCTGCTCTTTTTTTTAAGCCCCTAAAGTAATCCCAATTGCCTGCAATTGACCCATATCCCTCCATACCCATCGTAACTATCTAAATGCTTTTTAAAAGATAAGATTGTACTTGCCTTTACTACTGCCTCTGGCAGCTTGTTCCAGAACTCATCACCCTCTGTGTGAAAAAATTGCCCCTCTGGACACTTTTGTATCTCTACCCTCTCACCTTAAATCTATGTCCTTTAGTAGAGTCACCTACCTTTGGGAAAAAATATTGATTATCAACCTTGTCTATGCCCCTCATTATTTTATATACCTTTATAAAGTCACCCCTCAGCCTCGTATGCTCCAGAGAAATAAGTCCCAGTTTATCCAGCCTCTCTTCATAACTCAATCCATCAAGTCCTGGTAGCATCCTAGTAAATCTTTTCTGCACTCTTTCTAATTTAATAATATCCTTTCTATAATAGGGTGACCAGAATTGCACAGTATTCCAAGTGTAGCCTTACCATGGTCTTGTACAACTTCAGTAAGATGTCCCAATTCCTATATTCAATGTTCTGACCGATGAAACCAAGCATGCCGAATGTCTTCTTCACTACTCTGTCCACCTGTGACTCCACTTCCAAGGAGCTATAAAAATGTACTCCTAAGTCTCTTTGTTCTGTAATTCTCCTTAATGTCCGACCATTAACTGAGTAGGTCCTACCCTGGTTCAATCTACCAAAATGCATTACCTTGCATTCGTCTAAATTAAACTCCATGTGCCATTTGTCAGCCCACTGGCCCAATTGATCAAGATTCTGCTGCAATTGGAGATAACCTTCCTCACTGTCCACCATGCCACCAATCTTGGTGTCATCTGCAAATTTATGAACCATGCTCCCTATATTTTCATCCAAATCATTAATATAAATGATAATTAACAGTGGGCCCAACACTGACTCCTGAGTCACACCACTGATCACAGGCCTCCAATTTGAAAAACAACTCTCTACAACCATCCTCTGGCTTCTGTCTTCTTTGAAGGTAACCCATTGTTCAGCTACCATTTTTCCTTTGGCTCTAATTTATTCAGCCAAGATCTATCCTTATCCCATTGAAGTTGGTTTGACAATAATAAATTAAATCAAAAATCATTATTCTTACTCTGGATTGTTCTGTAGTCTAAACTTTATGATACAATGATCGCCATCTCCTAAATATTCTCCCACTGACATTTGATTTGTTTGGTTCACCTCATTCCCAAGAACCAGGTCTAGAAGTGACTCCTTTCTTGCTTGACTAGAAACATATTGCTTTATAAAATTTTCTTCATCACACTCAGGGAACCCTTGCCCCTCTCTGTCCTTTATACTACATTAACCCAATTGATATTCAGATAATTAAAGTCACCCATTACAATTACACTAAGATCTTTGCACCTCTCTCTAATGTCCTTGCAAATTTGTTCCTTTACACCTTTTCCATTAGTTGTTGGCATACAGACTATACAGAGCAACGTAATTGTGCCCTTTGTGTTCCATAACTCCACCCAAATCAATTCTGCTGCAAGTCAGACTTTTTCTCCAGCAATGCATGTTTATCTTAATAAATACCACCAAGCTTCCCCCTTTTCTTCCTTTCTGATCTTTCCTGAATACCTTGTATACAGGAACATTTAATACCCAGATCTGCCTTTCTTTGAGGTCTGTGTTATCACCACATCTATCTGCAAAGTCACCACACTCATGCATTCACATACATGCACAGTAAACTTAATTTAGACGATGATTGCTCTCTTACTCTGATCTCACCAATTAACTTTACAGGCGATATGGTGGCACAATAGTTAACACTGCTGCCTCTCGTCGCCAGGGACCTATGTTCAATTCCAGTCTTTAAGTGACTGCCCGTGTGGAGTTTGCACATTCTCCCTATATCTGCATGGCTTTCTTCCCACATGGCTAAGGTTGATTGGCCATGATAAATTGACCCTTAGTGTCAGGGAAATTAACAGTGTAAATACTTGGGATTACTGAGATGGGCCTGAGTGGGATTGTTATCGGTGCAGGCTCAATGGCTTAATAGCCTCCTTCTGCACTGTAGGGGTTCTATGGACTTCCTATTCCTTAATTCAGAGCCATCTATCTCTCCGAGTATTTTGCATACCTTGGTATTCCTCTTTGATATTATCTCCTGGTACCCACACCTTTAACAAGTTAGTTTAAACCCTACCTAATAGCAATAGCTAATCACCAACTCTATTTAGGTGCAATCCATCCATTCTGGAGAAGTTACATCTCTCCGAAAGCTGGTCCCAATATCCCAAGAATCCCTCCTCCATCATTCCGGCCACGTGTCCATCTGCTTTATCTTCTCACTTGTACATGGTATTGGAAATAATCCAAAGATTACTACTATTGAGATCCTTCTTGCTAATTTCTGACCTAACTCTCTAAATTTTGCCTACAGCACCACATCCCTCCTTTTGCCTCTGCTATTTGTACAAATGTGGACCGTGATTGTTGGCTCCTCACACTCCCATCTCAGGGTTCTCTTGCAGCTGCTCAGTGACATCCTGGAGGAAACAAGGGGCCAACACACCATCCTGGATTCACACCTGCAGCATTGAAACACTTCTCTATTCTCCTAACAACCCAACTCCTATTACCATTGTTTTTCCAGTCTTCACTGTATGCCCACTGAGCCAGTTGTGGTATCATATACTTGGCTTTCACTCTACTCCCCAGATTCATCACCATTGATACTGACACAATTAGAATGAGCTTTCTCATTTGCTCAGGATAATTTGATCAATCTTACAAATTGTATTAAAATGCATCCTGCAGAATGCTGATTAATAATAATAACATTTTTGTTAGCAAATGAAACAGTGCTTTTTGAGCAGACAGTCTGGTTCTATATACAAATTGAACAGAACATTTTTCTTTGAGGAAACTATGCCAGGGATCATACAAATTCAACAGCGTGAGTTTCCAAGGGCAAGTGAAATTCAGACACAATATTAAGAAAGAATTTAGGTTTTGTTTTATATCTTGCCAAACCACATGCAGCAATTGCATTCCTGGATTAGTTTCTGAAAACATCCCAACCATTATCTGACCTCAGAGATTAATTTGATAGAATGCAGAGAAATTACTGTGACATACCACACTGGCAAGGTGGAAGAGAAAATATATTAAACCAATGGAGGTTGCCAAGTATTTATATAATGAATAGTGCCATTTAACCTGCATCTACTCATAGCAAAAGGAAGTTTTCAACTGTCATATTTTGCTTTATAATACTGCATGAGCATTTTGGGATGTTTTATTACATTCAAGGCGCTATATAAATACAATAATTTGTTGATGTTGTTATTGTTATTGCAGATCAAGTGACTCAGAGCAGCACAGTGGAGGCAAGAAAGTCATTCACATTGTCAAGTTGAGGGGGAGTAAAGAACTGGTGCAAAGGGAAAATTAAACAAAGAAAAAGCAAATGTATACCAAACCACCCACAGTGAGTGGATACCAAATCATAAGTTGCTGGCAGCAAGGCCACTTGGGCTCCAGATCAAAAAATATTAACAGAAATGATACAATAGAAATTACTTCACCCCTCAAAAATAGAAATCATATTATTTAAAAAAATTTGTATTCGAGAGAAATTAAGCTAATTAAATCATTAGATAAAGGAGAATGGCCATCCAACACAGACAGTGAGAAATTAACAATAATCAGGCAAAGCAGCTGGAACAACTATTAGTATATCTCTGAAAAGCAATAATCTTTCACAATTCAAATCAAGAGAGAGATAAATACTCATTTATAATATTTTTCATTTCTTCTATATAACTAATCTCATTGTACATCTCTCAACAATATTAAAAACAAATCTCCTCTATCTCTTGCTCAAGCACACAAAATTAATGTAGAACCAGCCAGTGCTAACCTCAGAACAGTTGTAATAGCTGGCACTGTTTTTGTCTTGCACGTCTGCTCCCCAGGCCACGCAAAACATGAGGGGATAAAAATCTTTGTGAGTTGGCTGTTTGCTGTTAGCTGTAAGATTTCCTCTGTAGAACAGTTCTGATGCAAGACTAATGAAAGAACAGCAAGGAAAAGTTAAATTGATATACAGCTACAAAGAAAAGTACAGCACTGTTTAGTTAATCCATGTGATGCATAATCTCACCATTTTAATGAAGGACTATTGTTCAAAATTCACAGTGAGTTATCAACTCCACTGGAGTTTTTAGAGAAAACATCAAATCTTACCACTAAATGGAATTCAAATAGGGATCTAAATAGTGCATTGCCCCACATAACAAGAAATGCTACATTTTCAAAACTTTTAATCAGCTGATATGGCAAAGTCCCATTCCAGCTAAGAATATACAGTTGAGCGCCCTGTATAGATTATTTAATGGAAATCCATTGCGGACAAGATTGAAACAGATTTACCCACTTTATTATCCCTTTTTTAAAGGCAAATAAATTTAATGATTTTAAACCCTTCACATTATAATGTGGAGCTTTTCTCCAGGTCTACAGCAAATATAGGGAAACATGATGGAATGAAAGAATAGCCTTAATAATAAAAGATGAAATCACTTCCATGATAAGAAAGGTAACCCAGCAATGGAATCCTTATGGATAAAATTAAGAAATGGAAAGTAATTTAAAATCATAATGAAAGTTGTACATATACTCCCTAGTATTAGCTAGTTGTGACGTGAAGATGCCTGCATTGGACTAGAGTGGACACACTAAGAAGTTTCACAACACCAGATTAAAGTGCGACAGGTTTATCTGAAATCATGAGCTTTGGAGCACTGTTCATCAGGTGAATCGATTGACTCACCTGATGAAGCAGCGACACGCCAAAAGCTTGTGATTCCAAATAAGTCTGTTGTGCTTTAACCTGGCGTTGTGAGACTTCTTACTGTAGCTTGAAGTAATAGCTTTTACAAATGTTAAAGAGATACACGTAGCAAAGGCTGGGTTTCAATGTGGTACTTCAATTATTATATAGATTGGAAAAAGCATACTGGCACACATCAGAAGATTAATGAATTTAACTAAGTCCAGGATAATTTTCTAAAACAATATGTCCTAAAATCAACAAAGGGATAGGCATATTAGATTGAGCAATGAGCTAGATTTAGTTAATAGCCTAATGATGCATGAACATTTATTCAATGTCAATCGTCCAGTGATTGAATTCAACGTAAAGTTTAAAATGGAGAAACATGAAACAGTACTAAGATTAGTTATCGACTTCAAAGGGATAAGCCAGACTGTCTATGGTAAACTGGGCAAGTCTATTAGTGAATAAAATGACAGAAAATCAACAGGAAGCTTTTGAAAAAGAATTTAACATGATACAGAGCCAATTTAAACCATGAAGGCTAAGAGTTTGTACTTGCCAACACAGACTGCCATTGGCAATTACAGAGTTAAAAGATAACATTAAAAGAAAAAATGCACAAAATTGCAAAGAATAGCATGAATCTTGGTAAATGGAAAAAGTACAAAAAGCAGCAATGGGTAATAAAACAGATTGCAAGAGCTAATTAAACATACTGTTAAAAGAAAATTAAAGAGGTTATCAAAATTAACATAAGAAGCTTTTACATTGGGGAAATAGAGGTGAGAAATAACGTGGTCCCCTTGAAAACTTATAAATGTGATGTTGTCAATGATAAGGAAATAGCAGAATAATTATTTTGCATCAGTATTTACAATAGGGGAAGAGGTTGGTACACCAGACATCCCAAGGACACTATTCCTGAATCAATGACAGTGACTCATTAAAATTAACATAAATAAGATAGAAATATTGGAGGTGAACTGAAAAATGACAAGTTCCCAGGACCAGCTGGTTTCTATCCTAGGGTTTAGAAGAAATAGGTGAGATTATACTTGGCATACCTATAATGTTCCAAAGTTTTCTTAATGTGGGAATCAACCATTAAATTGGAAAATTGCAAATGCCATTCCTCTATTTATGAAAGCTGATGGAGTGAAATCAGGGAACTATAGAACAGTTAGCCTAACATCTGTTGTTGGGAAATTGCTATAGGGACCATAATTAAGGTTAGGGTGTCTGAATATCTTGAAAATTTTCAGCTGATCAGAGAAAGCTGTATGGATGTGTCAAGGGGAGGTCACCCTTGAAGGACCTGATTTTTTTGAAAGACAACTAAAGCAGTGAACAGGGGAATATCTATGGAGATTACTTAATATTCTTCTAGGAAACATTTGATATGGCTTCTCAAAAGAGACTGTTGATTAAAATTGAAGCTCAAGGCAAATTAGGGACCTGGGTTAGAAACTGAGTAAAACAAGACAAGAAATAAAGGAAATGTGCAGGTACTCTAATTGGCAGAATGTGCCCTGTGGTGTCCTTCATGGGTCTGTGCAGTGGTCTCAACCATTCACTTTATTCATTAACAACTTAAATAATGGGATAGAAAGTCGCATAACTGATCTTGTCAGTGATACATCAACAGGCAGCATTGTAAGTAGTGCAGATGGGAGCATAAAATTACAAAAAGATATTCATAGATTGGGTGAAAGAGCAAGGCTAGCAAATAGATTTTAATATTGCAAAATAGCTGATCTTTGTTTGTCAATTATAAAGGATAGAGCAGGGTATTTTGCAAACGGTGAAAAGCTAAGAACAATGGAGTACCAAGGAGATTTGAAGGTCCACAGCACAGGGCACTAACAGATAGAAAAAATAATTAGAAGGCCGAATGGAAAGATAGCCTTTATAGCTGAAGAAATAGGGTAGGGTTGAAGTAATTCTTCAGTCATCTAAAGCCCTGGTTAGACCACACCTGAAGCATTGAGAGCAGTTCTGGACATCACATCTTAGGAAGGATATACTGGCCATGCAGAGAGAACACCATAAATTTACTGGCATCATAAGTGGACTTCAAGGATTTAATCTTTCTTTGTAGATTAACAAACTAGGGTTCTCTTCTCTAAAAACTTTAATCTGTAAAATTAGGACTAAATTGAAGTTTTTAAGATACTAATTAGAACAGACGGGAATTTTTGTAATTTATTCACTCATAATATGTGAATAAACTACATGACTAGTCCAGTGTTTGTTGCCCATATCCTTAAGAAGGATATTGAATTTCAGCAGTTCACATGTATTAGAAACAATCTGACTACTGTTCAGAAGGAAATTCCAGGATTTTGATCCAGTAATGGTGATATAGCTCCAAATCACGATATGGTATAGCTTAGAGAGGAACTTGCAGGGTGGTGGTGTTCCAATGCACTTCTCCCTTTGTCCTTCCAGATGGGAGAAAAATTTGGAAGGTGCTATTGAAGGAGCCTTTACAAGTTGTTGCAGTGCATCTTGTAGTTGGTACATACTGCTGCTATTATGCATTGGTAATGGAAGAAATTATGTTGAAGGTGTAGATGGGGTGCCAGTCAAGTGGGCTGCTTTGTCCTGGATGGTGTCCAACTGCTTAAGTGTTGTTGGAGCTGCACTCATTCAGACAAGTGAAGTGTATCCTATCACAGTCCTGACTTTGTCTTTTAGATAGTGGTAAGCTTTGAAGAGCCAAGCAAATTCATAGAAGGTCATCATAGAATCCCTACAGTGCAGGAAGAGACCATTCAGCCCATCATGTTTGTACTGACCACAATCCCACCCAGGCCCTATTTCCGTAACCCCACGTATTTACCCTGTTAATCCCTCTACCACTAAGGGGCAATTTAGCATGGCCAATCAACCTAACCTGCACATCCTTAGCCTGTGGGAGGAAACTGGAGCACCTGACGGAAACCCACGCGGACATGGGGAGAAATATGCAAACTCCACATAGACAGTGATCCTAGGCCAGAATTCACCTTAGGTCCCTGGTGCTATGAGGCAGCAGTGCTAATCACCATGCCATCTCGCTGCCCATTACACACCAAATTATACACCCTAGAATTCTCAGTCTCTGATCTTCTCTTGTAGCCACAGGTCCAGTTCAGTTGATAACTCCTAGGACAGACAGAGTTCTGCTAGTTACAGAGTTTAGGATTTAGGGGCCATCTTCTAACAATTAGAACCAGACCTTTCAAGAGTGAAGTAAGGAAATATTCCTTCACACAATGGGTGCTGAATTGGAATCCACTTTTGCAAACAGCAATTGATGTTTGATCAACCATTAATTGTAAAACAGAGATTGATAGACTGTCAGGCAAAATATTAAGCAATACGAGACAAAGGTGGGTATATGGAGTTAGGTTGCATATCAAACATGATCTAATTGAATGATGGAACAGGTTCAGGAGTTCAATGAGCATTCAAAATGCAGTAAGTTAGTCATTGAGGACACCCTACAAGGTATTAAGATCCGGTAGAGAGTCTGCCAAGACTGTTCTGGGCAATGGTGCCAAAGGGTTAAATCTCTTCTTTCACAAACCCAAAATTCAGTTCCTTGGTGATTTAACTGCAGCTGTAAAACAGACTAAATATTAACATTGACACTATGGAGGGACTTTAGTGGCAGAGCAAATGTTCACTATCTTCCCCATCACAGCAACAAAATTCATCTCTGGGTTAATTATTTCCCTGTTCAAGTGTTTGTTTAGCACTTGGGGAACCATAATGAGGTAGCTGTGAGAAGGTGCAAGCATTTGATGCTTTCCATTCATACTGTTTCAGTACTGACAGATGCAGTACAATATAGAAGTAGTGTGTCAATGGCTTAACAGCATTGCAGCAAATGTCCCCACATTTTTGGGTTGTCTGATTGAGAGGAAAAGGCAAATGTATACTGCAAACAGCCATCAAGTACAACTCCTTTTCAGATTGCCAGTGTCTGAAGTGCAAGAGAATTCAATAAATTTAGCTGCTTATTGTCTCAAAACTTGTTTTATTGGGCTAACAATACCATGGCAGGTCTGTATTAGAGAACACACAATTATAATACTGACCAATTTTGAGACTAAGCCTGACAATAGAAGTTGTCAATGGATTTTTGAGTGGAATGTTGCAATTCACTCATTGATTTTTGTAATAGATGATTCATTATGTTATGCAAACACTTCTTGTGGGCATCAGTCACATCGTAAGATTTAAAAAAATGCTGAAGCAACCAAGTTTAAGTCCCAAATTTTAAACATGAAAGGAACAGCATACAAAGAGATTCAAACTTAAGTAATAAAAAAGCTGCAATGAAAAGCTATAATGAGAGCACAGATATTACCACTAACAACATTAGCAAATAAACGTCACATTTAAGACTAATGTATACATTGCAATTTTGGATAGAGGAACGTTATGTGAACTCATTCAGTACTAGCTCACTAATACAGATATTACTAACATTATGTTCTATGCTGTAGTACAATGCATTGTTACTTGATATATAACTACTGCTGACAAAGTAGACAAAATGATTCTCAGTTCCAATATGGCCACGTGGAGGATGGGACCACATGTGGGTTCTTGAAGTGAAAGATTAGCAAGTGTTTTCAGTGGGGATGTCTTGGATGAAATATTCAGACATGGCCTCTGGATGGAGCAGATATAATACCCGATTGGCCTTTTATTCCATGTAGGACCTCAAGTAAATTGTGGATTACTCCAGATTTCCTCTTGGTGCTGATTTTGGCACAGCACTGACAAGTTTCAGAACTATGTACTTGGCCACCTGCCCTCAGATAAACAGCAATCAGGCCAAAACATTTCAAATATCACTTTTTTCAGTATAAGCTTGTCTTGGTGGCTCAGTGCATCTTGTGTTTCTGAGCTGTACAGAGGAAGGTGATTTCATATTTGATCTCCCATGTGTGCATAATTAGCCATTCTCATTAAACAAGACATGAGTATTAAAATCAACCTGTGCCTCCTTCAACTGAGGTTCACATTCTAGCCTGTCAGTAGTTCTTCTGGACACTAAGCGAGGATTAGAAGTGTCCAGGCTATGATGATGCCACAGAGGAATGGCCCACCAATTTCTTTGCAAACAAATATCTGCAGAACTATACCCCAAGATAATTCGCTATCTTGGAGGAAGAGGGGGAGAAAAGAGGGCTGTGTGTTTGTTAGAGGGAATGTAGAGAAAGAGTTAGAAGAGAAAATTGAGTGCATAAATGCAATGCAAACTGCATAAATACCCATATCAGCATACCATATCATAAACAAATATGAAGTAAATCAATGGCCACACTTTTACCCAACTGCAAAGTGTCAGCATTATGTTTCTGATTGCAGATTATGTCAGCTGATATTGTTTCAACAAAGTGCAGCTGCAGTCAAATATTAATAAAGTATTAATAAAGATAACTGGGCCTCTCAAGAATAATCAGCTCATGAATAATCAGCTCATGAACAATCAGATATTATACCATCACACAGCATAACAAATCTACAAACTCAGATGCATTACTGTAATTAAATGCATATTCAAATAAAATATTCAATGTACCAGCTGAAAAGTTTCAGCAATACCTGATGATAACTTCATGTGATCTGTATTGTTCTGCTAGCGATATATGACAGCAGAAATCTGGTGGGTAGAGCTGAGATAAGCGCTTGATCAAAGAAATATGGAGGTTTCGCTCCCGAGCAAATTCACTATATACAACAGGATTGAGCTGGAAGGCAAAATGGAAGTTGGTTTACAGATTTAAATCAAAACTGTTTTCATTCATGTCCAAATTAAAATAGCAACTTATAGATTGTTTTGTGAACAATCAACATGCACTTTCTCAATAGCTCAACAGGCGAATGAACCAAACAAATCAAAAAGGGTCCAGGTTTAATTCCCTAGTCTGTGCTAATTAGCTAATCTGAGGCACTATAATTCATGTCAGCAGTCATTAGCTAAGGAAGTAGCAGGAGTGCAGGGATGAAGGGGGTAAGTGAACGAATATCCTGCACTTCATCTCCTCTGGTGAATTTTGGTACTAATGCAGGACAAGAAAAGTATAATTTTGAAGACTCTTTTTGTACGTTCACACAAACAAAGGCCACCTAATTATCCAAGAGATGACTATCACTGACGCAGCTGTATTTAGCACAAACCAAACTCTAAAGGAGAGCAAGTGTAAAAGTTGCCAAAAATGTAACCTTTTTAATCTCCCAAAGAGAGCATCAATCTGAGCAAAATCTCACCAAACACACTTTACAGAATCACAGCAGCATCCTAAATAGAGTTTAACCAAGAATTTGGGGCTCATGAAGTAGAGAGAAGAGATAAAGTTAATTCAAAATTAACCGGGTTAGCATTCTCATTTCCCAAGTACAGCAGCATTAATTAGAATAGTTTGTAATTAAGATAGGGAAGAGGAGGCAAAAGGTGAAGGAAAACAATGTTGAAACAACAGAATAATTTCGAGCAGGAGGAAGGCATTTGACCCATTGACTGAGCACTAGATCTTTTGAAAGACAATCCAGTTCATCCCAGTCCCTCATTTTCCCCCCAAAGCTCTGCAATATTTTCTCTTCTGAGCATTTATTCTTTTTTGAATGACACTATTGAATCTGTTCCTATCACCATATAAGGCAGCATATTGCAAATTCTAACCATTGTTTAAAAAGATTTTTCTTTTGTCATCGCTAGTTACTTTGCCAACATTTAAATCTGTGCACTCTGGTCATCAACTCTTCAGCCATTGGAAACAATTTCTCTTTATTTACTCAAATCTTTCATGATTTTGAACAGCTCTATCAAATCCCCTCTTAACTTTCTCTGATCTACGGAGAACTTGGACATAACCCAGGATATTCAGCATAGTTTCATGAGAGCTAGGTCCTGCCTCACAAATTTGATTGAATTCTTTGAGAAGGTAACTAAGTGTGTAGATGAAGGTGGAGCTGTTGATGTCGTATGTTTGGATTTTAGTAAGTGTTTGATAACGTTCCCATGGTAGGCTCCTGGAGGAGATTAGGTGTGGGATAGAAGGAAATTTGGCTGATTGGATAAGTAACTGGCTGTCTCATAGAAGACAGAGAGTGGTGATGGAAGAAAAATTTTCAGACTGGAGGCCAGTTACCAGTGGTGTACCACAGGGATCAGTACTGGGTCCTCCACTATTTGTGATTTTTATCAATGACTTGGAGGAGAGCGCTGAAGGGTGGGTTAGTAAATTTGTTGATGACACCAAGATTGGTGCAGTAGCGGATAAGGTGGAGGGCTCTTGTAGGCTGCAAAGAGACACTGATAGGATACAGAGCTATGCCAAAAAGTGGCAGATGGAGTTTAACCCTGATGAGTGTGGGGTGATTCATTTTGATAGGACAAACTTAAATGCGGATTACAGGGTCAATGGCAGGGTTCTGAGGACTGTGGAGGAACAGAGAGATCTTGAGGTTCACATCCACAGATCTTGAAGATTGCCATTCAAGTGGATAGTCGTGAAGAAAGCTTATAGTGTGTTAGTGTTTATTAACAGGGGATTTGAGTTTAAGGTGAGGTTATGCTGCAACTATACCAGACCTTGGTGAGACCACATTTGGAATATTGTGTGCAGTTCTGGTCACCTCACTATAAGGATGTGGAAGCATTATAGAGAGTGCAGAGGAGATTCACCAGAATGCTGCCTGGTTTGGAAGGTAGGTCTTACGAGGAAAGGGTGAAGGAGCTAGGGCTTTTCTCTTTAGAGTGGAGGAGGATGAGAGGCAACTTAATAGAGGTTTATAAGATGAGGGGGACAGATAAAGTGGATGTGCAGAGATATTTCCTCGGATGGATGTAGCTGTTACTAGGGGGCATAAGTATATAAGGTTCATGGTGGGAGATATAGGAGGGATGTCCGAGGGAGATTCTTCACTCAGAGAGTGGTTGGGATGTGGAATACACTGCCTGCTGTGATAGTGGAGTCAGACACTTTAGGAACTTTCAAGCAGTTATTGGATAGGCACATGGAGCACACCAGAATAGTAGGGAGTGGGATCGCTTGATCTTGGGTTTGGACATGGTTCGGTATATCATTGAGGGCCAAAGGACTTGTACTATGCTATACTGTTTATGTTTATAACACTCCATCTGGGGTCAAACTCTATTTTCTACATAAGTTTAGCATAACTTGCTAGCTTTTGGACTTTGTCTCTGTTTACCAAACCCAACATTCTAAATGTTTTATTAACAATCCACTAAATATGGAGAAAAATTCAAGTCAGAAATATTTTGCTGAATTAGATACTAAGAAAACAAGTCCATATACTATGCAGAAATGTTAAAGCAACTAATATTAAGTGAACCTTTAACACATTTTTGAGCTATAACAGAGGATTGAATGGTAAAGCATTTCCACTGTTGACTTAATCTTTCGATGGTTGATAGGAAACAAGGAAGGAAGAGATGTCAGAATTACTTTTCTTTTCCCTTTGACACACCATATACCAACACAGTTCTGACAGTGCATCTAATTTCAGCAACTAGAGGCTGTGAGTGATCACATTCTAAAACAAGCCACCCTTCCACTTTAGAGGAAAGTGGTGGTAATAAAATTCAATTCAAACATTCAATACTTTAAAACTTCAATATACAAATATTCTTTCTTTGCACCCCAACCTAAAATATGTCTCATATAACCAAACGCCTCCAAGTTGAATTTGGCAGTATCTGGGAGTGAGATATTTCCACAACCTCCAGCAAAGCATCTCCAATTGTTTAGACAGGAGGCATGATTCAGTAGATTGAGTCAGTCTGTGTCAGCTTTTCCTCTCCAACTAGCTCCAAGATTGAGCACCTCATATTTATGCATTAACGATCAACAGAGATTGATTCGCTCAGTTTTCAAAATAATCTTCACACGTACATCATGTCAAAACTAAAGCCAACAAATTCCAGGAGGTTGCAGGGAGAGAATGTCACCCTGTGGTTGATGAGATATAAAATGAATTACTTACAAAAAGAGGAAAAGGCTGCCCCAAATGCTCTCAAAAAGAAGATAACCCCTTCACACCCCACAGAAAGAAAAAGGCTACCCAAAATGTCTTCAGAGGGTAAAGATAGTCTTGTCACACCTGTCCAGTGTTCTCAGATGAAAAGAAAGATAAATATTTAGCAAGCTTTTTATACTAACTTATTACTGAAACCTCTGAATAGGCAATAACAGAAACAGACTGTGTAAATGATTAGATTTGGCTCTGTATCTTCTGCCGAATGATCTGCTGCAGCAAGAGAAATAATTGGTGGGGTTAATACAAATAGAGAATAATTATCTGAAGGAAAATGCCTCCATAACTCAGATATTTGTCCATGTTTTTACTGTCTAAATGACCAGGGATAGTTTTCTGTTGTATTGAGCTAGTTAGACATTCCCAGCCGTTTCTTACTTACTCCTTATGCTGAACAAAAGCAATGCTTCACCAGACATTTTACTTAATTTTGTGAGGGAAATTAGCTCAGTTTAGCGGAAGCTTTGAGCATTTCGAACAGCTGCCATTTACAGTGTCTGTTTTTTTTAATCTAATGGGAATAAGTCAATTCAGTAAGACACCATAAATAAACCCAATAGCTTTTTTGCAAATGCAGAAAAGCCATAAATAAAAGCAATCCATAGAAAGAGTCAAAAATCGTTGAATAAGTTTTCACAATGAAGTGAGATTCTTGTGTTACAATGTGCTTTGGTTTGAGAATAATGTCAAGAAGTTAAAACAATGGGATTTAGCTTCAGTTCAATTTTAACTGAAAATTTATGCAGTATGACTTTGGCTACTGCAACATGGCCACCTTGGCAGAGGTTTAACATCTGGAATGGTCAGACGCAGCCATAACTATGGAGTGGAAGGAGTCACCACCACCTTTTTCCTTCAGGCATTCTAACAAATACCTATTGGAAGTGGCACCTGAAATTAGATGCAGGCAACTTCAAATTATATGGTAGAGCATCAAATATTAGATCAAATCAGTGAAGATGACTCAGTCATGTCTGCCATATGTATAATAACACAGATATTGAAAGAGAAGGAACAAAGATCTAAAATCAACACATTGAAAAAACACTAACAGCTTAAATTTTGGATTTTGAAAAAGTCGGAAATGTTTAATGAAATGGAGAAAGTTGGTGAGGGTAATATTTAAATGCTGTGCACATGGACTCAAAAGGATTTTACAAAATACCACAAAATAGACTTGTTGGCAAAATTAAAATCTGAGAGTTTAAAAGCACAGTACTGGCATAGATACAAAGTTGGAAAAGGGACAGAAAGCTGATGGTGAATGCTTTTGGGGAATTCACTGACAATTTGTGCCGGCAGGATTCTCTAGTCCTGCTTGCAACTTTTCTCCTCCAAAGGGTTTTGCAGCGGCGTGGGGTGACATCAACAGGAAATCCCATTGACAGCAGCAGGTCCAAAGAATCCTGAACAATGCAACACCTCTCACTGCAGAGAAACACGTGGCTTGGAGGCCAGATAATTTCCATCTTCCGTCCTCCGGCCCCCCCAGTACTTCAGGCTAGAGGGAGATGTATGGTAGTATTGTCCATAGTTGGCTTTAGGACCACAACTCTTTCTGATATATATTAATGACTTGGACTTAGGTATGCAGATCATAATTTCAAAGTCTGCACTTGACACAAACTCAGAAATATAGTAAACAATGAGTAGTAAAGAAATGGGCTTTGGGAGACAGACAAAGTGGTGTTTTGGCTGTTGAAGTTTAACTTTTAAGTGTGAAATAGCATTTTGCTAGAAAGAAGAAATAGAAGTTATATGAACAAAATATACAATTTTCAAAGGGTTGAAGAACAAGAGACATCTTGGGACACAGGCACACAACTCTTTGAAGGTGACAACTTAATTTATGGAGCACATTTTAACACTAAAATGTCCCAAGGTACTAAAATTAGAGCAATATCAATTAAAATATTTATGGCACATACCAGAGAATGGAAAATCAGGAAAGAAAGACAGATGGGTTTTTAAAAAAAGAGGCAGAGAGCTTTAGGGAGACAATTCCAGAGCTCAGGGCCAAACAGAAAATACCAATGATGGAGCAATTAAAATCAAGGATGGCAAATTTAAGTACAAAGATTTCAAAGACTTACGAGGCTAAACAAGGTTACACAGATAAAATGGTGTGACACCATGGAGGGATTTTGACACAGTGAAGGAATTGCAATATAGTGCCAAATCAGGGTGGTAAATGACTTGGAGGTGAATTTGTAGAAGGTTGTGTTCCTACATGCCTGCTGTCCTCGTCCTTCTAAACAGTAGTGGTCATGGGTTTAAAACGTGCTGCCAAAAGAGGCTAGGCAAATTGCTGCAGTGCATTTTGTAGATCGTACACTGTGCACCAATGGTGGAAAAAGTAAATGTTTAAGGTATTGGATGGGGTGCAAAACAAGCAAGCTGCTTTGTTCTGGATTGAATTGAGCTTAAGTGGTGTCGGAGCTGCACCCATCTAGGCAAGTGGAGATTTCGCATGTCTGACTTGTGTCTTGTAAATGGTGGACAGGCTTTTGCGAGTCAGGAGATAAATTAATTTCTATGAATTCCTAGCCTCTGGCCTGCTCTTGTAGTTGCAATATTTAAACAGTTGGTCTAATTAAATTTCTGATGAATGGTAACCCTCAGGATGTTGATTGTGGGGGGATTCAGCAATATTAGTGTCATTGAATGGCACTTCCATTGAATGGCGAAGTAGATTTAATGGGCCAGACAGTCTATATCAGCTCCTCCATCTTATGGAAAGTCAAGGGCAGGTGGTTTGATTCTGCTGCTTGTCATATCAAGCCTGAATATTGTCCAGTTGTTGCTGCACAAGCGCACATATTGCTTCAGTATCTGAAGAGTTTCAAATGACACTGAACACTGTGCAATCAGCAAACTTATCACTTTTAAACTTATGATGGAAGAAAGGCTGCCATCAATGAAGCAACCAAAAGATGGCTGGGCCTTGGACAATACTTTGAGAAATTCCTGCAGCAACGTCCTGGAGCTAAAATGACTAACCACCAACAACCACAACTATCTTCCTTTATGTGAAGTATGAATCTAGCCAGCAGAGTTTTCCCCTGATTCCCATTGGCTTCAATTTTGCTAAGGATCCTTGAAGCTATTCCTGATAAAATGCTGCTGTAATGACAAAGGCAGTTACTCTCACTCATCTCTGCAGTTCAACGCTTTTGTTTGGACTGAGGTTGCAATAAGGCCTAAAACTGAGTAGCCCTGACAAAACGCAAACAGAGCATCAGTGAACACGTTATTTTGAGTCAGTGTTTTTTACGGACAAGATATACTTGAGCAATTTTGCACATGCTGGGTAGATGCCAATGTTATAACTGTACTGGAATAGCTTGATTAGAGGCATGGCTAGTTCTGGAACAATACTACAATTACTATTGTCAGGGCTGTTGCTGTAAAAAGCATTTCAGCCATTTCTTCGT
The DNA here is from genome assembly GCA_024679065.1 of Sphyrna mokarran. NCBI lineage: Eukaryota > Metazoa > Chordata > Chondrichthyes > Carcharhiniformes > Carcharhinidae > Sphyrna > Sphyrna mokarran. The sequence continues at coordinate 22,915,189 of JAGIQG010000018.1, forward strand.
ATCACAGGGAGTTGGAGCCTGCAGACTGGAATCTAGAATGAAGGGAGACCACAGGAGGAGGCAGAGGTGAATCAACCACTTTGGTTAGAGGTGGTTGCAAATTGCAAATGCTCAACAGGCTGGGATCCCTAATCATCGAAAGTGGGAATGCTTTTGGGGACTGCTTGTCTGGTTAATTGTTTAATCGTCCATTCCATATTATGACTGAATGGAGAAAGATGCAGAACTTTGATCTCTTTTGTTGGCTATGGGAACACTTAGCTCTGTTATGACATACTCCCTTTACTGTTAGCACACACGCAATCCTCTGTTGAAGCTTCCCAAGGTTGGCAATCATTTTTAGATATGCCTGGTCCTGCCTTTGGCATTGTCTCCTGCATTCCTCATTGAACCAGGCTCCTTTCTTTGTAATGGTAAAGTGAGGAACATGCCAGGCCACAAGCTTTGATTGTGGCTAAATACAATGCTGCTGCTGCTGATGGCCACAACTCCTGAATACCTAATTTTGAGCTGCTAGATCTATTATGAATCTATCCCATTTAGCATTGTACCACACAATTATAACTATTTTGCTTGACTAATCTGTGAGGCAGCTCTCCCAAGTTTGGCCAAGTCTTCAAATGTTAATGAAGACAATTTGGCAGGATTGACTGGACAGGGTGTGCTTATTGGTTCTGCTGCCTCAAGCAATGAGAGGTTAAATTTAACTTAGTGTTGTGAGACTTTTTACCATACTTACCCCAGTCCAATGCCAGCATCTCCACATCATGGCCTCAATCAATGCCAGATAGTGCGTCCAGTTTTATACTTATTTGACTTTTTTTTTTTAGAGGAGTCTGGCACAATCGAGTGACTTCCTAAGCCATTTCAGAGGGCAGTTAATAGTCAACCACATTACTGTAGGTCTGGAGCCACAGGTAGGCCAGACTGAATAAGGATGGCAGATTTCTTCCCCTCAAGGATATTATTGAACCAAAATATTTTTGTCCAACAGTTTTATAATTATTACTGAGAAAAGCATTGTAAATGCAAATTGAAAATACTAATTATTTGAATTTAAATCCCTAGAGCTGCTGTGGTGGGATTTGGACCCTTTTCTCTGATGCACACTTCCGGGCCTCTGGGTTACCAATAACATTATCACCATACCACCTTATCCTGGAATAGTATCAGGGATCAGGGGCTTACATTGCATGGAGACCAGAAAAGATAGGGTGGTTTTCCTTTGAGCAAGTCAACAGCATAACTGATGGAGGTGTACCAAAGCAGGAATGCATTTGAGACAGTAAGTAAGGACAAAATGTTTCCAGTACTAGAAGGGTCAATAACCAGAAGAGATTTAATGTCACCTTTGATCTTTTTGTTAATTGCAGGAGAAAGCGATTTTTAAATGCAGTGAGTGGTGATCCAGATACAACGATTGAAAGTGGTGGAATCATATTCAATAGAAACCTACAAAAAGAAAGAAAATAAGGGATTGATCAGAGATAGATTTGTGTGAAAATAGTAATGAGGCAGGGCTATAGGGAAAAATCAGGGGAATGGCCTTCATTGTAAAGGGATTGGAATAGAGGAATAAACATGTTGTGCTACAATTGTACAGGACTTTGCTGAGGCCACATCTGGAATACTCTACCTAGTTTTTGTCTCCATATTTAAAGGAAGAACATACTTGCATTGGAAGTGATAAAGCCCTGGAACGAGTGTTGTCCTGCAATGAGACATTGAGTAAAATGGGCCTTTATTGTCTGCAGTTTAAAAGAATGAGAGGTAACATCATTGAAGCACACAAGATTCTGAAGGCCCTTGATAAGGAAGACATTGAGAGATTGTTTTCAAGAGCTTAGGAATCTAAAATATGGAGGTGCAGTCTCAGGATAAGAAAGCAATTACTTACAGCTTAGATAAGGAGAAAATTAATTCATTCAAAGGGTTGTGACGCTTCGAAATTCTTTATATCAAAGGATTGTGGATGCTCCGCATTGAAAACATTTAGGGCCAGGATGGAAAGATTATTGGTTTCTAAGGGAATCAAAGGGTATGGGGAGCAGGCAGGAAAATAATTGAAGTCCAAGCTCAGTCACAATTACACTGAATGGCAGAACAAGCTCAAGAGGCCATGCAGTCTACTCCAGTTCCTATTTTTTGTATTCTTGCGAGTGGGATAAATTGAATAGCTCTACTGAAAAACTAGCACAGAGACAACTGACCTCCTTTCTGGTGTGTAATCCTATTATTGAATGATTAAAAACATTCTGTGAATTGGTGGAATTGATATGAAAAACTCTTTGTGCAAAGGCAGCAAAGAACGACATAATCTGCCAAAGAAACCATGGTCTCAACAAAGCAAAAATGCTTTGTACTCAGTTAACTATTAAAAGTATGTCTTTTTTATCATATTTTCATTGCAGCCATGTCTCTATGTACTGCAGAATGATTGCAGTTCCATGAAGCACTTACATCTCTGCAGGAGCAAACTAAACCCACATGTTTTTGCCCCCAGTATGTACTGCTTTGTTCTAGAAATGTATCTCAATTTCTTCTTTCTCAAGTAGCTGACTATAGGGCCGAAAAACATATTCTTTTGCTTCTCTAAAATTCCTTCCATTTATTCACTCCTAACGTACCAGTTATCCAGAAGATGCCTTTCTTAACAACATCTCTTATTCCCATTCCCCACCGCCAAAGTTCTCTGTATTTCATTAACACTCCCACACCAATCTGTCTCTGATACTCCTACCCCAAGTGCATATTTGCACGCTTCCTGCCAGCTGGTACACCCAGATCTCTGTAGCTGACTGATGTTGCCAGTGCTTGAATTCAAAGTATTTTGAAGAAAATGTATTTGAAAAAGAATGCATTTAAAAAAGAATCCATTCCTTTTAGCAGAAGAAAACAATTGCACCAAACTTCATACCGCCAGAGACATAGGCACAATCTTACCAAAAAATTTTAAGTCCAGGATGGGTGTGAAAATGGCAGGAGTTTCAGATCTATTTTTTGGGCGAGTTCAAATTTGCTATCTTCTGCACTCAGTGCATGCAATAACAGCAGAAATGGTTTCTTGCCAGTGGAGAGAGGGGGTGGGGCTTAGGTTACCTGAACACCAGCCTAGAACAGCAGAGGGCGTCAACGCACATTGCAGATCTCTAGCAGCAGAGACTTGTCCTCCAACTTCTAGTGCTTAGCCAGCCTGAATGGCTTAAACATAGCACCACCACCACCCCACCCCTCCCCACACACAGCTACCACGAAGGCCAGCGCTCTACCGTGACCCCTACCCGCCTGACCCATCACCCCCTCCCTCCACCTTCCACACAACTGGCTGCATGACAACCCCCCGCCCCTCCGCCAACTGTGTTTGGCCACCCAACCTCTGCGATCATTGGCCCAAACCTTCACCCATGGCCAGCCCCCTCCATCCCCCTATGAATCCCAAAGCAGAGTGCACAGCAAGTCTCCCCACATTCAGCCACCATTGGTCTGTCCCTGCTCCCAAAGGTCCACCCTTTCTGGCACTGCCCAGTGCATACTGCCAGAATGTCCAGCAGACACTGTCAAGATACCAGGCTGGCACTGCTCAATGGGGCATCTCCTCTAGCCCACAACCTCCCCAGAAGGCCTCAAGTTCGACTGGCGAGGCCATCACGACTAGTTCTCATTGCTGAGGAACAGCTGTCATTCTCGCTGGAGAGAACCTCTCCCAGTGAGCTCACGCGATACATCAAATTTATCCAAATTAAATTCCATCTACTATTCATCAGCACTCTGGCCTAATTAATCAAGATCCCGTTGCAATCTGAGATAACCTTTTTCACTGTCCGCAATGCCACCAATCTTGATGTCATCTGCAAAGTTACTAACCATACCTACTAAATTCTCATCCAAATCATTAATATAAATGACAAATAACAGTGGACCCAGCACAGATCCCTGAGGCACAACACTGGTCACAGGCCTCCAGTTTGCAAAACAACCCTCGACAACCACCCTCTGGCTTCTGTTATTTAGCCAATTTTCTATCTATTTGGCTACCTGACCCAAGATCCCATGAGATTTAACTTTATGCAATAACTTACCATGTGTTACCTTATCAAAGACCTTGTTAAAGTCCATGTAGACATCATCAACTGCACTGCCCTCATCCACCTTCTTGATTACCCCTTCAAAAAACTCAATCAAATTTGTGAGATATGATTTTCTATTCACAAAGCCATGCTGACTATGCCCAAATCAGTCCTTGCGCTGCTAAATGTCTGTAGATCCTGTCTCTCAACCACAGATGTGAGGCTCACCAGTCTGTAGTTCCCATGTTTTTCCCTGCAGCTCTTTTTAAACAAAGGCACAACATTTGCCACCCTCCAATTTCCAGGCACGTCACTTGTGACTATCAGTGATTCAAATATCTCTGCTAGGAGACCCACAATTTCCTCCCTAGCCTTTTACAGTGTTCTGGGATACATTTCATCCGTTCCTGAGAATTGATGCACTTTAAGACTTCCAGCACCTCCTTCACTGTAATATGTACACTCCTCAAGACATCGTTATTTATTTCCATAAGTTCCCTAACATCCATGCTTTTCTCAATAGTGAATACTGATGAGAAATATTCATTTAGGATCTCATCCATCTCTTGTGGATCTGCACGTAGATGATCTTATTGATCCTTAAAAGGTCCTACTTTCTCCCTAGTTACTCTTTTGTCCTTCATGTATTTGTAGAAGCACTTCGGATTCTCCACTGCCTATCTGCCAAAATAATGTTATGTCCCCTTTTTGCTCTCCTGATTTCTCTCTTAACTTCACTCCTGCACAGTTTATACTCTTCAAGGGATTCACTTCTATGCATGTCATGTGCCTCTTTTTCGTTCTTGACCAGGGCCTCAATATCCCAAGTGATCCAGGTTTCCTACTTCTATTAGCCTCGTCCTTCACTCTGAAAGGAATTTGCTTACCCTGAACTCTGGTTAACACACTTTTGAAAGTATCTCACTTACCAGATCTTCCCATTCCTCCAATTAACTTTGAAAGTTCCTGCCTGATGCTATCAAAATTGTTCTTGCCCCAATTTAGAATTTTAACTTTTGGGCCAGATCTATCATTCTCCACAGTTATGTTATAGTTTGAGTGTTTTTTCTACTAAGAATGCCCTAGTTTGCAGAATAGACAGCAGGTTGAGGAAAGCCTTGCACTATAGCAAAATCAAAAGGGTTTTTAATAAAATGTACAAGTAACTCTCAGCAAACATCCAATTTTAGTAACATCATCATTCCAACATGACATAAAACTTAATTCTGCTAATGGAAAGGGATTATAGATATTGCAAGATTTGTACAACTGCTAATGTTCTATTACAGAGTTGCTCTAGGGCAATGCTGCCAATGCCCTTTATCATGATGCTGAATGCAAAATATGCTAATTAAATCTGCATCAGGATGATCAAGAAGTCAAATACTGCAGATGCTGGAAATCTGAAATGGAGACAGAAAATACTGGGAAAATACTCAGCAGATTAGGCAGCATCTGTGTCGGGAGAAAAAGAGAGTTAACATTTCAGGTTGGTGACCTTTCATAAGAACATTAGAGATATAATTGGTTTGCACAAAAAGCAAGTGGGACAAGGACAAAAAGCAGGTCTGTGATAGGTGGAAGACAAAATAGACAATGACAATAATGTTAGTTCTCCAGGGCCAAAGAGAATGGTGACGGGATGAGAAAAGAAACAAAAAAAAAGTGCCAAGAGAAGTATGCTGTTGATTGAAAAAAAAATGAAACATGCAACGAAAAGGAAACAAAATGGTCTGAAATAGTTGAACACATTATTGAGTGCAGAAGGCTATAAAATGCCTAACTGGAAGATGGGATGCTGTTCCTGAAGCTTACTTTGAGCTTCACTGAAACAGGGCAGCAGACACAGATGTCAATGTAAAAGCAAAGAGGAGAATTAAAGTAACAGGCCACGAGAATGTCAGGATTTTGTTTGTGGGGTGTTCCCCGAAGTAGTCACCATTTGGTCTCTTCACTGCCATATTGTGAGCAGCAAATAAAATAGATTGGATTAGAGAAAGTATATGTTACTTGCTGCTCCACCTGCAATTTATGTTTGGAACTTTGATTATTGAGGAGATGGTAATAGGGCAGTTGATATATTTCCTGAATTTCCATGGAAAGTTGCGTGGGAACGGAAAGGGATGTATGGATGATTGAGAAATTGGCCAAGATATTACAGAGGAAACAGTCCCTTCAGAATGCTGAAAGGAGCAGAGAGGCAAAGATGTGTTTGGTGGTGGCATTATACTAAACAACATTAGGCAGGATCTGGAGTCTGTAGATTGGAGGAGGCTGTTTGAGAGTAAATCAACATCTGACACGTGGGAGTCTTTCACATGTCAGTTGATTGGAATTCAGGACTGGCATGTACGCATGAGGGTGAAGGATAAGTATGGCAAGTATCGGAACCCTGGATAACAAGGAATATTATGAACTTTGTCAAAAAGCAAAAGGAAGCATTCATTAGGTCTAAAAGGCTTAGGACAGATGAAGCCCTTGAAAACAATAAAGAAAGTTGGAAGAAACTTAAGAGGGCTAAAAGAAGACTTCCCAATGATCAATAAATATGAAGCCTTCTGCCCTACACCAATCCCTCATCCATGCATTTAATTGGGTAATAAATGAGACACTCCAACTAAATGCATGGATGAGGGATTGGTGTAGGGCAGAAGGCTTCATATTTATTGATCATTGGGAAGTCTTCAGGAGGGAGGGTCACCTATTCACGAGGGATAGGGAGCAGTTGACTGGGAGGGGAACACATATTTTAGCTGGGAGGTTAGCTGGAGTGTTTCAAAAATGTTTAAACTAATAGGGAGGGAGGGTGGGGAGACAGCAGGAACTGGGAGTGGGATAGAGAGGGATGATAGGGCAACACCAGTAGGTAGAAAGGTATTTCCGAGAGCTGAGGGTCTTCAGTGCATGTGTTTTAATGCGAGGAGTGTGACTGGCAAAACAGATGAACTGAAGGCAATAATGTTCACGAGGAGTTTAGACGTGGTGGCGGTGACTGAGACGTGGTTGAAGGAGGGGCAAGACTGGCAATTGAATATTCCAGGGTATAAGTGTTTTAGGTGTGACAGAGTTGGTGTGAAGAGAGGCGGGGGAGTGGCTTTATTAGTTAAGGACAACGTCATAGCAGTGCAGAGGGAGAGAGGTATGGATGATTTAGGAACTGAGTCTCTATGGGTGGAGTTGAGGAATAGGAAGGGAGTGGTTACTCTGTTGGGTGTTTACTACAGACCGCCCAACAGCCCGCAGGCTGTGGAAGAAGGGATATGCAGGGACATTTTAGATAAGTGTAGGAAAAATAGGGTGGTAGTGGTGGGAGATTTCAATTTTCCTGGAGTAGATTGGAGTGTGCCCAGGGCTGTAGGAGTGGATGGGGAGGAATTTGTACAGTGTGTTTTGGAAGGGTCCTTGGAGCAGTATGTGGATGGCCCGACTAGAGAGGGGGCTATACTGGATTTGGTTCTGGGGAATGAGCCAGGCCAGGTGGTTGACGTCGAGGTAGGAGAGCAGGTGTCAAATAGTGATCACAACTCTGTCTGCTTTAGGATATTAATGGAAAAGGATGAGACTGGCCCAAAAGGGAGGGTATTTAACTGGGGGAGGGCTAGATACGGCCAGATTAGGCAAGATCTTAAAGATACGGATTGGGATAAGCTTTTTGAGGGCAGGTCGACGAGGTACATGTGGGAGTCTTTCAAGGGAAAACTAAACTCTCTGCAGGAAAGATATGTGCCGGCAAGGAGGAAGGATGGGAAAGGTAGGATTAGAGAACCTTGGCTTACCAGGGAGATTGAGGACTTGATCAAGAAAAAGAGAGAGGCTTACATTAGATCTAGGCAACTAGGGACTGAGATAGCGCTGGAAGCTTATAGAGAGTGTAGACGGGATCTAAAAAGGGGTATTAGAAAGGCAAAAAGGGGCCATGAGGTGGCTCTGGCAGGTAGGATTAAAGAAAATCCAAAGGCATTTTACACCTATGTAAGGAGCAAAAGGATGGTTAGAGGCAAGATTGGACCTCTTAGGGACAGTGGAGGGGATCTATGCTTAGAGCCTGAGGGAATGGGGGAGATCCTGAATGAATACTTTGCGTCGGTATTCACGCAGGAGACTGGACAGATGTCTGTGCCTGATGTTGACAAAGTTGAGGATTGGTTGAGGGAAATAAGGATTACGAGGAAAGAGGTGTTGGGGCTGTTAGGCAGCTTAAAGACATATAAAGCTCCGGGGCCTGATGGCATTTACCCCAGGCTGCTAAGGGAGTTGAGGGAAGACTTGGCTGGGCCTCTGACGCAAATCTTTGTCTCTTCCTTGGACACAGGTGAGGTCCCAGAGGACTGGAGGATAGCAAACGTAGTACCGTTGTTTAAAAAAGGTCAGAGGGATTACCCAGGGAACTATAGGCCGGTGAGCTTGACTTCAGTTATAGGTAAGCTAATGGAGAGGATCCTTAGGGACAGGATGTATGAGCATCTGGAGCGCTGCGATCTGATCAGGGATACGCAGCATGGCTTCGTCAAGGGGAAGTCTTGTCTTACGAATCTGGTGGAATTTTTTGAAGAAGTGACAAAAACAGTTGATGAAGGACAGGCTGTTGATGTCGTCTACATGGATTTCAGTAAGGCGTTTGACAAGGTTCCTCATGGTAGACTGATAGAGAAGGTGAAGGCGCATGGGATACAGGGTCGGGTATGTAGATGGGTCGAAAACTGGCTCGGAAGGAGGAGACAGAGGGTAGTAGTGGAAGGCTCTTTTTCCAGCTGGAAGCCTGTCACTAGTGGAGTGCCACAAGGCTCAGTACTAGGTCCTCTTCTATTTGTGGTCTACATAAACGACTTGGAAGTAGGGGTAGGTGGTGAGATCAGCAAATTTGCTGATGACACCAAGATGCTTGGATTGGCGGGTACAGAAGAGCAGTGTCAGGCAATACAACAGGACATAGACAGGTTGGTAGATTGGGCAGATAGATGGCAAATGGAATTTAATCCGGAAAAATGCGAGGTGATGCATTTTGGCCGGAAAAATGTAGAAGAGAATTATAGGATAAAAGGTAAAACTATAAGGAGCATAGAGACGCAGAGAGACTTGGGGGTGCAGGTTCACAAGTCTCTGAAGGTGTCCTCACAGGTGGAGAAGGTGACAAAGAAGGCGTATAGTATGTTAGCTTTCATAGAAAAGGGTATAGAATATAAGAGTAGGAGTTTGATGTTGCAGTTGTATACAACTTTGGTTAGGCCTCACTTGGAATACTGCGCCCAGTTCTGGTCTCCGTACTATCGGAAGGATGTGGAGTCCTTGGAGAGAGTGCAGAGGAGGTTTACCAGGATGCTGCCTGGTATGGAAGGACTGTCCTATGAGGAACGATTAGATAGACTGGGGTTGTTTTCCCTTGAAAGACGTCGGCTTAGAGGGGATCTCATAGAGGTGTATAAGATTATAAGGGGTATAGATAGAGTAAATGGAGGTAAACTTTTTCCACCTTTAGAAATGGATAGGACGAGAGGTCATGGCCATAGGGTGAGGGGGGCTATGTATAGGACGAATATTAGAGGGCAGTTTTTCACACAAAGGGTAGTGGGGGTGTGGAATGCACTGCCGAGTAAGGTGGTGGGAGCAGGCACGCTGGGGCTGTTTAAGGGTCTCTTGGACAGCCACATGAGCGGTATGCAGATAGAGGGATATATTAGGACTGTTTAACTACGGCTTTTTTCCACAGGTAATTCGGTCCATAATTTGAGCACGCATTCGGCAGGTGGTGCGGGTACAGCTCTTGGATGTTGATTCATGGGTTGCCTGGTACCTCATGTCGTATATGAGTGCTTTATGTGGACCACCTGAAGGGCACCATGACAGCTCAGAGACTATCGATGTGGCTGTGCAGACACTTGGAATTGGGCCGGTGTCTGCGGGAGTTTGCGCGTTCTCCCCGTGGTTGCGTGGGTTTTCTCCGGGCACTCCGGTTTCCTCCCACAACCCAAAAATTCGCTCTTAGGCTGATTGGGTAACAAATTGTCCCTATGGTGAAAATTTTCCAAATTAGGATTAATATATATTATTATATAGGACTATTAAAATAGGATAATGATTTGGTATTACGGTGGCGCGGGCTCGTTGGGCCGAAGGGCCTGTTTCCCGTGCTGTGTTGCTTAAAAAAAAAAGGGTTCACGATAAGTCCTTGACAAATTGGATTAGAGAAAATCTTAAGGCATGTTATATGCATGTCAAGAGTAAGGGGGTAGCCACAGAAAGGGTTGGTCCACTAAAGAATAGTGGAGGAAATCTATGCATGGAACCAGAGGGTACTAGCGAGATACTAAATGAATACTTTGCCTCAGTATTCACCAAAGAGAAGGACTTGTGGATGAGGACTCTAGGGTAGAGTGTGCAGATATTCTGGGTCGTGTCACTATCAAAAAGATGGTGTCTTAAAAAGCATTAAAGTAGATAAGTCCCAGGGCCTGATGGGATCTACCTGAGAATACTGCAGGAGGCAAGGGAGGAAATTGCTGGGGCCCTGATAGAAATCTTTATATCCCCATTGGCTCTAAATGAAGTTCCAGAGGGTTGGAGAATAGCCAATGTTGTTCCATTGTTTAAGGAGGGCAGCAGTGATAATCCAGCAAATTGTAGGCCTGTCAGTCATACATCAGTGGTAGGGAAATTGTTGGAAAAGATTCTTCGGGACAGGATTTACTCGCATTTGGAAACAAATGGGCTTATTAGTGATGGACAGAATGGTTTTGTGAAGGGAAGGTCGTGCCTCACTAACTTGATTGAATTTTTCAAGGAAGTGATGAAGATGACTGATGAAGGAAAGGCAGTGGACGCTGTTTCTGTGGACTTCAGTAAAGCTTTTGACAAAGTACCTCATGATAGGCTGGTATGAAAAGTGAAGTCACACAGGATCAGAAGAGAGCTAGCAAGATATATACATAGCTGGCTTCGGCCAATGTTGTCTACCTGATACGCTGCAGAAAAGGATATCCCGAGGCATGGTACATTCAGGAGACCATGCAGATGCTACGACAATAGAAAATGAATACCGCTTGGCAATCACTAGGCAAGAGTGTTGTCTTCCTATTGGGGAACACTTTAGTGGCCACAGGCATTTGGCCTCTGATCTTTCAATAATTTTCCAAGGCGGCCTTCACAACACACGATAACACAGAGTCATTGAGTAGAAACTGATAGCCAAGTTCCGCACATACGGGGACGGCATCAACCAGGATTTTGGGTTCACATCACACTATCTGTAATCCCTATGACTTGCTTGGGCTTGCAAAACCTCACTATCAGTCCCAGCTGGAGACAACACACATCTCTTTAACCTATGCTTAACCTTCTCTCCACTCACATTGTCTGGACCTTTAAGACTTGATTACCTGTAAAGACCCGCACTCCATTCATTATTTTGTAAATTGAGTTTACATCTTTATATGCCCTGTTTGTGAACAGAACTCCCACTCACCTGACAAAGGGGCAGTGCTCCGAAAGCTAGTGGCTTTTGCTACCATATAAACCTGTTGGACTTTAACCTGGTGTTGTGAGACTTCTTACTGTGTTTACCCCAGTCCAACACCGGCATCTCCACATCATGGCCATAGAAGACAGAGGGTGGCAGTAGAGAGGTGCTTTTCTGAATGGAAGGCTGTCATTAGAGGTATTGCACAAAAATCAGTTCTGGGATCTTCGTTGTCTGTAGTATACATAAATGATTTGGAGGAAAATGCAGCTCGTCTGATTAGTAAGTTTGCAGGTGACACAAAAATTGGTGGACTTGCGCAGAGTGAAGAGGATTGTCAGAGGATACAGCAAAATATAGACCAGTTGGAGAAATGGCAGATGGAGTTTAATTCAGACAAATGTGAAGTAATGCATTTTGGAAAATCCAAAGCATGTAGGAATTATACAGTAAATGGTAGAACCTGAAGAGTATTGACAGGCAGAGAGGCCTGGGCATATATGTCTACCGATCACTATATGTGGCAATACAGGTGGATAAGGTAGTCAAGAAGACATATGGCATGCTTGCCTTCATCCGTCAGGACATTGAGTACAAAAACTGGCAGGTCATGCTGCAGTTACACAGAACCTTAATTGGGCCTCATTTAGAATAGTGTGTACAGTTCTGGTTGCCACACTACCAGAAAAATGTGAATGTTTTGAAGAGGATATGAAGAGGTTTACCAGGATGTTGCTGTTCTGGAGGGTATTAGCTACGAGGAGAGGTTGGAAAAATTTGGTTTGTTTTCACTGGAGCGTCAGAGATTTACAAGATTACGAGCGCCATGGACAGAGTAGATAGTCAGATGTTCTTTCCCAGTGTAGAAAAGTCAAGTACTAGGGGATGTTGGTTTAAGATGCATGGGGAAAAGTTTAGAGGAGATATGTGAGACAATTTTTTTTTTTTTTTTACACAGGGGCTGGTGAATGTCTGGAACGCGCTACCTGAGGAGATGGTGGGAGCAGATACAGTAGCAGCATTTAAGGGGCATCTAAGTGAATACATGAATAGGATGGGAATGGAAGAAGACAGACTCCATGAGTGCATACAGCTTTAATTTAGCAGACATCATGATCAGCACAGGCTCGAATTGTCAAAGGGCCTGTTCCTATGCTGCACTGTTCTTTGGTAAAGGTGGTGGAAATGGTAATACGTCCTGCTCTTACACTGAATTGGAAAACTTTCAACTTTGCTTCCAATTTCTACTTTCTCTCTGTTTCTATGGTCCACCTCCTACTCTTTCCTTCCCTTCCTTAACTTCTCGGTTTCCCCTTCTGGCTGTAAACTGTCAAATAATATTCATTATAAGACCACCAACTCCCACAGTTACCTCCATTACATTGTCTCAAATGCTACACCCTACAAGGGCTTCAGATATTACACTTTTAGTTTCTCTGCCTCCATCATATCTGTTCCAGACAGACAATCTTCCAATACAGCGCTCCTAAGATGTTTCTCTGTTTTCCACAACAGAGGATTCCCCCCTGCCCTCCACCATCGATAGGTCTCTCAGTTATGCTCATCAAGTCTCCCACATTTCTGCTCTCATCCTTTCCTCTCCCTCCCAGAACCATGGCAGGGTCACCCTTGCCATCACACTATTCCCCATATTCAACAGTTAATTTTCTACAATTCTGCCACCTTCAGCATGATGTCACTACTAAACACATTTTCTCCTCCCCCTCTACTTTTCATCATTTCAAAGGGATCATTCCTTCCATGATACCCTGGCCCATTCCTCAGTCACCCAAACCACCCCAACTCCTTCCCATGGTACCTTCCTGTGCAAATGCAGGAGATGTAATAACTGTATTGCACTTTGAAAGGTTAAATCAAGATAGGACTTTCACAGTGAATGGTAGGACCTTAGGATGTACCGTAAAAATAAGTGCACCATTCTCTAATGGTGGAGTCACAGCTAGATAGGGCATGCTGGCCTTCATCAATCAGGGCACTGAGTATAGCAGTTGGAAAGTTGTGTTGCAGTTGTACAGGACATTGCTAAGGTTGCACTTGGAGTTATGTTCAGTTTTGGTGCCCTTGATACAGGAAAGATGTTTTAAACTGGAGAGAGTGCAGAAGAGATTTATGAGATTGTTGCCAGGCCTCAAGGGACTGACTTATAGGGAGAGACTGGACAAACTAGGACTTTTTCCTTTGGCGCATAGGAGACTGAGAAGTGATCTTACAGAGTTGTAAAAAATTATGAGAAAAATGGGTGTAGTGAATGCACTCAGTCTTTTTCCCAAGGTTGGGGACTCGAGAACTAGACGGCATAAGTTTAAGTCAAAGGGGAAAGAATTAATGGGAACTTGAGGAGCAACTTTGTTTAACAGAGAGACGTATGTATGTGGAATGAGCTGTTGAAGGAGGTGGTTGAGGCAGGAACATTGACAACATTTGATAGGCACTTGGACAGATACACGGATGGGAAATGATACAAATGCAGGCAAATGGGGTTAGCTTAGATGGGTTTTTTGGTTGGCACAGCCCAGTTAGGGCTAAAGGGCCTGTCTCCTTGCTGTAGATTCTATCTGCCTTTTACCTCTGCTCTCTACACTGTCCCAAACGCTCCTTCCAGGTAAAGCAGCAATTTACATGAACTTCATTCAATCTAAATTTGTTTTTCAATCTCATTTCCTCTCCTTTTGTTTGCTTGTTTTGTTTCTTTCTTTCAGTCAGCAGCACACCTACTCAAGGCACATCATCTGTTTTTTTTCTTGCCCCATCTCCATTCCCTTTGGCACTGGAGGATTCAGTTTTCTGTCATTTGATCTCTCCTGTTTTTCAACAAATCACAGACCTTCCATTTTCACTGTTCTGCCCAGCCCTTGCTCAAAATTAATAACATAACTAAGTTTTCACAGTTCACAGAGCCAAAATGTTAACTCTGTTTCTCTTGCAACACAGATGCTGCCTAACCTGCAGAATTTTTTTCCTCAGCATTTTCTGTTTGTAACTTGGGTTAAGGAATGAATCTGTATTTGTGAGATAGGGCAATATTCATTTAGTATGACAGTTTAATGACCAGAGGCAGTCAAGTGGACTTTTATCTCCAATCAAGTGGAGAAGTCTGAATCCCAATGTATGATTCATCCAGATTCTGAATCTCTCCCTCCTAATACATCAAAATGGATAATTACCAAGCATGTATTAGAATAGCATCAGTTTTTAAACAGTTCACAATTTATACTCATTTTACAAATAATTGTTAGCATTACTTCTATATAGCCATCAACAACTTAATCAATATTTATTTTCAGTTCTATTTCTGTCATATAAAATTTACACTTCCCTCAACTGAGGATGTTCTCTTCTCATGAAAGGAGAAAATATAGTAAGCTTCTCCAAATTTGGAATCAGCTAAGATAAGGATAGAAAAATGTCATGGAGAGAAATGTCATGGAATCCAAAAGGATCAGAAAGTGAGACTTGAGCAGATTGCAGAGCAGTGGTTGTGGAGCTTGATGGAATATCAAAGTATGAGGATTTTTGAGCAAGTCCTCTGAGAAATAGAGGGCAAATGAAGTGGGAGAAGTCCTTAGTGAGTACTTTACATCAGTATTCACAAAGGAAGGGGATGTGGTTAATGATAAGTGTACATAGGAGAATGTTGACATTCTAGGACATGTTGAGATAAAAAGGGAAGTGGTATTAGAGGTTTTGAAAAACATTAAAGGTAGACAAGCTTCCAGGGTTAGATACGGCCTACCCCAGAATTCTGTGAAAGGCAAGGGAAGAAATTGCTAAGGCTTTGGCCAAAATCTTTGTATCCTCTTTAGCCAAGAGCGAGGTACCAGAGGATTGGAGAGTAGCTAACATTGTTTCTCTATTTTAAAAGGGCAGAAGAGACAATCTGGGAAATTACAGGCCTGTGAACCTTACATCAGTGGTGGGAAAATTACTGGAGAAGATTCTTAGAGACAGGATGTACTCACATCTGAAAGAGAATACGCTTATTAGTGATAAGCAGCATGGTTTTGTGAAAAGGAAGTCGTGTCTCACAAACTTGTTTGAATTCTTTGACAAAGTGACAGCAAAAATTGACCAGGGCAGGGCAGTGGATGTTGCATGCATGGACTTCAGTAAAGCTTCTGTAAGGTTCCTCATGGCAGACTGATACAGAAGGTGAAATCATGTGGGATCCGGGATGTGCTGGTAAGATAGATATAAAACTGGCTTAGGCATAGAAAGCAGAGAGTAGCAGTGGGAGGGTACTTTTCTAACTGGAAGTCTGTGATAAGTGGTGTTCCACAAGGATCAGTGCTGGGACTTCTGTTGTTTGTAACACATGATTTGAAGGAAAATGTAGGTAGCCTGATTAGTAAATTTGCAGATGATATGAAAATTCGGGGAGTAGCGGATAGTGAAGGGGATGTCCAAGGATATAGCAGGATATAAATCAGCTGAAAGTCTTAGCCAAAAAATGGCAGATGGCATTTAACCCGGACAAATGTGAGGTTTGGAAGGTCTATTGCAGAAGAAAAGTATACAGTAATGGTAGAGTCCTTAGAAATATTACCATACAGAGGGAGCTAAGTATGCAGGTCCACGGTTCCCTGAAGATGGCAACTCAGGTGGACAAGGTGGTCAAAGAGGTGTATGGTATGCTGACCTTCATTAGTCAGGGCACTGGGTATAGGAATTGAAAAATCATATTGCAGCTTTATAAGACTTTGGTTAAGCCACATTTGGAGCATCATGTACAATTTTGGTCGTTACACTCCCAGAAGATGTTGATTCACTGGAAAATGTGCAGAAGAGATTTATCAAGATGTTGCCTGGTTTGCAGGATATGGATTATGAAAAAAGGTTGAACAAACTTGGATTGTTGGAGGATGAGGGGGGAGCTGATTGAGGTTTACAAGATTACAATAGGCTTGTATAGAGTAGACAGTCAGAGTCTTTTTCCTAAGTCGAAGGGTTAGTTACTTGGGGGCATAGGTTTGAGAGTGAGGGGGAGAAAATTTAAGAGAGATGTGGGGAGAAAGTTTGAGAGGAGTAAGGAGAAAGTTTTTCCACACAGACAGTGGAGGATGGCCTGGAAGAAGGTGGTAGAAACAGATTCTATAACAATGTTCAAGGAGCATCTGGATGGATTCATGAATAGGCAGGAAATAGAGGGATATGAACTATGTAGAGGTTAAAAAAAAAATTAGATGGGAGAGACATCTGTGTCGGACAAACTTGGTGGGTCTGTTCCTGTGCTGTACAGTTCTCAAATAGGTCAGTGCGAAAGGGGATAATAGGTTGGCTGGAACTTTGGACAATTTGGAGTTAATGATGGGTGAAGGTCAGGATACTTAAAGGAGAGCAATCTAAAGGGTCACAAATTGGTGAATGTGGGTTTCAGTCACAGTGGTAAAATGATAGGAGCAGAAGCAAGCACAGTTGCAGGGGTGAAAATAAACAGTTTTGCTGATGAGTAAGAAAAAAGTCTGAAGTTCCTCTCTAAGTCTGTCTGGATGTGACAGAACATTAAAGTTGCAGACAACTTGATCCAGCCTAGGTGTGCAGACACATGGGCTGAATGGCCTGCTTCTACACTGCAACACTTCTGTGATTCTGATTCTTAAGATCATGAATGGAGTAGTTCTTAAGTTCCTCAGTTGACATGGAAATAATCCAGAGGCAGTTAATCTCAGGTGTCTGGGATGGCGAGGTGGAATAGATAGTGTCAGGAAACTTCAGACGTGTTTCAGCCATGCTCTATCAGTTAAACAGATCAACAAAGAACCCAAAATAATTGTCATAGGAAACAGGCCCTTTGGCCCAACTTATCCATGCCGCCCTTTAAAACCCCTAAGCTAGTCCCAATTGCCTGCATTTGGCCCATATCCTTCTATTGCCATCTTAACCATGTATCTATATAAATGCTTTTTAGAAGACAAAAATGTACCCCCCTCTACTACTACCTCTGACATACTCAATGTACTGTGTGTGAAAAAATTGCCTCCCTGGACACTTTTGTAATTCTCCCCTCTCACCTTAAACCTGTCTAGTTTTAGACTGCTCTGCCTTTGGGAAAAGATACTGACTATCTGGCTAATCTATGCCCCTCATTATTTTATAGACTTCTATAAGATCACCCCAAATGCCATTTGCCTGACGAAGGCTATAAAGTCGAAAGCTCACGAATTTACTATCAAATAAATTGGTTGGATTTAAAATTGGTGTTGTAAAACTTGACTGAATGAAATCAAGCACAGTGAATGCCTTCTTCATCACTCTGTCCATCTGTGACTCCACTTTCAAGGAACTATGAACATGTACCCCTAGATCTCTTTGCTCTGTAACTTTCCCCAACGTCTTATCATTAACTGAGTAAGTCCTGCCCTGGTTCAATCAACCGAAATACATCATCTTGCATTTATCTAAATTAAAACTCCAACAACCATTCATTAGCACACTGGTCCAATTGATCAAAATCCCGTTGCAATCCAAGATAATCTTCTTCACTGTCCATTATGGACCAATCTTGGTATCATCTGTAAACTTACTAACGATGCCTCCTATATTCTCATCCAAATCATTTGTATAAGTGACAAATAAGGGTGGACCCAGCACTGATCCTTTAGACAAACCACTAGTCACAAACCTCCAGTTTGAAAAATAACTCTCTGTCTTCAGTCAAGAAGCCAATTTTGTATCCATTTAGCTACTTCACCTTGGATCCCATGAGATTTTACGTTATGTAACAACCTATCCTGTGGTACCTCGTTCAAAGCCTTGCTAAAATCCATATAGACAACAACATCAACTGCAATGCTCTTCTCTACCTTCTTGGATACATCTGCCTTCTTGTCACTCAGTATAATGTCTGAGCAATATTAGTTGGCAAAAGGGAAACTGAAAGGATTTCATTTGAGAGAAGATAAGAAACTGCGATAAGACGGAGAAGATAGGAAATTACATCTTAATAATAAGCAACAGAACCATAGACATTCACAGCAGAGAAGGTTGTCCTGCACTCCATTGTCGGTATCAACTTTTTGCTGCAGCAAACCAAATGTAATGCCACTGTTTCACTCTTACCCCAGAGGCCTGTGTCAACCTTGGTGCCTACTTAGCCATTTTCCCTTAAAAGATGCATTTATCTGTCTCAAACAGTCTCTAAGAAAGTATTCCAAACTCCAATATCACTGTGCAGAAATTTTGCCTAACTTCTTACCTCTCCACTTACAAGGCCATTTTCAAAATTGATCAACTTTTGCCACTGTCTCACCACACCATAAAAATCTTTCACCCCTTGGCTTATAAAAACTTGCTAAAATTCCTCTTAATCTTTTCTGCCTCAAGTGGAACATCCCAGTATCTCCAGTCTTTCCTCAAAGAAAGTTTCTCATCCTTGGCATCGATCTGATTAAAAAGAAACCAAATTGGAACTCGAGGGCAGGAAATGAAAAGGATTTGAAGCAAAAGGTGAAAGGGCAGAGTGAATGAAAAATAGTGCCCAAGGAATTGCAACACTGTTTAGACTTGACAAAATAAATGCAGAAAATGCTCAGCAGCATTTGTGGAAAGAGGAACAGAATTAACATTTCAGGTCATGATCTTTCATCAGAACCATTTCCATTATCAGCAGCATTTTGCTTAGAGATTCAACTTGACAAAAGTCACACTGCTGCCATCATTTGTACAGCTGATGTGCAATCAGGTGGGGAGATTAATGTGAGGGGGGGAGAAGGAGTCTAGTTTCTGAGCCAAAGATATCAGATTCATCTTGTTGGATCCTAAAGATATCATTTGCGAGATGGCAAGACATTTTTGAGACTACACGACTTGGTCAACAGTCGATGTGCTACCAGTGGAATGGATTAAAATTCAATGGGAGATGAAAAGACACAGAGATTGTTTCTCTGATGGGGAACAGGTTGGGTGAGATACTAACCATCAGTGAACAAAAACGGACTAAGAGCTGATTCTCTTGGGAAAGCAAGTGACAATTGCTAGGATTGCCAAGATTAAGGATATTAATGGTGCAGTAGGACTAGTCTGTGGGTTTATTAGAGCTCAAAAGAAACCAAAATCTCACATCACATTTTCTACCCACAGCCAAGATGTGTTCTTTGCAAGACTACATAGTTGAAATTGAATCTATTTAATTGAAAGTAAAATGTGTGTGTGGGCTGAGACATGTCTCCAGTGATTTTGGTTAACAACTTAAGGACCTATTTACGTTGATCTGAGTGGGAGTAGTGATTAGTTTTTCAGCATTAGGTGGCAATTTTTTAAAAAAACACCTATAGCGGATTCAGTGATGTTCCGTACTCTCTCCCCTAAAATGAAACAGAAATTCCAACTATCATTGTATCTCAATCTTTTCATTGCAAATATTTCATTCCACATTTTGTATATGCAGGATTAATCTAAACCAATAAATTAGCTTTTTTTTTACTTTGAAAGCAGCTCATTTTCATCCACTGCATACGCCACATAAGGTGAAACGAAACACTGCGATGAAGTTGATAATCAGCAGAGATAGCCATTTATCAAAGGGATGAGGTGGTTTGATAAGTGGATTTGGAGTAGTAAGCACGTTGTTTCAACTATGTTCATTCAACTCCCTCACACTGTTGCGCTAAATAACTACCATCATAGCATTTCCATTATGTTACCAATGCTCTGCATTTGAATAAACATCTTCCACATACATGAGCAATACAAAATCATAACATTTGATCTTTTGCAATCCACATCAGGAAAATCTGTATTTTTTATCTGACTACCTCTCTACATTTTCAGTTTTCAATCAGCATTCCAACTAGCTTTTCTGATTTTCTAATATGATTTACATAGCTGCAGATAAATTAGATTGACTACTAGATGATGCTCCAGTTAAGAATACCAGGGAATTGAAGTGCACGGTTCCTTAATTGCACTTTTTTAGAAGGAATTGTCCTACTGCAGCATTAGAAAGATAATAGACAATTTACTACTTAATCTAGCAATGAAAAAGTTACAATATTAATTACAGAATGTTATATAATACTGGATATTTGTCACACAGAAACTTTCAAACATCAATAAAAACGTGGTGGCAGAATTTCAGCCAATAAAAATATTATAAACTAGGAATAACATCCATTAGGATAAAAAAGCAGGAGACCAAAAAGAAGCTGGATTCTTGAATCCACTGACTATTTTCCGGCTGAAGTTCCACAGTTACCTGCCATTCTCTAAAAGCTCAAGGAAAAGACTTTTGCACAAGTTTTGATAATAAATATACAAGCTATTGCCAGGAATCCAAGTATGGAATGAGGATCTCAGATAAACCACATTCTCCCTCACCCAACTCCAGCTTTTCTGATTAAATGTCAATCAAAACTATTAACTCTGTTTCTCTGTCCACAAAGGCAGACAGACCTACTGCATATTTCCAGTATTTTCTGCTTTTATATAACTTTTCCCAGCAATGTTTACTGACATAGGGAGGTCAGCCAGTTTTATATTCCTAAACTCAAATAAATTGAGTCTGACTTGCTACACTACAATTATCTGCTGAGTCCAGCATAGTTCAGAAATAGAACCCGAAACTCTCCTGATCAGTTTGGTCCACCTGTCAACCAGATAACTAAACTCAGCCAAGAGAGGAAACCCATTTTCTTTCTTAAATCTCTGAAACAGAAAATTACTGATCCTTGAGGGAATTTCTTTGCCTAACTTGTATTATTCCCTTCTTATTGTATAAATTATCCAATGGATGTTTTCATGATGCACATACAATACTATCAACTCTGCCAGTCCCATTCTCTCAATCTTTTCCCTCAGCACAGCAATTTTCTTTCCTCTTCTGTTGCTCATCAAAACTCTTTTGAAAGGCATTATTTATTTTGTTCCCACCACATTTATGCAGTGCATTCCATTCGTAACGGCTCATGACATAATAAATTCCTCCTGTCACCATTTTCCTTTTCAGTTGTCCTCTGGTTCTCAATCTTTTTGCAAATGGGGAGAGTTTCCCCTTTCTACTCACTTCCTTTCATGAGTTTGAACACCTCTGACAAATCTCCTCTCAATGTCCTATACCTTAAAGGAAAATAACCTCAGTTTCTCCAATCTATGTAATTGAAGTCTCTCATCTCTGGAATCACTCTCACAAATCTTCTCTGGAGCTCTCTCAAGCCTTTACATTCTTAATAAACTGTGGTGCCCAGAAATGGACATAAATGGGTGGGATGTGCCATGCAACCCGCCATGTGTTTCTTGGCAGGAAAGGAGGCCTGCCATTGGCTTACAGTGGGATCTCCTGGTCCCGCCATTGTCAACAAAGTTTCCCATTCAATGCACTCTTCGCTGCCAGAAAACCCCTGGCGGGATACTTTGTCGGCAGGACTAGAAGATCCCACCAACAAGAAAGGCTAGAAAATTGCAGGCAATATTCCGGTTGAGGCCAAATTAGAGTTTTATAAAGCTTCATTATAACTTCCTTGCCCTTGTACTCTAAACCACAATTTATAAAGCCCAGGATCCCATATACAACTTTTTCAATACACTCTACCACTTTCAACAATTTGCACATATATGTCCCAAAGTCTCTCTGCACCAAAACCACTGTTAGAATTGCACCCGAGTTCATATTGCTTCTCTTCGTATTCCTTCTAAAATACATCACTTTACACTTCTGCATTAAATTTTATCTGTCAATGTCCACCTATTCCACCAGCTTCTCTACGTCTTCTTGAAGATCAACGCTCACTCTCCATTTCATGGTTCATGATATTTTCCAAATCGTGCGTCATCTGTAAAATTTGAAATTGTACCCTGCATATCCCTGTCTTACCTAGATCGTTAGTATAGATAAAGACAAGCAGTTGCCCCAGCACTGACTGCTGTCAACTACAATGTATATTCACCACTATTCTCTATTTCCTGAGACTCAGTTAACTTTGCATCCATGCCATTACTGTCCTTTTTATTCCAATGGGTTTCAACTTTGCTGGCAAACCAATTACATGGCAATATATCAATGCTTTTTATAAGTTCACGTACACCATGTGAGCTTCATCAACTCTCTCTCATTCCTCCTAGAGTCATAAAGGTTTACAGCATGGAAAGAGGCCCTTAGGTCAAACTTGTCCATGCCGCCTTTTTTTTTAAAAAACCCCTAGGCTAATCCCAATTGCCCGCATTTGGCCCATATCCCTTTATATCCATTTTATCCATGTAACTGTCTAAATGCTTTTTAAAAGACAAAATTGTACCTGCCTCTACTATTACCTCTAGTTGCTTGTTCCAGACACTCACCAGCTTGTGTGAAAAAAAATTGCCTCTCTTGCCACTTCTGTATCTCTCCCCTTAATCTATACCTTCTAGTTTTAAACTCCTCTACCTTTGAGAAAAGATCTTGACTTTATCTGTCAACGTCCACCTATTCCACCAGCTTCTCTACGTCTTCTTGAAGATCAATGCTCACTCTCCATTTCGTGGTTCATGATATTTTCCAAATCGTGTGTCATCTGTAAAATTTGAAATTGTACCCTGCATATCCCTGTCTTACCTAGATCGTTAGTATAGATAAACTAACTATCTATAGTTTATCTATAGATAGATCCATACCCCTCATTATTTTATAGACTTCTATAAGATCACCCCTCAGCCTCCTATACTCCAGAGGAAAAAGTCCCAATCTATCCAGCCTTTCCTTATAACTCAAACCATCCAGTCCCAGTAGCATCCTAGTAAATCTTTTTTGCACTCTTTCTAGTTTAATAATGTCCTTTTTATAATAGGGTGACCAGAACTATACTGTATTCCAAGTATGGCCTTACCAATATTTTGTACAACTTCACAACATGTCCCAACTCCTGTATTCAATGTTCTGACCAATGAAACCAAGCATGCTGAATGCCTTCTTCACCACTCTATCCATCTGTGACTCTACTTTCAAGAAGCTATGAACATATACCCCTAGATTTCTTTGCTCTGTAACTCTCCCCAATGCCTTCCATTAACTGAGTAAGTTTTGTTCTGGTTCAACCTACAAAAATGCATCACCTCGTATTTACCTAAATTAAATTCCATCTGCCATTGGTTAGATACTTCTTCAGAATAATAAATACAGTTAGTAATATACAATTTGCCTTTAACAAATCCATGCTAGATTTCCTTAATTAAATCATATTTGTCCAGGAGACTGTTAATTTTGTCTTGGATTATTTTTTCTAAAGGCTTTCTCAGATGGTGAAATCATCTGGCTTGTAGTTGCTGGGTAACCTTTCATCCTTTTCTCAACAAGGATGTTACATTTGCAAATCGCCAGTCATCTGACACCACCACTATTATCTATGGAGTATTAGAAGGTTGTTACCTCATCCAACGTCTCAACTACTTTCTCTTTTATTACAAGTTCAATAGTATCTTCCTCCTTGATCAAGACAGATGAAAATACTTATTTCACACCTCAGCTATGTCCTCTGCCTCCACACATAGCTCATCATTTTAATCCTTTGTTCAACACACCCTGACTTTTACTACTTTTTCAATATTCATATGTCTAAGGAAGACACTTGATTTCAATGCATATAATTACACCTGATTAACGCTTCTCATTTGAAAAACTTATTTGTGTTGCATGATAAAAATCAATGTGCTGATGTAACATTAAAATATTTTGTCATGACATTTAAAGTTGATAAGCTGGTAATTTATTAGTACAGTTTTCTCACCCAGACAAAAGACATTTTTTCATTACATTATAACATTAAAAGCAATGTCATTTAAAATTGAATAGTTTAGATTTTCTCCAAGTATTTCAAAGCGAACAATCACAACTAAAAATGGCAACATTCCGCAGGATCAGTTCAACACTAATGGACACTTAGATTTGTGGCTGCATTCCCAAAATGGCAGTGTTACTTAGGTCTGCTGTAAAAGAGGGATAAAAACTGCCAATATTTGGTGAGACAACTGGCCTGAGAGGCTTGCTAAAAGCACTGACACTTGCAAAGATCTGACCTTATAAAAGCACCTACACAGTATCTTTAATTGAGTCTAATTATGTTCAGTTGACTTGAACCGAACTGTCTAAAAGTGTCATTTGATTAAAAAAAGTCACAGGATCAATAGATCAGTATAGCACAAGATAGATAATTTGATCAATCTTTATTTACGCATCCAGAAAGATCTTACATCTTCTCCTGCATCACCACCACATTCTCTACCTCTTGAAAACTGATTTCTACATTCCATCACCATGGAAGATTTCTGAATTGTCACCTCATTAACTTGTTAGACCCAAGAACCATAGGGCAAAATTTCCCCCCAAAAACTTTAAGGGCAAAATTTTCCCATCCAACCCGCCATGGGAATTGTAGCCATGCCAATGTCCATTGATCTCGGGCAGGATTTTCGGTCTTGAGACAAGTGCAGCTGGAAAATCCTGCCCAAAGTCTCATAATGGCAAGTCTTTTCCAGAGGTCTGCATTGCATCTTTCAGCACTCGGTCACCTTTGTTTGACAATTGGGAGCTTTGCATTGTTTCGGGGAGAGTGGGGTGTGGGGGGAGGGTGAAAAATCTAAAGTCATCTTCAGAGCATTCGGGTACCATTCTGCAGGGCTCCCCAATCTGTCAGTTAACCAGGAGACCTGCACCCCCTGCCCCCACCTCTTTGGCAGTAGAGTCACCACCCCCCCCCCCCCCCCCCCCAACACATGCCATTGGCATTGGGGCATCAGGTCTCTACCAATCAATGCCCTGGCCAACCCCCAACATGCACATCCTCCCCCATCGTGAACCCCTCTGTGACCCATCCCCTGCACAAGTCTTCTTTCCACAGACAGGCATACTGATGGTACACAAAATAAACGTTACCAACTGTATGCATGATTTTAAACATCATCTACATTAACATCTAATAATGAGTCCACCGAGGCCATTTAGAATTAAATGTTTGGCACTTGTAATTCAGGTTTAGGGAAGAAAGATTTTATGTTCAGAAAGCACCATAATTGGCATTAAACTGATCTTTGAAAACAGCATATATACGTATTGCTACAAATATTCAGGAAAAACAAAGTCAGACACTATTTTAATTGCAGCATTTGTGAAATATTTACTATATCTCTGCATCAATTATTGCACTAGCATAGTGCTAATACAGAAAGGTATAAGCAAGTAAAATAATTTAACTTACACTGAGAAGTGCAACCTTAAATTTGAGAAATGACAGAACTGCGACTCGATTTAATCGGGTATCAGATGCACCAGCCACTCATAATAAGCCATTTCTGAACAAAGACTTATTTCGGTGGAACAAACTGTCAATATTAAAATAAAATATTTTGCAATTTGATATACCTGCATAGGATCTCCAGCCAGGACTATTCTAGTGGTTTTATCAGCCAACCCAAGGGCCATGATGGTTTCACACTCAATTGCTCGAGAAGCATCATCTACTAAAATGTGTGTGAAATAGCCTGTGGAGAAACAACACATTTAAAACAAAAGAGAATCTGCAAAGAGTTCACATTTACTATACAGTATTCATTAGAAAATATTTCATCTTCAATTTTAGGTTATGTGCGCTAACAATGACTTATCTGCATCCTTTCAGGCAAACTTTGTTTTGTTGAGTTTCTCTATGAAATCTGCTGATCACCTGCTATGATGTCCATTTAAGTAAATTGAACTCATTATGCAACATAAGCCAAGCATACTCTCTATTCCCTTCTGACATTCCGGAACAGGAGTGTCTACTCTTTATCATAAAGATCATTTCTCAGTTTAATAAGTATACTGCAAGCATTAATAAATTAAAATAAGAGTTCATTATTAATGTATAAACTGACTAAGTCTCAACACAACAATTTGCCTTTACATGGCGCTTTTAACATAGAGTGTCCCAAATGGTTTCACAGAGGAGTAGTCAAAAAGGATAGGACATCAGTTACCTGAGATGATCAAAACCTCAGCCAAAATAGCAATTTCAAAAGGATCTAAAAGAAAGGGGAGTTCTGCAAGAGGCCAAAGTCAGAGAAATAAATGCACTGCTTGAGTGGTGCCAGTGGCAGTGGCGGGGGTGGGGGTGGAATGGTGATAGAACTGGTATAGCTGAATCAAAGAGGTGAGGTGAACAAAAGAGGAGAGGTGAAGTCATGAAAGCCAAGAGTTATGAGTGAGCAGATCAGACAGTGAAGGGCTTGAGCTAAAATCTGTGTGTGAAAGACTACTGGCAGCAGAGCTTTTTAACTGAACTAAAATTTAGGTAGGGTAATAAGGTGGGAAAGTGAGTGAAAGAAAGTATGTGAAAGAGAGAAAGAGAGAGAGGCAGAGAGAGACTCATTCATACAACTCCGTGAAAATAGTTATCCCAGGAGAATGTCAATGACCCAACCTTTTGTTAAGCCTGATGCAAATAAAAATAATTTCCAAAATGAACCTTGAAGCTACCCAACATTATGTTTGATAACATTTTAGTGCTTGTAAAATTCAAAAACCTGTCTTTATATCACACACACATTAATTTTTCTATCAGCAGCTTCCCCATGTAAAATCCTGAATCAAACAATTGTAAAGAGATTCAGCCCATGACATTAATGAATGGCTGTGAGGAACAAAGACAGCAATAGAAATTGATTGGAAACACAAAAATGCTATCTAGCAATTTAACTCTCAACACTATAGTTTTATTAAAGCATCCATTCATAGTCAGATTTAATTGCTTTAAGATACATCGATTAAATACATTTCAACATCTAGAAATGCCAAATCACAGACTCATGATCAAACAATAAGCAAATAAAAACAGAAGGGGTGGGATCAGGCCAGGCAGCATCAAGAGACAAACAAGCTAACATTTCAAGTTTATGTCCCATCAGAGTAGTTCTGACGAGGATCATCAATTTAAAATGTGAATGGTTTCTTACTGTCTCCACAGTTGCTGCCTTATCTGTGAAGTACTTCCATCATTTTCTGATGATATTTCAGATTTCCAGTATTCTCAGTATTTTGCTTTTGAAGTTAGCAAAATTGCTTGAACATCCAGAGACACATAAATGATGACAGCATTGCCTCAAAATAAGTCCAAATATAATTCAAATGCAAAACTACTTCACTTGTCGCCAAACAGAATAAACACAGCCACAAAGTGAGCAATTGGATTTATCAACTGCCAGCTTTCCTTAACTAAGAGAGCAAAATTTGTCCAAGTAACAGACAGGCCCTTCATTCTGAACGTGAACTCCTTAATAGAAATGGTATGTGAACTGCTGCATGGCCTTATAAATTGAGACATTTTCATCAGTAATATGAGCCCCCACAGTAGTTTCCTTTCGCCCTCCATTAAAGCGTCAAAGAATCTAGAACACAGGACCATAATTTCAGGAAATTGAGATTGATCATTTAGGACTGAGGAGTAGAAATTACTTCACTCAAAAGGCTGGAAATTTTTGGAGTTCTCTACCCCAAGGGTTGTGGATGCTCCATCATTGACTACAGAAAGGACCTAGATGGACAGATTTTTAGTCTCTCGGAAAATCAAGGGATACAAGGAGCTGGCAGAAAAGGAGTTGAAACCCAATATCAATTATGATAGAATTGACTTGTGGAAAAATGAAGCATTAGATCAGCCCCAGAGGTGGGTGTAATGCCTCATCTTGTCAGCTTGGACCTTGTTTGATTGAACTCATGATGGGATGAAATGCCTTATCTTGTTAGCTTGGATTTGGTTTGTTCCTCATTGGGGACCATGATTAGACTTAATTTAAATTGGCCTTTTTGATTCGAATTAAAGTACTGAAAAGAAAACAGGTTCAATGGGCTACATGGTGTACTCCTGCTCCTATTTTCTGTGTTCTTGTGTCTGGCCATAGCACCTGTACTCAGGTCTGACATTAGGTCAATTGATGCAGTCTAACCGAAGTCATTCAATCATTCGTTGTAGTTATTACAAAGGATTATATCGGACATATGGTAGGGAAACAGACCACTCAGCCCAAACAGTCCATGCCAGTGTTCATGTTCTATTCTAGCCCCCTCCCATCTATCCTCATTTAAATCTATTATTATAACCCTATTTTCTCTTCTCCCTCGTTTGACTAACTTCTCCTTCAATACATCATTGAATTGCTTCAACCACTTCCTATGGTAGAGAGTTCCACAAACGCACCTCATTTGGCTTTGGATTTCTTGATGAGTGGCCTTTAATTATGCTCATCCCCACTAGAAGAAATATACTCTCTATAACCATTCCACTTTAAGGGGAGCCAATTCCATCAGATCTTGTCCCAGAATTGATGTCAATATATCATGAAAAGCAACAGCTCTTTCCCACAACAGCCCTGTAGCCATACATTAAGTCTCCTGATCTATAGCATACTATGCCGATTTGCATATATCTCAGGTAATCATCCGATTATGTTTAAGGTCCTGCTTTATAATTGCAATATTCTACCTGTGTTACAGGTTGTGGGTTTTGAAGAAAAAGATGTGGTTTGCACAAGATTCATTGTAGTAGCTGTGACCTACACAGAGTGGAAATTGAAACTAAGGCAAAAGCCTGTGAAACACCCCAATAACATCAAATCATGTGACCAGCTCTTAAAGCAATCATACGGCTACTTAAATTACAGAATCATGAAATCATAGAATCCTTGCAGTGCAGAGGAGGCCTTTCAATCCAATGAGGCTGTACTAACAACAATCATACCCAGACCCAATACCCATAACCCCATGTATTTATCCTATTAATTCCTCTGAGACTAAGGGACAATTTAAATGACCAATCAACCTAACCCGAACATCTCTGCAGTGTGGGAGGAAACCGAAAACACCTGGAAGAAATCCATACAGACGCAGGGCAAATGTGCAGATTATAATTAGTACCCATTTCTCACTTGTGGCATAATTGTGCATTAACATTTGATCCCCTTGTTGAAATGAGCATTGCCTTTATGCTCACCTCTATCTAGCAACTTGAGATTGTTGTTGACACTGTACTATCTCTGACATTTCTGGAGGTAATAACAAATTTAACATAATTCTCACCCTCTCTCTTTCTTTAAAGTTAGTAATTCAGATGAATTTTGGATAGTTGCTCAAGCAGTGTTTCTATAAGATGACAAAAAGCTGGTCACATAATATAATTATGAACCTTGCTCTTTTGAAACTTTTAAAGAATATTTCAAGGAGTATATGAATCTTTTATTTAATCCATTGGTTGATAGATGACAAGGTGCGGGTTTTATATGCTGAATAACATTTATTTTCAGGTAATCCGTAAAATCTTGAAGTATTGCTAACAATTTGTTCTGATTTACAAATCTTGCAAAAATTTTTCATCAAATTTTTCAATGGTTTGTTCAGGCATAGTAAATCTCATGGTAACTTCTGGTCACTTCGAGAATGCATCAGTTATGATTAAAAATATGTAACCTTCAAATGGACCAGCGAAATCTACATGTAATCATTGCCAAGGTATTTTTGGTCAGGCCCAAGGATATAAAGGAGACAGCGACGTTGTGTTTCTCATTCATACGAAGGATTGACAATATTCCATTTTTTCTTCAATCTAAGCAAACAGACTCAGTCATCAAAAATAATCACGTCCTAATTCTTTCATCCGGATTATACCAGGATTTTCTTCATGTAGTTTTCAAGAACTCTTCCACATAGACTAGGAGGAGTAATCACTCGAATTCCCTACAATAGACAGCAGCCTTGGATGGTCAACTCAACTGGCTTGATACATATCATTTCTAATCAGGATGCAAACAATCTACCCTTGATCCCTGTCTATGTTTATAGATCTATGCATTGGAAGTCAAATTTAGGAAGAATTTGTTTTGCCAATCCGCCTAAGAGCACATCTTTGAGGTGTGGGAAGAAACTGGAGCACCCAGAGAAAACCCATGCAAGCACAGGGAGGACGTGCAAACTCCCACAGACACAGGCCCAAATCCATGTATCTGCACAGCACAGCGATAGTCACTGAGCTGTCATATTGTCCATCAACTGGTCCAGTTCAAGTGTACACTAATGACGTGAAGCATTAGGCTACTCTCATTCCTTTCAATACCATATCCATCACCTTCCCCATCCCAGGATCATTAAACTTAAGCTGTCAAGACAAATAACCTATGAGTAAAAAATAAAGAATATCAGCAAACCTAGTTGGTGGAATCTGCTTAATAGGTGAAGGTAGGTAATGATAATGTGATTTCTACTGCTGTCTTTAAATTCAAAGCATGTTCAGTTTGCAATATTTGGATAGCCTCACTTTGAAGACTACAAACTAGATGATCGTGAAGAGAATTTTCTAATGACTTGCCAAACTCACAATGTTGTGCCAACCTTTTGAAGGTTGCCACAAATCGAGAAACGCTTTTACCTTCCACTTGTTTCCTTTGGTGGAACCTAAACTGTATCCTACAGGTACTTCGGTCTGCCTTGTTGACTAACAAGGGGCATACACGCAATGGGTCATGAGAGGGCTGTTCTTGGATTTTTCGAGAGTAGCCTAATGCTTCACGTCATTAGTGTACACTTGAACTGGACCAGTTGATGGGCAACATGACAGCTCAGTGACTATCGCTGTGCTGTGCAGATACATGGATTTGGGCCTGTGTCTGTGGGAGTTTGCACATCCTCCCTATGCTTGCATGGGTTTTCTCTGGGTGCTCCAGTTTCTTCCCACACCTCAAAGATGTGCTCTTAGGCTGATTGGCAAAACAAATTCTTCCTAAATTTGACTTCCAATGCATAGATCTATAAACATAGACAGGGATCAAGGGTAGAAGTGGGAACATTGAGGTGGCAGCATGGGCTCATTGGGCCGAAGGGCCTGTTTTCCATGCTGTTTTGTTCTTTGTTCCATGACGATCAATCGCTTTGGAGAATAATGTTCTTCATGGATCTTTGTCAAGTCATCATAAGTTTTGGTTCCTGGATGGACCAAGTTCGGAAACAAATTGTATGTTTTACTTCAGCTGGGTCATGCCCAGATTGCCCATGACTTTCTTGGACAGGCAATTTCAGCCCTGACCCAACTAGATCTCAGTGAGCAGTCCAAACTGCTAAAGAATTATGTTAATTTCACCCATCTTTATTTTGGCACATATGGTTTTCAGGCAAACAGTCTTTGAAAAACGAGTACCACATCATGATGCTAAGGATGTACTGGTAGCCCCTTCCATTTTGGACAGGGGTGCCACACAGTTCATTACTATCTCAGGAATCATAGGTTCATTGTTTATTGCAAATTGGGCGTGTTCCCTCTACTCTGGCAGATTCTGAAAAACTTTACTACATCCTTGTAGAGGTGTGGCCAATAAAAATTCTGGCTGATGCTGAAGTTTTTTGGTATGCCAACATGATTGCTAGCCGTAATATTTCCCCATGGTATCTCAGCAGCACCACCCTCTGGTGGATCACTTCCATTCTTTGTTTGCAGGTTGTGAGGGGTCTCCACTTCCTCAACACCATCTCATTTTTAATGTAGCAGCGTTCTGGGATTACCTGTCTCAGCTTCAGTTTTGGCTTCTGAGCAAAGGTTTTTAAAAAGTTGGCTGCAACCAAGGAGACCTACTTATCTCCTTGGGATGCTCTAGCCTCCTGAAAAGCTCTTAGAGTCACTGACCTACAGTGCCACTTCATGTCTGATGAATTTTTAGAGTTTTTTGGAGAGGTAACCATGAGGAAGGAAGTAGATATTATTTACATGGATTTTAGCAAGGCCTTTGACAAGTTCCTACATGGCAGGTTAGTCTGAAAGGTTAGGTCACATGCAATCCAGGGAGAGTGAGCAAATTGGGTTCAAAATTGACTCAGTGGTAGGAAGCAGAGGGCAATGGTCAAAGGTTGTTTCTCGAATGAAGACCCGTTATTAGTGGTGTGCCTCAGGAGTCAGTGTTGGGATGCTTATTATTCATTATGATTTGGATGTGAATGTACAAGGCATGATTAGCAAGTTTACAGATGATATTAAATTAAGAGGTATCGTTAATAGCAAAAAAGATTATCAAAAATTACAAGACGATCTTCATCAGTTAGGGAAGTGGGTCGATATTTCAATACAGATACATGAGAAGTGTTACTTTTGGAAAGTCATATCAGGGTAGACTTATAGCAAATGATAGGGCACTGGGGTGTATTGAGAAACACAGGGAACTAGGAGTGCAAGTGATCAGATAGTTTGTTGAAAGCAACAAGTGGACAGAGTGGTGAAGCAGGCATTTTGCACAGCGGCCTTCATCGGTCAGGGTACTGAGTATAGGAATTGGGACATTATGTTACAGTTCTATAAGACATTGGTGAGGCCGCACTTGGAATACTGTATACAGTTTTAGTTATTCTGTCATAGAAAAGACATTGACAAACTGGAAAGAGTGCAAAGATGATTTACGTGGATTAATGTTCCTTGGTTATAGGGAGCAGTTGATCAGGCTAAGGCTTTATTCCTTGGAAGGTAGGCGAGGGATGACCTTTTTAATGTGAATGAAATCACGAGGGACAGAAATGGGATGAACACACAGTTTTTTTCCCAGGGTAGGGGAATTGAAAACTAAAGGGTAGATTTAAGGAAAGAGGGTAAAGATTTAAAAGAGAGCTGAAAGGCAACTTCCACACGCAGAAGGTGGTACATATATAGATTCAGCTGTCACAGAAAGTGGCTGAGGCAGGTTCAATAGCAATATTTAATAAGTATTTGTATAAGTAAATGAATGAATGGGAAAGGATTCGAGGAATATGGACCAATAATAAGCAATTAGGACTAGTGGAAGGGCACAATGGTTGGCATGGACTGTTGGGCCAAAGGGCCTGTTTCCATGCTGTATTGCTCTATGAATGTACGTGTCCTCTAATGCAGTTTGTTTTTCCATAGACTGGATTCACACTGTGCGTGGCATTTTCCTTGACTTTCTCCTGCAATTGTCCTGTCTCCCTGACTTTATTTAGGGATTAGGATCAGAAGCGATATATCAGGTCATTACCAAGGAGTAACCGACCATCCACTGGCAAACTGGTCACCAGTTCTAACACAGGTTGCACTCCAAGTAGAAAGGAATGGGAACATACCCTCTTTCAATAACCTTTTATGAACATCTTGGCACTGACTGCACTCTCTTGGTTGCCTTTTCCCAGCAACAGAGTTTAGCTGGCCTCTGTACTCTACAGGTTTATCTGCCTTGCGCTGGGGAAATGTGGCCATTCTCCCTTTTGATACAAAAACCTTGCAACTCTCAGATTTTCTTTAGATTCACTTGCACTTTAGATAGTGCATCTACAGAGGTTTGCCACATCAGTTAAAGTCACAAACTGACTTCCATTTTTTGTGCAGAATTTGGGTGCCCAATAAATCCCATAGGCTTTGGCAATCAACACAGAGATGTCCTGCCTTCTGGCAGTTAAAACATACAGCCTTTTGGTCTTACCCTCTTCTCAGGGCCATCAATTCCGAATTAAGGAGAATCCACTATTTTCCAGTTGTCCTTTTTTCCTAGAGATGATCAATTTCCTATCATTCTCCCACCTTTTAAT
The DNA here is from genome assembly GCA_024679065.1 of Sphyrna mokarran. Taxonomy (NCBI): domain Eukaryota; kingdom Metazoa; phylum Chordata; class Chondrichthyes; order Carcharhiniformes; family Carcharhinidae; genus Sphyrna; species Sphyrna mokarran. The sequence continues at coordinate 22,949,228 of JAGIQG010000018.1, forward strand.
CCTTCTCAGTTGTTTGATTATACTAGGAAAAGGTATCCTTTGGGATAAGGATTTGTGGATACATTCATAATCATTAGCTGGCGTTGTTGCCTGCCTAAGTCCTGTTAGCTCTCGAAGAGGAATACAGAATATCAGTAAAGCTCTAGAGTTTTTGAATTCCACAAAGAGAATTATTGTACAAAGATTTTCATCAGTGATCTCATTTTTAAGCACTGTACCCACTGGTCAAGAGTAAACTATTAAGCCATTCAAATGCCAGGTATACCTAGATTCATAGAGATTTACAACATGGAAGCAGGTTCTTTGGTCCAATTTGTCCATAGTAAGAAGTCTGACAACACCAGATTTAAGTCCAATCGATTTATTTGATAGTAAACTCATAAGCTTTCAGGGTTTGTCCCTTCATCAGGTGAATGAAAAGTTCTGGCCTCAGACAGAGTTTATAACAGCACAGACGGTTTATAGATGACTGATTAGAATGCAAATCTTTACAACTAACCTGATATTCAAGTCTTAGAGGCCAAAAATGTGACGGAAAGAGCATTAAGCACGTTAAAGAGATGCGTATTGTCTCCGGATAGTACAGTAAGTGAGGTTTTGCAAATCCAGGCAAGTTGTGGGGGTTACAGATAGTGTGACATGAACTCAAGATCCCTGTTGAGAACTTCCGCACACGAGGACCTTGAATATCAGTCTCTGCTGAGCGATTCTGCACTGTCATGTGTCATGAAGGCCGCCTTGGAGAATGCTTACCCGAAGGTCAGAGACCGAATGCTCGTGACAGCTGAAGTGTTCGCCAACAGGAAGGGAACAGTCTTGCCTGGTGATTGTCAAGTGATGTTCATTCATCCGTTGTCATAGCATCTGCATGGTTTTCCCAATGTACCATGCTTTGGGACATCCACAACAGCGTATTAGGTAGACAACGTTGGCCGAGTTGCAAGAGTATGTACCGTATACATGGTGGATGGTATTCTCATGTATGATGATGTCATCCATGGCCCTGAAGGTCAGAGGCCAATCAATATGCAGGTTAAAATCCCCCATAACTATTGTTGTTCCATTTCTGCACGTATCAATTATTTGCTTGTTTATAGCCCACCCCACCTCAAAATTATTATTTGGGAGCCTATAGACAACACTCACCAGTGACTTTCTCCCCTTACTATTCCTTATCTCCACCCACAACGATTCCACGTTTTGATCTTTGGACCCTATATATTCTCTTATATTATTCTTTATTAAAGAGCTACCCCACCTCCTTTTTCCTCCTGTCTATCCTTCCTAAATGTCTGATACCTTTGGATATTCAGTTCTCAGCCCCGGTCACCCCGCAACCATGTTTTCGTAATGGCCATTAGACCAATAGTCTCCAGCCAATTCAATTCATTCCATGTGATATCAAGAATTAGCTGAAGTCATTGGATACTGCAAAGACAATGGACCCCAACAACATTCTGGCAATAGTACTGAAGACTTGCATTCTGAACTAACCGTGCCATTAGTCAAGCTGTTTCAGTGTAGCTACTGCAAAGGCATTTATCCAGCAATGCGGAAATTTGTCCAGGAATGTCCTGTCCACAAAATGCAGCCCAGCCAATTACCACCCCATCAGTCTGTTCACGATCACAGCAAAGTGATCGAAAATGTCATCAATAGTCCTATCAAACCATATTTGCTCAACAATAACCTGCTCACCAATTCTCAGTTTAGGTTCTGCCAGGACCAATCAGCATTATAGCTTTGGTTAAAAATGAACAAAAGAGCTGAACTCAAAAGTTGAAACAAGAGTGATTACCCTCATCATTTGACCGAGTGTGGTATCAAAGGGCCCTAACAAAATGAAAGTTAACAGGAATCAAGGAGCAAACACTCCATTGATTAGAGTTGTACCCAGCACAAAGGAAGGTGGTGTGCGTTTGTTGGATTTCAATTATCTTAGTCCTGGGACATTGCTTCAGGAGTTCCTCAGGATAGTGTCCTAGTGTCCAACCAATTTCAGCTGTTTCATCAATGACATTCTTTCCATTGTAAGGTCAGAAGTGGGGATGTTGATGGATGATTGCACAATATTCAGCATCATTCGCGTTCTCAGATACTGAAGCAATCTGTGTGCAACAAGACTTGGACAATATTCAGGCTTGGGCTTGCAAGTGGCAAGTAACATTTGCGCCAAATAAGTGACAGGAAATGACCAAGAGAGAATCTAACCATCTCATCTTGACATTCAATAGCATTCCATTCCTGAATCCCCCACTATCAACATCCAAGGTGGTTACCATTGACCTGACATTCATCAGGATCTGCCACATAAATATTATGGCACACAAGCAGGTCAAAAGGTTGGAATTCCGCAGTGAGTACCTCACCTCCAGACTCCACAAAGCTTGTCAGCCATCAAAATCAGGAGTGTAATGGAATGCTCTCCACTTGCCTGGAAAAGTGCAGCTCCAACAACTCTCAAAAGTTCAATACCATCCAGGACAAAGCAGCTTATTCAACTGGCATTTCTTCCACCACCTTCAACGTTTTCTCCCTCCACCAGTGATATACATTGTGTACAAGACGCAAATTCTACAAGATGCACTGCAACAACTTCTAGCACCTTCAAAACCGACAACTTCTACCACTTCAAGGGCAGCAGATGCATGGGAATACCACCCATGTTCCCCTCCAAGTATCCTAGCTTGGAACTATATTACCATTCCTTCATTGTCACTGGCTCAAAATCCTGGAACTCTCGCACAGCATTGTGGGTGTTCACACAGCACATGCACTGCAGCAGTTCAAGAGGACAGCACAGCATCACTTTCATAAGGGCAATTAGAGATCGGCAATAAATGCTGTCCTGGCCAGTGGCACCAACATCTCATAAACAAATCTTAGAAAGGTCCTCTCTCTTTCTCACGCTTTATTTTCTACCATTCTTGAGAAGGTTTTTGTGTCTTCTACTGTGAAGACTGATACAATATATTTATTCAAATATGCTGCCATTTCTTAGTTTCCCATTATTATTATCCCAATCTGATTCTCAAGAACCAATGTTTAATTTAGCAATTCTCTTTCTTTGACCAGGTGTTGATCAGTAAACTATAGTCCACTCCTTCATCACACCTAATACCACAACCTCTTCCAACTGTATCTTCCCATGCAATCACAGAAGGTGCAAAATTTGTCCTTTTACCTTCTCCCCGCTCATCAGCCAAGAGCCTAAGCACTCTTTTCAGGTGAAACAGCATGTTATGTGCACCTCCTTTGCTCTGGTCTATTGCTTTCATTGCTCCCAATACAGTCTACTCTACATTGGAGAGATCAAACGCAGATCTTTGCTTTGCAGAACACCTTGCATCCATCTGCAGCAGGACATAGACCTTCCCGCCGCTGGCCATTTTAACACATCACCCTGTTCTCCTGTCCACATGTCCGTTCTTGGCCTTTTGCAATATTCCAGTGAAGCTCAGTGCAAAGTGGAAGAACAATACCTTCCGAATAGGCATTTGACAACCTTCCTAACTTCAACAACTTCAGACCATAAACTCTCTCCTCCACCTTCACCCCATTTCCATCAACATATATTTTATTTCTTTTTAAAATTCATTTTCATTTCTTTCATTGTTTCATTTCTCAATTTTTAAAACCTCGCTTTCCAATTGCTTCCCTTGTAACACTTTTCCCTACCTCCAGTGCACTAGGGCCAACCTGTTGCAGGTTGTCCTTTGGCACCCTGCTTACCTTTGTTCTTACTTCAGCCATCTACACATTCTGATATCTTAATGTGCTGCTATCAGCACCTTTCTTCGCCATGATCACCCCATTTACATTCCCTTTATCTATCTGGCCATGACATTTTTGTCAACCTCCCTCATCGCCACTAATTACTGGCTCTCTACTCAGCTCCTACGGCCTCCCGCCTCCCACTCCCCACACAACCTCCTCATCATAATAGTATAAATCTCATCTTGTTTTCTATTGTCTTTAGCTCTGACAAAATGTCATCCAGACTCGAAACATCAGCCCTGTTCTCTCTCCCCATAGATGTTGTCAGATCTGGGATTTTCCAGCATTTTCTGTGTTTGTTTCAGATTCCAACATCTGCGGTGATCTGCTTTTATGTCTTCCTTTTTTTATATACCTGTAGAAGCTTTTGCTAGTTAACTCTCATATCCTAATTTCTCCATCTTTAATAATTTCAGTCTTTCTTTAAACAAAGGACAAAGAACAAAACAGCACGGGAAACAGGCCCTTTGGGCCAACGAGCCCACGCCGCCACCCCGATGTTCCCACCTCTATCCGCGATCCCTGTCTATGTTTATAAATCTATGGATTAAAAATCAAATTTGAGACAATTCAGGGAGAATTTGTTTTGCCAATTAGCCTAAGAGCACATCTTTGGGATGTGGGAGGAAAGCGGAGCACCCAGAGAAAACCCACACAAGCACGGGAAGAATGCGCAAACTCCCACAGACACAGGCCCAAATCCATGTATCTGCACAGTACAGCGAGAGTCACTGAGCTGTCGTGTTGCCCATCAAATGGTCCAGGTCAAGCGCACACTAACGACGTGGAGCACTAAGATACTCTCGAAAAAAAATCCAAGAGCAGCCCTCTCACGACACATCGCGCATATGCCCCTTGTTAGACAACAAGGTGGACCAAAGCACCTGTAGGATAAAAAACAAGTACATCAATATCGTCATCTATTTACACACTTCCCAGGGACTCCCAAGGCTCATAATCCCTATTTTTAAATCAGTTTTCTATACCCCTCCATTCCCATTCTGTTCATGTGCCCATCTAAGTATTTCTTAAATAACTCCAGAGTGCCTGCCTCCACCACTTTACTTGGCAGCGCATTCCATACCCCCATCACCCTCTGTGTGAAAAAACTCCCTCTAGCATCCAAATTATAACTTACCCCCCTCACCCTAAGCCCGTGACCCCTCATGCCATTCGAGTCCATCCTAGGAAAAAGCTTGACCCTGTTTACTCTAACTATACCCCTCATAATCTTGTACACTTCTATTAGATCTCCTCTAAGTCTATGTCTTTCTAAGAGAAACAGTCCCAATTTGCCTAACCTCTCCTTGTAACTCAGACCTTCCATACCAGGCAGCATCCTGGTAAACCTCTGCACTCTCTCCAGAGTCTCCACGTCCTTCCGGTAGTAAGGCAACCAGAACTGGATGCAGTATTCCAAATGAGGTCTAACCAACGTTTTATACAACTGCAACATTAAAGGCCAGCTCTTGTACTCTATACCCCTTCCTATAAAGGCTAGCATACCATATGCTTTCCTCACAACCTTCTCCACTTGCTCTGCCACCTTCAGAGACTTGTGCACCTGCACCCCGAGGTCCCTCTGCATTTCTATACTGCTGTCTTCTTTCCTTTATAATTGCCTTAATTTAAGTTTATGATATTAGTTTCAAACCCAAGTTTCTTCCCTCAAACTGAATGTGAATGTGAAATGTGTCATATTGTGGTCACCCTGGCCTAGAATATCCTTTACTTTGAGATCATTAATTAATCTTGTCTCATTACTTCTTATTGTGTTTACTCCAGTACAATGCTGGCATCTCTACATTATTACATCTAAAGTAGCTTGTTACCTGCATTTTCAAGAGATCCGAAGAATAATTTAAAGTGTAGATTCTCCAATTGCAAATGATTAATCATGTTGCAAGATATTTTGCATATTCTTCTCCATATCAGTTTTATTGGCAAAATCTGCATAGTATTTTTCATTTTCTGATTAATACAGAAAAGACTATTCATTCTCTGTAGTGTATATAATAATGATTCTACTCAAGATCAATGTAGGAGCAGAAAGACATTAACTCAAATATGAAATATGAAAACATTAGGCAGGTAATGGAAATATGAAAACATTAGGCAGGTAATTGGACGTATAAACTGGAAGGAGGTGTTCTTGGGGAAGAGTACAGAAGGAAAGTGGCAGATATTCAAGGAATGTTTGTCTGGGCACTGCAAGACAACGTTCCGAGGAGTCAAGGAGGTTCTGGTAGGACGCAGGAACCGTGGTGCACAAAGGTTGTGGTGAACCTAGTTAGGAAGAAAAAAAATGGTATATAAAAGGTTCAGAGAGCTAGGGGATGTTAGGGATCTAGAGGAGTGTAAGGTGTGTAGAAGGAAGCTTAGAAAGGAAATTAGGAGAGCCAGAATGGGTCATGAGAAGGCCTTGGCAGGTAAGATTAAAGAGAATCCCAAGGCCTTCTACAAATATGTGAAAAGTAAAAGGATGAGAAGGGATAGGGCCTATAAAAAGGTGAAGGGGGAAAAGTCTGTGTGAATCCAGAAGAAATGGCAAAGGTGCTTAACGAGTATTTTGCCTCGGTATTCACGGTGGAAAGTGAACTGGGAGATTGCACTGCAGGTTTGCGGCATACGGAAAAGATTGAGTATGTGGATGTTAGGAAAGAGGATGTGTTAGACCTGTTAAATTCTATCAAGATAGACAAGTTGCCGGGACCGGATGGGATGTACCCCAGATTATTGTGGGAGGTGGGGGAAGTGGTTGCAGAGCCCCTGGCAATGATATTTGCGTCGTCCATGGAAACGGGAGAGGTTTCCAGAGGATTGCGGGTGTGGTTCCTATCTTTAAGAAAGGGAACAGGGATAGTCCAGGAAATTACCGACTGGTGAGTCTGACTTCAGTGGTTGGTAAGCTGAAGGAGAGGCTTCTGAGGGATAAGGTATATGAACATTTGGAGAAGTTTGGACTGATTAGAAATAGTCAGCATGGTTTTGTCAAGGGCAGGTCATGCTTTATGAGCCTAGTTGAGTTCTTCGAAAATGTGACTGAACACATTATCGAAGGAAGAGCGGTGGACGTAATGTACATGGACTTTAGCAAGGCGTTTGATAAGGTCCCCCATGCAAGGCTTCTGGATAAGATGAGAGGACGTGGGATCCAAGGGGCTTTGGCCTCGTGGATCCAGAACTGGCTTGCCGGCAGAAGGCAGAGAGTGGTTGTGGATGGGTCTTGTTCTGCATGGAGGTCGGTAACCAGTGGAGTGCCCCAGGGATCTGTTCTGGGACCCCTGCTGTTTGTCATTTTCATAAATGACCTGGATGAGGAAGTGGAGGGATGGGTTAGTAAGTTCGCCGACGATACAAAGGTCGGTGGTGTTGTGGATGGTCTGGAGGGATGTCAAAAGTTGCAGCGGGACATAGGATGCAAGACTGGGCGGAGAAGTGGCAGATGGACTTCAACGCGGATAAATGTGTAGTGGTCCATTTTGGCAGGAATAATGGGATGAAGAAGTACAATATAAGGGATAGGAGTCTTAGCTGTGTTGTAGAGCAGAAGGATCTCGGGGTCCGGTTTCATAGGACTCTTAAATCGGCCTCGCAGTTGGAGGAAGTGGTCAAGGCGGCGTACGGTGTACTGGCCTTCATTAATCGAGGAATAGAGTTTAGGAGTCAGGAGGTAATGATGCAGCTCTATAAGACTCTTGTCAGATCCCACTTGGAGTATTGTGTGCAATTCTGGTCGCCTCACTATAGGAAGGATGTAGAGGCTATTGAGAGAGTGCAGAGGAGATTTACAAGGATGCTGCCTGGATTGGGAGGCACGCCTTATGAAGATAGGTTGAGGGAGTTGGGACTCTTTTCACTGGAGAGATGTAGGTTGAGAGGCGACCTGATAGAGGTTTATTAAATGTTGAGAGGAAGAGATAGGGTGGACTCTCAGAGACTATTTGCCCGAGCTGAAATAGTCACTACGAGAGGACACAGAGTAAGGTGCAAGGAAGCAAATACAGAGGAGATGTCAGGAGTAAGTTTTTCCATTCAGAGGGTGGTGAGTGAATGGAATCGGCTGCTGTCGGAGGTTGTTGAGGCAAACTCATTGGGGTCTTTTAAAAGACTTCTGGATGAGTATATGGAAAAGAATAGGATAGGGGGTTATAGATAGGTCTGTGGATTGGTAGATGTGATCGGCGCAACTCGTGGGCTGAAGGGCCTGTTTGTGCTGTATTGTTCTATGTTCTATGTTCAATGCAGAGATTAAAAGATGTTAGTTCCAGATTTATGCTTACAGAAACCACCATACAGTCATATACATGAGAAAAAGAAATTGGAAAAAACTAAAACCTTCATAATTGTTGTATTAATTTTAAAAACCTGGAAGTTCACAGACAAGATTACTTCAACTTGTTCCAGTACAATATGCCCATGCAACCTACTCCCAGTCACCTGTATTCTCCAAAAAAGTAGAGATTCAACTTGCACAGGGTCAGAACGCAACATTTTGCCAGGAAATATCCACTAGTCACAAATTAAGTATTCTTACATCATTAACAAAATTACTTCCCAGTTATTGAAAAAAAATCAACAGGTGGTCAAAATTGTCAGATACTGCATAGTTATTTAAATAAGTTACAGGAGCCCAACCAAAATCCCAAAGCCAACAGCCTTTTATATAAATCATAGTCTCAGTCTGAATTGTGCTTAATTTCTCATTAAATCCATTCCAGAATTGTTTGAACAGAAGGACCAAACAAAATTTATGACTAACACTATAGCCATTTATAAGCTAAATAGAGCATACCGTTCCAACATGATTTCTTTATCTTCGTAAGCTCTAAAAGCAAAATACTTGAACTTAACTAGAACTACAGATGACTGAAAGCCTGATTTAAAAGCCAATATATAAAAAAAATTAAACAAAGACACAAAGTTCTTCAGCAAATGATTTTCTTATTCTATATTACAGGGATTGACCAGAGTTTTGGGGGGAAAAAAAATCAGAAAAGGATATTTGAAACTTGAGTGAGCAGATTTCATCCATTCTTCCACAGGGAAAGTCAATAAGATAATTTTTAATTGAGCAGTCACCTTTTTCAATAATTATATCAACATTTTGTTGATTTTCCTCTGAAACTGTAAAAAAAAAATACACTAGCCAGCTTCAGTGTCAAATTCTACAGTCTGGCTTTAAGATTCAATGAATAGATTTTAAAAGTAGCAGTGCCACAGAGTGGTGGGACACAGTTTCACACATGCAATTCACTATAGAGGGAAACTTGTTGATGACAACTGTGCCACGAGAAACTGACAAGATATCAGTCAGGCATCCAACGGAGGATGAAACAATCAGAGATCAGTTGTGCAAATCTCATCATGCACTTTGTCCAACAGTTAGAAACAGCAGAAATCATGTGAGAGAAGTTTTTGCATATGATGTGGCTTTCTGGACAGCCATCATCTAATTATTTACATCCAATTTCATATCCATCAATTTGTGAACATAAAAACGTCCAAGCTCATTTCCACATCAACGGAGGAACCAGCATTTGCATTTATACCTGCACACTGACCATCGTGTCCCTCAAGAGCTGCTAATCACTTAAATGGCAACATCATTCTCTACATCTCAATTATTTCAGAGTCTCTGTCTAATCAATCAACCATCATTTTGCCTGGTTCAAACTGGCATAGCAACAATCACTGTTCACACCAAGATCTTTCCTGTTAATCTGTTTTTTTTCAATCAGGTAACAATCTCCTCAAGAGGAGATTGATTTTTTTTTTGTGATCATAGTAGTTAGGCTTGAACTCTGTTCCTCTGAGCTCCTTGGTGATACATTAGTAACATTACTAGCATATCAGTCAGGAGAAATTAGACTAACACCGACCATATAACTACCAATTTAAAAAGTTACAGCTCTATACAAAGCAATCATATTTTCTAGGGGAGCACATTTATACAGTTTGCTTGTTCTGTTATAAAACGTCACAAAATGTTAGGTTACTATTAAATGAACATTTTTGTTTGCACAAATAAAATCAAACTGCCATGTATCGGCAGCAACTAAGAGAAAGGAAGAAGAAAGGATAGGGAACTGGGTGTTCTTTGCAATTGACGCAATTAGTAGTCTGACATAGTTAGTAGCCTGAAAGCAGTTTAGACACAGATGAGGGGTTGAAGAAGCAGCAGCAGCAGCAAGAACGAGAGGCAACCATCTCCAGGAATCAGTTCAGCCAGAGATAAGGGGTTGAAGACAGCAAAGGAGAGCGCAGACATCCTCAGGAACTGCTCACCAGCAATAAAATGCTAAAGGCATAAAACCATTTTATGCAAAAGATTGTTTCGTTCACTGAACCAAAGACCATTCCCAAGTTCTGGTCACTTAATCTGTATGGTATTGTAATCACTGGCTAGATTGATCACTATGTTTATGTTTATTATTTGGAAAACAGGTCTCAGCAGAGTTTAGGATTACAGGGCAAACAGATACTTCTGGCTTGGGATGAAGTGTCAACTGTTAATTTGCTAAAGTATAAGATTGTTCTTTGTAGGGGTCTGAGTTTTCAATTTCCACAAACATTGCTTGCTAACATCCAAAAAAAATGCATCATGAGAAACCAATGTTTCAAGTTGGAACACTCTCGCACATAACATCAGTGAGATTTTCTAATAAGTAAAGGCTACCCAATGAAACACATAGCCAGAGCAGTACCACATTACATCTCAAAAGTAACTCATTGGCTGCAAGACACTTTGGAATGATAGAATTGTTAGAGAATATTTCGAGACATATGGTTCATCACATCGACACCAGCTCTCCAAGTGAGTGGTTCATTGAATGCAATTCCCAGTCAGTTCCCCATAGCTTAGCATATTCCTCCTTTTCAGATAATACTCTAATTTCCTTTTGCTCAATTTGGTCTGGTTCTTTTTAAAGAATTCACTTGGCATGAGTCATGCACCATATTTTCTTGATTCCTCGTATTCTCCATCTCCCTTATCATCCAAGGTGTCCTGCTTTTGGTTTCCCTGCTGTTGGGCAGTACTTGAGACATCTCTTCCTTAAAGATCACTCCTTATCCTGTTACAGTATTTCTTGTCAAACTTTGATCCATTTTACCCTGATTAGATCCCTTTTCACCCATTTAAATTAGCCCTCTTCCAAGTTAGGGCCAAAATTCTCCGGTTGCTCACACCAGCGGGATTCTCTGGTCCCGTTGTCAGTGCACCCCGACTGCGGGTTTCCCACCACCATTGACATCAATGGGAATTCCTATTGTCAACAGTAGGACCAAATAATCCTGCCACTCGCAAACAACGCGCCACCTCCCACCAGCGGGAAACACGTGGCTGAGGGGCCAGAAAATCTCACCCAATATATTCTGTTTTAATTTGTTTCTTTCTATTCATTAAATCTTATGATACTTAGTCCCACCCATATGTTCCCCCACCGACATTTGGTCCTCCTAGCCCATCTCATCCCATTGCAACAGATTCAGTCCTAGTTGGACTGTGAAAGATGCTGAGAATATGAAAAATGCTTCACAAATGCAAATTCTTTTTCAACAGTTATATTGCTCATACATTTTTTTCCAAGTCAAAAGAGCCAATTTGCCAGTCAGGAGTTTTGAGATCAATGCTGAAAGAGTGCTCACTTTATTCCCCCCTGCAGCAGCTTTTATTCAGCCAACATGATGGCTTGCATTTCTGGCACAGCATCAGTAACAATCCCAGCTGGCACATAGTGGACTATGACTTACTAGACATCAAAAGAGCCAGATAAAATGATAAGTATCTATTACCTGATGAAGAATAGAAGATGTTGTTCTTTTTTTCTCTTGCATACAAGAATAATCAACTGGAATTCAAATTTTTATTTTTTGCTCAATTGACAGCTGTGAGCAATGATTTGTCCTCAAGAGCAGTCTAGCAAAAGTTGTTAGAGGTAGTCCAGGGCATATTGACAGAATTTTTCTGATTCAAGGGGAAAAACATGCCAACCACACAAGGATCCCCCACTATTATGGCATTCATTTTTCTGGAGTTTGGTTATGTTTACTTCATATTAGCTAACAGCATGACTGACTACATATATTTATTCATTGCACATCATTGTCCATGATTCCCTGTTCAAATCCTGTCAATCTGCTTTCTGTCTCACTTATAGCATTAAGAGTGCCCCATTCAAAATCTGAATGACATTCTTTGATTTTGACTCCATCTCTCCTTGAGCGATGCATTTTTTAATAGTTAACGATTTCCCTCCAGCACTACTTCCTGTCCTCATGTTCTGATGTCGTGTGGAGATGAAGGTGAGAGTGATGAAGGAGCAGTGCTCTGAAAGTTTGTAATACCAAATAAACCTGTTGGACTTTAACCTGGCATTGTGAGACTTCTTACACAGGTTTGATTGCACAGGTTTTCATAGGCACAGCAATAATATTCATCTTTAACTCAGAGCTACTACACTTCATTCTACAACTGCACCCATGACATCTGGCTGCCTATCCCTTTTAAAGTTTTGAATGAACCAGGGGTGCGATTCTCCCCAAAAAATTCTAAACGTTAGATCCGTGTAAAAACTGGAGTAAATCCCGCTGGTTTTTTCAGCAGGATTTTCAAAAACGAACTCTCACATTGTGCACTGCAGAGTGCACTAGCGTGAATCATATTAAAAAACTCTGAATGGGGCTAGTCCTACTGGAAAGGCCGGCAGCATAGCACTGAGCGAGACAATGTCAATATATTGGTTTTGTCAGGGCCAGGACCGGCACATAGAGAGTAGCCCTGCACTGCCGCCTCCTGATCGCTGGCTAGCCCCACGACTCCACAATGCTGCCCCATCAATCCCCCCACGGATCTATGGCTGGCCTCCCGATGTATCCGGACTAGCCTTAAGCCTTCCGGCAGTCCCAATTTCCAACCCACCTCACCTCAAACCATCACCCCCAGTCCCAATGCACCCCCCAACGCCATTCTGATATTCAGCCCTGTTTGTTGGCCTCCTTCTCCCTGTCTCTCACCAAGCCTAAGTGCAGAATGGCAGCGAGACACACCCCCCACCCCGCAAATTTCGCCCCACCCCCCAATAGGCCTGACCCCTCTGGCCCCGACCCCTTCGCACTGCCCTATGCTCAGTGTGCAATGCCGTTAACTCCTGGGCATCACCACTTCGCTTTCTGGGCAGTGCAGTGGGGCCAGGCTGGCAATGCCTAAGGCACTCTCCCTCATCCCTAACCTCCGGGAGGGCCTCCACTGTCCCCTTCATTCCTGCAGTTATTTGGGCAGTAACTTGTGGGGGGCTACTATAAACCGTGCTGGAGTGGAACAGGGGGCAGAGAGGCTAGTGGTCCAGAGATTTCAATCCTAGGCCTGCTAATAAGATGCGAATCCTCATTTTAATAATTTATGCAACTCTGCGTGATTTCTGGTGTAGAGCTGATGGTGTTGGAAATTCGGCAGTTGGAAATGCGTGCAGGCCACGGCGCCCAGCTGTGAGTCAACTGAATAGCCTCTGTTTGAGTCTCCCAGCCCACTGTGCTGCTTGAGTAGCACAGCGGGCTGGAAGAAATCACTCCCTCCAAATCTTTCAGCAGCTCAACACTGGCAAGACTGAACAAAGCCATTCTAAACACCCTCACTGATCCCACCAAGAAGCCGTATTCTAGTCCCTAAATCAACCCCACCTCCACAACTATCACCACTTCAATCTGGATGCCCACTAAAGCTCAGTCTATTGTTGCGTTTCCTTTAGGTACTGCTCAAATTCAGTTTCAAACCTTACATCCACTCCACAGCATACAAATAGGGACTGATGGTTTCAGGTCCAAAGATTTAGTTTGTATTCATATGAAATGAGTGCCAGAGTTCAAGGCAAAACTGCTTAAATGCCAAGACTAACACAGGATAAAACTTAAAAAAAACAGTTGTGTAGTCTGATGCATGTTCAGCAATCTTGATCTTTCACCAAAAATAATTTGGGGTTGCAAGCTCCCAATAGCAATCTGTCTTTCTGCCCCATCAGTTCGCCACAAAGTGCATGAGCACACACACTTCCTATCTCTTCCTGTATTCAATCATTCAACTCAAGAAGTGCAAAAACCAATCTCATGCTCAGATTCCCAAGGAAGGAGAAATCAAGAAGTAAAATGTATCAAAACAACAGTCAACTCCAGAACAGATAGACACCTATAGCCTGCCATAAAAAAAATCACAATAAGGCATTTTACCCCAAACAAGGAGGCAACCCTACTGATAATTAATCCATCTATGACTGTGTTGCAGCTCATTACTAAAATGGAATTCACAGATATAAGGATCTTGGGGGCACTTCAAGATCCCCATGAATTCAAACTAACCAATGGTTCTCTACATGTCTTAAATTCCACATCATTAGAAATTTGAAGTCAATTCTTTGCAAAATTTTAAAATAAACTGCAAGTTTTCAAATATGAAAATATCCTACAATCATAACAACTATATTTTCAGTTATTCATTATATTGTAAAGCAGGAGTGGGCAAATATTTTAGCCAGTGGATCAATTGTGTGTATGGAAATCAGATAGGCATCATCAACAAAGCAATAAAATAAAGATAAATATTGGTACAGATAAACATGTAATCTTTATTGTGACAATTATACCATTAACATCAGAAACATATATGATGTTGCTACAACAATGATGTCAGATCACATAACTGAGAAGTGAAAGCGATCTGGGAGGAGTAGAAGTTTCAACTTTGCACACAAGTCCAAATGTTTAAATATTTGCTGTAAATAAAAAGAGTAATAGTTTTGAGAAACTACACTTGAGCAGAATATTTTGGGAGAATAGATAATCCTCCAAACCTCTATCTAGACCCTGACTGTACAGTTAAACAACAAAACATTACAATAATTAAACAAAATGTACCCCCTATTTCATGCCCATTGGCTTACTTTAAACCATGCAGTTGGTCACCTTCTTTACAGTAGCATCAAGGTCCGGAGTTATTTTTACAGGAACATAAAAGCAAAAATATACCATTCAACCTGTTCAGCCTGCTTTGCTATTTCAATATGATCATGGCTGATAATCCACTTCAATGCTATTTTAGTACACTATCCCCATATCTCTTCATGTCATTCATATTTAGAAATGTGTTGATCTCTGCTTTGAAAATAGTAAACAACTGAACTTCTACAGCCCTCTGAGGTAGAGAATTTCAAAGATTCATAACCCTCCAAGTAAAAAAAAAAATCCTCATCTCAGTCTTAAGTGGCTTCCTCATTATTTTAAAATTATGCCCCCTAGTTCTAGGCTCGCTAACCATGGGAAACATCTAGCCCTGCATCTTCCCTGTCTAAGTATTTTGTAGGTTTCAATAAAATGAAAACTCCAGAGAACACAAGTCCAGTTTCCCCAATCTCTATTCACAGGTCTGGCTTGTCATCCTAGGAGTAAGTATGTTGAACATTTGTAGCACTCTCTCTATATAATAGTATCCTCTCTAATGTAAAGGGATCAAAACTACATACAGCATTCCAGGTCTGATCTAGCCACAGTTCTACACAAATGAAGAAAGGCTTCACTAGTCCTATACCCAAATCCAACTTGCAATAAAGACTAACACACCATTCGCCTTCCTAATTGCTTGGTGCACATGCAAGTTAGCCTTCAGTGACTTATTGACAAGGACATCCGGGTTCCTTTGTACATCTACACTTTCTCTCACCATTTGAGAAAGGCCCTGCACATCTGTTCCTCTGATCAAAGTGGATAATCTCATATTTTTCCACATAATATTCCATCTGCCATGTTCATGCCCACTCGCTAAGATTGTTCAAATCTCCTTGAAGCTGCCTTGCAGTTTCCTCAAAAACATAAATTCCTACCTAGCTTTGTGTCATGCACAAACTTGGAAATATTACTTTTGACCCTCATATCCAAATCATTAACGTATATTATGGATAGCTGGAACCCAAGGTTTTTTAAAGTGCCCTACTCGTCACAACCTGTCAGCACAAGAATGGCTTGTTTACTTTTACTCTGTTTTCTGCATGTTAACCAATCCTTAATCAGTGCCAGTATTACCTCCAATCCTATGTGCCCTCATTTTATTAACCAACCTCTTATAGGGAATTTTATTGAAAACCTTCTGAAAATCCATGCATATGACCTCCACTATTCCCTTTTATAAATTCTGTTAGCCACATCCTCAAAAACTCCAACATGTCAATATGATTTCCCATTCATAAATCTAAGTTGATTATGTCGAACCTGATCATAATTATTTAAGTGCCTATTTATCACATTCCTTTGTAACATATTCCAGCCTTTGCCCTACTACTGTTGTAAGCCTAACAAGTCGTTAGAAAGAAGGCAGCTAAGAGGAGATCTTATTGAAACATATAAGATGATTAGAGGTTTAGATAGGGTGGACAGTGATAGCCTTTTTCCTAGGATGGAGAAAGCTAGCACGAGGGGACATAGCTTTAAATTAAGGGGTGGTAATTATAGGATGGATGTCAGAGGTAGGTTCTTTACCCAGAGGGCGGTAAGGGTATGGAATGCCTTGCCTGCGTCAGTTGTAGATGCGCCAAGTTTGGTGGCGTTTAAGAGGTTAGTCGATAAGTTTATGGATGAAAGGGGAATGGTTTAGATTAGAGGGTCACTGCTTGTTCCTAATTGGTCGGCGCAACATCAAAGGCCGAAGGACCTGTTCTGCGCTGTAATGTTCTAAGTCTGTAGTTCCCCATTTCTCTCTCTCTCCGTTTCTTAAATAGGGGGTGAAATTTGTACCTTCTAACCTGCAGAAATCATATCAAAATTTTGGCATCCACCATTGCCATAGATCCCTCTTTCAACATTCTAGGATGTAAAATATCAGGCCCTGGAGACTTATCAATCTTCAGTCTCATTAATTTCTCCAAATACAACTTTCTTACCACTACTAATTTCCTTATTATCCCTATATTTTGAATTCTGGGGGATTTCTTGCATCTTACTCAATGAAATCAAATACAAAGCAATAACCAAAAGAGAAAATACTAGAAAATCACAGCAGGTCTGACAGCATCTGTAAGGAGAGAAAGGTGTCAAGATAATCTTTTGTCAAAGCTAAAGGGCATAGAAAGTGGGAGATATTTATATTGCAAGGTGAGGGAATGAAAGATGAGTCAGAGCCAATATAAACCAGGGGAGAAGATTGCCAATGGTTGTTCACAGACAGAATAAAGAATGTGAATGGCCAAACAACAGAGAAACTGTAAGCTGTGACAGTTGAAGATGTAGGAGGAGGAGGGGGGGAGGGGAACAGAGGTAGAATATACAAAAAGGGAAGTGGGAATGAGAAAAGGTAAGGGAAGGGGGATGAAACAGGGGGAAAGGGGGAGGAAGGAAAATGAAGAAAGACAAACTAAAAGGTAGAATACAGTAAAAAAATTAAAGATGGAATGAAAGGGATTGAAGTGGGTACAGCAAGTCATCTGAAGTTGTTGAATTCGATGTTGAGACCAGAAAGCTGTCAAGTGCCTAGCCAAAAGATGTAATGCTGTTCCTCCAGCTTACGTTGAGCTTCACTAGAATATTGCAGCAAGCCAAGGACAGACATGTTGGCATGGAAGCAGGATCGTGTGTTAAAATGACAAGCAACAGAAGGTCAAGGTCCTGATTGCACACAGACCGAAGGTGCTCAGCAAAGAGATCACCCAGTCTACACTTGGTCTTTCTGACAAAAACCACATTGGGAACAATGAATATATACACCAAACTGAAAGACCATCTACGGTCCAAAACATTAATTCCAGGTTAAATGCTGTTTAACCTGGAATTAATGTTTTGGACGATCCTGCTTCCATGCCAACATGTCTGTCCTTGGCTTGCTGCAATATTCTAGTGAAGCTCAACGTAAGCTGGAGGAACAGCATTACATCTTTTGGCTAGGCACTTGACAGCTTTCTGGTCTCAACATCGAATTCAACAACTTCAGATGACTTGCTGTACCCACTTCAATCCCTTTCATTCCATCTTTAATTTTTTTACTGTATTCTACCTTTTAGTTTGTCTTTCTTCATTTTCCTTCCTCCCCCTTTCCCCCTGTTTCATCCCCCTTCCCTTACCTTTTCTCATTCCCACTTCCCTTTTTGTATATTCTACCTCTGTTCCCCTCCCCCCCTCCTCCTCCTACATCTTCAACTGTCACAGCTTACAGTTTCTCTGTTGTTTGGCCATTCACATTCTTTATTCTGTCTGTGAACAACCATTGGCAATCTTCTCCCCTGGTTTATATTGGCTCTGACTCATCTTTCATTCCCTCACCTTGCAATATAAATATCTCCCACTTTCTATGCCCTTTAGCTTTGACAAAAGATTATCTTGACACTTTTCTTTCCTTACAGATGCTGTCAGACCTGCTGTGATTTTCTAGTATTTTCTCTTTTGGTTATTGCTTTGTATTTGATTTCATTGAGTAAGATGCAAGAAATCCCCCAGAATTCAAAATATAGGGATAATAAGGAAATTAGTAGTGGTAAGAAAGTTGTATTTGGAGAAATTAATGAGACTGAAGATTGATAAGTCTCCAGGGCCTGATATTTTACATCCTAGAATGTTGAAAGAGGGATCTATGGCAATGGTGGATGCCAAAATTTTGATATGATTTCTGCAGGTTAGAAGGTACAAATTTCACCCCCTATTTAAGAAACAGAGAGAGAGAGAAATGGGGAACTACAGACTTAGAACATAGAACATTACAGCGCAGAACAGGCCCTTCGGCCTTCGATGTTGCGCCGACCAATTAGGAACATTACAGAACAGGCCCTTCGGCCTTCGAT
This sequence comes from Sphyrna mokarran, assembly GCA_024679065.1. Classification (NCBI taxonomy): domain Eukaryota; kingdom Metazoa; phylum Chordata; class Chondrichthyes; order Carcharhiniformes; family Carcharhinidae; genus Sphyrna; species Sphyrna mokarran. The sequence goes on from JAGIQG010000018.1 coordinate 22,967,815, forward strand.
GTTGCGCCAACCAATGGTGAGCATGGAAGAGGTAAAGGGGCAAGTGTCACACCTTGCATGATCGCATGGGAAGGTGCCATGAGTGACGGGAGGGGCACTGGGTTTGGTGGAGGAGTGAACCAGGTCTTTTTTACACAAAGTAATAATTTTGCTTTTCTGCCTTTACTCTATTCCTCATTTTACATTCTCCAGACTGGCTGTAATGAACCCACACTTGATTTAGCCAAATATTTCCTTTTTACATACATTTACATGTATGTGACAACCTGCAGTAAGGAATTGAATGTCTGTCAGTTAACTGGAATCTACAGTGAGATTTATTGGGCAATATTTGTTAGCACAAATAGCTGGAGCCAAACAACACAAGGATTTTTCTGTGTCACCTTGAAGATATCTGGGAACTTAGATATATTCAAGGAAACAGAAAACCCATCCCATTTTCCTCTACTGTATTTTTCTTTGAAGTAGTATTTTACTGTTGGAAATGTTTTGGTACATCAGCCCTTTCTTGCACTCTCTGTCCATTCAGCATGATTGCACCATTATACCAATAAGTAGTTCATGGAAAATTTATCTCTTACTTTTTCGTCGTTTACATAATTAGAGAAAGCAAAGGGAACAGTGAATTGCAGCTGGAGAGATTAAATGAAGCAAACAATGAAGGTAGAAAGTTGATGTAGAGGGGTACAATCAGCTCAGAGTATGGCAACTTGAACAGCAGTTAATGCTCTGACATAATAAAATGCAAAGAATCGTGGCACAGAAAGAGGTCAGTCAACCCATCATGACTGCACCAGCCGAAAAATTAAAATTAAAAAAATTCTAATCTCACCTTCCAGCCCCTGGCCTGTAGCCTTGAGATTTGTAAATGGGCACAGGAGCAGTGAGAGACAGCACATCATAAGTGAGACATCGTCCATTTGGGAATTTGGATCAAAGTGGCAAATTGGTGCAGAGGGGAAAGAGGTGTTTTTTGCTTTTTGAACACTGTATTTTTTATTCTTCAGGAAGTGATTTTGCCCTGTTGCAGGAGTAGCTATCTGTTTGGTGCATATCTGGTGCGTATTTACTAAGTATTTAAGGTTTGTCCCATTCCTATGGTTTAAAATCATATAGGAACCATTTTTTGTAAGTTGAAAATGTATAAAAAGCATGATAAATGAGAAATAATTTAATGAAGTAATTACTTAAAACACATTAAGGATGGCAGGATAGGTGACATATCAAGACAGAGCACATGGGAGCTGCTGAATGACATTGTGAGCCAAGATAAACATGTTTGCAATAAGTGATTGTGGCTTGAAAAACTTCGACTCAGCATCATTGAGCTGGAGGCTGAATAGTGTACACGATGACGCAAAAGGTAGTCTGGGCACTTTGTTTCAGGAGGCAATTATGCACCTAAGATAAGGTGTTCTAGTTTGGAAAGTGGTCAGGAATAGTTGTAACTGCAACTGAGGCAGGTAAGGGGACCCTTCAGAACTGGAATATTAGCTTTTATCACTGTTCAACATGTTTGATGTTCTCTCATATTGTTTGGATGAGTGACAAACCCAGAGAACAGTGGATGACCAGAGATATTCAGGACACAACGAGAAGGAAAAGAAAGGCTTTTAGAAAGTACAAGGGGATCAAAACAGTGGAGGCATTAGTGAGGTATAGAAAGTGCAGGGTGGAGGTTAAAAAAACAATTAGAAAAGCGAAAAGAGGACATAAGAAAGCTCTGACTAGCAAGAATAGGGAAGTATATCAATGGGAAGAGGATAACCAAGGAAAAATTAGGGCCTATTCGGAATCAAGGGAGCAATGTGTGGATGGAGCCAGAGGACATTGGTAGAGTGTTGAATTAATACGTTACATCTGTCTTCACCCTAGAGGATGAGGACAAAGGTATTCAGGGAGAGAGAGACTGAGGCTCTTGAACAAATTGATATAGGGAAGGACAAGGTAGTGGAGGTATCAACAGCCTTAAAAGTGGATTAATCTCCAGGTCCAGATGAATTGTACCCTACTCTGCTGTGGGAGGCAAGGGAGGAGATTGCAGAGCTCCGATCCAAATTTTCAATTCCTCTCTAAACATATCTAAAGCTTTCTTTAGATATGTTAAGAATAGAAGATTGGTTGGGGCAAGGTTAGGGCCAGTTATGGACACCTGTGGGAAGTTGTGCGTGGAGCCTGAAGAGATTGGAGAGGCACTGAACAAATATTTCTCTTCGGTATTCACGCAGGGAGATATAAATGTAGTTGTGGAGAACACTGGGATACAGGGGTGTAAACTGGAAAGTATTGAAGTAGATAAGGAGGATGTGCTAGATATTCTTGAGGGTTTGAAGTTAGATAAGTCCCCTGGGCCGGATGGGATTTACCCGAGGATTCTCTGGGAGGCAAGAGAGGCGATTGCAGAGCCTCTGGCTCTGATCTTCAGGTCGTCGTTGGTTACGGGTATAGTGCCGGAAGACTGGAGGATAGCGAATGTGGGTCCCATTGTTCAAGAAGGGGAAGAGAGACTTTCCGGGGAATTATAGGCCAGTGAGTCTTACTTCTGTTGTGGGCAAAGTATTGGAGAGAATTATTAGGGATAGGATTTATAGTTATTTAGAGAGAAATGAATTGATTGGTGATAGTCAGCATGGTTTTGTGAAGGGTAGGTCGTGCCTTACTAACCTTATTGAGTTTTTTGAAAAAGTGACCAAAGAAGTGGATGGGGGTAAGGCGGTTGATGTGGTATATATGGACTTTAGTAAGGCGTTCAATAAGGTGGCACATGGAAGGCTTCTGCAGAAAATGCAGATGTATGGGATAGAGGGTGATTTAGCTAATTGGATTAGGAATTGGCTAGCAGACAGAAGACAGAGGGTGGTGGTTGATGGGAGATATTCATCGTGGAGTTCGGTGACAAGTGGTGTACCTCAGGGGTCTGTTTTGGGGCCCCTGCTGTTTGTAATTTTTATAATGATCTGGATGAGGGTATTGAAGGATGGATTAGTAAATTTGCGGATGACACCAAAGTCGGAGGAGTGGTAGATAGTGAAGAGGGTGTTATAGTTTGCAGAGAGACTTGGACAAGTTGCAGAGCTGGGCCGAGAGGTGGCAAATGGAGTTTAATGTGGAAAAGTGTGAGGTAATTCACTTTTGCAGGAATAACAAATGTGTAGAGTATAGGGCTAATGGTAGGACTCTTAATAGTGTTGAAGAACAGAGGGATCTTGGTGTATATGTGCATAGATCCCTGAAAGTTGGCAATCAAGTCGATAAGGGTGTTAAGAAGGCATATGGAGTCTTAGCTTTTATTGGTAGGGGGATTGAATTTCGGAGCCGCAACGTCATGTTGCACTGTACAAAACTCTAGTGCAGCCGCACTTGGAGTATTGTGTGCAGTTCTGGTCCCCACATTATAAGAAAGATGTGGAGGCATTGGAGAGGGTACAGAGGAGGTTTACCAGGATGTTGCCTGGTATGGAAGGCAAGTCTTATGAAGAGAGGCTGAGAGATTTGAGGTTGTTTTCGTTAGAAAGAAGGCGGCTAAGAGGAGACCTTATTGAAACATATAAGATGATTAGGGGTTTAGATAGGGTGGACGGTGATAGCCTTTTTCCTAGGATGGAGAAAGCTAGCACGAGGGGACATAGCTTTAAATTAAGGGGTGGTGGTTTTAGGACAGATGTCAGAGGTAGTTTCTTTACCCAGAGGGTGGTAAGGGTATGGAATGCCTTGCCTGCGTCAGTTGTAGATGCGCCAAGTTTGGTGGCGTTTAAGAGGTTAGTAGATAAGTTTATGGACGAAAGGGGAATGGTTTAGGTTAGAGGGTCACTGCTTGTTCCTAATTGGTCGGCGCAACATCGAAGGCCGAAGGGCCTGTTCTGCGCTGTAATGTTCTATGTTCTATGTTCTCTGGACACAGGAGAGATGCCAGGCAACTGGAGAACAGTTAATGTGGTTCTGCTATTTAAGAAGGGTTGTAGAGATAAACCAGCGAGTCTCATGTTAGTGGTCAGGAAACTATTGGGGAAACTTCTGAAGGAGAGTATTGACCTCCACTTGGAGAGGCAAAGCTTGATCGGAAATAGTCAGCATGGCTTTGTCAGAGGGAGGTCATGCCTAACAAATTTTATTAAATTTTTTGAGGAGGTGACTAAGTGCAGAGACAAAGATAGTGCAATCGATGTAGTTTATATGGATTTCAGCAAAGCCTTTGTCAAGGTCCCATATGGGGGACTTGTAAAGAAGATAAATGCACATCGATGCAGGGTAATTTGATAAAGTGAATTCAAAATTGGTTCAGTTGCAGGACACAGAGAGTAATGCTAGAAGACTGCTTTAGTGACTGGAAGCCAGTATCTAGTGGCATATCACAGGGATTTGAGTTGGACCTCCTATTATTTATCATTTATATAAGTAACATAGATGGCTATGTGGGGATTAGGATTAGTAAATGTGTGGATGACAAAAAGATCAGCCGGGTAGGTAATAATAAAGTGGAGTGTCTTGGGCTACAAGATATAGTCAAAATAGTCAAATGGGCAGGTAAGTGGCAGACGGAATTTGACTTTAAAAAGTGCGAAGTGATATACTTTGGAAGGGGTAATTTGGCAAGGAAGTATTCAGTGAATGGTAGGACACTAAGAAGTTTGTGGAACAAAGGGACCTTGGCATGTTTGCCCACAGATCTCTGAAGACAGAAGGGCATGTTAATAGAGTGGTGAAAAAGGCAAATGGGGCACTTGCCTTTATCAACTGAGACATAGATTATGAAATCAATGACGTCACGTTGGAGTTGTATAAAACTTTGGTGCGGCCACAGCTACAGTACTGTATGCAGCTCTAGTCACCACGTTATAGGAAGGATGTGATTGTACTGGAGGGGGTGCAAAGGAGATTTACCAGGATGCTGCCTGGGATGGAACATTTAAGTTATGAAGAAAGGTTGGGTAGGCTTGGGTTATTTTCAATGGAGCAGAAAAGACTGAGGGGGTGGCCTGATCGAGGTGTACAAGACTATGAGCGACATGGACAGAGTGGATAAGGAGTTCAATCATGAGATGATTGAAGTTCAAGGTGAGGAGCAAGAGGTTTAGGAGGTTAGACTTTTTTACCAAGGGTGGTGATGGACTGGAATGCACTGCCTGGGAGGATGGTAGAGGCAGGTTGCCTCACATCCTTTAAAATGATGAGCAGTTGAAACATCATAATATTCGGGGCCATGGGCCAAGTGCTAGCAGATAGGATTAGGTGCAAGTTCAAGCGTTTCTAATGTGTCAGTGCAGACTTGATAGGCTGAAGGTCTCTTCTGCGCTGTATGATTCTAGGATTAGATGAGTGGGGCTGGGGGAAAGAAAATGAACTTTCTGGTCATGGTCTGCTTCCTAATCATCACCTCATGGAAATTTCTGTTCCCTGGACCTAGAATATCTTACGCTAAAATGCCACCTCTACTACCTTTCGCAGGAGTTCATCTCCGTTGCCCTGACAGCAGTTTATATCACATCCCATGCAAATGTAAACATCACGCTGGACGAAATATACACCACTACAAATACACAAATACATCCTGGTAAATACAAGATGAAATATCTTGAGGCCAGTCTGATCGCTGGGAACATCAATCAGGCCAAGCTCAAGAGCATACTACAAGTTACCACCAACACATCTCCTGTTCCACCAGAGACGCAAACATCCTAGACCATTGCTACACAAATATCAAACCTGTCTACCGCTCTAACGCTCACCCACACTTTGGTAAATTAGACTACAAGGCTCTGCTCCTGTTCCCAGCTTACAAGCAAAAACTAAAACAGAAGAATCCGTCAAAGAAAGTCATGCAATGTTGTTCTGAGGAAAATTCCTACTGCACTGCTTGGAGTCAGTGAACTGGTCAATATTTAAAAACTCTGCAACCAACAAGTATGCCACTATAGTAACTGATTTCATTAGTGTGTAGAAGACTGTGTGCCAAAGAAGCAAATCCGCGTGTTTTCCAGCCAGAAACCATGAATGATCAGGGATGTCTACTGATTGCTGAAGTCTAAGTCTGTGGCGGTAAAGTCAGGCAACTTTGACCTATATAATAGGGTCAGATATGATCTAAGGAGCTCCATCAAAGATGGCAAAAGACAATATCGGACCAAGCTAGAGTCGCAGGCTAGCCACACAACTCCTGCCGAATGTAGCAAGGTCTGCAAGGCATAACAGGCTACAAGATGAAGGCATGTAAAATTGCCAGCTCCAACACACCTTTCCCTAATGAGCTCATTGCATTCTATGCACTTTTTTGAGCAACGAGTCAGGAAGAGCATGGCTCCACCTGCAAGCCCTGGATGATCCTTCATCTGAGGTCCCCATTGCAGGTGTCAGAGCAGTTCTCTCAAAGGCCAACCCACAGAAAGCTACTGGCCCAGATGGTGTCCCTGGATGAACATTCAGATCAGCTAGCAGGGATCAACGAGCAGAGATATTTGTATACATCTTCAATCTCTCTTTACAACAATCTGTGGTCCTTACCTGCTTCAATAAGATGACCATCATCCCAGTACCTAAGAAAAGCCAAGTAGCGTACCTTAAATGACTATCGTCTGGTGTTCTAACATCCATCATTATGATGTGCTTTAAAAGGCTAGTCATAGCATAAATCAATTCCAGTCTCCCAGACTGGATCCACTACAGTTTGCCTACAGCCGCAACAGGTCCATAGCAGACACCATCTCCCTAGCCTGCACTCAACCGTGGAACACTTAGATAACACACATCTATGTCAGATTTCTACAGCTTAGCCTTCGCCACCATTACTTTTATGAAACTCATCTCCAAACATCGTAGCCTGGGTCTTGGCTCCTCAATGAGATCCTGAATTTCCGAACCCCAACAGGCCACAATCAGTAAGGATAGGCAATAACACCTCTTCCATGATCACCCGGCACGATAGCACAGTAGTTAGCACTGCTGCTTCACAATTACAGGAACCTGAGTTCGATTCCTGGCTCGGGTCATGTCCATATGGAGTTTGCACATTCTCCTCGTGCCTGCATGGGTTTCATAGAACATAGAACATAGAACAATACAGCACAGAACAGGCCCTTCGGCCTTCGATGTTGTGCCGACCAAAATAAAAAGCAATGCCCCTCCTAACTAAACCATTCCCTTCTCATCCATATACTTATCAACTAACCTCTTAAACGCCACCAAACTTGGCGCATCTACAACAGCTGCAGGCAGGGCATTCCACTCCCTAATCACTCTTTGAGTAAAGAACCTACCTCTGATATCCGTCCTATAACTCATACCCCTTAATTTAAAGCTGTGTCCCCTCGTGCTAGCTTTCTCCATCCTAGGAAAAAGGCTATCACTGTCCACCCTATCTAAACCTCTAATCATCTTATATGCTTCAATAAGATCCCCTCTTAGCCGCCTCCTTTCTAACGAAAACAACCTCAAATCCTTCAACCTCTCTTCATAGGACCTGCCCTCCATACCAGGCAACATCCTGGTAAACCTCCTCTGTACCTTCTCCAATGCCTCCACATCTTTCTTATAATGTGGGGACCAGAACTGCACACAATACTCCAAGTGCGGCCGCACTAGAGTTTTGTACAGTTGCAACATGATGCTGCGGCTCCTAAATTCAATCCCCCTACCAATAAAAGCTAAGACTCCATATGCCTTCTTAACAACTTTATCCACTTGACTGCCTACTTTCAGGGATCTATTGACACATACACCAAGATCCTTCTGTTCCTCAACACTATTAAGAGCCCTACCATTAGCCCTATACTCTACACATTTATTGTTCCTGCCAAAGTGCATTACCTCACACTTTTCCACATTAAACTCCATTTGCCACCTCTCGGCCCAGCTCTGCAACTTGTCCAAGTCACTCTGTAAACTATAACACCCCTCTTCACTATCTACCACTCCACCAACTTTAGTATCATCTGCAAATTTACTGATCCATCCCTCAATACCCTCATCCAGATCATTTATAAAAATTACAAACAGCAGGGGCCCCAAAACAGACCCCTGAGGCACACCACTTGTCACCGAACTCCACGATGAATATCTCCCATCAACCACCACCCTCTGTCTTCTATCTGCTAGCCAATTCCTAACCCAATTAGCTAAATCACCCTCTATCCCATACATCTGCATTTTCTGCAGAAGTCTTCCATGGGCCACCTTATCAAACGCCTTACTAAAGTCCATATATACCACATCAACCGCCTTACCCCCATCCACCTCTTTGGTCACTTTTTCAAAAAACTCAATAAGGTTAGTAAGGCACGACCTACCCTTCACAAAACCATGCTGACTATCCCCAATCAATTCATTTCTCTCTAAATAACTATAAATCCTATCCCTAATAATTCTCTCCAATACCTTGCCCACAACAGAAGTAAGACTCACTGGCCTATAATTCCCTGGAAGGTCTCTCTTCCCCTTCTTAAACAATGGGACCACATTCGCTATCCTCCAGTCCTCCGGAACCACACCCGTAACCAACGAGGACCTGAAGATCAGAGCCAGAGGCTCTGCAATCTCCTCTCTTGCCTCCCAGAGAATCCTAGGGTAAATCCCGTCCGGCCCAGGGGACTTATCCAACTTCAAACCCTCGAGAATTTCTAACACATCCTCCCTATCTACTACAATACTCCCCAATTTGCAACCCTGTACCTCAGTGCTCTCCACAGCTACATTTCCAGCACTCTGCGTGAATACCGAAGAGAAATATTTATTCAGTGCCTCACCAATCTCTTCAGGCTCCACGCACAACTTCCCACTGCTGTCTATTTCCTCCGAGTAGTCCGGTTTCCTCCCACAGTCCAAAGATGTGAGGGTTAGGTTGATTGGCCATGATAAAATTGCCCCTTAATGTCCTGAGATGTGTAGGTTAGAGGGATTAGTGGGTAAAATATATAGGGATATGGGGTAGGATGGGATTGCAGTAGGTGCAGACTCGATGGGCCGAAGGATCTTTTTTTGCACTGTAGAATTCTATGATTCTATTCTTAACACCAGTGCCCACAAGGCTGTGTTCACAGCCCCCTATACTCCTTGTACACCTTTAACCGTGTGGCCAAATTCCCCTCCAACTTCATTTTCAAATTTGCTGACAATAATACCATAGTGGACCAGATCTCATTCAGGGTTGAGACAGAGTATAGGAATGAGATAGAGAACCTGGTGAATTGGCGCGGCGACAATAATCTCTCCCTCAATGTCAATAAAACAAAGGAAATTGTCAGCAACTTCAGGAAGTGTGGAGGAGAACACGCCCCTGTCTACATCAAAACATAGAGGGGATTGACAGCTTCAAGTTTTTAGGTGTCTAGATCACCAACCACCTGTCCTGGTCCCCCTCTGCCAACACTATAGTTAAGAAAAAGCTTCTACTTTCTCAGAAAAGAGATTTGGCACATCAGCAATAACTCTCACCAAATTTTACAGATGCACCATAGAAAGCATTCTTTCTGGTTGCATAACAGCTTGGTGTGGCTCCACAAGGAACTACAAAAGATTGTGAAAGCAGCCCAATCCATCATACAAACCAGCCTCCCATCCATGGGCTCTGTCTACACTCCCTATTGCCTTGGCAAAGCAGCCAGTATAATAAAGGACCTCAGGCATTGCGGACATTCCCTCTTCTGCCTTCTTCTGTCTGGAAAAAGATATAAAAGTCCGAGGTCACATACCAACCGGTTCAAAAATAGCCTCTTCCTTGCTATCAGATTTTTGAATAGATCTGCCTTACATTAAGTTGATCTTTCTCTGCACCCTAGCTATGACTATAACACTACATTCTGCACTGCACTCTCTCATTTCATTCTCTATGAATAGTATGCTGTGTATAGCACACAAGAAACAATACTTTTCACTGTATGCTAATACATGTGACAGTAATACAGTTCTTTACTTAAATGCTTGTAGAATTCAGCACAAATTGAACTTAATGGATATGATCTTATAGCCATTACAGAGACATGGTTTGGAGATCAAACCTGGGACCTAAATATTCAGGGATATATGAACTTTTGTAAGGAGTGCATGGAGGAAAGTGTGGTGAGGTAGCTTTGTTAGTACAAGATGGAATAAGTACGATAGCAAGAAATGATCTTCGAAAGGAAGATGTAGAATCCATATGGGTGGAATTATGAAAGGGGAAGAAGACGCTGTTGGAAATACTCTCTAGGCCTCCTAACAGTACCTATATTGTAGGAGCGGGAATAGATCAGGAGGGCATATATAAAAAAAGCACAGTACTTTAATCTTCATGTAGATTGGGAAAATCAAATTGGCATATTCAATAAACAATCTCAGAATAAAAGATCCATTAGGAAACAATGACTATTACATGGTCAAATTTAGCATTCTGTTTGAGAGTGAGAAACTTGGACCAGAAATAATTGTGTTACACTTAAAAAAGGGTGATTACTAAGGAATGAATGCAAAGTTGGCTGGACTGGGAAAGGAGTTTTGCAGAAAAGATAGTTGATCAACAATAACAGATGTTTATGAAACTAGATCATGCAGCACAACAAAGATATATCCCAGTAAGAAAGAAAGATTCTAGAAAGAAGATAAATCAACAATGGTTAACAAAGGAAGATAAGAATAAAGATTAGTGGTGAGCCAGGGGGTTGGGAAAGTTTTCAAAACTAAAAGGTGATCAAAAAAAAAGGAGATAAACAATGAGTGTGACAATGGACAGTAATGGCTTCTGATGGGCTGCATCCAAGGATTTAAAGGAAATAGCTACAGAGATGTTGGATGCATTGGAGGTAATTTTCCAAGAATCTTTAAATTCTGGAAAAGTGTCAAAGAACAGGAAAATTGCCAATATAATATCTTTATTCAAAAAGAGAGGGAAACAAAAAGCAATTAATCACAAAAAGCTAGCATAGAACATAGATCACTACAGCATAAACAGGCCCTTCAGCCCACAAGTTGCGCCGATCATATCTGTCCTACCAAGCCATAGACATATCTATAACCCTCTATCCTATTAGTTCCCATACACTCATCCAGAAGTCTTTTAAAAGACCCCAGCGAGTTCGCCTCTACCACCACCGACGGCAGCCGCTTCCATTCACTCACCACCCTCTGAGTGAAAAACTTACCCCTAACATCCCCTCTGTATTTGCTTCCCTGCACCTTAAATCTGTGTCCTCTTGTAGCGACCATTTCAGCCTGGGGAAATAGCTTCTGAGAATCCACCCTATCTATTCCTCTCAACATTTTATAAACCTCTATCAGGTCGCCTCTCAACCTACATCTCTCCAGGAAGAGTCCCAGCTCCCTCAACCTATCTTCATAAGGGCATGCCTCCCAATCTAGGCAACATCCTTGTAAATCTCCTCTGCACTCTTTCAATAGCTTCCACATCCTTCCTATAGTGAGGCGACCAGAACTGCACAGTGTTCCAAGTGGGGTCTGACAAGGGCCTTATAAAGCTGCATCATTACCTCCCGACTCCTAAACTCAATCCCTCGATTAATGAAGGCCAGTTCACCATACGCCTTCTTGACCACATCCTCCACCTGTGAGGCCAATTTAAGAGTCCTACGGACCCGGACCCCAAGATCCTTCTGCTCTTCAACACAGCTAAGACTCCTACCCTTGATATTGTACTCCCTCATCCTATTATTCCTGCCAAAATGGACCACTACACATTTATCCACGTTGAAGTCCATTTGCCACTTCTCCGCTCAGTCTTGCGTCCTGTCTACGTCCCGCTGCAACTTCTAACATCCCTCCAGACCATCCACAACACCATCAACCTTTGTATTGTTGGCGAACTTACTCACCCATCCCTCCACTTCCTCATCCAGGTCACTTATGAAAATGACAAACAGCAAGGGTCCCAGAACAGATCCCTGGGGCACTCCACTGGTGACCGACCTCCATGCAGAACAAGACCCATCCACAACCACTCTCTGCCTTCTGCCAGCAAGCCAGTTCTGGATCCACGAGGCCAAAGCCTGTTGGATCCCATGCCCTTTCACCTTCTCAAGTAGTAATTGGGAAGGCAAGTGGAATGTTGGCCTTTACATCAAAGAGAATAGGGTATAAAAATAAGGAAGTCTCGTTAAAACTATACAAGGCATGGATTAGACCACACCTGGAATACTATGGACAGTTTTGGTGCCCTTATTCAAGGAAAGATATACTGGAAGTTCAGAAAAGGCTCACGAGGTTGATCCCAGACTTTGGATACATTTCTTATGAGAGTCTGTACACATTGGTATTTAGAAGAATGAGAGGTGACCTTATTGAGACATATAAAACTCTCAGAAGAGGTTGACAGGGTAGATACTGAGAGGTTGCTCCTTATGGGAGACTTCAGAATCACAGGGCATAATCTCAGAGTAAGGGGTCACATTTAAAACAGACATGAGAAGGAATTTTTTCTCAGTGGGTAGTGAATAAGTCTAATTCTTCACCACAGAGGGCTGCAGAATTGGGTCATTAAGAATGTTCAAGGCTGAGGTGGACAAATTTGTAATCAGTGAAGGAATCATGAGTCATGGAGATAAGGCAGGAAAGTGGAGTTGGGGATTATCACATCAGATCAGTCATGATTTCATTGAATGGTAAAACAGATTTAATTTAATAGGAATGACCTATTTCTGCCTCTATGTCTTATGGTGATAGCACTTCAGATGCAGATTCAGGTACTTCTAAATGAGTCAAAGGTTTCTGCCTCCACCACCAAACCAGGCAGCAAATTCCAGACACCCATCACACTCTGGATGAAGAAGTTTTTCCTCGTGTCCCCTTTTATCCTTCTATCAATCATCTTAATTCTGTGCTCCTGATAACTGACCTCTCCACTATGGGAAACAGGGCATTCCTGCTTCCTCTACCTAGGCCCCTCACAATCTTGAGTATCTTAGTTAAATCATCCCTCACTCTCTTCTGTTCAAAAAAAAAAATCAACAAAATAATTAATCAATGAATGAAACTGATTACATAAGATATAGATTTAAATATTTAATGACATCATATCAGACATTGTAGCATTCCCTCAGTACTGCAATGGAGCATCGGCTTTGATTTTTGTGCTCGAGCCTTATAGTAGGACTTCAAGCCTGAACTGTCTTACTCAGAAGAGTGACACTATCTAAGCCACAGCTGTCACAGGGTTTCTGTTTTACCATCCACACTTGAGAATGTGCGCCAGTTTTTCAAATGCATAGATTGCCAGGATCCATTGAAGTGCAGGACTTGTTAGAGGTCACAGGATTCCTTCAGTCATACATATCCTGGGACTTGCTACAGTTAATGCAGCATTTGTGCTTCTATATCTTAATCCCTTATCAAGCAGAATTGTAATCAAGTTTTTGCTGGGTCTACATTTCTGCTCCCTTCTGTTTTTGATGTCAGAAGGGTCAGTAACCAGAAGACTCAAAATTAAAGTAATTGACAAATCAACCAGCTTTTTTAAAAATAAAATCAATAACACTTCATGATTTTGAACACTACTTGAAATCTGCCCTTAACCTTCTCTCATCCAAGGAGAACAATATCCCAGCTTCTTTTTTCACCAAACTTTACTAAAGTTCCTCATTCCCTGGTATCATCACAAATGTAAAAAAGTTGACAAAGACATAAACAGAGAGGCAAGATCTTTTAAATAGAATACAGATACATTACAAAAATCAGCATCTTTAGAGGAAAAAAAATGGAAAAATATGGAAACAAAACTGTATAAAACTTGACTTAAACTAGAGTTTTAAAACTGAAGTGAAAAATAAGCTGAAGACTTGAAACACCACACTAAATCAGAAGTAAGCAATGAAGTAATCTTGAATACATATTTACCTTGGGCTGCTCAGAGTGGTCTTGCATGTGTGCTCACCATCTCGAACATAGTGACCAAAGTCCTCAAGAAGTGCCCACTTCCGGCCACCAATTACTGGCCAAATTGAACTTTGTATCCACAGGATAGCAAAATCCTGTTCTACGCAATAAGTTGTAACTTGCAACTAAAAGTTGGTGCAGAATGTTGTCAGCTATAGTGGTGCATCAGATATAGTGAAACAAGAGATTCTATAGTATGATAGGAAGAACAAATAAAAGTGGCCATTAACTGCAACACATGACTTTTGTTTTGAAAGATCAACTGTATCTACAATCTTCTTCTTCTCTATCCTTCTCCACTAACATAACTGAATTATCTCCAACTCATTTACACTTCTATCTGTTGTGTTCTGGGTTCATTTGATGTCTCAGTCTTGAGACTTGTATGTTTAAACATGAACAACTAATTGTTCATCTTGAACTACGTACAGATCTCAGTTACTGCCATGCATAGTGCTACTGTCTCCAATTAGGTTCCTTCTTCAGTACCTTTGAGTCGATAACCATATGACTTTATGCATTACGGCAATACTATTTACTAGTCCCAAATTAACCCTTGCACTTTTGAACATCTTTACATTATAATGGCATGCAGGCATACATGTTTTCTTGTCGAAAGCAAACTTTCCTCCCTGCCAATCAAGTATAACTATTTGTAATACAATCTTGACTTGCTATCCCTTTACCCTTACTTATATATTCAGACTGTCTTGGAGCCTGACGGTTCTTCCACATTTCGTTCCATCACACGCAGAGTGGGACTGTGTGTTTGTGGTACTTGGTTATCTCTATTTAATTCACTTATTTTGCTCCTTCAGTTGCATTTCTCTTTATTATCAGCCCATGTGCTTACTTTGAATATCTGAGTTGCCCTGTTCCTTCCACAGGAAATGTGAACTCTGTTCATTCCTAGAGTGGACTCAAATTTTCTAATTTGTGGTATCCATCATGTTCTTGCTGGATATGTATGTTTTGCAGATGGAATCTTCATTTCCACTTGTTTAGCAATCTCAGCCAAACATTTGTTGTTTTATTTTCAAATAATTTTGCAAGCTTATGATACTTTTCACTCAGCTCAATAGTCTCAGTACATCTGAGACACCCTGTGCTTCTTCTCCAGTTCACGCTTCTGTGAGGATTTACGTTTTCTGACTTTTCTTATTTCTGTCTTTTCTTTCTCTGTCTTGCGATGATACTGTGTCTTTAAGATCAACTGTATTATCTCATTTCTCATGAGATATGTTTAAAATTCAGCTGTTTTTCACATTGTTGATTTGTCTGCAAAACAGTCAGCTAACATACTAAGAGTGCAGGCTAATGATTGATTTTAGCCAAGGATGGGTTTGTTTTAATCCAAATTAATGCATTTTTGTTTTTGTTTTCTTCCCTGAGGTTTCAGAATGGGGTTTTAATTAGGTTGATTCAGAGAGACAGTCATGTGCTTAAGGGGAGGAGCTAAGCTTATAGGAGGAAAAGCAGGCAATTACTGCCACATTCTGAAAGAATTAAGAGGTCTCTCTGGAGGCTGCTGTTAGGATCTGCTAGGAGAAATAAGTCTCTCTCTCTAGCCATTGCTCTCTCCAGAGATGTTCTGGAGGCTTGAAGATTGGCAGCCCAAGTACTTAAGCCTATATGTTGCTAACTGGTTTTGAAGAGAGGTTTAAGTCTATATTAGGAATATTCTTTGGATTGGAACTAAAAGAGGTAAGTTAGCAGTTAAGAAATGTACTGTGTTGCATTCAAGTATTTTGATTAGTAAATTTTAAGCTAATTAATTCATTATAGTTAAACCATGTTGTTAAATTAAGTTTATTTCAGTAAAAGCTTCCTGTGTGTCAACAGAATCATAAGTAGAGTGAAACATCTTATTCTCACACTAATGCAAAAATAGAAAAACTGTTGGGCTCTAGTAAGGTTTCGCAACATACTTTGGGATTTCTGATTTGTACCTTAATAGTCCGCAGGAGAACTTTATCCTTGCCCTTTGTTTTGGTTTCACTATTGGCCAAATCCATCTGCAACAATTTTTTTAAAAAATGTTTCAGTTCTTTCATTGTGCTCCCCATGGCTTCATTATCAGCTCGCTGCTTGGAAAGTTTGATGGCTTTTCCTTTCAATGCTTTGTCGTTTTCATTCAGCTGGTTCTGCAACTCTCCAATCTTCCTCTTTTGGCTTCCTCTTAGAAAATAGACCATCTTTGATCTTCTATGCCAGTTTCTTCAGTTTGTTCAGAGTGATATTAAATTCATTTTGTTTCTCTTTGCAATTTCCCAGAAGAAGCAGCTTTGTCCTAGGGGATTCTTGTAATGTGTGAAGATCCTTCAACAAGATTTTCCTTTTTTCCCTTGCTAAACTTGCTGGTTTTATCTTGAATTTTTTTCAGTAATTCAGTAGTCTTTGAGTTTCTTCTGCTGTTCTTCCACTTAGTCTTAAATGGCTATCTTCATGTCACTGAATAATTATGCATTCCTTTTGCATTTGATTTTGAAGGATAATTAACTGTTTATCAACTGTAAATTTTCTTGCTGGTCTCTTGCCTACTCACTCTGGGCTTCAATGCATTGTTTCATTGCTACTGACAGTTCCAAAGCACCTTTTTAGCTCCTCGTGTTTTTATGGCTACATACAGATTCTTTTAGGTCGCAGCTTATGTGTCTTTCTGTCTATTGTAGTGACTGGTTGTATGTCTGGTTGACTTTTCCCAATTCCCACTTTCATTTATCAACTGTGGAATTGAGTGTCATTACTTCCTCTTTCGTGTCACTTCTGAAATTTGTTTGTTCAGATTCGAACAGCTTGGTTCATTAAGGACTTCAGTTTTTCAAAGACATACACTCAGCTTGAATCTTGCATTTCAGATCTTCCAACACAGCTCTGATACAAATATTTTCCTGTAGAATAGTTTAATTTATGCTTTGCTTTTTATTTTTGAGTTACCTCAGAATGCTTTCTTATATTCACAGCCATCTGCTCATTCCATACTGCCATCACTAGTTACCATTCAAATAACATCAGCGTTTTGAAAAAAACTCTACATTTAAGCCTTTCAGCTGCTTTGCAGGTATTTCTCTGTTCTACATTAAACTCTTCAACCTGTGCATTTCATTGTACTAATATGATCAGCAACTACCTTGTGACTTACTTGAATATTGTTGCCCTCGCTTTAGGATCTTTTGCCAGCTTCAGCATTTTATTGGGGTGTGCTAGATTTTCTTCTAGGATCTACACGGTCCACAGCTTGGAGATTAAAATAACTGTCAAGGCCTAATAATATTTCATCAAACGTTGTCAAGTATTGATCTATACATTGTGGAACACCTTCACCTGCAAATTAACCAAACATGAATAAAAACTGATCAACTTGCACTTCTTCTGACTCCCTATTTAATTCTGTAATGTGAGAGTAGGAGTGGCTGCGTTTTTGCAAGGTCTAGCACTACTCATCTTTTAATCCTTTCTTTTATCCTGATGCAATTCCTATAATTAGTTGATCCATAATACATATTTTGCACAATTATTTGTGGAATATGCTGGCTAACCTTTTTGACTGTGTGGAGCCAAATTAAGTTGAAGAAATATTTATTTATGTGACATGATCAGAGCTGGCTTGGGTGGAGCCCAGTTCACACCATTGATGAGCAGGCCCATCTCAGGTGGTGCTGTTGGTGCCAATATGAGAACTAAAGAACAAAGATTTGGAAAATGCATTCTGCTTCCCGGCACAGATTGAGTGGTCACCATGATGAACTGCGAGATATCCTACAGAGGATTAAAGCTGCAGAGTTGATAATCTTTTTATTCAAGAGAGATGACAGCTCATCTTTAATCCTTGGAAATCCTGCTGCATGGTATGTTGAACATCCTATTTAAGTTGAGGGGACATGGTCAGATAAGGGCTGCCTGTGAGCTGATTTCCCTAGGAAGGGTTAGAGCTACAGTGGCTGCCGTGTTTTCACATTCTCAGTTTGAGGACTGTATGTCTTGAATCCTGGATGTTCCTTGGTGATCCAATCATGGCCTCAGCCTTTTATAACTCTGTGGAAGGTTTATAATCCTCCAGTTTACCATTAATTCTGAACTTTGTTCCCTTGTGATTTTACTCCTGATTATTTGATGTTGTCTTTTATCCTGATAAGGACATGTGTCATGCACAGAAATTAGAAATTTTTTTGTCTTCACTTCATTTGAGATCATTACCTGTTAGATCCTTGATGGCTCTTCTACCAATGTCCTTTGGCAAAGGGAAGGGGAGAAGGTCTTGGTTCTCTGGCTGAGGCCCTATTTTTTTTTTCTTGTCAGGGAGTTCTCTGAATGGATTTTATGTCTTTAAGTCATGCAATATGTATTTAGTTGAATTTATGTGCTGCAATCCTTGTATTTGCACAGAAGGAGTATATTCTTTTGTAGAAAGTCTTTTGCCTTTGTTTTAATTATAGAAAAGATGAGTAGTACAACAGCAGGATAGTGGATGGACAGCTAGATGTAGGGATGATTGGTATGGCCTGAAGTCTTCATTTTATTAAGTCCCCCATTTGAATTACAGATGTTGTGTTTTTCCTTGCTTTTTTTTGTTAGTTATTCTGGGTCTAAGAAATCCTATGCTTATCCTATAGTGCTGAGGATAGACTAATTATCATGGGATGGACTGGACTTCTTTTCCTTGCTGTTAGTATTTCTGATTGGTACGTGTGTTAAGGGGGTGTGTGGTGGTGCATGCTTGAGCACAGTTGATAAATTTTTGAGTTTCTATTGTGTTGTTCTGTGAAAAGTTGTGTACCATAGCGCCAGTTTTCATGTCCTTATCCTGTTGTCTTGAGTACCTACACTTTTACTCTTTTTCTGTTATCCTTTCAATGTCTATACTGAAGGAAGCATTGACCATAATGGCAGGAATTAGGATGCCTGATTCTTTAAATTATTTGCATTGACTTTGCTTATCTTCTCCGTGTGTACATGTAAAATAATGATTGTTATGTATTTGTTGAATCCTGGGAATTTTCTGCATATCATACTGAATATAAAGTTAAATTCCCAATAAAAACAGTATTTTAAAAAATTCTGTTTTCCTCGACTCCCATTCTTTGGTCTGGTTCAGTCATTTTCTCATTTTCTGGTTTTTCTAATTTTTTTTTTATTCATGGCCAGTTTTATTTGTAGTTACAGCCTTAAATGTTGTTGCTCCTTTAAGGCCACCTCTGTGCAGTAACAGTCTGCAGCCTGGCAGTTATGTTTGTGATTTTTCAGGTTTGATAGAAGGCCCATGATTGTGGGCCTTTTTAAGAACTTTGTTTTAAAGAAAATGCTTCAACAGTTTCTTCCTTTTTGTTTTCTACCTTGCAGGAACTTTTAAAACAGCAACAATTCAGTCCTCTGTCCCTGGAATTTTGTAGGCTTTTTCCTTTTTTACACCCCATTTGGCACCTGTATTTTCTGGAGCCAGTTGAAGTTACAACTTTCCTGCAGATGCTCTTTGTACACGCTGAGCCCCAATATTAGCACCTATTTTAAAAATGTTTGCATTTTTCTTCACCCATCTTGTGATCTGACCAGGCTTCATATAAGTCACTCAGGGTCTTTTTGCAATGGACCGCCACTTACTTTGAGGGAATTCCTCAAGTGTTTCTTCAATTTTCTTTCTTAGGCACATATCTCTGGTCAGGCTTCAGCTGTTTTTATTTTTGCATATCTTGGGATTCTGTTTTGAGTTCATTGTTTAAATGCCACTTTTCGTTCCACTGCTGCCACCATGTTGTGTTATAGATTCATTTGACATCTCAATGATGTCATCTTGAGAGTTGTATATATAAACATAAACCATACATTGTTAATTTTTAATTATTGCAGACCTCAGTCACTGTTATGCATGATGCAGCTATCTCTATGCAGGTTCCTTCTAGGAGTGTTCGCTGAGTCTATTATCATTTGATTCTATACATCGTGCTTTGGGCAGTGCTATTCTCCAGGGAGGCTAACCCTGATGAACAGCTTCACATTACAATAGCATGCAGGCATACACTACATAGAATACTTTCAATTCTTTTGCATTCCATAATCTGATAAAACTCGGTGATAATTCCCATCTTATTTTCCTATTTTAATATTGATACATGTCCTTCGGTAGTGAAAATTTATAGGTGGACAATTTGTTTGGATCTATTTTTCTCTATAACTTTTAAAACTTCACTGAGACATATTTTCAACTTTGAAATTATACATGCCATTTCACTTTCTGGCCACATGAACACCAAATAGTGAGCATATAAATGTTACATTTTTTATCACATAATCAACTAATACGTCCTCAATTTCAGTTTTGTCAAGAGCAGTACAAACCAGGGAACACAAAAGCAGTGTTTCCTATTCAAGAGACATCATCATGACATTACAAACCCATCCATTTCACTATCCGTTATGATGGCCATATGATGATATGCGAGGATCATCAATTGGTCTCATTGAGCAGGAGCTCCCTATGAGGTGAGTTGAAGCTTGTCCCAAAGGAAAGAAGAAGGGAGTTTAAAACCAGCTGACTCCAGTCAGGCCACGAGTCAATAGACTAAGAACTGATCAGCACTCTGTAGCTGCTGAATGCCGCTCAGATATCATTAAATAAAAGGGTGATTGGTGACAGAAGACTGGCATCAGTGAAATTATTACAATACTTTAAGATTTCATCGTTAGTAGTTGTGCAGCGATCTGAAATATACCACATGGTGCAATAAACAGGCTGCACACTCCTCCCATGTCCAGGACTCTCTCCATACTTACGATTTAAGTAGGTTGTGTTGACCTGTGGTGCTTCCTCTGCACAGCTACAAGGAACTTTTCCTCCTTTGCTCATGTCTATCATGCTTACTCATGCATCAACTACATGTTCTTAGTTGGAACTCTTCTCCAGTTAAATTGACTGAATATTCTGCTGTTATATCAGGCCATGTGTCCCTCCCCCTTGATCAGGCTCTTAAACTCAAAGCTAAAGGTCTACCTCTGTGGAGATTTAACACAACCTTACTATCTGACAAAGACTTTTATTAATCTATATCCACTAATATTGACATTTTATTAAAATGAATAAATCTGATCCTATCACCCCATCAGTACAATAGGAGACCCTCAAACTGGGAAACAATTTCTTCCAAATAAAGAAAATAAAAACAACAGGAATTGGTAACTCAATTTTACAAACAGAACGTCAATATTCCATCACCTTCACTCCTGAATTATATGCAGACAGAATAAAACTTCAGACTCAATTTGACTTACTTTCCACAAATAAAGCTGAACCAAAGAACTTTTTATGAATATCGGGATAAAGGTGCTCATCTTCTGGCCCACCAACTCAGATGTCAGTCTGCTTGTCAGTTGATCACCCAAGCCTACGACTTCCCCCATAATCTACAATCGACCAAATCCAATAACTAATTCGGTTTTTACTTTTCTACTGTTATCTTTATAAATCAGAAACCCTATCAATAGCATGGCAATGACTGACTTTCTAAATAACAGACATCTCATCTATGGATACAAACTGGAGTGGAGACTGGGATGATCCTTTGCATCTGGATTTCATAACAAACTGCACTAAATCAATGCAAAGTGGAAAGACCCCAAGGTGGCTTTCCCATTGAATTCTTTAGCAGTTCTCTGCTCAACTCACTCCCTTATTAATAGATGTATTTAATGACTCATTGTCCCAAAGTTCTCTGCCCCTAACACAAACTCAAGCTTCTTTCTCACAACACCAGGTTAAAGCCCATCAGGTTTATTCCTAGCACACGCTTTTGGAGTGCTGCCCTTTCATCAGGTGAGTGGGAGTTGTGTTCATAAATTAAATGTATATAGACAGAGACTCAATTACAAGAGTTGCATTACAATCATTGTCTGCACCTGCAAAGACTTGATTATCTGTTAAGATAATGTGAGTGGAGAGAGGGTCAAGCACAGGTTAAAGAGGTGTGAATTGTCTCTAGCCAGGACAATTAGTAAAGGTTTACAAGTTCAGGCAAATTGTGGAGGTTACTAGTAGTGTGACATGAACCCAAGATCCCGATTGAGTGCAGAACTTGGCTATCAGTTTCTGCTCAAGTGACTCTGCATTGCCCTGTGTCTTCAAGGCCGCCATGGAGAATGCTTATGCAAAGATCAGAGGCTGAATGCTCTTGACTGAAGTGTTCCCAGAGAGAAAGAGAACACTCCTGCCTGGTGATTGTCTAGCCATGTCCATTCATCCATTGTCATTGCATTTGCATCGTCTCACCAATATACCATGTCTCGGGACATCCTTTTCTGCAGCGTTTCAGGTAGACAATGAATGTGGAAAGAACCTAGGCAACTTGGCATGGTGAAAGCGCCGAAGATGATGTCGCAGCATCTCAGCTCTGGGAAAGTACTGGATGATGAAGGGTACTGTCCACTGTGTTCCCATATTTATCTTCTGAGAAGGTTGGTGTTGTGTGCATCAGAATTGTTAATTGATTCAAACACCATATCCTATTCTTACAAGGATATCTTTCAGTATTTGTAGCATTCCTCCTCCTCTGTGCAGAACCTGTGTAGCAGATCCTCACACCCCCACTACTTGCTTTCCAGCAACCATGCAATCTCAGATCACTATTAGCAGCAAACTACTCAGCTTTTAGGAGAACAATGGCCACGACACCACACAACTCTGCCACAGCAATCTGCAAGACATGCCAAATCATCAATATGGATGCCACCATCTCACGTCAGAACACCATCTACCCAGGTACATGATACACACATGCGACATTGCCAATGTTGTCAACTTAATATGTTACAGGAAAGGGTGTCCCGAGGCATGGTACATCAGAAAGACCATACAAAAGCTATGGTAATGAATGAATTGACACCGCTTGACAATTAACACGCAAGGGTGTTCCCTTCCTGTGAAGGAATACTTCAGTAGTCAAGAGCAGTCAGCCTCTGATCTTCAGGTAAACATTCTCTAAGGTGGCCTTCACAGTACACAATTTAAAATTGCTGAGCAGAAACTGATAGCCAAGTTCCACACGAGGGTGACCTCAACTGGGATCTTGGGTTCATGTCACACTACCAGTAACTCTCATGACTTGCCTAAGCTTGCAAAACTTACTTATTGTTCTGGCTTGAGACAATTTGCACCTCTTTAACCTGTGCTTAACCTTCTCTTCACTTGCATTGTCTGCACCTGTGAAGACTTGGTTACCTGTTAAGGCTTGCATTGCAACTATTATCTTGCAATTGAATTTGTGTCTATAAATGCTCTTTTTGTGAACCCAATTCTCCACTCACCTGACGAAGGGGCAGCACTCTGAAAGCTCATGCTACTAAATGAACCTGTTGGACTTTAACCTGGTGTTGTGAGACTTCTTACTATGTCTATCCCAGTCCAGTGCAGGCATCTCAAAAAAGAAACCCTGCAGAATGTGGTCGTATCGGCTCAGTTGAACGCTGATATAAAGCTGACAGCAAAAGGTGTTGATGAATCTTTCAGAGCTTTATTTTCCTGGTATAATATCTGGAGATCATTCTGATTTTGTAAAAGGACACCAATTAATCTTGACTTCTTGACATTCTTTCCCCAAATGTCTCAACCAATCCTGAAATTGTCATCTTTCTGGATGCAGAGAGAGCTTTTGACTGGGTGGAGCTGAATGATTTGTTTATAGTTTTGGGTAAATTTGGGTTTTGTTCAAAATTAATTTCATGGATTCAGCTTGTCTATGCCTCCCCTACTCCAAGTGTTCACACTAACTCTTTATTCTTAAAGTACTTCCTCTATCCAGTGGAAACCAACAAGATTGCTTTAGTCTCCACTCCTCTTTATCCTGGCAATAGAGCCCTTGCCCATAGCTTAAAGTCATCAAATCCTGCTAAAGGGTATCCACTGAGCTAGGTTTTGTATCCTTGTGTGCTGATGACCTCCAATTATGTATAACTAACCTTTTATTACCTGCAGTGACGACATAATAAATATTCTCAACACTTTTGGCTCATTCCCTGGCTATAAAGTGAATATCAAAAAAAAATGCGCAAAGGTGAGCATTTTCCAGTCAACCTTATTGCCAAACAGATTCCTCCAGAAGCTTTCCCATTTTGTATATCTTTTGGTGGTTTTCATTATTCTGATGTGAATATAACAGTCTCTTGCAGCTCTTCACAAAACAAATTTTACAAGCCTGATCACCAAAGTTAAGGCAGATTTACAAAGCTGGGATGGAAGTTGTCTGTTTCCTTAGCAGCAATGTTAAATCTGTAAAAATGAACATTCTGCCCAGGTTCCTGTTTATTTTCCTCCCTATCGTTTTAACAAAATCACATTTTGTTATGGTAAGAAGTCTCACAGCACCAGGTTGAAGTCCAACAAGTTTATTTAAAACAAGCTTTTGGAGCATTGCCCCTTCCTCAGGTGAGTGAAGAGTTGGGTTCACAAACAGGGCATATATAGACACAAACTCAATTACAAGAGAATGGTTGGAATGTGAGTCTTACAAGTAATGAAGTAATTGTAGGTGCAGACAATGCGAATGGAAGGGGTTAAGGATAGGTTAAAGAGGTGTGAATTGTCTCAAGCCAGGACAGTCAGTAAGGTTTTTGTTATGGTATATAAGCTGATATCAACATTTGTCTCAGCAAGCTAGACCAGCAAAGCAATATTCAGAGAGGGAAACAGGTTGCAGGGCTAGCATTACCTAACCTATTCTTGGGAAGCCAATATCCAAAAATTTTTAATATGGTGTCAGGATCCAAGTATAGACTACTTCTTATGGAAGCGCTTTCCAGCTTATCTTCTCTTTCTGCATTCATTTGTGCCCCACTATCCTTATCTCCTTCTAAATACACATCAAACCCTGTTGTGATTTCTGATTTTAAAAATATGGAAGCAATTTTGCTAACATTTTAAACTTCCCTTTCAGCTTGATTTATAATAACCACTTATATAAGTTCATAAGATACAGGAGCAAAATTAGACCATTTGGCCCATTGAATCCACTCTGCCATTTGATCATGGCTGTTATGCTCCTCATCTCCATTTTCTTGCCTTCCTGCCATAACCTTTTCAATCCATTACCAATTTAAAAATCTGTCTAACTCCTCCTTACAGCAACCACTGTAATTTGAGGTAGCGAATTCCACAGATTCACAACCCTTTGGGAGAAGTCATTTCTCTTCAACTTTCTTTTAAATTTGCTACCCCTTATACTAAGGCTATGACCTCTTGTCCTGGAATGTCCCACTAGAGGAAGCATCTGGTCCACATCTATTTTATCATTTTGAATACCTCAAATTGATCTCTGCTCATTCTTCTAACTTTCAGAGCATGTAGGCTTAAACTGTTCAATCTCTCTTCATAGGACAAACCCCTCAACTCTGGAATCAGTCTATGAACCTCTCTGAACTTCCTCCAATGCCATTACATCCTTTCTCAAATTCAGGGACCAAAACTGTGCACAATACTCCAGGTGCGGCCTCACTAATGCCTTGCATAGTTACCTTCCAAGGTTGACTTGGCATTTGCTTTGAGGGGAAGAGAGACTTGAACAGTTTATTAATCTGTTTGTTTGCTGCAATCCAGTCTTTACAGTTACTTTCAAGCCTGTAGTTTTGTGCGTTTTCATTGTTCGTATCTGTTCAACCACCTCTCAGTACACTGCATTAAAAGTTTTTCTTCAACACAAGCAACAAATGTGACAGATGTTCACTTGCCCTTGCAGACAATCCTCACATGTTCTGGTCATGTTCGAAACTCGCTGCTTTTTTTGACACTCTCTCCAAAGTTCTGGAACATGACTTGCAGCTTTGTCCTTTGACAGCTATGTTTAGAGTCCCATCTGATAGGGCAGTCTCATAGATTAAGGCAGTGTCATTGCATTCAATGACACTGCATTAATGGCTGCAGATTCTATTAACTTGGAGCTCCCTCAATCCACCCAGTTACTCTAATGTCCTTTCTTTATTTGAAGAAAATTAAATATATTGTAAGAGGATCCACTGAGAAATTTTATCATAGATGCAGCCTTTTGTTGCTTTCTTTGAAGTTAATTACTGTCGATTGTTAGATTAAATTGGGATTTTGGGGGGTTTTATTTTTCAGTTTTTGTTTATTCATTTGTTTACTGGAAGGAGGAGCTATGTTAATGTATTGTACTTTGTTTGCTCTTTCTTTTTGAAAACCAATAATAATAACTTGTTTTGAAAAAAAAAGTATCACCACAAAGAAAAATCAGAGTGGATGTTGCTTCCATGCCTTTAATTATTGCAGATGCACACACAAATAGATTTGCATTGACAGCAGTGCAGACCAGGCATCAGCCACCTTCTTGTGTGAAGGGTATTGAAGAGGTGAGTTAACAGAGGTGGGGAGAGAAGCAACTGAACAACTAGAAACATTAAACATGGAGGACATAAAAAAATAAGTTTCAATGCTGTTCAAAGTAAATAATTAGCTGTTTCATTTTTATTCCAAATTGACAGCCCAAAGACAGAGTCACTGTTCTCTAAAGAACAGTAAAGCCACTATTAGCCACTTCGTGTGCATTGCTGATTACCCTCCCCCACAAAGATTAACCTAAAACAAGCCTTGATTTGTATAGCTTGATCAGCTTTTATCAAGTATCAATCCTGTCAATCAGCATGCCCTATTATCTGGAGGTTAAATGATTTGGACTACTCAACAGATCTTAAAAAATTGACAACAACAAATTGATGACATAGCCTAAAGTAATTTGGAATTCAGAGTCTGAAGCTCATTTACCAGATGGAAAACAAATGCAAGCCTGACAAAACCAATTTTGTATGCACACATAAATAGATTTGCGACATAGTATAAAGATGTTTGCTAGAAAGGAATAAACCTATATCTGAGAATAGTCTCCAACTGCAAACACTGTACAAGTTCACCATCACAGTTTCTAACTTGTGGAGAGGTGATCACCTTGCATATCGGCCATGGAGATGCATATACAGCTGTGGAAATTAGCAATTAGTTCAACCAATTCCTGATTTCGCAAATTAACAGATATGATTTTTCCAGTTGAGAAATGAATTAAATTAATACATTCAGATCTGGTTCTGAATCCAGTAATTGCAAGGGTGATTGGCAACTGAATAACCTGAGTGGATGTTCCTTATTTTGCCTGCAATGTACAAAAGAAACCAATGATAGCCACAAGCTACAACAAAACTCATTCGCTATATTCACTCAGTTTAACGGAAAATGTCTCACAGGCAATATGTTTCACATTTTGTGTTACTTAATAAACATCTACCTTTCAGTACAAAATCTTGCAGTCTTTTTCTTCCGCTGAAGTCTGAAATTCTGTCATGAATATAACCAGATCTGCACCCACCCTCCACACAGGCCTCCCATTCGCCTTCCAGACTATTCAAGCTCCATTCTAAAATGTAAAATAGCACCATTTAGCATCAATTCAATTCAATTTATTTCATGGTTTCCAATATTCTATTTCAATTGTGGAGTGGCAAATAAAACATAATATCTCCCTCAAAATGACAGGCCTGTTTCAGAAGACTTCAATAATGATGAAAGGGTTAATAGACATTCATGTTTCATAACACCAGGTTAAAGTCCAACAGGTTCATTTGATAGCAAAATCCACTAGCTTTCGGAATGCTGACCTCATGAAGGAGCAGCGCTCTGAAAGGTAGTGGATTTTGCTATCAAATGAACTCGTTGGACTTTAACCTGGTGTCATGAGATTTCTTAGTGTGTTTACTCCAGTCCAACACTGGTATCTCCACATCATTGAAAAATCACACAGGCCGAAAAACAAAGGTCTCCTCATAAGGACCTTCACCAGGCACCAAGGTCTTTAATCTGGTAAAGTACATAAATCAGACATCTGTAGCTGGAAAATGGGAGTGATCCACAGGTACAGAAATGAGCTGTACCATGAAGTTTTCATGCTGATTGGCATTATAATGAAGCAAGCGTGAAGTAATTGTGATCAGTTTATGCTCATTATTTGTAAAACAATTTTGAAAACTTTAATTTCCTTTGTATCTTGGAATATGGCATTCTGACTAGCTACAAGGATATGAACTGTAACTTCCCAGCGTCCTTGCTATAGCTTGTTTTAAATTACCAATTTAAGGAAAACTCTTACTTCTCTGGTTACTCGAAGGGTAAAGTTGTGATCAATTAAAAAGCTGACATCAAAGCCTGCAACAAATAGGAAAATAGGAGTGTAGTGGAATCTGATGAAAGACATAATGTAAACTGCAAGAAATGAAACATTCAAAAGTAAGTCTCCAGCAAGAGACGAAATGTCAGATTAAATCATGTTGTCAAAATTGTTCAATTTCTTTGTCCAAGATCAATAGTTCTCCAACCTATCCCTTTTCAAACAAATAGTGATTACAGAACAACCAATCTCTATCACAATACATTTTAACAATTATTACATGAAAATATTGCGGGTAGAGCATTTTAGTAATGTTAAAAAAAGTTATTTACTACTTAATATTTACTTAGAATATTTCTAAATATAAGGATCTTTGTGCCCATCTCAGCCTACCTCCATGTGTACTCACTTCCTCAGTGCTACACGTGACTACCAGTACTTCACTCCCACTTCACATCATGCACTCTCCCAGCCCAAAAAAGGTTGACCCAAGTCAATAAACACTACCACGTTATTTTGTGGTGCCCTGGACAATCTCCATATATCTAGGGATCCACAAATCAGTTTGACAGCTGTTGTCCTAGATTTCCTTGTGCAAAACGTACTATGAACAAAATTAGAGTACTAATAGACATTGCGAGCTGTTACCTCAGTGTTTTTCAACAATGAGGAGCAAGGAGTTTAACTTGAATTTGAAGCTATCTGCTTATGATGAATAGTGCTTTAGTAAGTAATGTAAAGACTAGTGAAAAGAAGGGAGTAAGATGTGTATTAGTTGTAGAGCAGCTTTGCAAAGATCTTTTAGTAGGCATATAAGGTGAAAAACTTAATATTTGAATTTACAGGTAGAAATAAATAATTGTGCATAATACAAACTATTTATTCTCTGCATCTTCCCCACCAACATAAAGAAAGAAGGCTTTTTATGTATAGTAAATTCCCACCGCACGTGACTTCCTTGTTTGTGCATCTGCTTATCCATGCTTTATACACCACATCACGTGAGCAATGTTCACTTGTCCCAATTTTCTTTCGCTAAGGAGCAGCAGATTCCTTCAATTAGTCCTGACCGTGGACATTTAATTTTCTTTCGTAAGCACTTTTCCAACGGAGTGAGAAACGGTGCCTGGACATGGTTACAGATGAAGTGCATCCCGAATAGAGAGGTTAAACTAGAAATATCAAACTTTCTCAGTCCAAAGCTGCAATAATTGCTCCATTAAATTTTGAAATATTCACCAATTTTATCTGCCAGTTTTAAGATCATTAAAGTTTTTTTTAAATGAGGCCTATCTTTCTTTAAAGTTTCCAATCTATATCCTGTGTTGCTCAGAGGCTCCCCTGACTGTTGCATCATAATTTGCTGTATAGTATTGCAACCCCTCAAATGAATGTAGTCCTTGCATTGCTGGAATCTATCAAATTGGCTCCCATTGAAAATCATGTACATCATTCATGATTTTGCTATTTGTGAGGCTTTGCAGTAATGTAACCCTGCAAGTTCCAGGGCTTTGTTATAAATTATTTTGCTCACTTACCCTACCTCGATTGCTAAGTTTATTTCAAAGAAACATTGTTCTTTGTGAATTAAAATTAACAGATACTCAAGATACAAAAATTGAGAGGGAGGACATTAACTATAAGACTTACAATTCATTTCTAGCTTCACATGACCTCAACAAACTACTTGAGTTTTGTTCCTGTGTCTTATACAGTCAACAAACCCTTCATGTAAATTCACTTTTATCACTAATTTCAGCTCTCAATTTCTTTACATAAGTGATAATACTGTGACTTTTCCTCAGGGGCTCAAACAATGGCAACAACTTTTAGATTAAAACATTGATTGCAAGTGAGGAGCAAGTAAATATTCTACAATTCATTATGTTCTCAATAAACTAAAAACTGCCAGAGACGATTAATTACATTGCTACAATACACTAAATTTTGATCCCATTTTCAGCTTGGATCATCACTTGGTAGCATTCTTACCCGAATTCAAGCTCCAAATCAAGACTGCAGATAATCTGAGATGAGGATTTACCATAATACTGAATGATGGCTGCATTGTCAGAGATGTTGGCTTTCAGATGAAACATTAAGTCCTAGGCCCTATGCCTTTTTAAATGGACAAAGAAAACCTTAAGACACTATTTATAGGAGAGTTCAGTGTTCAGAAGAGATCATTTCTCTCACTAACTATTCATGAAAACTTATCCTGTGCAAACTTCCATATTATTCGATGCTGAGTTTATCTAAATACACAAGTAGCTATACTTCAAAAAAGTAATTCACAGAATGTGAAACATTAACGCATCCCAATATACTTAATATGTTATCGCTGCACAACAATGCCACTGCAGAACATCAAGAATAATGGACACATACAAGGAAGGAAAAAACTATAACCTGATGCACACCGTTCTTGTAGATATGGAACATTACAGGTGCCAGCCATTTAAAGATTTCGCATGAATTCCCATAAACCAACATTTCATCAATTTTATTCCATGGTGATTATGATGCTCTAATTTTGTTTTTACATCTAAAACAATCTAATATATAGTCCTCATAAGTTGAAGAATAAAGAATAAATGTTATATATTTTGTGTTCAAAATCTCAAAATATTTGCATTGTCTTGTTAATTAAGTAATTCTTAATGGTTTCTTTGTTGGGATCATTATTCAAGAAGTTAAAAAAAAAAAGTGGTAATGCACCTCTGACTATAAAAGGTTTGAGAAAAACCAATAGAATTAATTTGACAGGAACTGCCTATAATTAGACCCATCTGGACAATAACTTAAGAATTTAATGAATTTGCAGTCTGTCAGTTATTTTAGTGATGCAGCTATTGCTGCTGTTGAACATTTTCTTTGAAGGTGGTCCTTCTAAGATCAATGAAATATCAAGATTTAATTTTGAATTGCCTCATTTTCAATCAGTCCGTAATTTGTAACGTGGAGCAAGCTTTCAATATCTCTCTTGAAATCCACTTAATGCACAGAATATCCTGCAGTAATTTATATTCAAAATATCCTCAGCACCGGAAAAACAAGTCTTGCAGTTTCATCCTGGTATCCATCTGTCTGTCAACAAACTCCAAAATATCAGGTCATCATTGGAAATGTACAGAGAGAAGAAATGGCTGTACACACAACATGAATATTTTATTGGTACTAATGAAAAGTCACTCTGAAACATTAACCTTTCATCTTTTTCAGTATCAAATATATAGCATCTTAGTATCTATGTGTTTTCATCTCAGATTTCCAACACTTACAATTATTTAAAACATTTGCGGTTTTATTCATAAGTCAGTCTAAATATAAAGTATTCCTTAAGTTTGGCTTGCAGTTTTACCCTCTCTAATTTTGTATACATTTCTTTTCAAAATATCAATCTGTTTCATTACTTATTGGATCATGGTTTTTCCTCTTCCCCATCTTTTTTTCATTCTTTGCAATAATTAGCTACATTTTCTCTCACCTTCACAGCTGTTTTCCAAATGGTTTCTTGTATATGTAGATTTAGCCATTCATGTCAGTAGGTTCTGGGTTCAAAGGGAACTTATGCAAACCAAACTAATGGCTTAGTGCAGGTAAGATGTTAAATAAGCCTTTCTGCACGTTCAGGTGGACATATATTAGTCAAACAAATGCATGGATTTCTTCCTGTCCAAACCAACATCTGTCCTTCAACCAACACTACCAAAACAGATTAGCTGGTTATTAATTTCATTAATTTTTGTGGAACATACTGTATGCTGCTGACTGTCTGTCACTTCTGCATACATTACAACATAGACCATTGTGCAAAATAATTAATTGGCTCTGAAGTGCTTTGGAATGTGCTTCATCAATTAAAGTTTTTTTCCTCTTTTTACATGTATTCCTGTTGAATATTCAAGAGCATTATTGCTTCAGCTTCCTACGAGCACAATTCAGAAACAGAAACTTAATTCTGTATAGCAACTCATAATTGGATGCAAAGCACAATCCCAAATTACGAATCATTCTTGCCCTGTTGCTGGTCACCCTAAAAACCACATTAATCCATGCAGTTTCCAAATATTTGAAAGGTTTAGCAATACAAGATAATAACCTCACCATTCCAAATTTGATTCCTTCAATGTTACTGTCAACTTAATCACAGGAATCTGGAGAAGTGAACATGCAAATTATTCACTAATCCCCAAAAGTGCAGAATCCTGTTTTTAGACAAGTCACAGTTGTCTTCAGGGCTGTAGTATTAGACCATAAGAAAAATAACTGATAGTGGATATAAGGTTTGAACTAAAGCAAACAGGACCGTAATTTGTGAGCTCCAAGGTGTCATTTTCAGAGGATATACCAAAGCTGTGCTGGGGAACCTGGCCTACAGAAGTTCCTAGCTAAGGCTTGCACAGCAACTGCCTGGGAAGTACAAATTTCTCAAGTAATTGCCCTGAACAGGGAACCATCCAAAAATACAGTTCAAATCATAAACTTCAGATGGTTCCAATTATCTCACATCAGTAGTTACCTAGAAAAAAATGAGAAGAATTAAAACTAATTCTAGCTTCCAGCTAACTATCTGAATGCTGACCAAGCATTTGTCCTGCCTCTAGCACCATGCCAGTCTCTTCCCCACCACTGCCAAGCCTAATTCATCCCCACCATCCATCCTCAAGGCTTAACCCAACCAAACATCATCCCACCCCAAGACAAGATCCAATACTCAACCCACAGGCTCTACCCAACTTGACAGCCTTCTCATACTCAAGGCCTTTGCAAAATCCATCCTTCCAATCCTACCCACTTACCTTTGCCATTTAATACCTTTGCCGTTAAATCCTTTAAAACTACACGGTTTACGGAAGGAGAGTGGTTTTCTCTCATGCAACTCTCCAGCCCTCAAATGTTGGATTTTGGGAAGACACTACCCAGATCTCACCCAGTCTGAGTTGAAAGATCAGGCCGGATATGATCATTTTGATTTCAAGCAAAAAAACTTGAGTGGTGTGGCAATCTGACTCAATTGTCATTCCATCTGAAGTTACAGGCCAAAATCTGCTTTGAATCAAAAACAAATGGGAACAGTTTCACTTGATCAAGTCTAAATATTCAATCAGGTGCATCTGGGAAAACAAAACCCCCTTCCAACAATTTCTGTATAATTTCAGTTTCCTTTATACAATGTTATTCTTAGCTAGGATAAGCAAATTGGTTATCTGTAATCCAGATATCTGTAACTTTGTTCTTTAACTAATTAATTGCTGCCCTCTCCCTCATTCTTTCTGATGGAAAGCTCCATGTCTCTCTCCATTTCCCTCAGAAAAAACAACTTAAATTGGCATTTGGTCTGGCAAGGAGGCCATACATGCAAGAATCACTCCAACTGCCCTGACGTTACAGGACAATAAATAGATCAGTATTTCTTTTGCATCATGTATCTATTTCTTTGCAGTACCATACATCACCAAGAACTGAACACAAGGCCTGAATATTGAATGGTACATGACATTTCAAAAGGACAGAAAGCTTGGAAAAGATAGAAGGGTGGCTCTGTTAATTAATGATGATATTAGCGCTAAGTTCAGGAAATCAAGATGTAGAAATGGTTTGCAAAGCAATAAGAAACAATAAAGACAATGAGTCACTTGTTGGTTGGAGTGATGTGCATATCCACCAACAGTAGGATGAAGTATATTGTCTCTAGACTAGTACTCCAGAGAACCAGCATAATGCTCGAGGGACTTGGGTTCTGATCCTACCACGGCAGGTGGTGAAATTTGAGTTCAATAAAAATCAAGAATTGAAAGTCTAATGATGACCACGAAACCATTGTTAATAGTTGTAACAACCCATCTGGTTCACTATTTAAACATCTATCATAGGGAAAATGTAAGAAGCCATTACTAACAGACATTGTAGAGGGCATTTAGACAAATTCAGGCAGAGTTAATGGTTGTGAAAGGGAAATCATGTTTAACCAATATATTGGGGTTCTTTGAGAAGTAGCATATGCTGTGGATAAAGGGAAACTGGGGGTGCACTGCATTTAAATTTGCAAGAGGCATTTTATAAGGTGCCATACACATCAAAGGCTATTCTGGAAAATAAACATACATGGTGTAGAGGGTAATATATTGGCATGGATACAAAATCGATCAGCTCACAGGAAACAGTTAGTATAAATAGGTCATTTTCTGGTTGGCAAGATGTAATGAGTTTCATGTCACACGGATCAGTCCTGAGGACTTAACTCTTTGCAATTTATATAAATGACTTGGATGAAGGGACTGAAGATATAGGTTGCTGAATTTACTGGTGGCACAAAGGTACGTCAGAAGGTAAGTTGTGAAGAGGACATAAGACTACAATGGGATATAGATAGATAGATTTGGTGGTGGGCAAAGATCTGGCAAATAAGATATAATGTCGGAAAATGTGAGTTGAATCATTTTGGCAGGTAAAATATAAAAGGCATTTTTTCTAAATAGTGAGAAATTGATAGCTTCTGAAGTGCAAAGCTGATCTTGGTATCCTAGTGCATGAATCACAAAAGGAAGTAATTAGGAGAGCTAATAGGAGGTTTTTGTTGGTTGTAAAGTCAATTGCATATAAAGGTAGGGGAATAACACTTCACCAACTACATCTTGAGTACTCTGTTCAGTATTGATCTCCTTTTTTGAGAGAGAATGTAAACGCATTGAAAGCAGTTCAGAGAAGGTTAGCAGAATAATATCTGGAAGGAGCACGTTGTCTTATGAAGAAAGATTGGACAGGCTAGGCTTGTAACCACTGGAGTTCAGAATGATAAAAGATGACAATTTAATTATGCAAGATTCTGAGGGGTCTTGACAGAGTGGATGTGGAAAGGATGTTTCATCTTGTGTGAGAATCTAGGACTAGAGATTACTGTTTGAAATAGCTTTATTTTTAAACTGAGGGAAGGAAAAATGCTTTCTTTCTCTCAGAGGGTCAAGAGTCTTTGGAATTCTCTTTCCCAAACATTGTGGAAGCAAGTCTTTTTTTAAGATTCTTGATAAACAAGGAGATGAAAGGCTATTGGAGGTTGGTGGGAATGTGCGGTGGAGGTTACAATCATAAACATGAGTATCAGAGCAGGTTCAAGGGACTAAGTGGTCTACTCCGGCTCCTGATTCCTATGTCCATAATTAGGAAGGATAGGCTATTTAGTCCCTCATGTTTGTTCCACCATTCAATAAAGTCAAGGCTAATTGTATCGTGGTGTCAGCTACACCTGCCCTCTTGCCTTCCCATTATCCTTAACTCCCTTGTTGATCAGAAATCTATCCAACTCTGTCTTGAACATATTTCATGAGCCAGCTTCTACTCGAGAATAAAGGGGCCAAGTGGCCCCTCTCCTATTCCAAATTCATGTTCATATGTATTCTAAGGAAGAAAATTCCACAAACTAATGATTCTCCGAGGAAAAAGATTCTCCTTTGTCTGAAATTGGAGAACTGATTTTTAAACAATGTCCTTTCGGTCTCGACTTCCTTACACGGGGAAAACATGGACTGAGCCTCCACCCTGTCAAGTCTCCTCAGATTATTGTGTATTTCAGTAAGATAACCTCTCACCCCTTCTGAACTTCAATGGGTTTAGCCCCAAATGTTGACAATGCACTCTCATGATGCTGTTGACATTCTTCTCTCATGACTTCCTGCTGTAGAGCACATGGAATGCAAACTGTAATCTGTGTAAGAATAAAATTAGAATACACAACCCATTGCCTCAATCATGCCCAACATTTTTACCAGAACATTTTCATGAGTTTCTGAGAAATACTGCTTTTACTACAGTTTCATTATTTAAACCACCGCAAGAGCAGGAGACAGATTAACAGTCCTGGATGTTTCCGACCTTTTATCATTTACTAAAAATGCACTTGTGATATAAGTCACGAATATTCCTGGGCAGAAAGGTGCAAAGTATCCTTATTCTCACCAGTGGGACTGGTTTCTAACTTACTCAAGTCATTCGACCATTCTCACTTGTGAGAAAGGGAGCAGTAGTTGCTGGTTTCCAGGGACCAACCTCAATTCCTGGATTTATACAGCTTGACAGTTTCTTTTATTTTTGTTTTAAAACAGTGCTAGGAGGACCTCTAGTGTTGGATAAACAAATGCATCAAAAATATTACTGGACAGTGCAGACACATAATGAATTTGTGAGCACAATGTAAACGTACCATGTTGCAGGTCAGCACAACAGAGGTATTTTGATGAACTCACAGTTGTCACAACCACTTGGCACCTGACTATGTCCTCTTTCCTTGGCAGCAGGAAGGCAGACTGGTTCCGAGCAATGAGACAGTAGCGCTGTACTGTGGGATGCACAGTTTTCACATATTTGTTCTTGTGATAAATTCTAGAAAAGAAGCAAAGGATTAGACTGTACACTAGTTTGACAAAAGAACCAGAGGAGAGTTGGAGAGAGTCTTTATCTGCCCAGTAAGCTTTTGTGATTTGGAAGGCGCTGCCTGAAAGTATAGTAGTAGCAGTTTAATAGTAACTTCCAAAAACCTGAATTAGATTAAGACTTGAAGAGGGTAAAATATTGAATGATTATGAGAAAAAAGGAAGCGAGAAACTCGGACGAACCGGTTATCTCCTTCACAGGGGCAGCACAAACTCAAGTGGCCAATTATTTTTCTGTGCAAGATTCTACGATGCAGCCCAAATACATTTGCATTAATGAATAAGTTAGCTCCAATGAATGCATTCAAATTAATCAAAATCTGACATATAAGAACACAGCACAGTAACACAGTGGTTAGCACTGCTGCTTCACAGCACCAGGGACATAGGTTAGATTCCTGGCTTGGATCAGTGTCTGTGTGGAGTTTGCATATTTTCCTCATGTCTGGATTGTGGGAGGAAACCCATTCAAAGATGCGCAGGTTACGTAAATTGGCTATTCTAAATTGACCCAAGTGTTAAGGGGATTGGCAGGATAAATGTGTGGAGTTACGGGAATAGGGCCTGGGTGAGATTGTGGCTGGGACAGAATGGCCTCCTGTAGAAATTCTATGCATGGTATCTGCACCAAAATTACATTAACATTACACACTAATCCATCATCATCTTTGAAAATGAATGTAATAAAATGCTTAAGTGTAAGCATTTCTTTCTATACAATCGGTCAACATCTTTTGACACCAACTTTGATACTAATGATCAAAGGGCACCTGTTATGATTAGGACCAGACCTCCCCCCCACAAGTTTTTGGTAGAATCCAATAGGGACAAATAATTCTTTGTTTAAAGTAGACAACATTTGAGATTCAATTCACTTAAAGAGAAGGAAGCCACAAAGTTCCATGGGTTCTCAAAACAAACAAAAATAAACTTCATTCTATAAGATCAAAAAGGTGAAACAATCGACAATTTTTATCTCCTACTTGAACATTTGCAGTTAAAATGAGGTACATGTGAATTACAAGACAAACTGTGATCAAACCCATAATATATGCATAATAAATTGCAGCTGCGCACAAGACAGAGCCCATGGATTTCTCAATAACCCATTCAGACATTGTTAAACACTGATTCCACTAATTTTGTTGGAACTGTCTCTCTCACAAAGGATTGTTCAAAGATCCAGCCTTGGAATTCTTTCCAAGGATCACCCCTAATGCAGATGACCTCAACAACAGTTCATCTCAATATTTCGATCTCTCCTCCCAAGACTCTGTTCTGCAAGATTCCCAGATCTACAGTAAAAAAACACCAACTCATTAGCACAATTTCAGCTCTTAAACCACACCAGACAGAACAGTGCTGCTCTAAAGGAGTATCTTTGCCCCAACAGCCGCAGCTGGAATTATCAACATTCTGCTGCTACCTCAATCGCCAGGACTTCTCCGAAGCCCTCTTTGATCACTGGGGCTTCTCCCTCATTACTTAAGTCTCCCAACTGCAACCCATTTTTGGCTTGAAGCATCTTTCCCTGCTTATCTTCCTCTTTAACTGGAAACTCTCCCTGCTTCCTTTGACAGCTCTCCCCGTTCCCTACCTGTTATTCTGCCAAAATATTGTGCTCACTTCTGGGTCACAGCATATGATTCTTCACACCATTTTTAGTTGCACAGGCATACTTGGCCTATCCACCACCCAAACAATTTAAAATGCTGAATTGTCCATGCACAGTCCCTTTCCAGTTCCATGCATGCCTGGAAACTAACGTGGATTGCTGAACTTGGAGTTCCAGCTCCCCACTCTCCGATGAGGTACATCTGACTTTCAATACACACCACACAGGACCATTGGTGATAATGGAATACAAGAAAGGAATCTTATTGTTTACAATGAGTTTACAAATAAGAAGTATATAGATAAACACAACAAAAATTTCAGAAGGTTTGAGGAAGAGCAAGGAAATGAGATTGAAGGAAATGGTTCCTATGGGACAATCAACTACTGGGTGTCAAATGGTCCCTTCTGTTCTAAAGTGTTTATTGCTTTATCCATTCGTCCACACTTAAATCATCTTAGCAATTGCTATTTGGTATTTTTGGTGAAGACACAGAAAAGCTTCGCCTTTTTTGTTGCTTATAGATGAGCAACACAGGTTACCAATTCCAAATGAAAGATAACAAAGTTATTAAGCTCAGGGTGGGATGGTTAACTGTGCACGGACTACCAACTGGCAGCATGTTACTATTGTTATCATGGATGGTGCTCTCACCTGAGAAGTCTAATATCACTAGCATCATTTTCAAAAATAGGAGCGAGGTAGTCCTTTATGAAATTATCTGCTGAAGTATCTGAATGAGTACAGAACAGAATCCTGAAACAAGAAAAAACACAAATATAAGTCAGTTATAAAAAGGAAAATATGACACATTGTACTTTAAGGTCTGTGATAGTATTTTTGTGTTTACCCATCTCTCATTCTCTCTCTGCCAATGCCCCCAACACCACAGGAACTGATCTCCAATATCAGGAACTTTCCCTAGTCAGAAGGGTCAACTCATGGTGGTTCAATCAGTAAATACGTTGTATGACACAGTACTAAGCTACATAGACCAGAAGCATCAGCTGTTGGCCCATATTCAATTAGCTTGTCTCAGCAAGGAACGCTCGGAAAGCCACAACTGGCTTCAACAACTGTTGGATGGCAAAGATGAGAAAGGAGAAATCACACAAAAACACTCAATTCCTATTCACCCTGCTACATATTGATCCCTGCTGGAAGTATACATGCAGACTTCTAATACAACAGATCTTGGTCTGGTACAGTTAACTCCTTCATAGCCAATCTACACTTGGTGTGCAGTCTGATATTTGAAGCAAATACTTAGGGCAAGATTCAAAAAACAGATATCTACCAAATGGTAGCAAAAATCATGATGAGGAATGGACAAGAGGCGAAAACTGGAGGAAAAATTATATTACAAGACAAAAAAGACTTGTAAGCTTCTTCATTACCCATTGATCAGGGAGACTGGCACAATCCAAAAACTTCAACATATAGCTGCTTGTGCACGCATGTATCAAAATCTGGAGAATTTTACTACTATTTTCAGACAGTCCATCAATTTCACTCTACCTTTTATTGGGGTCTTGCACCAATTGTTTGACTGCTTGTGCCAAAGTGAAAGTTTTCCCAGTACCAGATGGCCCAGTCAGAAGAATTGGTGGGAGACTAAAAGATATGGGAGCTGTAATGACACCAATTGCTTTCCTCTGTTTGGAGTTCAATCTTGGATCCAACTGCTTTTCCCAATCCCTGAGAGACAAAACGGAAATCATGAATTTGAAAGTTCAGTGTATAAATATTTCAGATCTAAACCATATCCTCATCTTTCCATAGCTATGGAAAAGGAAAAAATCTTTTACCCCCAAAAAATTCAAGTGTCTGAGTCTATATTCCGCATCATATCAATCCACAGAAAGTATTTCCTTAACAATGTGCGTTTGCATATGTCTTTAATATAGAAAGACATTTCCACATGTCCATAAGGGCTTAAGGAAAAATAAGTGTCCAACTCAACCAAACCACCCACCAACTGAACATGGGGGCACAGTAGTTAGCACTTTCATTCCCGGCTTGGGTCACTGTCTGTGTGGAGTCCGCATGTTCTCCCCATGTCTGTGAAGGATTCCTCCGGGTGCTCCAATTTTCTCCCACAGTCCTAAAGACATGCTGGTTAAATGAATTGACATGCTAAATTCTCCTTCAGTATACCCAAACAGGAGCTGGAGTGTGGCGACTAGGGAATTTTCACAGTAACTTCATTGCAGTATTAATATAAGCCTGTTTGCAACACCAATAAATAATAATAAATAAGCAACTCCTACCCATTTAATTTGTGTACTTACCTTCTTCTTGTCCTGTCAAGGACTTTTAAACTTCACTGGATGTTTAAGTTACCTACTTCATTGGTGCTAATACCATTAAAGGGAGGGGGAATGATTTCCCTCCCTTTGACTGAGCTGTCCTTTGATACTATGCCTCTGGGACATGCTGTACAACATGGATCTCACCCAACTATAAGTCTGATGAGACAAAATTTCAGGTAAGAAACTAGGAGCATAATGGCAATCCAACTCTGATTGGCACTTCAAGAAAGTTATGTTTCTTCTCTTCTTCCTTCCATCATTCCCATTGCATTCCAAAGGATTTATTACAAGTTGTAAACAAGCTATTTGACAAAAAAAAGTGTTTGGCAGCTTCCCCAAAACACATGAAAAATGTTCCATACCTGTCTGGTAAATCAATCATTAGAAGAGAAGAAATATCTGGGGAGACGAGGCTGCAGTCTTTAAGATTATCCAAAGCTAAATGCATTTCACAGAGCGGCAAACGGTTCAACTGAAACTGAAGCTCCACCTGTTGGATGAAACAAGAAACCATGAAGCAATTCAAAAATATTAAAAAACCGAACGGACTCTAAAAAGCTCATACAATCAACATGTAGATTTTGCGCAGTATTGGACAATTTAACACAAGTAAAGTGTTGCTACTACTAGTCCAATCTTGTGCACAATACTT
This sequence comes from Sphyrna mokarran, assembly GCA_024679065.1. Lineage (NCBI taxonomy): Eukaryota > Metazoa > Chordata > Chondrichthyes > Carcharhiniformes > Carcharhinidae > Sphyrna > Sphyrna mokarran. The sequence continues at coordinate 23,008,815 of JAGIQG010000018.1, forward strand.
TCAATGCATAAAAGTCTATTGAAAACACAGTTAACACAACGTATGCAGACAAAGTTGCATTGGAATGTGCTACTTTGACAGCATAAAACCCCATTTTGCATCTCAAAAGCAGTAATTTTTTTTTGTCTGTGAAAAAGACAATGATAGACATCCAGCTCATAGATTTTGTGTGAGATAACCTAGCAACTGACATGGCAAACACTGCTAAGCTTTTGGTGAAAAACACAAAAACTTTAGACTTGACACTATCAGTAAATTGTAGCAAACGCTACAGAAATGCTGAGGAAAATCACAAATACTGAGTGTATTAGAAAACAACAACAAATACCAAAGTTGATTTTCCCCCAGACAACAATGTAGTTATCCAAACTGCTTAACTGCTGGTAACTTACAGCCCTGTCGACCTGCAGCAATGTCAATGGGCTAATGCCAAAATTGGGAGAGCTGTCTCAGACTAGTCAATCAACAGGTGGTGAAGGAACCAACGAGAGGAAATAAAATACTTGATCTCACTCTTACCAATTTGCCATCTGTCCGTGACAGTATTGGTAAAAGTGACCATCACACAGTCCTGATGGAGACGAAATCGCGCTTCACATTGAGAATAACCTCCATCGTACAGTCTGGCACTATCATCTGCTAAATGGGACAGACTTCAAACAGATCTAGCAATTCTAGACTGGGGCATCCTTGAGGTGCTGTGGGCCATCAACAGCAGTGGAATTGTACTCCAGCACAATCTGCAACCCCATAGCCCGATGTATTCCCCATCAAGCCAGGGGATTAATCTTGGTTCAATGGAGAGTGCAGGAATGCCAACAGCAGCACCAAACATCCCTAAAAAAAATGAGATGTCAACCTGGTGAAACAGGATTACTTACATGCCAAATGGCAAAAGTAGCAGTGGAAGAGCTAAGCATTCCCACAACTAACGGATCAGATCTAAGCTCTGCAGCCCTTTTCATCCAGTCGAGAATGGTGGTGGACAATTAAATAACTCACTGAAAGAGGAGATTCCACAACTATCCCCATCTTCAATGGTGGAGGAGCCCAGCACATCATAAGGTAAGACTGAAGTGTTCATAGTAATCTTCAGCAGAATTGCTGAGTGGATGATCTATCCTGGCCTTCTCCAGTGATCCCCAAATCTCGGATGTCAGTTTCCAGCCAATATTATTCCCTCCACATGGTATCAAGAAAATAGTTGGAAGCACTGGATACTACAAAGGCAATGGCCCTGATAACATTCCGGTAAAAGAACTGAAGTCTTGTGCTCTAGAACTTACGCTCCCCAAGCAATTCCAGTACAGTTGCAACACTGGCATCTATCCAACAATGTGGAAAATTTTCCACATATGTCCTGTACACAAAAAGCAGGACAAATCTAACCCAGCCAATTACTACCCAGTCATCAGTCTACTCTCGTTCATCAGTAAAGCGGTGGAAGAGGTCATCAAGAGTGCAATCAAGCACAGCTGCTCAGCAATAATTTTCTCAGTGATGCCCAGTTTGGGTTTCGCCAGAGTAAGTCAACTCCTAACCTCCTGAGCCTTGGTTCAAATACGGACAAAAGAACTGAATTCCAGAGATGAGATGAGAGTAACATTAAGACTGCATTCGATTGAGTGTGGCATCAAGGAGCCCTAGCAAAACTGGAACTAATGGGTATCGGGGGCAAACTCTCTGCTGGTTAGAGTCACACCTGGTACATAGGAAGATAGTTGTGGTTGTGAAAGGATCAGTCATCTCAGCTCCAAGACATCCCTGCAGCAGTCCCTCAGGGTGATGTCCCAGCCCAACAATCTTCAGCTGCTTCACAAATGACCTTCCCTCCATCATAAGGTCAGAAGTGGAGATGTTCGCTGATGATTGTGCAATGTTTAGTGCCATCCACGACTTCTCAGACACTGAAGCAGTTCATGTTCAAATGCAACAAGACCTAGACAATATTCAAGCTTGGGCTGACAAATAGCAAGTAACATTTGTGCCACAGAAATACCAGGCAATAACCATCACCAATAAGAGTCAGTCTAACCATCGCCCCTTGACATTCAATGAATCCCCCACAGACAACATCTTTGGGGTTATCCTTGACCAAAACTCAACTGAACTCACCACATAAATACAGTGGCTACAAGAACAGGTCAGAGGCTAGGAATACTGCAGCGGGTAACTCATCTTCTGACTCCCCAGAGCTATCCACCATCTATAAGGCACAAGTCAGGACTGTGATGGAATACTCCCCACTTGCCTGGATGAGTGCAGTTCCAATAACACGCAAGAAGCAGGACACCATCCAGGGTAAAGCGGCTCACTTGACTGGTCCACATCTACAAACATTCAATCTCCCCACCACCGATACTCAGTGGCAGCAGTGTGTACTATCTACAAGATGCACTGCAGCAATTTACCAAAGATCCTTAGACAGCATCTTCCAAATCACGACCATTTCCAACTAGAAGGACAAGGGCAGCAGATAAATGAAAACACCTGCAAGTTCCCCTCCATGCCACTCTCAATCCTGACCTGGAAATATATCGCTGTTCCTTCACAGTCGCTGGGTCAAAATCCTGTCAAATGCCCTAATGGCATTGTGAGGCAACCCACAGAACCTGCAGTGATTCAAAGTGGCAGTTCACTACCACTTTCTAAAGGGAACTAGGGATGGGCAATAAATGCTGGCCGGCAAGCAACGCCCAGGTCCCACAAAAAAAAATAAAAAATTTAAAACTCCACAGCAAAGTAAAAACAATCCTTTTTCCCCTAAATTATTTTAATTTCATCAACATTATGGAAATATCACAAGTCAAGTATACCATTTTAAGATAAAGATAACAACAGAACTCATCTACAAAACATTCAAGATTAAAACTTGAAGATCAGATTGTGCTGGGCATCTGCTTATGACTAGGTTCCTTCAGTTCATTTCTAATTTTGATTAAATTGGGTACTTTAATTTCTATCTTGGCTGATCATGCAAGGGCCCAGAGACACAGATTTCAGCTTTTGGATGAGATATGAACGTTAAGAGGGAATATGAGGGAGAACGTTTTTTAATAAATGAATGGTAACAGCCCGGAATTTGATGCCAGCATGGATTTGATAGGTTGAATGGACTCCTTATGTGCCGTTATGACTTTACAACTTTACTGCCCTTCCATCAATATTATATAATCATGTACCAATATCTTGCAAATTTAAATCCAGTGCTGGGATGTTAAAATCACGAAGCAGGCAATCAGCAGGGCATAGAATTCAACTTCAATATATGCAAAGTGCTTCACACACAAATTTTTTCACAATGTTTTTAGTTCATTAAAAAGTGATATGCTTACCATATATCCAATACAACAAAAGGTAAAATTAAAGGAAATCTACCTGACTTAGCACTTAATTTAGCTAATCATCGTAGGGCAGAAATTAAACAGAATATTAAGTCACTTGGATATAAATCGGAGGATATCTGTTGAATTCTTCAGCAATGGAAATGGTGATCTGATCACATCCTGAGTAAAAGGATGTTCAGCTTCCAAACTCAGATTAATCATTCAAAGATGAAAGTGTCAAATCGGGCTGTCAACTACCCTTGTCGTTAATTGCAACACAAGGTATTTTTCAAAACATGAAATATACATTAAAAGGAATTAATTTTACAGGATGCTGAAGAGAAGGTTTTGTTAAAACCCTGCTGTGGTATCAACTTTACATTTGCTGTTGTATTCTGCTAAATGGGTTGAGGGGGAGGCAGACATTCTTTCACGGCCTGGCTCATCCCAAAACCGTAAAATCCCACCCGCGGTCAACAGATCTTTCCATGGTCCGCCTCTCAACTGCTCCAATTCCTGTGGTGGAACAGACAGTTAAATTATAGATTTCCTAATTTAGAAATTAAATTCTTCAATCTAAGTTTTATTTCCGGCTTCTAAGTAATAACCGAAGGAGCTGGGAAGAAATTTCTGTTAAAAGGCAATATCTCAAAGCTTTTAGCATACAGATTTCACACAAACTTGCCTCTATGTCTCTCTCGGGTCGAAGTTTCAGATCTTCGCAGCATTCTTTGGACAGCCTCAGCAACATACACTCCCTGGACCTATCTTCCACCAGTGCTTCATACACTTTTTCCTTATTCCCCTGATTCGATCCAAGACCCTTTTTTTTGCTGAGGGGTATCAGCAGAACACTGGTGACTTTTTCCATCACCAATCTCCCAGCAGCAGAGTCTTTGGTTATCACAGTATCATTCAATAAAACACAAGCAAACAGTTGACCATTCTGAACATGCCGAGCAGCACTGTGATTGCCAGGAACCGCATAGGATGTCGTTATGTGCAAATTTGCTTTGATATTAAACCTAGTACAAAAAGAGAAAAAAAGACTTTAAACTAATCAAAGAATATCATTTTTTCAACTGCTTCCACAGCATTTCCCTCATCTTGTTCCCTCCAAGAGGACCTACAAAATAACAAATGAATCTCATGCACAAAGTAGGAATCTAATTTTAAGATTGCAAAAACATTACAGAAAACAGCACCAAACCCAAATGGTTCATAGACACTTGAGATTAAAAGGGGTCCTTATTTGAATTTTCTCCTCCACTGTTCAGGATCTTTATTCTTATGAAATTCCATGCATGCTTTCCTGTAATTTGCTCATTTTTCATCAATACATGCAATTGTGTTCAGCTATTTGATGAAGAGGGTACCACAGGCAAACCTTATCCTCACCTCAAACAGCTGTACACGTGCATTTTCCAGCTGTGATGGAATCTATGTTTTCAAAGTTTGTTTTTATTGAGACAGAACTTTACTGAAAGCAGAAACTAAAAAGGGAAACAGAAAAAGGAGACTGAAATGGAAATAGGAAAAGAAAATGACCCTCCCAGTCTCTAAACTGAAAACAGGTTTGGAAACAAAAACTTCAAAAGGAGACAGGAACCAACTGAAAGATATAACATGACACAGATCAACTCAAGCTTAGTAGTTGAAGTTGATGAGCTCAGCAGATGCGGAATGAGCAAGCTGTAGATCACGGAGGCAGATTCAGAAGCTGAGAATATGCAAAGAAATAGTTGCCGCATTTTTTTGTTATTTGAAGATAACTATAAATGACATCAGACTTGAGCAAGTTCTGCAGCTGTGTTTTAGCTTTGGTGAAAACCCTATCTATGGAAAACAAATTGGCTGTGCACCATTGTCAGCTTGGCATCAGGCTAGCTTCATAGAAAGGAGCTGAAATTCTTCATAAAGAAGACAGAGTTTCAAAGGACTTTGTGATTGATTTTAATGATTCATGTGCTGAAGGGACTGCTGTGCCCATTCATAATATCTGTCTTAGTTGTACCTGCCATTCAATGTATCATTTATAGTTTATAATTGGTCCCAATTTACCTGTTAACTTACATTAAACTAACGTTGATTCTGTGTGTTAGAGTTAAGGTGGTTAGCTAACAAAGTATTTAGTGTTAGCTGTATTTTGATTCTTGTTTAATAAAAATGCATCTTATTTTAAATTGTGGAATATTGTGGCTTCAGTCTTTCAGTAAATAACTGGGATTTCAGATTTTGTCTTTTTTTTCCAAATTGAAATCATAACACAGCCTAATTCACAAGTTAACCATCAACCCTGGCCTAAGACTTCCTTTTTTCATGTCCACTACAAAGAAAAGTAGAATTTTCTTTGCTCCTTTCCTCTTAAAATAAAACAAATGGATCCCTAACAATTTTCAAAATTGCACTCAAAAATCTATGCATTCTTGGCATATTTTGTTGCACTTTTAAATTTAATTATGAAGGAAAACTTGGCTGGGTGCTGACTCAGTCAGTATACTCTGTGTGTATCTGAACTGATCAGTTAATAGGTTTCTGGATCCGCACAAATATAGCGGAAATCAGTGTAGTCAGTGCTTGGGTTGAGTCACTGTAGTCAACATTCACATCTGGGGCCTGGCAGGTGAAAAATAAGCAGCCAATATTGCCACCTAGTTATATCTAATGCTTGTGTTTGTGTGTGGACATCTCTGCATGGTCAAAAAGCCAACCAATACACTGAGGCTCAGCATGTGGTTGAGGCACTGTATCATTGCAGAGAAAATTGACAAAAGAAAATTGAGCGGGTTGGGGTACGTGATGATGGGGTGAAAAATAAAATAGTGCAATTAAAGGATGGCATCTTTCTGGTCACCTAGAATCCAGCTATCCTTGGTTCAAGAATTAAATTGTATTAATACATGAGTTGGTATATTCTCAGTCTTAACAGTTGCCAAATCTCCAGCTTCCTCTGAAATTGCAAATGTGAAAAGCCCTTACTTGCTTATATCTTTATTTTGTGCATTTTCCTCAATGTAGAGAAGATCATGGAAGCGAGAATGATAATTATGTCTGTTCAAGGCTTTGTCCAGAACTGACCGGGTGAACAATTGGTCAGCAGCAGCGGGAATTTGATAGGTCACCAACAGTGTCAGATCAAGATCAGACTGCTCTTGAGGTCGAAAATCAACCACTTGTTTACACGTTGAATCCCAGCGCTGCGATGTCGTAAGGGATTGCTGTTGATGTTGTAGCAATGCTTCTGTACCTGTTAAAAAAATAAAATTATTAAAAGAAAATCAAATAGTTTAATTTCTTAATCTTGTATCCAACTAAGGAACAGGCATGCAATGCCATTTTAAAAATATTCTTTCCTGGGATGTAGGCATCACTAGCAAGGCCAGCATTTGTTGCCTACCCTAATTACCCTTGAACTGAATGACTTGCTAGGCTATTTCAGAAGGCAGTTAAGAATCAAGAACATTGTTGTGGGTCTGGAGTAACATGTAGGCCAGGCTGGGTAAAAATGGAAAATTGCCTTTCCTAAAGGGCCTGAGTGAATGAGATGGGTTTTTTGATAATTATAGTCTACACAATCATCATTACTGAGACTAGCTTTATACTCTAGATTTACTAATTAAGTTTAAATTGCACCAGTTGCCATGATTTCATTTGAACCTATGTCCCCAGAGCATTCGCCTTGGCCTCTGGATTACTAGTCCACCGACATTACTACTTTGAAACCATCTTACATGACATTTTTCCCTCATTCAGTAGCTATGAAATCATCATCTGCAGTTTTGCAAGTAAAACAGGAAAAATTTAAGAAAGAAAGAATGAGGCAGTCAATCTGTCCTGTTCCATCAGTTACTGGTGGCAGCCCTTTCGTTACCTTCCCTCAATCTGAAAAATCCTCCTTCTAAAAAATCCAGCACTTATCTTACCATCTCATAAATTGTTTTTAATTCCTCTCCCTTCAACCAAGCTTTTAGTCAACTTTCCTAAACATTGTATCATTGGTCATTGTCCTCTTCTCCCTCCCTTTTCTAAAAAGCTAGCATGTGTTCTGCAGTGAAAGCAATATATTAATGCAATTGTTGTATTGACATAGTTCTGGAGCAATTGCTCTATATAATGCATTACTGACACAAGCCAACATCTGCGATTCACTGACACAGCACATTGAAGCTCACACTGGAACATTGGACCACTGCTTTACAATTCTAAACCTGAACACCACTTCAATACTTAATTTTACAGAACTTCTATTTCAATTTCTATGTTGAAATGAAGGCCAATCCCACCATTACTCAGACTCATTCATTCATACAGCCTCATAACTGTGTAGATCTTAACCCCTTTATTTTCTCTTTCTTTTCTAACTAGCAGATTTTTAAAGAACAAGATTTACATCACTGCTTACCAAATAATTTTGGTCAATCTTGATTCATCTAACAGTAAGAGCCATGGCCTTCATCTTAGTTTAACAAATACAAAGTCTGTGAAAAGAAAAGAAACCAAATACCTTTATCTGATAGTGCAGATACAGTAACTGTCTGCATCAGCACTGGCTCTGATCCAAAATCAAAAAATATGGTTTGCTGAAAATTTCCAAAGACTCCAGAAGAAAATTTGATTGTAATTTGGTAAACATGCTCCTCAATCCTGTTCTGGCCGCTCGAGCTTCGACTCCATTCTTGACATTTGGATAATATGGAATATGGATGAAGACTGTGAGAGTCACCAGCAGCAATGGAAACAATGTGGAAGCATGGTGTGAAGGCATTAGTCAGAAATGCAACATGATGGAGTAACCGTGGAGGCTGTTGGAAAATAAAAAAGGACTTAATTACAATAACTTTGCACAGAATAAGGTAAGTGATCATAATCTCCTTGAAAGCTTCAACGTATAAGCTATTCTTGAAAAAAAGACTCATACTCAAAACTATTTTGTCTAGTTCTAGTGTTTTAAGGATTCAGATGGCAATAGAAACTGACTGAAGTTGATAAAATGTATTTGTCATATTTAAACAAATTAACGCTTGCACAAACTATCATACAAAATCTTACTTCCTTTGCCAGTTATTTCGAGTATAAACTCTTGGGTCCACCTTCATAATGGGAATTACCTTTGTAAACTGTAATTATATCTTCCCATCAGTGGTGATACTGTTAGGCTTCAATTTTGCACCTTAACACCTTAGTTTAATTACAGAGAACTGCAACTAATTTTACTTTTTTGTTTTGTGTAATGTTACTATTCAATTATAGATGATATAAATTTAAATATAGATATAAAAAAGACAGAAAATACATGGGCTCCACAGTCTTTTCATATCTCATTCCAACAGCCAATCCAGACAACAAGTTCAGGTTGCTCAACTATGAAGAGAACAATCCACCCTGATCCTGTCCTCACTTATTGTCTACAATAGGTCTCTGTTGCCCATGGAATGGTAGGTCATGAAGGAATGTGTTCTTTCAGGAACAGAGGGCAGAAAATTGTGCAAGTGACAGGTACAATTAGGGATGCTTATGTCTTGATCTAAGGTAATGGCAGAATTTGTCTTCGGTGGTAGAACAAGGAGCAACAACACACTAATATTTTGCCGTGTTTGTGGGAACAGTTCATTTTTGAAAATCTGAAGATAGACTAAAAGCAGAATCATGTTGAATATTTTCTCTCTCAAGTTCAGGGATGCAAAAGGCACCAAAAGCCCCCAACTACTAGAAATGATCAAAATCTTTCATTTATGAATCAGCTTTTATTCATACACCTGGATTTTATCAAATATGTAGCAATATCACAAGTATGCAAGTGAGCTAAAAGACTAATTTTTTTGGAACTTACATCACAAGTAAAAACAAATGTCCATGAAAAGTCATATTGTCGATCATCAGAGACTTGATTCATTTCCTGATTGCATTCTAGTCTCACGCCTTCAATAGCCCCACTCATCTGGTGAAGAAAATCACAAGTACACAACATAGTAAATGGACCATATAGTAAAGGTACATTTAGCCTCAAGTTGATTTTTGAATGCAAACAGGCCACAATTCACATCCATCTACTTCACAGATTTTTAAACTACAGTAGCCAGAACCTGGACAATCTGTCATGAAATCCAGATTTCTTTCCACCACTCATGACATTTATTTGCTGAGTAGCACATGATTTGTGCTGTTTTTAAAAAGAATGTTTCCTTCAGTTAGCTGAAATAGTCTTTTGGGAATTAGTATATCAGAGATACGGCAATATTAGCAAGGAATTTCTGCATACAATGTATTTAAATGTGGAAATGCTGGCAAATGTACAGTCCACATTGGGTAAAGGAAATAATTCCTTGACACTGGGTACTATTCTGAAGTATACATTAATTCTAACTGATCAGAGTTTGGACAGCACCAACTATGTATTTTGAACATCACCAAAGCTGAGAAATGGACATGTGGGAGAAAGTGTGGTAAAAATACAAAAAACATAAATGAAAATCTTGGGTTGCTAATGTAGAAGGAAAAGCATTTCTCCTAAAAAAAATTAAACTAACAAGTTAATTCTGAAACAAATTACTAAACTTTGAATATTCATCTTCCATCTACTATTTTTTTTCCCTTGATCTGTCTTTCACCTTATTTTAAAGTTTATTAAATTTATCTGCTCTTTTTCATTTTTGCCTGATCACTTGGATAGTTTCAAACGGTGGCAATCACAGTATATTAGAACAGTTCCTTGTAGATCATTTAAAATTCATCATAGCACTACTCAGTGGAAAGAATCTAGATTAGACATTTTGCCCACTGATTATGGAAGGAAATATCAAATCCAAACATTGGAGCAATTAAGTTTGTTTAATCAGCTACTTCCTATTTATTCTCATTGTATAGAATTGTAATGAGCCAAAATAGTATAACGTTCACAAGATAATTGCAGTTGAGGAAGGCAATTTAGCTACTTCCTATAAGTAATTCTAACTTAACCATTGTAACATCAAATTGTTTCTTAAATCTCCCCACTATCTATTGACTCCGTCAATTACTGTCTGTCTCTCCTAGTGTCATTCCTGTTAATTCACTTAAGATATGTTTTGGAATTTATGACAAACATTTCTCTTTTGAACACTGCACTTCAATGAGGTCAAAGGTCCAGGTTTAAGTTGAGATATTTTCAGAACCTTGTCAGATATGTACAAATTTTTGTTCATCAAAACACTATTCTGAATGTGGAGTAGTTGTGGGGCTTAAGCAAACTTTACAACCCAGAAGACCCACCAATGGTTTTACAGTCCATAAAAGATGTAAGATGCAATTTGGCTAAACTACATCAAGAAATATAATCCCATTTATGAACATACAAATATGCCAAGGAAGATGACCACCTAGTCCATCAAGTCCCACCCACTTAAAATCACACCCAAACTATCATGACCAGACTCCCTGCTCACCACAAAGTGGAAGAAAGCTGCATAGGATTAAGTCCATAAACTGCTAATCAAACAGTTACATAGCAACCAACCCCTAGCTCAAATAGGAATATGGTGTAGTGAACAAAATCTGACACTGGTACTATAAAGGCTAATTAAGACAAGAGAATTATTTTGGGTAGCCTGATGCCTAAAAGGCAAGGAAAATTTAAACACAAAAAAGTTCAACATCAGAAAAGTTTAAATTTTGTAGATAGAGAACAAACTGAAATCTTCGTTAAGGGACTGCTGGAGTTTAATGGACTAAATGTAAACATCTTATAAGCACAAAGCACTGATAAACTACTTGCTGCTCATTGTGCTAGGTCCAGCTACTACCCATTAGGTCACTGACTTATAAAATTTAACAGATGTGTGGGGAATCCCAGTTCTTGGTGATGAGTCCCTTTCTCCTCCTCCAATTCCCAATGGCCCAGGCTGCCTGGACGATCAGCAACAGTCCTGTGGAAAATTGTGAATCTGTCTTGTCCCACTTTGAGGTGAGGGTCTTTCACGTAGAACTAATTCTGTTCCAATCTTCATTAACATGAGGCCATTTGAACCCTTAAGAGTTCATAAATTAGGCTTCTGTCTCAGACTCCCTGATGTACCCATTGAAATGAAGACAGACAATTTTATCACAAACAGATTCATTTCTGAAAATTGCATGTAACCTGGTGAATCTAACATGCAAGAAAATGAGCAACAGAAAATGATACAAGGTTACACCAAAGGTGTAAAGCAAACAAAGGTAATTTATCTTACCACCCTGTCTGGACTTGGACTGTTAATCCATTTCTCGATCAATCTTTCACTATAATTGGCGCCTTGCTGCTGTTGCTCCCTTTGCTGCTGATACTGAAGTCGTTTGTAAGCATGTCGTTCTCTCCATTCCAGCAGCTCAGTGTCAGAATGAGCAAACACACAGAAATCCTCAAAATGGCATGCTCCACATTCCAGATATCTGTGCCAGAGTGGAATATTGACTATTAAGTCCAACTCAATAAACAAACATTACCTCAGCATCATTATTGTCTAGTATCCTCTGAAGTGCCATGGCATATTTCTACATTAAAGGCATGGTACAAATATACATTGTTTTGTAAGTTAGAATGCTCTTCTATCGTGACACCACTTAGATGTAACATCAACTTGTTCCTGAAAACATACATGCAGTGTAACAGGACAAACTGGCTTAATTGATTTTAGAATCCAAATGGTTTTAAAACAATACATACTTATGCCAAAGAATACGACTGAATATTGTCATATTCCATGGTGCACCATATAGGGCTGAAAGTATGCAGAACTGGAGGCAAAAAAGATAGCAAACTATAAGAATATCCAGTAGAGAGAGAATTAGATGTATGCATAACGCACTGTTTTTACTCATTCTTCATTAAATTGATGAAATTGCTCTAAGTTCAAACAAACATGTGATACCCTAGTGTAATCCAGGGGATCAAGACAAAATATTGATAACAGCACAGTCCAGTATGAACAGGACAACTTGCATTTATATAGCCATTTAAGGTAGTAAAATAACCCAAAGCATCTCACGGGAGCATCAAACAAAACTTGCCACTAAGCCACATCAGAGGATAGATATTCAAAAGCTTAGTCAAAGAGCTTGGCTTTAAGGAGCACTTTAAAGGAAGAAAGGGAGAGAGATGGAAAATTTTAAAGGTGGGAACTGCAGAGCTTATGGCCTTGATAACTGAAGGCATATCTGTCAATAGTGCAGCAATTGAAATTGGGGAGGGTCAAGAGATCATAATTACAGCAGGGCAAAAACTGTAGAAGATCATTCTGCTACGTGAGGCTATAGAAGAAGAGGAGGTGGGTGGTGGTGAGACCATGGTGGCAATCAAGATATTGTTTCATCAGGAGCCACTGTAAGTCACAAGCACAGCACTAACAGTTGGAAAAAACTTGGGATGATTCACTATATGAGCAACAGATTTTTGGCCATTTCACTGGCGGCAACAAAGGCATGGATGAAGCAGATGAGCTAAGGTGAGGATTGAGTTGAATAACGTAATGGAAATGGAAACATGTCATTCCACCCAACTGATAATGGAGGAGAGGAGGTTGGAGAAGCATGTTGTTGTCATCCATGTCAAAGTTTGCAGGTAAATTAAGATGGAGAGTTTACCTTTATCAGTCACATAGGACATAATTTGTGACATTGTGTTAGGAATATTTTATAATTTTAAGTTGAATTTATGTTTATATCTCTGTGTTAAGAAAGGTTAAAAATTGTTTCAATTTCATTTAGGTTTTGTTTACGAATCCTGGGAGTCTGAACAGACTTGTGAGCAAGAGATTTCAGGTATTTTTGGGTTTATTTGTATACATACATTTTAATGAGGTCTTTAAGTGTTAAAAGTGGTTGAAATTTCAGTGATTCTGGTGGGGGAGGGAGCGCAAAGTGATAAGTTTTACTGTTGCCTAGCAACAGTGATCAGGTGACACACACAAAATGTAGCAGTTGAGGAGATGCAGTTCACAGTGCACATCAGAGAGAGAAGACAGGGATTTTAAACTCTTGAGTAGGAAAACAAGAAATAGCAAAGGAAAATACTTGGTGAAATTAATCTGTAGGTCCCTTAATAGTAGTTCCATAGTAAGACATAGTATAAACCAAAAATTATAGGGGGTTTATAAGAAAGGAACGACAATATTCATGGGTAATTTTAATATGCATATGGGCTGGATCAATCAAATTGGCAAGATAGCCTTGATTTTGAGTTCATCGAATGTATTAGAGATTGTTTATTGGAATATTATCTGTTGAACCAACTCAGGAGCAAGCTATTTTGGATTTAGTATTGTGTAATGAGATGGGATTAATTAATGATCTTGTAGTAAAGGATACTCTAAGGAAAAGTGATCATTGCATGTTTGAATTTTAAATTCAATTTGAGGGCAAAAAACTTGAGTCCCATACTAGTGTTCTGGGGTTAAACATAGCTATGAGTACAGATTTGGCCCCACTGGACTGGGCAGAAAGATTAAAAAGAATAAAGTTGATGAACAGCGGCAGACGATTAAGGAGATAGCCAATTCTTCCCAACTAAAACATAGTCCAAAGAAGATAGAAAGGAAACGTATCCATGACTAAGCAAGGAGGTTAAGGACAACAAAGGCAAAAACTAAAGCATACCAAATTGCAAAGGTTAGTGGTAGGCTAGAGGATTAGGGAATCCTTAAGTGCTAAAAAAAAAGGGTTACTAAAGAGTAATAAAAAGAGCAAGTGTAAATTATGAAAGAAATTTAGCACTAAATATAAAGACAGTTAGCAAAAGATCCTATAAGTTTATAAAAAGGAACAGAATACTAAAATCATTGTTGGCCCCTTGGAGATTAAGAATAACAATGGGGAACACAAATGGCACAGACACTAAATCAATATTTTGCCTCAGTTTTCATGGAGGGTATTAGAACCATCCCTATGGTAACTAAAGGTTGTTGAAAAAGAGGAACTTAAAACAATCACCATCAATCACTAGGGAAAAATTACCAAGCAAATTATTGGGATTAAAAGCAGACAAGTGCCCAAGGCCAAGACTTATTGTAGAGTCTTAAAGGAAGTGGCAGCAGAGATATTGGAGGCATTAGCTCTAATATTCCAAATTCCCTGGATTCTAGAGAGGATCTAGTGGACTGGAAAAACTTAATGTAACACCCTTGTTCAAAAAGGAGAAAAGGCAGATAGTAGGAAACTATAAATCACTTAGCTTAACATCTATCATTGGGAAATTGTTTGAATCCATCCACAGGGAAGAGTTATGGGATATTCGGAAAGTCAAAATACAATCCAAAGCCAGCATAGTTTTACAGATGGTAAATCATGTTTGGCTGGAGTTCTTCGAAGACATAACAAGAAAATTGGTAATAGGAGTCATATAGATGTAGTGTATCTAGACTTCCAGATTTTAGGCATTTTATAAGCTGCTGTACAAAAGGTGAATACATAAGGTATTATTCCAGAGGATTGGGAGCAATATATTGATTTGGATAGTGGACTGCCTAGTCAACTGAAAGCAGAGAGTGGGTGAAAATGCATTGATAAACTGTAACTAGCGGTATTCCACAGGGTTCAGTCCTCAGGCCCCATCAATTTGGATGCAGGGGGTAGAATGTATGATAGCCAAATTTGCAGATGACACTAACATCAGTGAGAAAGCAAGTTGTAGTGTGGAAATAAGAAATTTACAAATGGATATGGATAGATTCAGCGAGTGGGTCAAAATTTGGCAGGTGACATTTAATGTGGATAAGTGTGAGATTATCTATTTTGATTGGAAGAATGAAAAGGCAATTTATTATCTAAATGGAGAGAAACTTCAAAATGTTTTGGTGCAGGCAGAGTCCTTGTGCATGAATCACAGAAAGTTAGCAAGCAGGTGTAGCATGTAATAAGGTAGGTAAGTAGAATTTTGGCATTTGGTGCTACTAGAGTATAAAAGTAGGGAAGTGCTGTATTGATAAGACTGCATCTGGAGTATTGTGCACAGTTTTGGTCCCCTTACTTGAGGAAGGGTGTAAATGCATTAGAGGTGATTCAGAGAAGGCTCACCAGATTGATTGTAGGGATGAAGGACTTCTCTTATGAAGAAAGTTTAGGCCTATCCTTGCTGGACTGTAGAAGAATGAGAGGAGATCCAATTAAGGTACATACAATGTTAAAGGGAAATGACATGGTGGACATAGAGCAGATGATTCCTCTTCTTGGATTAAGGGGTGGCAGATTTAAAACAAAAATGAAGAGAAATTATTTCACTGAAAGGGTTATAAATCTACGGAAATCTCTATCCCAAAATGCAGTGGACACCAGACTATTAAACAAATTTGAAGAGGGTTTTTAATTAGTAGTGGGATGAAGGGTTATGGGAACCAAGCAAGAAGGTGGAAATCAGGCAGATATTAGATCTTATTGAATGGTGGAGCTTAAGGGCTGAATAGCCTATTCCTGTCCTTAATTCTTACAAGAAGCTACAAGGTGAGAAGGGTAGTGGGCAACTGAATATTCAATTATAGGACTCTATAAAGTGATCAGTTTAGCAGAGATGCTGCTGGAAGACTGTTTAGGGAACTCATTTGTTTGCTTTGCAATTTATCAAACAGTGGGCTTAGAATGCAGTTTTTGAGTGTCTTGAGGAGAGATACAAGTTGGGTGAGAAGTATCAATTGAATGCTCACGAATTCATCTGAAGAAAATTGTTTGCACGTGCATCAGTTGCAAGCAAGAAACTATTGTGTCAAACTAGCCGTCTCTGTCTGTAAAGATATTACTGAGGTAAAGAAATAATGGTAATTTTAACACCTTTGACTCTCATACAGCAATCTCCAGAGAACAATCCACCCCCCGAAACAGCAGAATCTCAAGAGAAAGAGACTTATTTCCTGGCAGATGTTAATTTCTAAATCCAGAGCAAGAGAGACAGAGAAAGCGATCTCTCTCTAAAGGTCCCAAACAGCAGACTGTCAGAGAAGGATTCACTTCCAAACAGAATATCAGGTATAAAAGAGACTTATTTCTCGCCAGATTACAGTCTCTAACTCCAGAAAGAAAGAGAGGCACTGCTGTCTAGCAATTCTAACCAGCATCTGACCTGATTTTTCTGTGCAAGTCTAGGTCCACTCAGTTACATGATCTGTCCCTGTCAATCATCCTGATCAAGCACTACTCTGCAAAATCCAGGGGAACACGAAAACAACAGAACAGCATTAGCACAGATTAAAACAAACATTCCAGCAATTATACTGCCATGCTGCAGTAATAATAGAGGATGCCGGTTAAAGACCAGCAACACCAATAATAAAAAAAAGCTGCTAAAACAAATCCTGCATAAGAAATGTGACTAAAATGCAATAAAACAAAATAAGCAACAATATCGTCATACTCCATAGTTTTTGGGGGAAAAAAAAAAGGATCTACCAAGCCAGATTTCACTCTGGGATCTGTGGTGTCCACTATTAACAACTGCTGCAATTGTAACAATTGATAAAAAGCTGCTGTCACAGTGTGAGAAAAAATGGAAAGCTAATTGGAGAGCTTCAAATGTGGATGGAATTCTGGGCAAGAATTTGGGAAGCAAGTTTAGAGGGAAAAAGGAAGATTGAAGATGTGGTGATACTTCGCAAGCATAGAGGGGTCAGATCTTTTTAAAACAAAGAATAACAAGGTAATAATACCAGATTTGAAGGCAAGAGGGATAGCAGCTGAGAAATCCACAAACTATGGTTGCATCCATTTCGTAAATGTCCTCCAGTTGAACTCATATTGCCAAGTAAGAAATTTTGATCAACAAACCAATAATCTAGCATATCACAGGCCATCATAATGAAACATTAGCAATGACTATTTATCCTGCTACCACCCTTTCACCTTGAATCATCATCCCTTTTGTTATTTAACTTCTCCTGCCTTCCAACATACCATATCTCCACTTTTATTCTTTCCTCCCCTACTCCTGCCTCTGTACTTGCTTAAAACCTGCTAATTGTCTAATTTGTGTCAAATTTTGATGAAATGTCATTGATCTGAAAAGTTAACTCATTCTCTTCTTACAAACACTGCCTGATGTTGAGAACTTACAGCATTTTCTGTTTTTTATAAATGTAGCAGAGCACTACTAATGTCATGAGAGTATTACATCAGACACTTTAATATTCATAAACTTACTGGCAACACAAGGAATACTCGTCAATTCCAATAACACCTCGGGGAGGCGGACGGAACTTCCATCGACAATCATTTTCTGAAAAACAATTGGAAACATTACTTTTCTATGTAAGGTCTTCAAAACGTGTCTCAGGGAGGCAGTAGTGTAATGGCATTGTCATTAGACAAATAATTCAAAGAATCAGGGTAATACTTAAACTTAGTTTAAGTTAGAGGGTCATTAGATTGGTTCCACTGGTCGGTGCAACATCGAGGGCCAAGGGGCCTGTACTGCGCTGTAATGTTCTATGCTCTAGGGACTTGGTTTGAATTCTAACACGGCAGATGGTGAAATTTCAATTCAATAGAAATTTGTAATTAAAAGTCTAATGATTACCATGGAATCATTGTTAATTGTTATAAAAACCCATTTGGTTTACCATAGTCCTTTAGGAAAGGAAATCTGTTGTCGTTAACTCGTTTGGTCTACATCTGACTCCAGACCCGCAGCAATGTGATTGACTCTTAAATGTCCTCTGCATGCCACTCAGTTCAAGGGCAATTAGGCATGGGAAATAAATGCTGGCCTAGCCAGCATTGCCCACATCCCAATGATATTTTCATCCCCTGAGGCTTGGTTTCAATTAGTATCTAATGAATGTCAGCATCCAGGATTAAAAAAGGTGCAGGCAGAAAATTCTAAGTTTCTTCACATCACTTGAGGAAACCACGGCCACGATTCTCCCATCGCGACCTGCAATTTTTCTTAGTGCAGAAAATGACGTTTGATTCCCATCAGTAGAGGGAGGGGGTGGGGTCTTAGGCTTAGGCCCAAGTTGGCTGCTCACACTAGAGGCCACAGTTGTGCATGCATCTAAGTTCTCCCGCTATAGAACTTTAGAACCCTATAGTGCAGCAAGAGGCCCTTCAGTCCATTGAGTCTGCACCAAACACAATCCCACCTAGGCCCTACCCCCATATCCCTACATATTATACCTGCTAATTCCTCAAACCTATACATCCCTGGACATTAGAAGACATTTCTTAGCATGGCCAGTCAACCTAATCTGCACCAGATGGGAATGCGTGTCGCTAGCCTTGTTCTGGGATTTGTGCATCACATCTCCTACAGCCGACAAACAGTCGCTGGTCAGACCACATTGGAAACTGGCAGGGAGGCAGGTAAATAATTTGAATTGTTTTTAATATTTTTAAATGTAGTTTGAATGTAATTACCAGACCATTGAATCTCCCACCCCGCCAGAAGTACTTCATTCTGGCAGGATTCAGACTACTCCTCACATTCCGAAAACTAGCAGGAGACCTCACCAGGGTGAAAGGAGGGCAAATGGGGCCCCCCAGAATGATACCCTCTGGCATGGGCATCCTGGCAGTGCCAGCCTGTGCCCTGGCACTGCCCACTAGGCATTGAGCAGTGTCAAGAGGGCAATCTGCAAGGGGGGGGGAGGGGGGGGTCCCACTGCCACTCTGTATTGAGGTTGGTCTGGGATAGAGGATATCCAGTGATTGGAGTGGGCCAGGATGAGGGATTGCCACTGCACAGAGGGGAGGATGGGTGGTTAGGACATTGGGGTGCTCTGGGCCAGGAGAGGCTGGAGGGGCATTGCTGTGGTGGTTCTGAGCTGGCCAGTGATCAGGCAGGTCAATAAATGTGGAGTCTGATGGATCAGAATCATTGTGCATGAGCAGAGTTCCAGAACTGTCAGACTCTGGCACAAATAGGCCCTGCCCCCTTCCCTTGAGTTTTTAATGAGATTCATGATTGAGATGAATGCAGTGCGCAGAGTGAGGAGATTCAGGTGAAAAACTGAATTAACAAAACAGTTGGGATCTAGAACAGTTTTCCTGCCTATTTCAGCAGTTTTGGGAGAATCGTGGCCCATGTTTCAAAATGGCTAAAACCCAATGGCACCACGTGGATCTTTATATCTCTGTCAGTCAGTCAGGCTGAGGAAAATCTAAAGGCTCATCACACCATTGACGGAAGAGGTGAAAAATCAGGTTTGTGCCAAGTTTCCTGCCTCCAGATTTTCAGTATGCTGATTTTAATATTTAAATCAACTTAAGTGCTAATTTTAAAATTAGTGGACCTGGGATACAATTAACCTGGGCCTTAACTTCACTTGCCTTAACTTCCTGACCAGTGGAGATCCTCAATGGTGAGGATCATGTATGGACTCAACATGGTAGCCTTGCTGGTAGGAGGCCATTGAGGACCCCTCAGGTGGTCGGGGCAGGGGGAGGCTGTGCAATTTGCAATCGATCATTGACGTGGCTGGGGGAGGGGAGATTCATCTGGCCTGGGTGGCACGGTAGCATAGCTGTTAGCACTGTTGCTTCATAGCTCCAGGATCTTGGGTTCGATTCCCGACTTGGGTCACTGTCTGTGTGGAGTTTGTATATTCTCCTCATGTCTGCGTGGGTTTCCTCTGGGTACTCCAGTTTCCTCCCAAAAATGTGCAGATTAGGTTGACTGGCCATGCTAAGAAATGTCCTCTAATGTCCAGGGATGTATAGGTTTGAGGAATTAGTGGGTATAATATGTAGGGATATGGGGGTAGGGCCTAAGTGGGATTGTGTTTGGTGCAGACTCGATGGACTGAAGGGCCTCTTGCTGCACTATAGTGTTCTAAAGTTCTATAGCGGGAGAACTTAGATGCATGCACAACTGTGGTCTCTAGTGTGAGCAGCCAACTTGGGCCTAAGCCTAAGATCCCATCCCCTCCCTCTACTGATGGGAATCAAGCGTCATTTTCTGCACTAAGTGCCATAAATTTTATTTGCAGCCTCACTAAATAAAAAACAGATCCTGTTTTCAATTCATTCAGCATTTAGAATTCTTTTGGTAAAATCACTGCCAAAATTTGTCCTCTCATATTTTTGGTTCTTCACAGAAGAGTTAAGTCACTGATTAGCTTATTAGTTCAGTTATTAAGATCAGTTGCATCACCACCTTCCTGCCATCAAAAATATAGGGAAGAATATATTATTTATTTCCTTTCAAAAGGGATTTTTAAGATACAAGGCTGCATTTCAACAGCAATTTTCAAAAGGGAATTGAATGTCCACTTACAAAGAAAACATTTTGGTGCCTACGAGGCTTAATGGAGAGCTCTTTCAAAGAGTCAACGTAGGAATGCTGCACCATTCTATTATATTCTCCAATACAAAATATGCAGCATAGTCCCTGTTCTTCATGTCAACTCTCAAAAGCCTCACAAGAGCAATGAAAATCCGATCTTCCTCTTTCATCCTTGCTCTCAAATGAACCACCAACTTAAAACTCATGTCATATCACAATTGATTTGCTGCTCAACAAGCCACACCATACTCCAATTTTTAAGTAAAAAGACCAAATGTCAAAAATTGTTTTTTTAAACTTGAATTCACTAAAAAAACTAGGAAGCATATGATCTGATTAAAGATAGCTCCTACTGCAACATATACATGGGAGGTGGAGCAATATGCATGCACATACAGATTAGAAATATATTTTAAAATTCAATGGGGAAATTCAATGGAACATTCTCAGTCTTTTGATGATTCCTCCTCAATAAAGATGCTTGTAAACAGTCCTGGCTGGAGTCCAAGAATGCTTCCACAGAATATGCCCCTCTCTAATTCCAGTAGCCTTTCAATCTTAGGACCACTGTATTGCATTGTTCAATCCTGTACTGTTTGGAGTTCCCTAATCTCAAACCAGCATAATACACCCAGACACCGGAATCACCTTCTTCAAAATTTCAGGTCCCAGGTCTCCTTTGCTAATGATTTCAGATGCGCCCCTACCCACAGGCCCCTATCTCTTGTACTCCTAGACCACAAGAACCATCAATCTGGTAGGGATGAAACCATGATTAAATAGATGGTTCGCCCATGCAAGGGTGACACCATAATCAGGCAGGGGACAAGGCACTTGGGGTGTGCCAATGTCTCCGAGTGTGGTTTGCCTAAGCTAGAGAGTGAAGGATCAGGATAGCCACTGAGGTTAAACAGAGGCTCTATCTAATGCAATTTTTCAAAGCCATCATCTCGACCTTTTGGCTAAGGTGAAGTGCTAGATCAAACTTGGGAAGGGGTGCAATAACTCATCCTGTCAGCTTGGACCTTGTTTGATCAGGTCAAGATGAGATGTCTTGTCAGCTTGGATCTGGTTTATCCCACTTGTGGGGAACATGATTGGACTTAATTTGAATTGGCTTTTTTTGATTCGAAACAAAATACCGAAAACTACAAAAAAAACTCTACCAATCACTGCAACCAGATCTTAAAAACCCATATTAAAGTATCACTACATCTGAGACCCATTTCCTACTCATCTCAGATCCCAGGGCCATCCCTGGTGTTGATAAGTTAGTATCCCTGAAAATATGTAGCATGTTCCAATAACTCACTAAGTTTTGCTGTAAAGGGGTCCTTATGCATACTAGTTTCTAGTTCTGTTGAAGAGTCCAAGCATCACCATAGTCTTTTTTTATAGATTCTACCTATGTACCAAAAAACAAAGAATATTAAAATAGTGTTTTATTAACCATTGTTTAAAGCCACATCTAGCTAAGCTGCTCAAACACCCAATGAGATGCAATCTCAGTGAAGTGTGCATAACTTTCTCCTATCAGGGAGACATATCAAAAAAAGTTCTGTCAATATTAGAGGTGACATTTTTGTTTTTTTTAAAAAAAAAGTATCATTTATTGCAAGAATGCATTTAGCTTTACAATGTCAGCACACACCTTTGGCATCATGTTCTGATGAAAAGAGAGCACCATTAGTTGCAGCCTGCTTAAATAAAAAGAAAATTTACATAATTAAAATATTTAGGTTTCTGTTAATCTTCTGCATCACTGTTTACAGATGTAATTACATTTTTGTAACACATTTAACTACAGAATTGTGCAAACCACTATACATGAGTCACATAACCATCCTCTCCCTCTGAACTGTTTTGACCCACTTTAACAAGAAAGATAATGTATCTGGGTTCTATCTAGAACTAGAAATGCAGTATACAATTTATTTTTATATTGTTTTGTAAAAGTCTAGATCAGTCACAGTTAACAGCATGCACACTAAAGCTTTAAACATTTTAAGCTGTACATTAATTATGGAGGGGACAGCAGACTTCTCTTTTGCAAGAACAGCCAGACTACTTCCATTTGTTATGGAAGTAAGGAATAGATAAGGGTAATCATTTTTAGGGACTCAGCCAAAAGGAATCTTTGACAATAAAGCAATAATAAACAGGATTTGTAAAACTACTAATAAAAACACTACAATCATGGTGTTCAAATTCTCATCTTTTGTGCCTTAAATTGATCTAGCCTAGACCATCATTGGTCTTTACCGTTTGTATGGATGCTAATCAAGAGTAGTTTCCCAGCAGACATCAGCTAATACAGCATTCTCATCCAGTTTGTTGATTAAATAAACAAACACATCACACTGTCATAGCTGTGCGATTCTCAGAAATTGGTGATAAGGCATATTGCTGCGATAATAGCAGGAACTTAACCCTAACACATCTGGATCAAATGAACTTAGGCAGTTTACTCAAACTCCCACCTTTCCAAAATGCACAAAGCACTTATCTGCTCCTGCAAAATTATGTTTCCCTGCAAAGAAGTTCTTTAAGTATAGATTATTAAGGTCTCACCTGCAACTCCGTCAGCAAGTGCAGCAGCCGTCTCAGATGACTTAAGGAGGCTCCATTCTGGAAGCATAAAGCGACATGTGCTTTGTGCGCTATGAATTCTACTGAAATTGCATTAATTAAAAAACCAATTTCAATTGCCAAAATGCTGACCTACCATACAATCTTCAGTCTTACAATCGCACAAAGCATCATAAACATCCTTCAGTTTTCCCTCTAGAACCAGTGATGCCAACACATCTCTTAACAGGTTTTCCCCCAGAATTTCATGGAAGCATAAAACTTGGGAACAGAACAGTTAATTAACATGTGATAAGTATATCAATCGTCAAAAGCCATACCAAACATATATATGATTTTTTTCAATATTAAAACTTTTAAAAAGTAATTCCTAAGAAACCTCAACTGGATTTCTTATATTATACTTAAATATATAATTGAACTAAGCCGTTTTATACAACTTACCACTTTTACAATCTTCTTCGGCCTCTTTGTAATTCTTCTGTAGAGAAATGCAGAAATGTTTACATTTATTCACTCATTCATTGAGGTGCCAAAATACTTAGAATAACTAATATTTAATAATATTTCTCTTTTTCCTCAGCAAAATCTATCACATAACATACAATTTAAAAAGCGTAAAAATTTAGATTGGTTGGTATTCACCTGACATATATTATGCGCTACATTTAATGTATTCATCTCTCATCTTCCTCATCTGCACCCTTATAAAGACAAGGCACGCCTAGATCTGCAACCATGTACCTCAAGCCAAGCCAATGATCTCTGATGAACAGCAGCAAATATACATTTAAAAATTAAAAATGTATTTGTCAATGCTTATTTTAAAATGGATGCAAGCTATTTTCACTGTTAAAATTAACTTCCTCTTTCTACATGCGAAGAAGGGAGGGTCCAGGCAGCTAAAATGTATGCCAGCAATAGGATGTGCAAGAAGCATAAGAAGAACCCATTCCTGTTGGGTGAATGAGGTTGTAATACGACTACAAAAAGATTTCAAAAGGAACAGTTTGATGACAATGGGTAACTTAAAACACTGATGAGACACAGTGCAAATCAATTGCAGAGCACAAAAATGCTTCAACTGTCTCCAGTGGTTAGTCTTCATAACATTGTATTTCAGCCTTGTGTAAATCTTATAAGAATGTGTATTGTTCATATAAGGGAACAGCATTCCAACTGATTCAATATTCAATGTGCAATCTCATCTTCAAAAGCTTCAGAACTCATCAGCACTGCCATCCAGTTATTAAGATGAGCCAGAGAAGGTATGACAGCAACTGTCATTAAGGTATCATTTGACCAAATATGGCACCATTAAGCAAAACAGATCAATAGTAGTTGAAAGGCACCATTCTCTTCTGGCTGGAATCAAAGGAAGACAGTTGCGATTGATAGAGGCTAATCACTAGAGCTTCAGGATAGCTACTTCATCAATGAACTTCTCTGCAATATGATTTGTTTGTTGACTATTTCCTAATTCTCAGTTCTATTCCCAACTCTTGTAATAGGTTGGGAGAACCAATGCTACTCTATAGCTGAAACTGGATAACATTTAACTGACAAGTTACAGAATGCATTCACACCATCCAAGTGTCAGGAAATAATCATTTCTAGCAAGAAAGATATTTCCTGTTAACAGTATGACCATTGCAAGTGACCCACCCATTGCAAGTCTTGACCAGATGCTTAACTAGACCAGCATGATTGAAAGAGCCAGTCTGAGACTGGGTACTCAGATAAACAGTGCATCTTCTGGCCTACTACCATTGACAAGGATCAAGTTGACAGTGTGCTAAAATATTTTGCTCATCTGTTTGGATGCAACTGCCACAAGATTCAAGAATAATTAACAATTTTAACAATTCAGAACAGTGCACCTGTTTGATGTCTCTAAATATAGCACCCCACCCATCACTAGTGCACAGTGATTGTGACTATGTCATGTAGGTCATATATATTGCAGCCAGAAGGCTTGAATCAACTGCATCTTCCAGCCCTGCAATCCCTACTATTGGAGAGAAAAGCGCATTGGAACACTATAATTTCAAGCGCTCCACCATCATGATTTATACACAGGTTATGCTTTCTTCATTAACACTGGATCAAAAACATTCAAGTTCTTACTGAATACAATGGGAATTCCATTAGCACAAAGACTGTAGCAGTTCAAGGAAAAAACCCATCACCACCTCTACAGAGCCACTAAAGACAGGCAATAAAATTGTGGCTTTGCCATCAACCACAACCTGCATGCAAATTTATAAAGGGTGTCAGCGTTCATCAGCTCTCAGTGAAAGCATGTCAGGGTGAAGCAACTTTGTAACAAAAGCTTACATTGTACTATTTATGAAAGAAATTCTTGATTGAACTAAAAGGGATTGCTGGCACATTAGAGACAAGACTTTTTTTTTTAGCATTCAAGTCTCAAGCTGAAAAAATGTGAAGGCACTCTCTGTGAAATGTTTCCAACATTTCCGATACACTAATGTTGTGTATGTGAAAATCCAGCTTGCACATTTGCTTTTGTAAATTAACTTGACACAACTAAAGAAATTTTAGGCCACAATTGTCTGGCTCACAATGTACTTTTCTCTGTTTTTCAAGATATAGGCAAAGTAGTCAAAACCAACATAGATTCTAATATAGAGCATGATTATTAAATAGGGTAATTCATAAGATAAATCTAACATTAGGTTGAGAAATACCAAAATACATTTATGACATTTGTAGCATTCAATCAGCACCAATGGAATGGAACAATATAGAAAAAGTGCATTTATTTAAAAGTTGTTACCACATCCTGAACTAAACGGACCAATTTTTAAAACATCTCTTTTTCAACCATGTTAGAAACCTAATCACATTAAATTGAGTCACTAAGCCCTCCACATGCTTGCCTCTCTCGCTCTCACACATTGAAAAGAACATCTGGATTATTTTCACTCAGCCACAGGCAAAACCAGGAATTAATTCCTGATGGCATTCTTCATAGATTTTTAAAACTCTATTTTAACTTCTGTTATCTTAGCCAATTGTTACCACAATCAATATCTCCATTAATAATAAAAAATACAGCTGTGTGACTTACTGTTAGTTGCAACTGTGCCTGTAACTAATACTTTCAAAGCCAACTGAAGGTTCATCTTCTCTCAAAATCTTAGACTAATTTCTACAAGCTGAGCAAAAATCAAGTTAGTCATACAAAAACATTTCATGAACCACTTGTATCTTCATTTTTTTCTAAGTCAACCCTGTATCAAACCATATTTTCTTGTTTTTTTAATATCTTCTCTTCCCACCTGCTTTTTCCTTTTTTTTAAAAGCAGAGTAACTGTTTCACTTAAGCAGTTACGTTACTGGGCTAGTAATCTAGTAACCTAAAGCAATAATTCAGAGAAAATGAGCTCAATTCCTACCAGGGCAGCTTGACAAAAGAAAAGTTGAAATACAATATTGATACCAGTAGAAGTGACCACAAATTACTGTCAGATTGCCATAAAAGCCCTAATGGGTTCACTAATGTACTTTATGGATGGAAACCAACCACCTAGTCAGACCTATGTCTGATTAGCTACCACACCAATGTGATTGATTCCTCACTACCCCAAAATGGCATTTTGTTGTTCAAAACTTCTATCAGCTTTTTAAGACAGACTATCACCTTCTCAAGGCAACTGGAAATGGACAATAAATGCTAGTGATGTCCTTATTCCAACACTGACTGGTATGTCCTGCAAAGTATCTCCAGTGCCTCTAGGATATGGTCTCCAAACTAACATATATCCATCATAAACATTTCTCCACTTCAGTCATCCTCCTTCTCTTTAAACCTTGCAGCCTGGCAAGAATCCAACAAATTTAGGAAAACACTAACCTTACCCCTGCAATTAAGCTAACTGTATGTACAAATGAGATTTAACTAGGTTGCAAATCTTGTTTAGTACATCTATTACAGTTATATTCATTGACAGACAATACTGTGAGGACATTTTCGTACACTTGTAGATAGCCATTGTTTTCCTGAAAAGTGCCTTCCAATCTCACCCCTTCACATCATGTACAGAACATTTTTAGTTTTCCATTCACAAAGTGAATAAATACAATACATACAATATATACTTAGCTCTTGGAAAGCACTGTATATTGGATCCATTTAGCTTTATAAGAACGAACATTATAACCTACATTAAATTCAGTACTTTTTAAAAAGAGAATAGGGAATGTTATTTCCCAAGTGCCAGCAACCCATCAGTAACACGTCATCAGTCCAGGATAAGTCACGTATTGAGTAAATGTATGATTCAGCTTCTTTTCAGCTCAGATCCAAGTTTTCCTGAACTTCCAAGCAACTTAAACCGTAAATTTTTTCTATGTTTGTTTATTTTAGTAAGCTTACATTGACACTGTAATGAAGTTACTGAAAATATCCCCTAGTTGCCACATTCTGTTCATATATGTGAAGGGAGAATTTAGCACGGCCAACCCATCTAACCAGCACATCTTCTGAACTGAGAGAGGAATTTCACAGTAAGTTTCATTGCAGTGTTAATGTAAGCCTTACTTGTGACAAATAAATAAAGTTAACTTAACTGGAGCTCCCAGAGGAAATCCATGCAGACATGGGGAGAATGTGCAAACGCTACAGTCACCCAAGCCAGGAATCAACCCTGGCGCTGCAAGGCAGCAGTGCTAATCACAGTGCCACCATGCCGCCCCGTTGTCAACTACATGGAGGTTTGCTCCTATTGCTCACGATTCCTAGAACACAAGCTTCCAAACTGTTACTTATATCAGAGTACAAAAAAGTTGTTCAAATCCTCATTGAAAAAAAGTGCTTAAGTTCCCAAATATCAAAAGACTGGGTAGCAAGGTCACATAAACAATGAAAGGCTGCCCATGGTCCTTCATCCACAATGTTTTGAAATGTTAGTATTGGATCTTCCTATGTTTATGAATGTATCATGGTGCTCCTTTTTCCAGACAATATTGTAATAATGGGGCCCAGAGCACTCTATCCATAACGTTAATCAGTTAAGCTATGAAATATGGTAGTGGGTCACATCAACTATAACTCCACTTTGTGAGCCAAAGAGGGATCTTAACAAGACTTAAGATATATGTATTACTGATCCGTGTGGTTGTTCAGAGCTCTGGCTATGCCAACTTGACCACTTCTTCAGGACCAGCCACTTCCTATTCCTAAACATGCATGAGGTGTGGGAGACTGGTCTGAAAGACCTCTTCATAGCCTCCTGGTCTCTGCCTGGTTCAAGATCCAGAACCAAGCAATGAGATAATTTTGTGACCTATAATAACTGGCTTCTGTTATTCTGGAAGCAGCTTCAAAGCAGATGCACCTCCTTAGGAAAATTGGAAGATTGGTAGATCATTTAGCTGTTCAGTCCTATTCTGCCATTTCAATGAGATTGTAGCTGATCTGTTACATAATTCTACATACCCCTTTATCACCAATTCAAGATGATCATATTTAAGTTGTTGGAGATAAGCAAGACTGCTAAACGGTACAGTGGTTGACAAAACACAATATCTTATTGTAGGTCATTCCACCACAACAAAGGCAATTTCTGTTGGGAAAACCCAGGCTCAAGGTGACTATTGCTGTAAGATTTTTACTTGGAGACCACAAATGGGAGCATGTTAACAGTGGTCTCCAAATAGTTGACCGAGGTCGACAGGTCGAGCCTGGAGTCTTGAAAGGTCACTTATCATTTGCTGCTGAAAATGCACAAGACTTGGACTTCTTATGATAACAAGCAAATCAGCCCATTGGCCACTGAACTTTAATGAATTGGACTTCATATAATGATAACCAAATCAGATCATTGATTTCCATACCACACCAAAAATGTGGTGAACACAGTCTTCTTGTGATGAATAAATCAACTCATCGACTGTCAAATTGCACCAAAAACGTGGGAACTAGTGATGCTGGGCAAATCAGCTTATTGACTGTCAAACCACATAGAACTTTCTCATGATGACAAGCAAATCAGCTCAACTGTCAAACTGCAGGTGAGAAAAGTGGACTAAGCTGGGTGAAAACACAACGATGAGCAAGGAACCAGTAACCTTCAAGAGGGCAAAAACCTATCATTTCCACCAGGAATGGAAAGTCTTTTTTCCCATGAACGTCAAAGGCATAATCATATGTCAACAGAGTATAGCCTTAAATAGAGGTAATTTTGGAATGGCATCACAAGACACATCGTGTAAAATTTCTAGAGAATTTCCGTCTAAAGAGCACTATTCGGACAAAGAAAGTTGGGGAGTTAAAGGAAATGTTGCAAACTCAACTGTCATTCTTTTCAAAACCTTTGGCTAAAGGCAAGACTAGCAAAAAGACACCTTTTCACATGAGCCAGGTGTTGGTAAAATGCAAGTTGTTGTTCAGAGATGGTGAAGTTATCAAGGGAGATATGATGGTTGTTGCTGACACCTTGTTCAAAGGCTTCAAAAACAAAAATGAAATTATAACAGCTATTAAGAGCATGATGCTTGGTGCTTCAACAGTAGCCAGAAAGTTGGGATTATTGTTAGAGGCATCAAGAATTATTAGGCTCTGAATGTTTCTCACTACAGTTTGATGAGTCAGTAGACATGATGGATACAGCCAGATCATTGTTTTCATTCACATGGCATTCAAAGATGCAACAACAATGGAGGACTTGCTCACTTTTTTGCCAACAGGAAGACAAGGCGAGGATGCCTACAAAGGATCTATAAGGGTATGTGACTGAAAAAAACATTAAAATCAAACTGATAGCACACTGTCAAATGCAGGCTTTGTTGCACTTCACAAAAATGATCTCCCTTGTCAATTTATCACTATGTATCCATCAACAAATGCTAGTAAGGTTATTGAATTTTCTCATGTAATGACAGTCATTGTCAAGATCCCTGAAATTGTCACTTCCCTTAAATCAAGAAATAAAAGTGTACAGTAAGCTGTCAGATGACGTATGGTTGCTCATCCTGGCATTTCTCAGGGATCCAAGTATAAAATTGAATGAGCTAAACAGTGAACTGCAGGAGAGGGACAGAGACTTGAATATATTCATGACTAATCAAGTATAACAAGTTGAAACTGAACCAGTACTCCTCCCATATATGGAATAAAATTATCGAGCATTTCTCAAATCTGGAGAAAATCTAACAGATCAAACAGAAAAAGTCTCATCTTGAAAGACGAAATTCTTCTTGTGAAAAGGAATATGTATAAAAAAAATTACTTATAGTTGAAAATTACTTACTCAATGATAGAAGTTTAGGAATAATTAATCCAATACAAGAAGCCTGCAAGCCTGCGTTACTCGAGCACATTGTCGATAATTGGTCAATTTGCCTGCCTTGATAATGAAAGCTATAAGAATGGATCAAACACTGGAGGCTGGAATTTTTCTAAATTTAATTAAGAAAACCCAACTTTCTGCTAGGTATGGCAATCCTAATTGAAAAAACAGTAATTCTAGCCCTAGTGAAACAATCTTCATTAATCCGTGCATCTCAAGAACAAATTTATACTGATATAGCACCTTTCATATTTTCAGATATCCAATGAGTATAAACACAACAGCTAATCCCAAGATAAGGGACCAAATCATTCATTTTAGGATGTTAGTGGAGGGATTAAATGCTATTTGGCAGACAAAAACATCCCATATTTCAAATAGTGCTGAGGAATCTTTTACATCCACTAATGAGGATGTAATGAACACAATTTGTTTCTTTCTCACTCCTTTGCAGTATTCTGACTGGAAGTGCAATTTGAGTAGTGTATGAAAGGATCTTAGCCAAAACAGTGTTTGTTTCTGTCTCTCCCATTTGAACTGGCAGATATTGACAAAATGTGAAGGAAAACCCAACTATAATGAGTCCAACAAAATGGATTCAAATAAAAGCAAAATACTGCAAATGCTGGAAATCTGAAATAAAAATTAGGTGCTGAAAAGTTTGGCAAATCTAGCAGCATCTGTTGGGAGAGAAACAGACACCAACTTTAACATGATTCGAGCTCCAAAGAATCATATTAGTCTTGACACAGTAAAATGATTCAAGTTTGATTTTCCTGCTAATGGTGCAGCTGGCGCAGAAAATTAGTACTGTGGATGTTCTGTTTAATTCCACACAAAATTACTTTCTGAAACAAAAACTAAAACAAAGAATGTTTGTTTAAGATTTTACTTAAAAAAAATCTACTCCGAAACTATTCTCTGAAGGAAAATGTGAGCAGATACCTGCTCTCAACTGGAGAGCATTGTTCCTCAACTTTTCCTTTTTATTTGCAGAGAAATGTGAACAGGCAGGTTTCTTTCACACAAAAGGAAATTTTAGCAATAGTCCCTTTTCAGAGACAGCAACAGAAAGAGCTTCCAGTCACTATTCTATCATGGTTAGTTAGTTTTTTTTAATTCAACCGCAACTCAAATTGTCATACAGACTGGAAACGTTGACTGTCTCTCTCAACAGATACTGCCAGATCTGAGGTTTTCCTGCACTTTGTTTTTATTTCAGATTTCCAGAATCTTCAGTACTTTGCAGAATAGCGATGTGTAAAACATTTTGCAGAAAACGGAATTTGTGGGCTCACTGAAAATGCAAAATGTTTAAATAAGTCTGGATTTGTCATGCCTGTGTCAAGAATGCAAGTGTAAGATGACAATGGATATTTTTTTTTTAAAAAAATGGATATGAACAATTCACATGCAAAATGAAGCCAGAGTCATGCGATTTTTGTAATTTTTACTCAAAGAGCTAGTTTATATCTCTGTAAAGTCATTAAAATGTAAATATCCATGGGTAATGTGCCCCTCCCTTGAAGAGGCATTCTAGACTGAAACCATTTGCAGTTTTAGCTTTGTTTCATTATATAATGGGCAGAGGGCACTAGTGGTAAGCCACTATTTGTTGCCCCTCCCTAATTACCCTTGAACTGAGTGGATAGCTAGTCTTCAGAGGCTTTTTGAGAGTTAAACCATATTGCTAGTGGTCTGCAGTCACAAGTGGGCCAGACCAGCTAAGGATGGAAGATTACATTCCTGAAAGGGCATTTGTGAATCAGATGGGTTTTTACAACATAATGAATTTAAATTCCACTAGCTGCCATGGTGGGATTCGAACCAGTCTCGCTCAAATATTAGCCGGGGCCTCTGGATTACTGGTCCAGCAACAGTACCATTATACTGTTGCTGGCCCAATTCTATTTACAGAAACTCAAATTCAATGGATCCCTCCCCCCATCCCAGCTCAATGTCAACTGGCTTGAAAACTAACAGAGGTTGGGGAGAAGCCAGTTTATTACAAACAAGAATGAAAAGCCACCAGTCACACACCACTCCCCCCCCTCCCCCGTATGGTGAAGGCCTCTATCATCTATGTCGATAACAGATATATTGATCACATGATCACATGAACAAAACGTACTAGAGATAACACATCATATTAGTCCAAGGACCAGTTCGAGTCAAGTCAGTCTATAGACCAACAGGACACAAGAGGGGTCAATTTCTCACAAAAAGACAGAACCCTACTTAACAACCAGTCAACAGAGGCAGTGAGAGAGATGCTAATTTATTGCCACCTGAAACAAAAGTTGTTCACTTTTTTTCTAAAGAAGCTTGGATGAAACTTTATCTGAAAGCCCAGGAGATTTCCAACCTCACATTCAAAGAGCCACAAGAGGGGACCCTACCTCCAGATCTTTTGACAAGTTTATCCTGAAGAACAAATTCAAGCACATGATCGGTTTCCTTGTTATTCCCTTATCAATCTAAGTGCACACATCATCTGTAAAACCCATCTTTTCTTGGACATCTAGGTCTTTGTGTAAGAGTGAATGTTTTAATGCACTTACGTTGTGTGAATAAACGTTTATCTTGTCTTTTGACTTCAACTTACCAGAAAGTCAGTTTCATGTTTTATCCTTTAAAGTCATCACACTCAAAGGGATTATAAAGCTCCCTTAAAATATACATCTTGTTTTGGACAACCAAGAGGTGAGGGAAAAGACAAAAAGTTGTTCCACATCTCTCCTCATCCATAACACCATTGAAAAATGTACACATCAGATGGTTGACATGGAATTACAAACGGTAGTTGAACTGAACAATGTCTCTCAAACTATAGTGAAACTCAAGCAATTTAGCAAATTTAAAGATATAATCAGTATCAGGCAGCTATATACAGCCTATAATTTTTACTAAATAAAATATATTTGCATCTCCTCAGGTGTCCTGGCTCGTGTAGGGAAGACATGACTGCCAAACAATTCACTGTCAACTAGTTGAATATGCATTGAATAACACAATATAACACTCCATTTAATTAATGCAAAACACTGGAAAAGCATATACATCACACACTAAATGTATTTCTACAAAATAAACAGAGGAAAGCAAGATATCTACACACTGGGAAATGAATAGACATGAAATTGTATTGTTTTCAAATATTTAAGTGGATAGAGATATTTATAATAAACAGGAAGCAAAGTCAGAATTACTACTCGGAGATTAAACACAGAGAGAGGAACTAAAATAAATTTAAGAATTATAATCTTGTAACCCTACATAACTATTAAAATAGTGACAAATACATTGTTTAAAAAGGAATGAATTATAATTAAAAAGGAGAAAATGCAAGTTTTATGCAAGGAAAGAGCTGAGAAGTGTACCGAGAACTGACAATTCCAGTTGGTGGCACAGGTGTGAGACCAAACTGCCTTCTCGTGAGTTCCAGTTTTTAGGTTTCCATGAACAGACTGCTAGAATGAAATTTTTTACTTCCAACATTTAGAAGTAGAATTCTTACCATATAATGAAAGAATGGGACTAACTAGACAATGGAAATGAAATGGTCTCATCATTCCTTGGATCAACAAAATAAGTGATCAAAGAACAAGACACCAACCCATTGTTATGAAGTGCAACGTAGCATTGTTTCACAACGGGAAAAAACAGCAGCGAAAGTGAATAAGAGATCAATGGAGATAGAGTTTACAGAAGATGAAAAATGCACAGAATAAAGTAGTTACAGAAGGAAGTGGTAGCCATGATATGGAGATGCTGGTGTTGGACTGGGGAAGGCACAGTAAGAAGTCTCACAACACCAGGTTAATATTTATTTAGGAGCACAAGCTTTTAGAGCGCTGTCTCTTCATCAGTTGAGTGGTTCACAAACAGGGCATACATGGACACAGACTCAGTTACAAGAGAATGGTCGGAATGCACTCTTAACAAGTAATCAAGTCTTTACAGGTGCAGACAATGCAAGTGGAGAGACGGATCTTGGGTTCATGTCACAGTATCTGTAACCCCATGACTTGCCTGGCCTTGCAAAATCTTACTAACTGTCCTGGCTGGTCAATTCACATCTCCTTAACCTGTGTTTAACCCTCTCTCCACTCGCATTGTCCGCGCCTGTAAAGACTTGGTTACCTGTTACGGTGCACGTTCCAACCATTCTCTTGTGATTGAGCTTGTGTCTATATACCCTGTTTGTGAACCCAATTCTCCACTCACCTAATGAAGCGGCAGTGCTCTGAAAGCTCATGCTACCAAATAAACCTATTGACTTTAATCTGGTGTTATGAGGCTTCTTACAATGAGGAGGAGGAAGCCATCAAAAAACAACACCTGGTAAACAGAAGCTGCAACCTCAAATCATTATCTTGCAATGTACCAGATTAACTTCCTCGAAAGCATTTCTGTAGGTTACTATTCATGTAGTCAAGAATACTTAGACAATTTACTTTAATAAAAACATGTTCATTGAACTATAATGTATGGTACATAAACTCGAAAAGATGAAATGAATCACAAGAAAATGACATGCAGAAATAAATGTGACAAATAGTATTTTTGAAAATCAAATTTATTAAAATTAAAAAAAAAGGAAAATGAATTTGATTGTGCTAAATAACCTTACACCACAATCTGCACAATTCACAATAAAAGCTCAGTTCGTAACAAGCATGCCAGTATTTTCCTATAACTATGTTCTAACAGCAGTTTCAATATATAAATCTATTTTACCTTCTGTAGTTACAAAAAGAAATGCTACGAGAACTCACACAACTTCTCCACTTCTTGATACAAAGTAGGACTTGTTCATTTACACGTACCAAGATGAATTGAAGTAGCTATGGATTTCAGTTATTGAAAGGTAAGCTTCAACAGAATGGAATAGACCAAATACATATCCATCAAAATGATGGATTTAAATCATTCATGATGTTTTAAGTCATTCGGTAGTACAGAAATTTAAAACAGCTGAAAAGGCCGATATGTTGCTGAAGTTTTTCATCTTGCATTCATCAGAACAAACACAAGAATGCCAAATTTCAAACAATCATAACAATTCCACAGCAGAGACAAGTCTATTCTGATTCTCAAGTAACAAGGAAACTATAGGTTCCCCATGCTTCTGGGTAATTTAAAAAATATATTTAGACTGTTGCATTTTGAAAATTTCAAAAAGTGTCCAAAATGGAAATTTATCTTTATTTCAAAAGCTGGTTGGCTGTCTTCAGTAAGGATCAAAATCAAAGACAGGAGACTGATACGTGCATGCAATGAATCACTGTCCTATATTCATAAGCTAATTAACAAAAGTGGTATTTGATAGCTAACATATATAGGGCCATTTTCAGTTTTCAATCCAACATTAAAATAAGCAGGCTTACACTGTGTCCAAAAAAATAAATAATATTTAATTTATTTCATACTAGGTACAGCCCAAGTATCGAGTTTTACCAATATTAGGATGCAGACTGTGTTAAGCTTTACATAATATTCTCATGTATTCTGTTTTAGCTCTTTGTTTGTTGCTTTGTCTTCAAAGCAGAAAAGAGTACAATGTTGGTCTATTTTTCAATGTCCCTCGATTCTGTCCTTAATAGTAATGAATTTCATGGATATTTGAAGCTCATACATTCAATTTGCAATATAAAAGGAAATAGAAGACAGAAAACTAATCATTTCATACAAAGTAAGTGTTACCAGCAGAGATTGCAAGGAGCTGTTTGTTTTGGAATGTGGCAAATTAATTGATTCTACTTCTCCATAGTGTATTGCATAAAATAGTATCTGGTCTATATGGCATCCTTATTGGTTGATAAATCTTGACCTTTCTTGTAGGCAGTCATCTGTTGGTGTTGTTTTTTCCACCTTTTCAGGTGACAACAGAACATGATGGTCATCTCATATATTCTCCAGCAAACAATTCATCATGAGTCAAAACATGGCTGTATTAATCCACATGTGGCAAATAATAAACATGTTTTGGCTCAGAAGACAGTAAGCTGACTGAAGGAAACAGTAGTTTAATCTAAACACAAGAAGCCATCCAGATAAAGTCCAAAATTGTTATTGCGGTTTCAAATTTCATTCCCTCCAGTTGTGCTAACATTTAACATTCCTTTGTTGATTTTGATAGGTTAATCAAAGCATACCCAAACGTAGATATGATTCTCACTCTGTAATAAAGGCCTTAAACCAAAGGCCATTTTTCCACTCCCCGAAACCCTCCTCCCACTGCCCATCATCCCTCCTACCTGATTTTCCAGGTTGCCAATGTAGTATCTCAATACAGTGCATTCCCTTGATTCACTGCTGAATTTAGAAAACGTAAATGAATAACTGAAAAGTCATTGGAAACAACTTCCTCACAATACCCAAGTTACCTTCATCTTTCGTTTTATTTTATTGTGGCTGGCTGAACTTGCATCATGGAACAGAAACCATTCAACCTAGAGTTGGAAATCCATAAAAGATTGTTCCTTTTGAACCTCAATTTATACATTTCTTTAGAAACAAAACAGAAAATACTTGAATCCATTGTTCTGTTTGCATCTGTACTGCTCTAGTGTATCAACAAAAAAAAATGATTCCTTGATAAACACAATCGACATTTTTCAGTGCCGTGAAACCTTTTGAATCAAGACATAAATATTGTGGTTAAAATCAAGTATTTACCAGCCGTATGAGGCATAAGATTCTGTATAGTAATTCCTGAAGTCTAATAGCTTCGACTGATGCAGTAGAACTATCAGTATAGCTGGTTACACTCAGCCCTTCCTTGCAGTTATACGCCTGTTTACACTTCTGCTGCCAGGCCTGCTGGTATGCTTGGTCACAAGACTCTCCAGGCCTTCTTTCAGCCATGTTTCAGACCACAACCTGCAATAAATAGTTACAAATTAATTGAAGAAACATTTGTCCAATTGCTTTATACTAGTTTAAAAACAAGTCCTCTCTCATCTTTGTGCTCCAGGGGTACTTATTAAATACTCAAAATAGAATGGATCTTCTGATTGGCAGTCAGTGACTAGTGAGTTCTGCAGAGATCTGTGCTAGAATCTTAACTTTTCATGTTATATATTAATGACTTGGAAAGGGAACTGAACGTACATTCTTCAAAGTTGGGTGGGAGGGCAAGATGCTTAAGCATGATTTGGACAGACTGAGTGGGTGGGCATCTGTACAGCAGATGCAGTATAATGGAGATAAATGTGAGGTTATCCACTTTGATAACAATATTAGGAAGACAAATTATTACTTGAATGGGTATAAATTGAGAAAGATGGATAATCAATGAGATTTTGGCATCCTCGTGCATCAGGTACTGAAAGTAAGCATGCAGGTACAGCAGGCAGTAAAAACGGAGCAAAATAGCGTGTTCACCTTCATAGTGAGAGAATTTGAGTACAGTTTTGTTGCAATTGTATAGGGTGTTCGTGGGGCCACACCTGGAGTATAGGGTGCAGTTTTGGTGACCTTATCTAAAGAAGATGTCCTTGCTATAGAGGGAGTACAGCGAAGGTTTGCTCGGCTGATTGTTGGGATGGCAGGTTTGTCATACGAGGAGAGACTAAGGTGGTTAGGATTATATATTAGAGAGGGTAGATTCAGAAAGAATGTTCTCAATGGTGGGCAGTCCAGAACTACCGGTCATAGTTTTAGGTTAAGGGGTATACATTTTAGAACTGAGGTGAGGAGAAATTTTTTTCACCCCAAGATGGTGAATGCATGGAATTCATCACCACAGAATATAGTTGATGCAAAAACGTTGTCTGATTTCAAGAAGAAATTAGATATAGCTCTTGGGGGAGGGGTGGGAATAAGAATATTGAGTTTGATGGAAAATCGGGATATTGAATTCGATGATCAGCCATGATCAAAATAAATGGTGGTGCAGACTCAAAGAGCCGGATGGCCTACTCCTGCTTCTAGATTGTATGTTTCTACATAAGTTGCTTGACGCTCAGCCATAAAATAATTTTCTCCAATTACAGTAATTCGGCTCCATTAATCTTCCAGTCATTTTCTTGCTACAGAGGGCACCTGAATATCACTGACAGCAATACACATTTGTTTATGAGAACACAAGAAGACACATGAAACCCCAAAAAAATGTAAGTTACTCAATTTTTAACTATTTGTTATTTGATGAAATCAATGATTTATTATGATATCCAGATGAAAACAGAAATAATTAACCATCTTTGTAAAACTCTTTTTGGGCCATCTCCAGAGCCTCTATCATTTTATGACAAGTATAAAGTTTTCTAGGTATAAGATAATCAAAGTCCAATACAAGATGAACAGAACCTCTCTACTGTCTTTCCAAGAGTTCAATGAAGCTAGTGAAACAAGGCTCTCTCTTTGGAAATTCATATTTATGATAAATTATTATGCATTTGATTTTCCTAATGCTAACAGAATTGATTATAGTTCCTTGGTAATTCCTTCCTAAATATAAGCAGCAGCTTGTCTTCTGGTACTATACCTTTTTTAAACAAGATATACATGAAATAGCATGCAATAGTGTCTCTGCCATTTCTTCCCTAAGTGCGACACAATCCATCCAGACCAGTGATTTTATACTGAGCTTTGATTAATTTATATAACCACATTTTAAATAGTGTTATATGACTTCTAATCTTAATTTCTAATACTGTATCATGTTTTCTTAATCCAACTCATTGGTTAAATAGTGAAATAAAATGATATTATTTCCTCCATTTTGTTATTCCTGCCTTTGATTTCATTCTACAAAGAACAAAACAGCACAGGAAACAGGCTCTTCTGTCCAACGAGCCCGCGCCACCACCTCGATGTTCCCACTTCTACCCATGAATCCTATCTATGTTTATAGATCTATGCATTGGAACCAAATTTGAGAGACAATTTAGGGAGAATTTGTTTTGCCAATCAGCGTAAGAGCACATCTTTGGGGTGTGGGAGGACTTTAACCTGAAACATTTCTAAGACTGTCTGTAGAATATTTTATTACTTTGTTTAACGTTCATTGATAAATTTATTAGTTCTTATTCACCTTCTTTCCTACTCATTTTTGACTCTCGCAAGTCTTGCTCTTCTCAGCTGTCCACATACAGTGTCATCCCCTTTCCTTATCCTCAGTTTTTCCTTATATGTTTAGTCAGCCATAGTTTCTCATTACTGTCTAGGTGACAGAATATACTTTTTTCCTGGGTTTTGCTGAACACCATTTTAAATGTTTCTCAGTAATGTTTTACATCATAATTCACCATTGAACTGAAATACCCAAACTCCCATGGTGAAATTTGAACTCACATTCTGTGGAGAATTAAACCAGGTCTCTAGGTTGTGAATCCAATAACGTAACTACTAAATTACCCTAACCAATCTTCTTCTTATTTCAATCCTACGGTGTTTAAACCATGGTGTAAAATAGTTTTCTACTCCATCTCTTTTTTCTGACAGTAGTTCAAATGCAAAATTCTCATGACTTCCCTCTGCAGCAATTTAGGAGTTACTCACCATTATTAATTAATTAACCTCATCGTCTATTTATTATTTTTAATCTCTGTAGTCAGATTTTAGGTCTTCATCACACATAACTAAAAAGTGAAATTAATTTGGATAGCTGGTGGCGTAAGTGGCGCAGTTGTTGCAAATGTGTAGACAATAGTTTAATACCCAGCACTCAGTTGACAGTATCATTTAGAAGTCATGGTAACAATTAACATTCAGGAGACATCTACTACAGTTGGTGGGATTGCCCACTAGAATGGGATAGACATAGATCATTGGAACCAGAGTAAGAAGAGGACTTAATTCTACACTCAGCCCATTCCATAACTGATGAATCACTGGGAGCCAGAAGAAATTATTTCCAACCTTAATAAGAACAAAAAAGTCCATATCTTCATAAAATTTATTTTGCTCTAAGTTTCCTTATTAGTGTTTTCAGCTCATCCCACCTGACGCTTTGAAAACAAAAACAATTCAACGAATGAAAGTAAAGACAAGGTAGCTTAAGATATAGACTATACAATTACATTAAGCCATTAAATGCATTGACATACTGCACCATCTTCCTTCCTCACACAAGCTCAAAGTTCAAATGGATTGTTAAGATGGTGGGCCAGGGAAGAAGGATGCAGATGGTGTCTGGTACAGAGAAAGAAATAAGGATAAAGGGAAACAAGTGGAGAGAGAATCAAATTGGGAAGCTCCATTTATCTTTCACAAAAGCAGGTAGACAGGAAATTTCAAATCAGGTCAATGCTTGACAACTTCTAGTCCAGAAATAGGTGGGACACTTAAAATCATCAATACCCAAGCATTGCCATAATCCAATTTAAGTTATGTAGTCCAAGGTGGTTAGTGTCTGATCAGTCTATTATGTATTTGCAGTGGTATTACACAACAGAGATGGCAAGAAATGAACTGGCTTTAAAAAAATATGCCTTCTCTTAGTAATAGAATGCAAAATAAAATGTTGGTACTAGTCTATCTTTTCTCTTGAATAAAAAAAAATCTGCTGTAAAGGATATAGCTTGGATAAAGCATGCAGAATATATACAATAACTCAAAATTAGGAGATCTGAATATTTTAATATATATTTTGGGACAGGCAACAGTGGAAAGGGAAAAAAAATGCACCCATGGAAATGTAAATCTCATTTTAAAAGGCAAATTATTCCTCAAAACTAAGTAATTCTTGCCTACAAACTAACTGTGAATGAAAAATGGTACAAATTGCACTTCAAAATCTCAGAAATGGGTAATATGATGTACAAAAT
This sequence comes from Sphyrna mokarran, assembly GCA_024679065.1. NCBI lineage: Eukaryota > Metazoa > Chordata > Chondrichthyes > Carcharhiniformes > Carcharhinidae > Sphyrna > Sphyrna mokarran. The sequence continues at coordinate 23,050,033 of JAGIQG010000018.1, forward strand.
GCATTTTGAGAGTCTAAACTGACATGGGCCTCTGGACAGTGAACAGCCAAAATAAAAGCTGTCAATTTTATCAGCATATCTTTTACTACATATAAAGCCCCATTCACAAAACTATCTATCTGACCGACAGATATGTGGGAGTGATCAAAATGCATGAATGACACTATGGGGCACAGATAAAACTCCCAAAACTATTAACTGAAACCCAAGGTGTATTCTAAACCAACTATTATTTTTCTTTTCAGTGACTCAATATAATTCCTGAAGAGTCATTTCATTCAACATCTGCCTTTTTCCTCAGTTGGCTCTATCTTGACACAGAATAATATCCAGGTCAATTAAATAAATTGTGATTTAATCATCAAAAATCAGAGTTCACTAAGTAGCAATTTATAATTCAGAACAACAAACGTTAATTGTATTTCTCAGTAGCTTCGAGTTTGCCCAATTCAAGCTGATTCTTTTTCCTCCCAACACCTCACTGGAGAGGAAAAAGAAAATAACTGGGCCCAGTGTTCTGAGACATGAATAAGGTGTATGGATGTACCAGAAATAAAGTTTGAAATTAGAAATTATAAAGAAAATATATTTCAAAAATCCAGCAACAGGTTGTACGAATAACTCTTGGAGGAAGGGAACTTTCCGAACCATTTTATTCCCATATGAAAATTTTCAAATTAAGCTTCCCTGCTAGGCTATTCCAGTGATGAGACTAAGACACAACAGAATGATTTCAATAGCAAAAAGGAAGCAGCACAGATTCAGACTAACTTACTGGCTGAGCATATTGCTCTTCTCTATAAACATTCATGCATAAATTTGAAATTCTAAATGACTGACTGCCACAGATGTATGAAAACTCATACTCCATCTTATTTATAACTGACTAATGAAATGGCCTAGAAGATAATAGATTTCATTGCAGGATCTCAAATTAAAAGAACATTTTAAAATAAATTTAACAGTACAACTTATATTCTTTTATTAAAGAAAATGGGTAGGGTACAAGGAATAAAAATAATCTCCTTGACTTTGCCTTCCTTCACATTGAGATTCAAACCAGTTTTTGTAATTGTAGACGTCTTGTGACATCTTCTAATGCTTAAGGGAAACATGACAGTACCCCAACTCTTGCACCACTTCCAAAAAAAATTACTGTCTCATGCTTTTATTCCGCTTGACCCTTCAATTCACTGCCTTCAATGCTGGATATCTCTTCCTTTATCTAGTTCACTTATTTTATTCTTTTCCCCACACAACAACTTACTCCTTACAATAAAGCAGCAATATAATATTTTACTTTAAAATATATCAATAAAAGCTACTTTTTTGGATAAATGATTGAATATTTGTTTCGGAGGTGCCTCAATTGTCTAAGTTCAGAAGTCATAATGGTTCAATCTAATATTGGTTTAAACTTCAAAGGTTCCTTATCAAACAGGTTCCCAATTCCAGTCATTGTTTATCTCAGAATGTCATAAATTGAATGCTAATGTTTAAACCTGTGAATTAGTGAAAAATATTTACAACCTAAAGTGTTTTGGGATATCCTGAGATCAAATTAAGGATTGCCATAAGGATTTCAACTAACTGCATTCATCAACAAAGGAAATTTACTTCCATGTTGTCATTTTAAAAGACCTTTGATAATATGTCACATTAGAGGCTTACTGATAAAATTAGACAATACGGCAATCAAGGAAGTGTCACAGTATAAACGAAAAACTGATTGTGAGGCAAAAAATATTTAAAGGTCTTTTCAGGTTTGAGACAAGTAAACAGCAGCATTCCTAGAAATCATCACTGACAGCATTACAGTTCTTAATAAATAATCTGAACTTGAATATAGAGGCACACATCAACATACGCAAATAACACAAAAATCAGTTTCATCAACTGTGAAAAGAACTGCATGTTATAGACAAAGTACACTTTACCAGATGAAATGCAATAGAGAGAAATTGGGTTACACATTCTAGGCGAAAAACTGAAACACGCTGACAATAGTTAGTAAAGCTTGTAAAATGAGCAAAACGACTTAGCACACACAACTTATATTAAATGCAGAAAAACATAAGGAGCCAGACGTTATTACAGCAATAAAAATAAAATTGTCAGCATTCACTATTATTATTCCACTGAAACTGACAGTAACTTCTGGAGTCCACACACAATGACAATGTGGAAATCCAGAAGCCACTGTCAGTGATTTCCCAGGGTGCCCTGTTGAGATTGTAATGGAAGTAAACCAAATTGATGAGAACTTCCACTCTTACACTTAGTTTCTATGACATTGTAAAAATCCTTGAAAGTTTCTTAAATGACGTACTAATTTCATAATTACTGCGAAGCACCCTCACTGGCTCTGAAAAACTAATTGTATCTGTAGAAATCAGTAATGTTAAAAAGATCCACACTTAAGAAAATATCTATATCTATAGATTATATCTATTCCATTCATTATTTTTCTATCCAAAATTTAAAATTTAATGTGAAGGATATCAAATATTTCCAACTTGTTGGTTGTAGTATGTGAAATTTGATTGTTTGCTGACATTAATCATTACTTCTCCATACCAATACGTTCTTTTGACTCGATACCAGATAAATAATGTTGGAAAAGGAAAAAAATCACAACATGGAAGTTTCCTAGATCTGTTTCTTCACAACATGATGCCTTGCTTAGTCATGGGCTGCAAAATTTGGGCACAGAATCAAAAGAAATCTAGCAGGATAACTAATGTAAAATTTGGTCAAAGGGTGAGGAAGTTGGAACAGTATTGCAGGAGGGGACAGAGAGAGAACATAAGGCACTAGAGGAACATGAGCCAATACAGATTTCCAAAGACTGGGAAATAGAGAAAGCTGGACACTGCAATCATAGAATATAAGCAGCAATGTTTTTTGTGAGCAGATTTTCATGAAGTGGAAGATTAGATGCCAGCCATAGAAATATTGGAATGATTGAACTTGGAACTGATAAATATATGAATGAAAGTTTCAAATGCAGGCAGAAAATGTCACAGGTACAGGTATGTAATCTTTGCAATAGATCATGGATCAGAAACAAATCTTAGATATAAATTGGATGCCAAAGTTGCCTACAATCTATTTCAGCTTGAACACGTAAAGAGAAAGTGGAGGGTGCAATGTATGGGAGGAGTTAGGTGAATAAAGTCACTGCCAAAAGGATACAAAATGCATAGTTGGGTGAAAATTAAACTTTGGGAAGATGAAAATGTATAAGTGCTCAGCCAAGACTGAATGTTGGACAAGCATCTTGATAGTAAATGGAAAGTTGCCATAGTCCCAGAGGACCATAGGCTGCTCTCCACTTTGAGGAGGGTGGAGTTGACTGGTAAAGATTTAACCTGACGGTCACCACACTTCAGGCGAGGGGAAAGGTTGAAAAGGCCGGGTCTCCATGAAGAACCTCAGCTGGTATGGGAATTGTACCCATCGTTGCACATTACAAATCAGGCAACCAACCAACTGAGCTAGCCAATTGCCTGCATTTTGACAGTACAGATGCAGTGGAGGGTTAAGAGAGATCCTGCATAGTTGAAACCAAATGTGATTGAAACACGTGGTCATTGTAGGAAAGTAAAAGGAAGAATTAGCTTGCAGTGACAGCCAAAAGTTGATGAAGCGATTTAAGAGGCCTCTGGTTTCATGATTAAAAATATACAACACAGAAGCAATTAATAATGCTTAGCCTACACTAATCATTTGTCTTTAGTTAAAATATCATTTTCAGTTTTAGGCACTTGGCTTTAGGAAGGATGTCAGTACCAAGGAAAAGGTGCAGTAAAAAAATTCATTGCTGTTTGGAATAAGAAGATTAGGTTAAGAGCAGAGATAATAGAAATTGGGATTTTACATTGGAACAAGAATTTAAAAGCAGTGTTCAAAATGATATAATGTTTTGATAAAATAAATTATTTCCATAAGACAATAAATTGATAGAACAGGCTTATCAACAGATGAAGAGAGAGCTACAAGTTTATCTTGTGACAGCATACTGATAGCAAACTTGTTAAGAACATATGAATAGGAGAAGGATTAGGTTATTCAGCTGCACAAGCATGCTCTGCAATTCAGTAAGGTTATGTGGAACCAAATCCAGCCTCAAGTCCACCACCTCTCAAAATCACGGACTTCTTTGTAGATGAAAACTTTGCTGAAGCCAACTTTGAATATATTTAATGACTCAGCCTCCACTGTATGGTACAGAATTCCAAAGGGCAAATGGCCAAGAGATGAAATTTCTCATCTCCATATTAAATGGAAGACGCCTTATGTTTCAACTGTGCCAGTTAGTTCTCGATCCCCCCACCATTTGCAGGATGTAGGTGCTGGCTAGACCAGAGTTTGCTGCCCCTCCCTAATTGCCCTCAAAAAGATGATGGTGAAGTGCTGTTAGGAAAGGAGTTCCAAGATTTCGATCCAGTGAATGGAAAGAAATATAGTTCCAAGTCAGGCTGGTGCATGCATGGAGGTGAACCTGCAAGTGGACGTGTTTCCATATATCCACTATACTTGCCCTTTGAGGTGATATGAGGTTGTAGGTTTGGAGGGTATCAAAAGAACTTTGGTAAGTTGCTGAGATATTTTTGGACCTGTGTGCCAATCAAGTAAGCTGCTTTGTCCTGAATATTTTTGAGTTCAGTGTTGTTTGAACACCCACTACCAGAAAGACGTGATTGCACTGAAGAGAGTGAAGAGAAGATTCATCAGGATGTTGTCTGGGATGGAAACTTTCAGCTATGAGGAGAGATTGGCCAGGCTGGATTTGTTTTCCTTGAAGAAGAGGGGGATCTGATAAAGACAAACAATTATGAGTGTCATAAATAGGTTAGATCGTAAGAATATTTTCCCCATGGCAGAGAGGTGTCTAAAACCAGTGGGCATAGGTTTAAGGTGAGGAGGGATCGGAGGAAAATTCTGTTAACCAAAGGGTGGTGGAAAAATGGTACATGCTACTTGGAGTGGTGGACAGGTACTCACACAGCATTTAAGAAGCATCGAGATGAGCACTTACATCACCAAGGAGTTGTAGACTTTGGTATATGGGATTAGCATAGATTGGTATTTGATGGCCGGCATAGACACAGTGGGCCAAAGGATCTGTTTCTGTGCTGTATGACTATGACACTCATCTAGGCAAGTGGAGAATATTCCATCACGCTCCAGACTTGTGCCTTGTAGATGTGGGAGAGGTTTTACTGTGTCAGGAAGCAAGTTATCCACCACAAAATTTCCAGTCTCTGACCTTCCCCTGTAGCCACAGTACTTGCCTGGTCCAGATCAGTTTCTGGACAATGCTAATTCATCTCAAGGACATTGATTGTAGGGGATTCAGCAATAGTAATGCCATTGAATGTCCTGGGGAGATAGTCATCAAGTGGCACAAAAGTTTTTTTGCCACCTGTCAGCCCAAGCCTGACTATTTTCCAAGTCTTGTTGCACATGGGCATGGATTGCTTCATATCTGAGGAATCACGAATAGTACTGAATATAGTGTAATTGTCTACAAACATCCCCACATCTGATCTTATGATGGACGGAAAGTCATTCACTGATAGCTGCTGAATATTAGGCACCAATGAACATGTACACCTTCCTTTCTGCTAGGTATCACTCTTACCCAATTTCCAAATATTTTGCTAGGTCTCCATAATGCCACACTTGATCAAATGTCAAGGACAGTCACTCTCACCTCAGGGGCTCAGTTCTTTTGTTCACAGATCAGGACCATAGTGAGGTCAGGTGCTGAATAGCTCTGGCCGAAAGCAAACTGAGCATCAATAAACAGGTTATGGCCACTTGATAGCATTCTTGATTATACCTTAATCAATTTGCTGATAGTTGAGAATAGACTGATGGAGCATAATTGGTCAGGTTGGATCTACCTTGCTTTTTGTGGATGGGAGATACAGGGACAATTTTCCACATTGTGGGCAGTTGTCAGTGTTATTGCTGTACTGCAACAATGTGGCTAGGGGTATGATCAGCTCTGAAGCACAAGTTTTCAGTACTATTGCTAGAATGTTGTCAGGATCCAGAGATTTTGCAGTATCCAGTTACTTCAGGTATTGTGACATTTGTCAAATTTACTGAAGACAGACATCTGTAGTGTTGGGAATCCCAGGAGGAGGGCAAGATTAATTAACCACTCAGCATTTCTAGATGAAGATAATTACAAATGCTTCAACCTTGTCTTTTGCACTGATGGACTGGCCCTGCCATCATTGAGGAAGGGGACATTTGTAGAGCCTCCTCCACCATGTGGTTGTTTAATTGCTCACCACTATTCATGACAAGATGTGACAGGACTGCAAAGTTTAGATCAGATTCATTATTTATGAGATCATTTAGCAATTCTATTATATTCTATTTGGTATACCCATGGTTGTGTGTTGTAGTTTCACCAGATTGATACTTCATTTTTAGATATGTCTAGTGTTGGTGCTGCTACATCCTCCTGCACTCTTCATTGAGCCAGGATTGATCCACTGCCTTTTATGGTAGAGTAAGGGATATGCTGGGCCACGAGATTTCATATTGCAGTTGAATGTAATTCTGCAGATGGCCCAGATTGACACAGGAATGCCCAGTTTTGAATTACTACATCTGTTTGAAATCCATCCCATTTAGTGTGATAACATTGAGGATGCCCTTCCTTGTAAGATGGGATTTTGCCTTCACAATGCAGTAGTCACACCGACCAACTGTCACGGACAGATGTATTTGTGACAGGTAGAGTGGTATATGTTTCAATAAGATCATTTCTCATTCTTCTAAATTCCAATTAGTATAGACCCAACCTGCTCAACTCTTTCTAGGCAACTCCTTCATCTCAGAAATGAGCCAGATTCATCACTCCAGATCATGAATGTAGATTGCAAATAAGTGACGCCTCAGCACTGATCCGTAAGGAACCTCATAAGTGTGATTTGCAAACCTGAACATTAATTAGCCAAGACTTAATCCATGTTATTCGTTCCCAACACCATCTTGGATAATAACCTTTTATATAATACCCTTTTGAATATCTTTTGTAAATCCAAATACACAACAGGTTCCCTTTATCCACTATTTATTACATCCTCAAAGTACTGTAATAAATTTGTTAAATTTTAAAACCATACTGACCTTCCTGATTGATCTTCTAAATGTCCTGCTACTGCTTCCTTAGCGGTGTTCTCTAGTATATTCCCAATGACAAACGTTAGGCCCAACTGGCCTACAGTTTCTTGCTTTCTGTTTCCCTCCTTTCTTGAATAGGAGTGTTGAGAATAGTGGATAGAGGTGTTTTGTTTTAAAAGCATGAGGAAATGGAAAGGGAAATGATGAGACACTGCTATTAAGGATTGCAATGGGCTGCATCGTCAACATCTGTGCTATAAAGTTCTATGATTCTGGGACAGGAATTTAGCAATCATTCCAGGTTCAAAGGCTGAAAACAAAAACTCAACCCTTATCACAAAGCAAGCATATCAACACAATGAATAAACCACATCACAAGTAATTTTATAATCTATAGAACTGTGAAAATGTTTAAATTTATTAAAACAGTACTACTAAAGATTGCATAGAATATTTAAAAAAACCTGTTTTACCCAAATCCCTGAAGCTCACTTTTCACTATCCAAAACATAGTAAGTTCTCTGTTTTTATACCCATACTTAATTGGCACCACAGTCCATCTCACTTAAAATATTTACATTTGGCAATTTGGGTTCAGCGATGGGAAACCAACAGCTATGTACTTGAGACCCAATCGTGTTTACAACTGCAGAACATGTACCAATGACCCCACATTTTAATGTGTTTATAGTGCTGGCTGGCTACATTTGCATTATGAAATGCAACTGATGGAGAGTCTGATGGAAGTCATCAACCTGAAACAGATGCTACCTGCCTGTAGAATATTCCAGCATTTTAGATAAAGGAAGACTAGGTCTCCCTCTATGCAAGTTATCATATTCATATCAGGATATATTGTATCACGATGTCATTAAATCAGGACTTCATAAATTTGTTCTGATGGTTCACTCATAGCACCAAAAGAAATCTGTGAAGTTGGCTATTTCAACCTGCAACTTTTGCTTGATTTTTTAAAAAAATACAGTCACTTTTTACAGCAGCAAATAGAATGCACAATGTTATGGACTGAAGACAAAACTTAATTCACCACTATTGAAATTTAAACAGATTTATTTTATATGCTTTCAATCCTGATCAGTTTTAAATTAACCAATATTATACTATCAAGTGTCACAGGAATGTAGGTCTTTTTACTACTGTTTCATTACCACCAATTAAAAAAAAAAATGGCGAATGTACAAAGTGCCTATATTGTATCTGAACTAGAGATAAACACCCAACAACACAATTTCAAACTCTGTCCTTCCAAAATTGAATTGTGTCTGTAATGAAAAGAGATTAAATCTGCAATAAACATGTTGAGGTGTCTTTAGTAGGTTGAAGCACTCGTAGTTTGTCACAAACGATGTTAACAACAGAAGAAACTTGATATTATATTTTGGTATTATTCAAACTAATTGAATTATATTGATTTAAGTGTGATTTCCCAGTAGTGCATTCAAACTAGCACATCAAGCAGCAGCAGCAACAACACAGTTTACGTTGCTCGTTTGACACCAGAATAAAACTACTTAACGAGAGGACCAGAATTAACAACAAGCTTTCAGGTTAAGACGACATCGCTTTGCCTCAATCAATTTATCAAAAATGAAGAGCTGTCGAATGGCAGATCAAGGAAAACTTTTGTTTGGGAGGAGGCGGGGGAAATCGGGTAGCAGAATTTACACACCAGTTACCACGCGTTTTGAAATACGATAGTTACTTACCAGTTTTATTAGAATTACCTGAAATACACAAATCTGCCAAATGATTGGACACGACATGACAGAAGGTTAGGGCATCTATACTGAGCTGGGGCAGCCCGTCCTGAGGACACAGAATAAGCAGCTAATGATGGGAAAATAAATGTTCCCATCCAGTTTGTCAGTTACCACTTCTATATTAATATATAAATATTTTCAAAAAGCAACTTAACTTCCTTCATAATTTATATTGAAACATTGAGGAATAAACATAAAAATAGTTCACTATAAACGAACTGTCAGTCTACCCATCGGATCCCAGCGTCCTTTATCAGCTGTTGGCAAGCGAGGGAAAGCAATAACGTGAACACTTTCTGAAAAAAAGGAGGCAAAGAAAAACAACTTTTACAAGGAGATACCCACCACCGCTCCAACGAACGCCATCTTAAATCTGAGGGAGACGATAAAGCTCGAGCAAGCAGCTCAGTCTCGCGGCGTTTTGGCGGACGGTGGAATTGGCGCTGTGTCAGTGGGGGGTGGAGTCAGCGCGCTGTGATTGACAGGTGACGCGTGTCACTTCCTGAGCGTCATCACACTCTCGCGGTGATTGTGACGCAGGCGCCCCTGCCCCTGTGTGTGGGAAACCCCTGGCGTTATTGCGTTGGAGACGCCATTGTTGTGGCCGAGAGGTGGTGTCGGTTTGAAATCGTGGGACTTGCCATTAATGTGCTGCCCCTGTCTAACAGTAAAAGTACTTGAATGGCTATTTATTTTTTTTTTAAGTATTGGCTATAAATGAGATGCAGTGATGAGTGAGAGGTAGGGCCGCTGCAGTGAGAAGATGTGTCTGAGGAACGTTGAAGGGCCTATCGATTGGAGCTGAGCCTAGGAACCACCCGCCAGGAAGCCGGCCTGTCTTGTGTGCGGACTTCTGCGTTCCTGCATCACACCCAGTTCCCAAATCTTCCCCACCCACTCACTCCTGTCTTCTTTCTTGTTTGCCCCCTTAATCTTGGACAATAGACCATGGATCCCACTTGTTCCTGACAAATACTTGCCGAGAAAAAAAGAGGCGCACCTCTGGTGATACTGGGGTCTTGTGTACGTTATGTGTATTTTTCCTCTTTTACTTTACCATTAATACGAGTGACTTTTTCGTTTAAAAAAATCCCGTCCCAATCTTATTTAAAAAGGAGACGATATTTAAGAGATGCTCCTGAAGACAGTGTCTGTGGGCGAGAAACTAACCTAGGCACAGTCGTTGGAACAGGATTTTCCGAATGAAGGAAACCAAGACTCATTCGTGGATTCGATTCTCTTAGATTTAAAAAAAACTGCGCCGAGAACTACTGCATTGCGGCTTTGTAATAAAAAGGAAGAGGGAAAATAAACTGAATATTTTTGAACTCTTTACCTTGGAAAATAAATCCTTTGGACTTCGTACAATTTCTTGGACATTTAAACTATACCATTGACTTTTGAACTATCCGGTTTATTAGTGAGTAAAACCGCTAGTATTTAATTTTGTGCAATGTGCAGTTGAAAGCGAGCCCGTTATTTCCTGACTTTACGTCCAGTATAGTGTTTTTTTTTATAAATTGCTTTAATACAACAAAGTTTAAAATACTTGAATTTGAGATATTAAATTGTGAAAAAGAGGATTTTTTTGTTTTTGTGTTTTGCAGTGGTAAAAGGGTAAAACTTTTTTGTGGGTAAGGCTTGTCCCATTAAAAAAACAAAATGTCGTGTGTACATTACAAATTTTCTTCTAAACTGAACTATGACACGGTCACTTTCGATGGGCTTCATATTTCTTTGAGTGATCTAAAGAAAACCATCATGGCCAGGGAGAAGTTGAAGGCGGCAGATTGCGATTTACAGATCACCAACGCACAGACTAAGGAAGGTAAGTTGGCCAGTGACTTGTTTCTATTTAAATACTGTTTATCAATCTGTCCTTTGTTTCATGTTGCATCTAACTCCTATGTTACGGTAGACAAGATGGCGCACGTTTGCTGGATTTGTCCGATTTCGAAAAGACATATTTGCACGTTGGCCGCAGCAAGCCGAGCTTATTAACTGTGTTTTTGGCGCTGCGATATCTTTGCATAATAAAAGCTTCAACCTTCAGTGTAACTTAATATCCATTTGTTTAAAAAAAATCACTAAGACACCATCTGCTTTTTCCCTGTGCTTTTCCGCAAGATAAGTGCTTATCTTTCCCTTTGTCACTCATAAATTGGCTTCCCATCTCCAAGAGCACATCATGAACTTAAATAACTCGTGCAAGAACTCCAAACCTCCCAACTAATGTTTTTTAGAGGTCATCTAGCTTTCGCTGCGTCGTCTCGAAGAGTGCCCTTCGGGCGATGACGGTCTGAAGCAATGTGGTGCGCATGATGACAATAGTAATTGGCAAAAAATTTCATGTTCGTGGCTGCCGAACCTGGCTTGAATCCTTGTGAAAGCATCGGTTTTAAAAAACCGATTGCAATGTAAATTGATTTTAAAGTTACGTATTGTCTACCATTGTATTTTTAAATACTGAGTTTTGAATCAATGATTTTAAAAACGAGTATTTAAGAATATAATAGTTTGAGTTTTCAAACGTGTAAAAGCTCATCTGTCATATATTGTTCCTAATTAGTAGGATTGATCTATTGGAGTGGCTATCCTCTGAACAGAATGAAAATTCTATAATGTTGAAGGGAGAATTCGTCAACTTTTGTTGATCTAAGTCTAAATCTGCTGCCATTTTATTGCAAATTCATGTCAATTAAGTTGTGGAATGTAGATACTTGAACTTTGAATCTAATTATAGTCGTACTTTCAGCATGATTTCAGTACCTTTTCCTGTCATATAGGAATCACATCCCTATGAGCATGGTATATCCTTGATCTGCTTGCAGTTTCTGACATTCCCTAACAGCCCATGTGGGTGTACCTACATCACATGGACTGCAGCAGTTCGAGACAGCAGATTACTACCACCACCACCTCAAGAGCGATTAGGGGCAGACAAATGTTGACCTAGCCAGCAATGCCCATTCTCATTAAGTTTCCTCCAATGCGTCACTTTGTCCCGATAATTGAGATTGCTGTTGTTTGGTTCCACTATTACCAGTACGGTTGTAGCTAGAGAATGATTTCCAGTAGCGTCTCGTACTCTCATACAGTTGTGTGAAGTTCTATGGGAATTATTTTCAGCTTATTACTTGCACAACCTCAGGACATACAAAACTACTTTACAGGCAATGAAATACTCCCTACATGTAGTCTTTGTGGTATATCATGTAATTATTAAATCACACCACATTGTTCAATTCCATGTGTCTGAAAAAAATCCAGTTCTGCCTCACCAGTTTTTCATTTGACGACTTTATTGACTGGTTGGGCTGCTTGTCTGTCATATAGTCCTGGGTGAGCTAAAATTTCTCCCCGCTACATGTTGGGAAGATCAAAGCTATTGTGTTTAGCCTTTGCTGCACACTATACTGCTTGCTGTGATGTCATCTGCCTTCCTGGTCTGTATATTGCATAGTAGCAAGTTCTTCACAACCGTGATGTCTTTCTGTAACTGGTCAGCCTCCTATATCTCTCATCCTCAACTTTGTCCTTGTCCAAAGTTCCATTTGCCATCACTACCAATCATTAATGAACAATAATCTCCAGTCCTGTAAATTTTTGGTTTAAAAATTCTGATCTTATTGTTGGAATGTTTCAGTGGGCTTCTCCCAAACTGAGAATCTTCAAAGAACTGCACTCTCTAATGCATCTCAAGTTTTCCTCACCCACCAATGATCATGCTGTCAAGGCCCTCTTAATTCTCTTGCTACACCTTTCCATCTCTTATCAAAATTCGTTAAACTTGGTGTCTTTGACCAAGGTCTTTATCACCTGTCCTAGTGTTTCCTTTCACAATGTCAGTTTTTACCTGCCTGCATTGCTGTAAAGTTCCTTGAGATGTTTTACTGTGTTAATAGTGTTCTATAAATGTGGTATAGTGGTTAGCACTGCTGCCTCACAGCACTGGGACCCTGGTTCAGTTCCTGGTTTGGGTCACTCTTGCACATTTAATTCCTGGTTTGGGTCACTCTTGCACATTCTTCTTGTCAGTTTCCTCTTGGTGCTCCAATTTCCTTTCACAGGCCAAAGGAAGTGCTGGTTAAGTGCATTAGCTAAATTCTCTATGTACCCAACAGGCGCTGAAATATAGCAACTAGGGAATTTTCGTAGTAACATCATTGCAGTGTTAATGTAAACCTATTTGTGACACTAATAAATAAACTTTGATCTGTCAGACATCATATAATGATCTCAATTTTGTTTCTACAATATTACTTAAGATGTCTTGTTTCAGTGGATGGTGAAACAAGAAAATTAAATGGCTTCCATGTGTCTTCACTAATATTGATCAAATGTGGTAAGCTATGATGCAGTACATTGGACCAGCTAGATATTCATGGATAATTTCAAGACTTGAGTCTTTGCGCAATGTTGATCTCTTGTGATCTGTGCTGATTGTGTTTCCCATCATTAAAAAAGGCTGAGTTGAAGAATACTTCAAGAAAAGCGTTCACCATTGTTTAATTATTCAATTTGAATTGGAGAAAAAATAGTAATTATTGGAGGTATTTTATGATCTTGCGTTCCTTATATTTAGGATTCCATTCAGTGGCACGTATGGTTCATCCAGTTTGATGTGATGGGTATGTGACATGAAATTCGACTGGAGTTTGCTTATATTTTGACAGGTTATAGATGAGGGTAGCATTTTAATGCTACTTTGTCAAATAGCTTTTTTTTTTTTAGCTCTGCAGAATTTTTTCTGCTGCTTGGCAAACCTGATGGTTATTAAACAGCATTCAACACTGAGCCACAGAAAGCAGTATTAAGGCAGGTCACCAAAACTTTAGTTCAAAGACATTGGTTATTAAGAAGCGTCTTAAAGGAAGAATGGGAGGAAGTGAGATTTGGAACGGGAATTTGTGAACTTTGAGTCATAGCAACTGAAGGCAGGGCTGTTAATGGGAGCATTTCAAACATGGTGGTTCAAGAGACTAAAATTGAAAAACTGCAGATATTTCAAAAGAAGAGATTACATAGATTGGGGAAATCCATGGAAGGTTTTGTAAACCAAGATAATTTTAAAATTGGGCATTGGTTAAACAAAGATACTAGATGAATGAGAATGGATTACGGTATTTGGTGTTAGTTAAAACAAGAGCAGCATAGCTTTAGATGAGTTCCTGAAATGATAAAAGAAATGGGAATAAGTAATTTGGCTGCTACTCCACCAGTCAGCAAGATCATATCTAATTTAATTGTGGCTTTAATTCCATTTTCTTACCTGCCCCTATAACCTTTGTCTAATTCTGGTTTGAATATATTCAGTGATGTAGGCATGGATTCAAAAGGCAACATTATGTTGAAGGATTTTTGAAGAGACACGAGATTGGAAATGGGACAGTAGTTTGTATTGATGGATGGGGAATCAATGGGTTTTTTTTTGAGGGTATGTTGATAGCAGATTTCGAGAGAGAAAAACTGTACCCAGGGAGTGAGACTGGTTAATGATATCTGCTAATATGATGACCAGAGTGGGACAATAGGTGATCAACAGTTGAGGAACAGGAGGAAAAAATGAGCTTTGACAGGTAATTGGCAGGGTGGCGGGCGAAGAAAAGAAAGTAGCCAAAGAGTAAGTTCAGGGGGCTTGGGGCAGCAGAAGTCCTAGATGGAGTTTGACAAGGAGGGCAGAGATACCAGATTTGATGTCCCCAGTCTTAGTAACCAAGTCCATGATCTCCTTGCACATTGGAAGTGAACACAGAGTGGGTGGAAAGAGGAGCTGAAGTCAGTTTGCTTTGTTTTTCAAGATTGTCCTGGAATAGTGAGCTCTTGGCAGTTGATAAAATGGTCTGATAATGATTTATATTCTCCAGCAAGATCTGGAGATGGATAGCTGAACTGCTTGTCCTATTGGTTTGAATCTGCATCCCTTGGACTTGAAGTAAAGATAAGGGGTGTACCATGTGGAGGGATCAGTGTTTAAGATATTAATGATTTAAATATAGTGAATGGAGGGTCATGAATCAGGGGAGAGATTTTTTACTATGGGCCAGGTTAGTGGGAACGGGTTGTGGGAGGGGAAAAATACAAGCGATCGGAAATAGTCTTGTGTGATTAATATGATGGGAGGAACAAAGCCTCTTGAGATGGAACAGTCAAGAGGATGGTTCTGAAGGTGGGTTGTTAAATTTCTATGAGAGAGAGACTAGACGATAGGAAACAGTGAACTCTGAGGTGAAACAGTATGTTGAGATGGAATTTGAAATCTCTAAGTATGTGAAACCCCTTGCTGCAGTGGTTGAGGAAGAAAAGCAGTGAAGATATTTTGGTAAAAATTTATAATGTGGTTCACACAGAAGTATAGAGTTGGTTTCCATGGAAGTCCAAATTTGAGAAGAAGAGTGCTCACTAAGGGAAAGGAGCCAGTGACCTAGCAGTTAACTTGTAGTTGGGATTAGAATGCACTTAATTTTAGAGCCAAAGAAGCTTGAGTGGAAGAGATGAGATTGGGGAAAAGAAGGACAAGGGTGGGGAGCTGACCAAGCAGGAGCCATTTTATGTCACCAAAACATTCAGTTTGAAAATAAAGGACTCCTCTAAATCTCTGTTGCTCTGATCTGGCAACAATATTGCAAAGGTTCATCCATATCTTGCAAAGTTCACTGACTGAACAGCTATTATATTTTAATTGAGTTTTCTTATGCACTTTTGTAGCAAAAATGTTTTCCAGCAGTTTTTAGCTAAATATTAAATGATAAAAATGTTTTAGTTCTTGATAAATCAGAACTTGTGTCTGTGTGTCATGAGGAATAATCATACAACAAGTTGTAGATATTAGCCAATTTAACAGATTTATTTGGCCTGTGGGCTCATAAAAATCTTAACTACAATCTTGGGATAATTTCATCTTATGTCATTGGACTTGTAGTCCATGTACCTTAAATAATCCAGTGAATCGGCAGTTTGAACATTTAAATTCAGTTTGCAAAATTAAAGTGTAAAATGCTTCTGTCAGTAAAAGTACTATGCAACTTAGCATTATATAAATAAATATAACTTCAGATTATTGATCTTGTGAAAAGTACAACTTTAAAAACTGAAATTTCAGTTATGTCAATATTATCCGATTCATGTCATGAGGAATTTGGATGCCTTCATTGCCATATGGTTTTGATTGCTAAACGTTATGTTAAACTGAATATTATACAATAGGAAAGTCCTGTTTATGGTTAAATATTTTTAAAAAATCATTCATGTTTTTATTATAGTCATTTGATAGCTACCTTTTCATATATTTCATTAAGACATGTCAGCCAAATAGAGTTGGGGGAAAATTGTATTGTGATGCTCAATGCATATGTTATGAAGCTTTGTCCCATTGACAAGGCAAGTATTGTATTCCATAGTCCCCATTGTACATGCATACAAGGTTTCCATGATCACATGATTCTGCAATTTTTAAAATAGCAATCTGAATCTAGCTGAGTAATGAAATGAGCTCCTTCTACAAATAATAGAACTAATTAAAAAGGAAAGCTGCTGATATGGTATAAAATTACCACATCTCTTCTATATGTTCAGGAATCCTTTCGTGTTGAAATGTTACTGTCTTAAGATGTGTTACACTACTCAAATCCTCTATTGCTTTGTACTCATTCAAGATTAATCAGCATTGCACTCCTATCGATTAGAACTTTCTAGTAAATTGTTTTGGAGATTTTCATCCCAGGCGTACCTAAATTGACAAGCTCTTTACCTGAAGAACAAGTAAATCCAGTTCATGGATTGAGTTTATTTGGTATTTTAGAGAACTTATTTTATGAAATAAGTTTTGTTTCTCTTGCTGTTACTGCAACCATCTTCCAAATTGTTGCACAAAAGAGAGATTTTACTGTTGTACATCAGTAAAAGTACATTGATGCTCTCCTTCTCCAAAAACCATTCACAGAAAGAAACCAATGTCTGATCCCTTTGCTGTTGGATTATTAAAGCAATTAAATGAAATAGTTATGTATTCTGCAGTTGTTTCAAGTATTTCAGGAAAATGAAAGTTCTTTGTAATCTGACATCAGTAGAATAATGGTTTCCTTAATTCTTTACAGAATATACGGATGATAATGCTTTAATCCCCAAGAATTCATCAGTTATTATAAAAAGAATTCCTATTGGAGGTGTGAAATCTGCAGGCAAAACATTTGTCATGTAAGTAGCTGCAATTTTTTCATGAAAGATATGCATGTTGATGGGTAGCATCGTTACAGCTTGAGAATGATTGATGTATTTCAGAATTGAATGCCTGTTGCTAATAGCTAAAATACAGTTCAGTCTTATCCTTCAGTGGATGCTTGAGAAATGCGCTTCCACATTTAAATTACCAGCCATAGGTTATGTAATTGCTGTAGTGGAAGACAATGCACTCTACAGTCCTTTCGTTCTTCATTTTGTGACACGAATGACAATTGATAAGGTCTTCATGAGTTTTGTGGCCAACAGTGCAATGCATTTTATAGCTGACGATGCATTGCAGTATCTTAATTCTATTATTTTATCAAATATTTTTAATGTGTGCACATATGGTGTTGTATTGAAGGAAACAACAAAGGATGGTGATTGGTTTTAGCACAATTGCAAAATGTATAAAAATGTAGAAAGGTAACTGATGTACTGCATTTTAAGGATGGCGTGCCATGTGTGACTGATGAAACAGATTTGGTGCTAGAAGAGACAAGAATGGACTGTCATTGCATTGTTGTCCATTATGTTTACCACCTTTCTCACTACTGTAAGCCAAACAAACTTAGCTGATAACAGCCTAAGCCAAATCTGATTCATCAGGCAGACCTTGTTCCTTTTTGTGAGCAAGTCTGAGGTTCCTACTGAAATATTACCAATAAATCTGACATCTTCAAGCTTTAAGCTAGTGTTATTTTGACTTCATGGGCTATTTGAGTCAATATGTAGACCATATTAAAAAGTTTACGTAGTCCTGTTTGCATATGGTTCAAACTGCAGAAGTAAACTGTATGTATTCCTAGTTAAGATGTATCCATAAACAATGCAGTCTTTCCAAACAAGAAGTATAATTCACAAATAAAACTGAGGTGTAAACCCTTGGGAACTGACAATGATCATTTTCTATAATCTCAATCTAATAACTTAATTTTCCTTCTGTTTTTGTCCTGACTAAGCACCAGCACTTTTTAATGTCTGCATTCTCAGTTTGTCTCCTTGGCTAAACAAATGCAGCATAGTCAAGATCATTTTAAAATACTTTTTTATATTATTGGGACTATTGTGTGAATCTTAGATCAATTTTCTGGAAATAATTGCCTGGCATAACAGCTGCCTCTTTGCAAAATTACAGCTCTGTGGAGGAATACTTCAACATAATTATTGAATATCTCAAATGTATTTGCAAGCTAATAATTCCTCGATGAGGGTATGTTCTAACAATTCGAGAAGAAGTACTAGGAAGAGTACAAAGGCATTTTACCACAATGAGTTAATCCAGAATAAATTAGTTCTGTCTCTGCTACTTTGTATGAGAAGAGATGCAAAACTTGAGTTTGTTGAGTAAAAGTATTTGAAAAGTAACATTTATAACCTTTTTGTTCCTATTGCATTTCTCTTGCTACTCCCTGCATGTTAAATGTAACATAATATTTTCAAATCTTGCTATAGAAGGATCATGCTAATTCAAATTCTATTAATTCAGACCACAATATCGTAAGACTGGCAAACTGAGAATGGGCATCTCCAAGATCAGTGCTAAGACCACTGTTGTTCACCAATGCTAAATGATTTGAACTCTTGGAAGCATGATTTCAAGATTTTCAGATCATCCCAAATTGAAAGCAGTGTTTAGGAGGAGGACTGAGACAAAATATAGGAGAGTAAATAAACTTATGGAATGACGTATGAAGTACAACTGACAGATGATCTTTATTGTAGAAAAGTGAGAGGTAGTATGGATGGGGTAGTGAGGATCAGGAGATCACATACTCTTCGGAAAATAAGTACTACAAGGACCAGAGGAATTTGGAACTACAGTTACACAAATTCTAAATATAACAACAATTAAAATCATAAATCAAACATTGGAGTTCATTTCTACAGGGGTAGAATTGAAAAGCAAAGAAGGTTATTAGAAGCTTGATTAGACAATATTTTCAGGAAAGATTCAACTTAAAGGTGACTTGATTGAATCTTTTTAAGACTATGTGTGGGTTTCTTAAGATAGAGAAAGTGAACAAAGAACAAAACAGCACGGGAAACAGGCCGTTCGACCCAACAAGCCCGTGCCGCCACCTCAATGTTCCCACTTCTACCTGTGATCCCTGTCGTCCGTCTATGTTTATATATCTATGCATTGGAACCAAATTTGAGACAATTTAGGGAGAACTTGTTCTGCCAATCAGTCTAAGAGCACATCTTTGGGATGTGCGAGGAAACCGGAACACCCGGAGAAAACCCACGCAGGCACAGGGAGAATGCGCAAACTCCCACAGACACAGGCCCAAATCCATGTATCTGTACAGCACAGCGATAGTCACTGAACTGTCGTGTTGCGCATCAAATGGTCCAGGTCAGGAAGTGCTCTCATTTGTAGGTGAAAACAGAACTAGGGCCATAAATACACCTCTAATGCATTCAGGAGAAACTTACAAAATATAATTGGACTGTGAAACTTGTTGTCATAAGAATAGTTGAGGCAAATAGCATCAATACGTATGAAGAGAAGCGGGATATAAACTTGAGGGGGAAAGGCATGAAAGGACATGTTGAAAGGGGTAGTTCAAATAAGAACATAAGAAATAGGAGCCGGAGTAGGCCATACAGCCCCTCGAGCCTGCCCCGCCATTCAATAAGATCATGGCTGATCTGTAGTTGTTCAGTACCACTTTCCTGCTTTCTCCCCGTAACCCTTAATTCTCTTGTCAATTAAAAACTCTCCACTCTTGACTTGAACATATTCAGCGAGGAAGCCTCCAGCACCTCATCAAGCAGAGAATTCCAAAGATTCACCACCCTCTGCGTGAAGAAGCCCCTCTGCAACTCCGATCTGAACCCCCCCCCCCCCAATCTTGAGGCTGTGCCCTCTAGTCCTACTATCTTTAAGTGGGAAGAGTTTCTCAACCTGTACCTTATCCGTCCCCTTCATCATCTTGTACGTTTCTGTAAGATCCCCTCTCAGCCTTCTAAACTCCAAAGAGTACAAACCTAGTCTATTCAGTCTTTTCTCATAATCCAATGCCCTCACCTCTGTTATCAGCCTAGAAAACCTTCTCTGCACCCCATCCAAGGCCAAAATATCCTTCCTCGAATGCGGAGACCAAAATTGCACACAGTACTCCACCTGCGGCCTCACCAGCACCCTATTCAGCTGCAACACAACCTCCCTACTTATATATTCTATCCCCCTAGCTATAAAGGCTAACATTGCATTTGCCTTCTTAATCAACTGCATACTGTGTTTTTGCGATTCGTGCACAAGGACCCCCGGATCCCTCTGCATTGTCGCATGCTGCAGCTTTTCTCAATTTAAATAGTAGTCCTTCCTACCATTATCCTTCCCAAAGTTGATAACCTCACACTTGCTAAAATTATACTCCATCTGCCAGGTCCTCGCCCACTCACTCAACCTATCCAGATCCCTCTGCGGGCTTTCCGCACCCTCCACACAGTTTGCTTTTCCTCTCATCTTCGTGTCATCAGCAAATTTCGTCACCCTGCACTCTATCCCTTCCTCCAGGTCATCTATGTAAATGGTAAATAGTTGAGGTCCCAGCACCGAACCTTGGGGCACTCCACTAGTCACCAGCTGCCAATCAGAATAGCATCCATTAATATCTACCCTCTGCTTCCTATTAGACAACCAATCCTCTATCCAGTCTAACACCGTACCCCCGACTCCCTGCACCTTAACTTTCTGCAGCAATTTTTTGTGAGGCACCTTATCGAACGCTTTCTGGAAATCCAAAAACACCACATCTAACGCACTAGTCACTTCCTTAAAGAACTCCAATAAATTCGTCAAGCATGACGTCCCCTTAACGAATCCGTGCTGCGTCTGCCTGATCAAACCGTTCAAACGGTGCCTCATTATTTCTGCTTTGACTACAGATGCAAGCATTTTTCCTACTACAGATGTTAAACTAACCGGCCTATAATTTCCCACCTTCTGTCTGCTACCCTTTTTAAACAGCGGCGTAACATTAGCCGTTTTCCAATCTTCCGGCACTTTTCTGGAGTCCAGTGAATTTTGAAAGATAATTACCAGGGCATCCACTATCACCTCTGCCATTTCTTTGAGGACCCTGGGATGCATTCCATCCAGAATGGTGGGAGGAGACTTGTATGGAGCATAAACACTAGGATGGACCTGTTGGCAGAGTGGCCTTTTTCTATGCTGTATGTACTGGGTATCTGTTTGATAAAGACCCTTGCTCGCATTCCTGTGCAATACAATAGACACTTGGTTCTTTTGGTATAACGTATTTTGTTGGTTAGAACAAAGAACAAAACCCTACGGGAAACAGGCCCTTCGGCCCAACAAGCCCACGCCATCACCTCGATGTTCCCACTTCTACTCATGATCCCTGTCTATGTTTATAGATCTGTGCATTAGAACCAAATTTGAGACAGTTTAGGAAAAAATTGTTCTGCCAGTCAGCCTAAGAGCATATCTTTGGGATGTGGGAGGAAACCAGAGCACCTGGAGAAAACCCATGCAAGCACAGGGAGAATGTACAAACTCCCACAGACACAGGCCCAAATACATGTATCTGCACAGCACAGCAATAGTCACTGAGCTGTCGTGTTGCCCATCAACTGGTCCAGGTCAAGCGTACATTAACGACATGAAGCACTAAGCTACTCTCAAAATCCAAGAGCAGCCCTCCCACAACCCATTGCGTGTGTGCCCCTTGTTAGACAGGGCAGACCAAAGTACCTGTAGGATTGACTTAATTTGGTTAACAACGTGGCACATTTATGCATCCGGTTATAAAAGCAAAATGCTTCAGATGCTAGAAATATGAAAAGAAACAAAATGCTGAAAATATACAGCAGTTAGGTTATCGATCTGAAATCTTAGCTCTTGGCATAGATGCCCAACCTGTTGAGTATTTGTAGCATTTTGTTTTCATTTCAAAGCAAGAAAATTCATCTTTAATGGTGATGTGATAATGCTGATCTTCTGAATCTAAGTGCATATTCTTTAAACTTGAGGCCTCATAGAAATTGTCTAACAAGTGTTGTGTTGCTTCAAAATATTTTTCCTGTCCATTTTTTGCACTTATAATGTTCAGTATTGAATTAAGTGTAAATATCAAAACAGGAATTAAATGACTGAATCACATAGGCAAATACAAGACTAGCATTTGTACATATTCTGTTTCGAATGTCTAGGAGCATTTCAGATATAAGATGGATCATATCTACAAATTGTTAGTTGTGTGCACAGCAAGATCCCACAAACAGCAATGAGATGGTTGACTACTAATCTGCTCTTTGCTAAAGAGAAAAAAATGTTGTTTAGGTTGTCTTTGACAAGATGTCATTGCACTGTGAACATCCACACTGCCTTGAATGCTCAAATCCTAGAATTTTGATTTAAAGAACACCAGTTGTGTTTAGTATCTCTTTCTTGGGTCAGTGGAATTGCTACAAGTGGTTTCGGGGCAGAAGATTATGTCAACTAATTTTTGTTATTTTGAGCTCTCAACATGACTGTCAGGATGAGTGTTGTCAATACACAAGTTAGATTAACTTATCAGTTTGTAGAAATATTTTTATGCTCCATGAGTTGATTTTGTTGCATATGGATTGTCATAGGTGCTAGATTTTACTGCTGTTTGAGTTCAAAACTACTTAGTATCAGAATATATTGTGTGCAATTATCCATCATACAGATGCATTCAATCAAGACAGAGGCAAGCTGGATCACTGACTCTTTTTTGGTCAGGACTAAAAAGCTTGAATCATTGTGCTTTCTTCGGGCCATATGATTTGTGGCTATTTTGAAACTGCATTTTGGCTATTTGTTTTTGTTCTATTCATAAGCAATCCTTCAAGATTTCTCAAAACTCGTAGTTGGAATATTGGTGATTCATTATTGGAAGATTCCGTAGTTTTGTGGTTATGCATTGCCTATAAATAATGTTTTCTCCCTCTTCACCATCTTGTTGTTTCTACACATATTTATGTTTATCTTGTAATGCACAGACACATTACTGTAACATTTTTACAAACTATATTCTACTTTTCAGAGATCGTTCTGAACCAGCAAGTGGAACATCGAAAGCAGTATGTAAAACAAAAATACAATCTGAACCTTTTCTATTCTTGATTTTGTTACATCTAAGTTGCTATTTTTAAATGATAACTATTAGACAATAATGTCAATTCTTTTTAAAATAGTTTTTAAGTGCAATGCATAAACTTAAGTATACCATGATACACACCTTACCAGGATCTGTTTTGTAATGCCTACTAAAATGCATTCGTCATATTTTAAAATATTGATGGATAATCTTTAGAAATAATTGCCCATATCTGCACATATTATCTGTATGTGTGACCTAATAGTGGTGCAATATAATGCACTGTATTTCACATTGAAAATGCTAGTTAATTTCTGTATGACTCAAATGTTGTACAGATCAGTGTATGATCATTTTCAGAGCTTGTGGTTCAACGGTCTACTATGGTGAACATGAAAGTGTTCATGTGATGTCTGTCTTTATTTAGTATTACATGTGTATAGGCTATGTGCATTCTGTTTATTCAAATAAAGAATGTTTGAAGTGTATTATCTTCCATTTCACATTGTATCACTCAACTTTTTATGATTTAATAGTTACGAAACAGGTTTCTTTACACTATGATAAGGCACATGACAAATCCACATTAGACTGTAGCACTTGTTCGATATGAAGCAGCTGTTGAATTTGTGCAGTTCTAACACTTTCTTCCTCATTAATTCTTTTCCATAACAGCACTTTTTCTTAAACTTTGAGCTCAAACAAACTAAAATTTGACAAATCACTAAATAACAGGAATATTCAATTCTTCTGTTAATTTTCCTTTTCTGGTTACAGAACTTTGCAAATAATGGAAGTCAGTAGGCTTTTGTGGTGCTACTTAAACTGGTATATTTTTATGTCTGTATTGGTAATAAACTATTCCATACCGTATGTACATGATTTTTCAGTTGCACACCACAGAAATCCCCTGATTTGTCAATTTAAAGTTTAATTCTGGCTGTTTTGACCTTCTGTGTTACCTATGAAGTAAAAGTTGAATACCTTTTGTTTGAGCCCTTTTATTAAAACGTATTTCCCAAAACAAAACTTTCACATTATGTGCAAGTGAGGCATACTAAGAATTTGAATATCAACTTAATTATGGATGTAGGCAGTTAATATCAACACTAAATGTTTGGTTTGATTTTGAATCTCCACATTTAGAAAAATTGAAAAGTAGCTTGCAAATTCTGTTTAATTACCCTAACGTCCATAGAACTGTTTTTGTGGGATTGTTCTGCATTTTTGGAAGGTACAATGTAGCTGAAAGAGGTTGTTGAAAGAACTGGTCTCTGCCATGCCACCTACCTTGTTAAAATCGATATCAATCCAATTTACAGTAAAAATTATAAGTTTTCTGTTACAGCCCACATAAATTCCTGATTATACAATGAAGCCTTTTTTGTCTTTTACTCTGCTGAAAATTAATGCTGCTGATTTTTTTGAAAGACTTAGCTATGTGCTTCTGTTTTAAAAGTACCTCGCATCTACTTATGGATGCACTTTAAGTATCAATAAATTATAGCTAAGGGTTAAATGAATTCTACTTTGGGAATCGCGGGGGGTGGTGAGTAGTGGATTGTGCAGTATGAATAATGGAAGTTAATACGAATTGCACAGAGATTTCTGATCCCTGTATATGTCAAGTGATTTCCACAGATTCTGATCATGACCTTGATCAAGATGCAGTGAGTTTGTGTTTCAACAAATTTGTGACCTGGCTGATCAGAGTAATGGATGCTGACACTTATTTTAAAAATCAAGAGATGTAGTTAGTGTAAATAAGCAGAATCAGCTCCATTAAGTGACCTTTATCCACTGGCTGCGTAAACAGATGGTGCAGCTGTTTCCATTGTAGATACGAAAAGAGAAATGGTCCAAAATGATTAACCATGTTCTTAGCCCTCCTGCCACAAAACAAGTAATAGTGTAGGTAACCTTATCAAATAGAAGTAGATTCTTGATGCACCTTCACAAAAAACAAATGGCATTTTGGCATTTATGTAGTTTATCTTGTTGAGTCTTGAAAGGAGTTTGTTTTGAAGTGGAGTGACTGTTGAGAATGCCACTGGAACAGCCATTTTATAACCACGTCTACAAACAGCACCAGAATGAATGATCAATGATTTTTTTAAATTGATGGTTGAAGGAGAAATGTTGGTTAGGATGTGAACTCCCTGTCCTTAATTGTGTCTTGCAATCTTCAAGTATTTGCCTCAATTGCTGGAACAGGTACCTTGCATTAATATTTTATCTGAAGGATACGATCTAAATACAAAATACCTCACAAAGGACCAGCTGCTCATTTTTAACATTAGCACAATTCACAAAAGAATGGATGAAGTAGCATTGAAATTACTCTGCACTGACAATGTTACAAGTTGCTTTGGTATTTGACTCAAATCATTGAGAATGAACATGGTAAGCCCTTTGCAATCTTGAGTTTGGAACATTTGTTCCATTTAATTCTATTAACAGTAACTCTTTGGCTAAGAATGGGGAGAAAGTAACCTTACATGTTACTGTACTTCCATGTTTGGAAGTGTGCTGGATGCACACTTCCAAAGAACAAGTATGCACTTAGCAAATTGGAAGTTTTTTTCACTAATAATGAGGTACTTAATGCTTTGCATTAAACAATGTAAATCAACCAAGTGGATATTTAGTGTTTAAAAAATTGATCGGATAATTTGAGTGTCTACTGTCTTCAGATTTTTGCAGTTTGTAACAATCTCTTAAGATGGTTTTAATCTCAAAGAAAGGACTGGCCATTGAGATGTTTATCATGGAGGACTCTTCTACTTAAACTAAAACATTAGGATAACAAATTTATGCAGTAGTTTAAATTTTTGATCATAATCTAATTTATCATGTAACTTAATTCATTAGTTTGCCTTGTGTCATAATTGACTTTGTTCAAATAAATACTGTACTGAATGTCTAAACTACTTAGTGCTCTAATTATAGAGCATGCCCTCAATAATAAATGATAATTGCTAAATATCTGACTACTTGATATTTTGTAGCAGTAGGGTATTAATGGTATACTTTGATACTTTTAATTTTCCCTAATCTGACAACATCCATCTTCCTTTAGCTATGGACATGTCAGGGTTTCCCATTTATATTTCAACATTCATAATGCTAATATTCAGTACACGCCACTCAATAATGTTTAACTCATTTGTCACAGTTGTTCCACTGTTTTCCGTTTTGATTGTCTTGATCTGTTTTTCTTTATTCACATCTTTTGCTGTTTTTGAATTCATAGTTTTCCTTCATTCTGTTTTGTCAAGTTTTATCCTTTTGCTCATGGAAGCAGCAGGGGAAGGCAAGAGAAAGAGGTTACAGACCTAGTTACCAGACTGCAGGGAAAGCTGAGCGAGGTCAGTGTTTAGCAGTGGTAATGGGATATACAAAAATACCAAGTAGGATGTTTATAGTATAAACAGAAAAGATGGATGGGTTTCACTGCAAGAAAAAAAGTTTTTTTTTAAATCCTCATTTAAGACCTCATCTGTTTTTTTAAAAAACAAATGTTTCATGCCATTACCCACGAGCAAGCCTTTTATTATCTTTTAATTCATGTGCTATTCCATTTACAAACTGTTTTCTGCCAACTCATTTTACTTCCTGAAACTTAAATCATTAACATTTTTTTAAAGATAAGTGTGTTTAAAAATGTGGTTATGAAACTGGTGGAATTTGATACTTCATCTAGACCCCTAAAGTATTCCATTAACATGTGACATTCCCCCATTCTTTGTTTGGCTTACTGTTTTTAATTGGTTGTAAAGTGGTACAAAAGAGTAGTGTGATAGCTTTTCTTTCAGCAGGTACTCTGCCTCTGCTTGGTGTCTGTCAACAGGAATATGCATATGACAGACAAATCAGCAGTAACAGTCATCAATGCACAAAGCCCACAACATGCTTCTTTGTAGTATGGAACATGAGGGCACTAAGTTCCATTGGCAATGCTATTGTCACAGGCTAAGTTTTAAGAATCTGAAGATGCGCACATTAGCGATGGCAAAAGATTCAGTAAATTAACTAGTTACTAAACAGTTGGTCAATACATAAACTGCCTAAACTCCGCCACTTGAAAAGGCTCTTTTAATCTCTCATCCCGGTACAGAAAAAAAATAAATTTATCTATGTACTTGGAGCACCTGTGTTTAGATCCAATTAATTAATTTAAATGTAGACACTGATCCAAAAGGTAAATGCAAGACACAATTTACACACAGCACAGTCCCACAAAATTTTAACTTGAGTGACCAAATACTCTGATATTGATAGTGGAGAAAACGTTGACCAAAACACCTGAAAGCGTCCTGCTTTTGAATGGCACTATGGAGTATTTTTGCATCCGTCTCCATGTGAATTTTTCATATGTATTCTTTGCAGGCAGAATTCTGCAATCTTTATTTATCTCGAAACTATTAGCCCTCAAAACTTTGAAGGTTTTTTTGGGATGTTGATTTTTAACAGGGCAGTAGGTCCCTTATGCTATCATTTAGTCTTCAAGATTGAGTTGCTGAGGCCTGAAGCCATTCTTTTTAATTCTATTGTATGCAAAATTTTAAATATTCATATACCAGAGGAAACTTGCTTCTCCAATCACTTCTGAGATAGTGTAGCTGGTCCAAATAAATGATTCAGTGTGGGTTAGATTATACTGTAAATGGCTGGCTGAATTGGAGTATTTTAGGTGGTCTTAAAAAGAAACTGTTTTAGGCAACTGGAAATGAGCTGCCTGATTTGAAATCCGGGTTTCAAATTTGATGTGTTTGCTAATTTTTGGAAATCGTGGCTTGATGGCACTCCAATAGCAATTGACAATCTTACCTATGTGGGGCAGGTGTTTAACTAATTTTCAGTAGCAGTCAATGCATTCCATATCCACAATATATGACATTGCAATAATAGGAATAATGCGGATTGTTGAGTTAAATCTACTGAATTATTAGGCATTTACATATTCAGTATAAAGGCACTAAAAATGTTTAATTTTCTATTTACGTTAAATGGTCGCAGTTATGTTACAGCCTTGCACAGTTCCCCAAGCCAGCCGCTGAACCTAAAATCAATGTTGAGTAACTTGTAAGTTGAGTATGATTTATAGAGAGATTGTATTCTAAGTAATTCTTTTGGGTTTAATATAATTTATCAAGATTTTGGATGACTGAAATTGTTGGTTTACTCTGGGATGAAGAATTGAATGGATTACACTGCATAGAATTATCACTACATGCTTGCACAACTGACCAAAAGTTACGTGCTACAGAGAGAGTAATTAAGCATTTTTTATCCCAAGCTGTCCTATTTTTTTAAATATGTCTGAGCGCTGTACAGCTGGGTAAATAGTTTACCCACTGCTCATCAACAAGCCAACATGGGAATGTTTAAAATGCGAGCCATCTTTTTGGGCAAGGTAGAATTCGCTTGTGTTTGTAGTGGGGTGGGGATGGTAGTTATGGGCAGTTCGTTTCCACATCGCCAGTTAGTGTCTATAAAGATTTTTTTTAAAAATCGTCATAACATCAGCCTTATGACTTTTAACAGTAAATCCTAGGCTGTTTAGTTACATGCCTAGAAAACCATTGAACTAGCATATTATGAACATGGTTATAAAAATGGCTTTTGTGCAGCAAAAAATTTGAATTAAGCCACAGGCAAGTTTTGAAATTGCTTCTAACTTGTAAATCTTTTTTCTGACAGTAGCAAGGTTTCCAAGTTAAGCGGAGGATTTTCCCTTTCAAATATCAGAACTTTTTTTAATCTTTGAAGCCTTGATTACAGTACTTGAGCACAAAACAGAATAGAGAAACATAACAGTTTTGAGGTGAGGAGAATATCTCCTTTGGCCATTACTCTCAGCTTAGTTATGTTAAGATCCTTGTTCAATTTGCCTAAATAAATCTTTTTTAAAAATAGTATAGCTTACCCAACTTTTCATTTTGCAAAGGTAATGAATGCCATTATTCTTGCAAGTGTGGTTGATTCCCATTTCCTGAATGCTTTTTTCTCTAGCTGTGACTTTTCTGTTTGCACCCTTATAAAGACATTGCTTGAGAACTTGTCTTACCTGTGAATATTGTGTTATTCTTTGTTGTTTAAACTTGGATGCTACCAGATTTTTCTCAATTTTAAATTCACTTTCAGTAACTCATTTTGACACACTCTAAAATTGCTTTTATAACCATGCTGCAATGGCAGTCTCCAACAGATAAATTTCATGCAGCTAGCATCAACTTCTGGTAAATGTGTTGGGATTAGTAAACCAGACTTCCTGTTGCTGTTTTTGAAAATTTCAAAAATATCGACTGCAGCCAGTTGTGCACACCTTGTATATCAGAATCCAGTGATATACATTTGGGCAGCACATTGTATGAAAGTAGCTCAAGTAAAACTATTTGCTTGAAAGGGTGGGGGGGGTCTCCTTCCTTATCTTTGTGAAGGCTATAATGTTCTCCCAGTGCAATCTAATTTTTGTGTAGGTAAACTGACAAGGGTAACCCTGTATGAATACTAGGCCATAAGAGTTTTTTTGAGTACAGTGATGCTCTAAACATTGTCTATTGCGTGGTTCCAGTACAATTTAGAGGTTAATTACCCATCAACAGTGTTACATATGTTACTAATGCTGGATAAGAGTGCTAGCCAGAGATGTAAATCAACAGGTCTTGTAGTGGTATTGTTAACACTTGAGTTGCAAGTGATGATGAACAGCTTTGTTTAGAGATACGGTAGTATTTTGTGGAGATGGATGAGATGGGGACAGGAAGTGTCACAATTGGATAATTCCCTTCATTTTAGGCAAGCAATGGAATGTAATTTACACCATATTAACATTGTGCCCTCAGTACAGTTTGAAATATAAATCAGATATAAAATAAAAATCCGTCTGCTGTCCCAGCAAGATACTCAACGTGCTGTTACATATGTGAGCTCTCAGTACCTTTTTATATGTCTCTTGTTAATCTTGGGAAAAGTGCATGCATTAGTAAATGGTCCTCAAATTTGGAAAATTGTTGAGGGGATGTGGCCCTTTTTATTTCCATCAAGTGGATTTGGATCACTTGGACTGGAGTTGAAATATTGGATCAAAACCATTCAACAGCATTAACAGATCTGTATTTGCTTTTGTCCTTGAATTCCAAGCGCAAGGAGGAAACTAACCTAAACTCAAAAGCTGTTTTAGTCCAACAAAGAGGAGCTTTCATGTGAAATTCCTGTATAATATATGCATCCTTAATTACTACATTGTCATGGTACTTGGAGTTGTGTTGTGAATAATAGGATTTGATTGCCAGTTATCAACTCTATCACTGTTCCTTCAAGTGAATGAAATAGAATTGCACTGAAAAGGAGTCTGGAATATCTTTTACCACATTTGTATCAATGTATCCAGAACTTGTTATACATTGCTTTTTAAGCTCTGATTGGTGTTTTTTACTACCCTATGTATGTCCTGGTTCGAAAAAAAACTTTCTTTTTGAGGAGTGGGAAAAATTTGCTTTTGTCAATCCACATAACTTCGGTTGGATGTATACACAGTCCATTATTTTAAACACAGAATCATAGAAATTGGCCGCCCTGAAACCAGTCATTCGAACTATTAAGTCCTTGTGAAATGTTTTTCTGTGAAGCAGCTCATCCAAATCCACTTTCCTCACTCTGCGTACCTTTTTTTCAAACAACTATCTAAATCTTCAGAGAATTTGTAGACTTTGCTACAGCAATGGTTGATGGCCACTCTGTACCATTCCTGTATGTAAATTGTACTAATTTTTTAAAATGTTCTCCCTCTTAGCTCTGTAAAAACAACTCTGATTTAAGTTCAACTTTTAATTTGTACAAATGAAGTTCACAAGTACAGGAATTGAAAGCTGTTTTGTGGGTTTTTGCGTACTCCCACTTTGTCAATTAATACAATCTTTAGTTATCGTATTTCTAAGCTTTTGTTTTGCTAAATGCTGGAGATGGAGAAAGCAATGATAAAGCATTTTTGCAAAAATTGATCCTCTTCAAAAATGTTCCCATGGTTGTAAATGGAATGCAAGGGTGCAAAACAAGTTTAAAATTTCCTTTCCATAATAAATGTATACATATCTTCCATGAGCATATCCTGTTAACCTTTACAGGAATACTGGCAGATTAGATTAAAAATATGGCTGAATGACAGAAAACAGGATACTGGTGAACAGTTTTTCCAAGCAGGAGGAATGTTGCAATTGATTCACATTAATGACCTAGACTTGGGCCTATGGAGCACAATTGCAAAATTTGCAGATGAGGCAAAACTTCTAAGTATTGAGAATTGTAAGGAGGTTAGTGATAGACTTGGAGAGAACAGACTTGTGAATGGATGCAAGATGAAATTCAATGCAAAGAACTGTGAAGTGATGTATTTTGGTAGAAAGAATGGAAGAGGCAATGTAAGAGCACAATTCAAAAGGAACGCAGGAACAGAAAATCTGGGATATATACGCACAAATTGTTAAAAGGTGGCAGGATAGCTAAGAGGCATATAGGATACTGCACTTTGTAAACTGAAGAATAACATATAGGATAAATTATGTTCTGATAGACCTTTATAAAAGACTGCTTCGGGTTCAGGTTCAACTTCAACTAGAATATTCTGGGCACTACTGGCAGGATGTGAAGGTTTTACAGTAGGTGCAAAAAAGATTTATAAAAATAAATGTAATTAGATAAGAGACTTTAGTTATGAGAATAGATTGCAGAAGCTGGAGGCTTTCTTCTTTGAACAAAATTGATTGACTGTCAGCACTGAGACAGAAACTGTTCCCACTGGAAAAATTAAGAACCTGAGGACATATATTTAAGATGAATAGAAAAAGAACTAACAATATGAGGAAAATATTTTTAGAGAATTTGTAATGTCACATACAGCAGTTGGTGGTGATACAACGACTTCTATTTTTGCTCCAGAGTTAGTGCTGCCACTGCAGAAGAAGTCATGATGTAGAGATGCCGGCGTTGGACTGGGGTAAACACAATTAAGAAGTCTGACAACGCCAGTTTTAAATCCAACTGATTTATTTGATAGTAAACTCACAAGCTTTTGAGGCTGTGTTCCTCATCAGGTGAATGAGGTGTTCTGGTCTCAAACAGCACATATTACAGCACAGACAGTTTACAGATTACTGATTAGATGCAAATCTTTACACCTAACCTGCTATTCAATGTGAGTGGATGGAGCACTGAGCACAGGTTAAAGAGATGTGTATTGTCTCCAAACAGCACAGTAAGTGAGGTTTTTTGCTAATCCAGGCAAGTCACATGACACACAACGCAGAGTCGCTGAGCGGAGACTGATAGCCAAGTTTTGCGCACACGAGGACGGTCTCACAGGGATCTTGGCTTCATGTCACACTATCTGTAACCTCCATGACTTTCTTGGGTTAGCAAAAAATCTCACTTACTGTGCTGTCTGGAGATAATACACATCTCTTTAACCTGTGCTCGGCGCTTCGTCCACTCACGTTGTTAGCCACTTTAAGACTTGAATAGCAGGTTAGGTGTAAAGATTCGCATTCTAATCTGTAAGCTGTCTGTGCTGTTTGAGACCATTCACCTGACAAAGCACAGCCTTGAAAGTTTGTGAGTTTACTATCAAATAAATTGGTTGGACTTAAACCTGGTGTTGTCAGACTTCTTACTGCAAAAGAACACAGTTGATTACAAAAATATTTATTCTTCATTCCAGAGAAGGCATTTGAGATTTACTCATTCTGTTATTACTAACACAGTTAAAGGACATACTCTTCCCTTATAATCTGTGAACAAGATCACAGAATATTGAATCATGGAATTAGGAAGGCATAGTACCAGGAAATGAGTAATGTAGTAGTATCAGGAAACAACATATACAGGACAATACCTGTAGGGTAAATCTGCTCTTTTGTTCAGAGGTCAAGCAGCATTGTTTTCTATTCAAATGAATTAGTGTGTCATGGCAGAAAAGGCTTTCACTATATTTGACAAATGGAACGAAGAGAGGAGACATGATTACTAGTCTGCTCCATTGTGCACAATGCAAAAGGTGTATTAAGACCAAGTACCATCCTGAGTAAGCAGCATCCTTGTATATAACTTCCCACTACCAGTGAAGGTTTGTAGGTGTAGATTATTGGTTTGTCATGCCTTTCTAAGATGTCACCGCCTTTCTAAGATGTCACCACCTTTCAGCCTTATTCTTGTGGTATTTTGGATACGACAAACTCAATTCATAAATACTTACTGATTTTGTAAGTTAAACTTGATGTTACCAAACATTTGAATTTACCAACTGAAAATTGAGTGATTTTATTGAACTCCATCTATACAAGTATTTGAGGTAATTTTGAATTTTGCATTTCTTAAACGCTATTGTCATCGTCACATCCTTAGCAGTTCAAAAGATTGTGCTCAACACATGGAGCTGATATTTTGACTCCACCCGTATTAATCACAATTTTGAAAACAATATTTAAACTTAATGTAAGATTATTTTCATTCCTTTTTTCTCATTTCATATACCTTTTCTACAAAATATTTAAATCCTTTTGTCAGTTTTGTTCTGTGTTACAATGGCACTTCTTAGAGTTGAGCTCATACTGTTATTCATCTGTTCATCTATTAAAGTACAGTCTGAATCCAAAATTTGTACTTAAGAACATTTCATTGTAGTGTGAATTATTTTTGTAATGTTCTCCCATCCCAGCACAGACATACACAATGCATGTACATTAGTGATGCACATTATAAAATAATGTCTATTCAGGTGAGTTTGTTACTAAAATGAATAGTAACCAGATTGTCTATTTGGGTTTGAAATGTGTGCCTTATCATGGTTTAAATGTGAATGTCTGTATTTAATTCTTCCATTAACAGATTGATGACTCTGGAACATCTATCTCTCTGGCCCAGCTTACAAAGGTAGAAAATGTTTCTTTTTTGCTGTTAGTGGTGTTTTTTTTTCCCTGCCAATTGAATCCATTGCAAAGTTTAATTGTATTAAATGTTGCACTAATCTGTAATTGTCCCATATATTATCCAATGCAAATTTACATTAATGCATTGTATATTATCATTTTGCATAATGTTACATATATTCAAATGCATTTTTATTGTCATTAAAAGTATTGTAATTTGTGTAAAATGTTAGTAACTTGAAACATATACCGAATATCCTGTAAAGAGTGAGTGAAATGGGGAAGATGGAAGGGAGTCCCTCGACAGCCTCACCTAGCTACTATAATGCTCGTCTACCTCAGTCAGTTATGAAAATATAGCAGATAAAACCTTAGCTAATTGCTTTTTTTAAAAAACCTGGGGTGTGGTGAATGATAAATGGGTTATTCTACCTTTGTTGGCTTTGAACATCTCGCCGGTAAAGAAGGCGATAGAAGAACGAGAAAAGCCCAGATCACTGGATACGGTGATTGGTATGAAGTTCTTGCCTTTAGCATCATCAAATTCATGTAAGACTGTAAGCATAAAGACTGTTATCTCAGCAATACAGCCAAGAAATGAAAGTTACCTCTGTTGTTTTGATGAAGCATAAATCTTGTGTGTAAGTTTTTTTCCTGAATTTTATAGCAATGTCTACAATCAAATAACCATGATTTGAATACGTGTATGCCAATCCCCTGTGTTGTATTGACCCTTGCATAGCTTAGCATTGACCATGTAAATGTAAAACACTAAATACAATAAACTATGTTCTCTTAAGACCAGATGTTGGAAAGGGTGTATATGGGTGATCATTTGTTTGAACACAGACTATAAACCTATGTGAAATTGGTGTTTTTTTTTGTTGTTGCTGCGTCTTGGCTAATCTATAGAGAGGAACAAGTATTAGTCATATTAGTGGATGCTTGTGCCAAGGTGAGAAAAAAGATGGAGATACCAGCCACCGCTCATTGTATCTACATTGCCTTAACTTGCCCTCCTGATTTATAGATCTCCCTGGATCATCTGAACTTAAGCCCAGTGTAACTATGTCCACAGGAAATGCATCTTCATTTTAGGGGTGGAAAATTTGTATACCTGCAGAACCCCACACACATTCACTGGTATCTGCAGTTGATCATTTCTAGATGTGTTTATCTGAAGTGAAATGCTGTTTGGGTTCAAACAAAGTGTTTTGTGTGAGCGGTACAGTTAAACCTTGATGGGATCAATCTCTTATTTGCTGCATCATGGAATTAAATTACTAAATGCCTAAAGAATGGATGAGTGGTGAAATTTTCGCATTTGATCGGTTATTAGTGTTTCACTGGGCATTTTGTTGAATGTTATTCAAGGACTGAGGTTCATCCACTGAAATAATTGATTTATTTGTATAGCATACTGTTTTCCCAGTCCTAATCATTACTAGGTTGTATTTAAATGCAATTTGCGAATTCTGTCTGAAAAGGGCTGCTCAAGAGAATAATCTCATTCTCAACACAACAGGTCAAATGATCTGATGGGACAGATCATATATTCAGCAATAAGTAACCTCCCTCTTGTTTACTTTTGTGCATCAATGTCACATGTGGCTATCATTTTTTTTATCCATCTGCGTGGGTGATTTTTTTTTATTGCCTGAAGAGTAAGAATATTTCATCTTAGCCAGTATTACATCGCCTATTCCAGAACCTGGCTCAAATCTGCTGCACTTACAACAAAGGGCTTTTCCTAGCTGTGGCTCGTACTTTGCCTATTCGCTCTTCACGCAGATTCTGCTAAAGTCCAAGGAGAATTCAAAATGAAGAGTTCCAGTACTGATCAATATTTCACGCAGGAAAACTGGCTCAAATATTCAGAGCTGATATCAAATAGAGAAACTGCCACACAATTCCAGATGCCGTACAGAAGGAACATGTTTTCAAGACAGACTCTTACCAGTTGACTTAATTGGGTGGTATCAGGGAATATGTTCAAATCATGCTGTGACTGTATTTGGGAGCACTCAAGCATAACTGTCTCAGCTGTGTATGGAATCTATAATAACATATTTACAGAAGTTTAAAATATGCTGCACAAAGGTCAAAAAGCTTGCTTTTCTGAAGGTAAGTGCTGCAGCATATCAACCTCTGGGTTCCTGCCTGGGAAAGGCTTCAACCATCCAACAACTGGAAAACTAGATCTTAACTGAAGCATGCACTCCAAATCTGAGATACTCAAACTAATACTCAAAGAAGCCACAGTTAGTGTATCAAGTTGCACACACAGGTTGTTTGAGCCAAAGGGAAGTAATTATGTACCTTCGTCACTTCATACTGTTAACTTAATTGCCACGTGAACAGATGAAGGTCTTGAATCTTGATTGAAATTCTTGAACAATGTGGTGTCTAAATTAATTTTTCTATCACTCCAATAACCAGTCTTAATTTGAAATCCTATTTCAAAGAACCTGATTGCAATTTGGGGCACAAATCTTTTTAATTGTTTTGAAATTTGGATTAGCAGTGCCTCTAATTTTTCAATTTCTTCCGTGTCTATTAGTCATAAGTCTATTTTGTACAGTTATATAATAGAAAGGAAAATAAGTTCTATTTTTCCCTCACCAGAATCAGATTTTCTGGTTAATCAGGCATATTCCAAATTGCAGCCTCCTGTTCATCCCCATTTCTCATAGTGGGTGATTCACTGCAAGTTCAATTTGTATTGCATTTTGTATCAGTAGCTTTTGCATAACCACTGGAATAGAAACTTAGCAACATTAGTATTTGAGTAGAAGGCCATTCAACCTATTGAGCCTGCATCCTGAGCATCCCACCCAGGTTCAGTCTCCATAACCCACATATTTACCCTGCTAATCCCCTGACACTAAGGGTTAATTTAGCATGGCCAGTCAATCTAACCTCCACATCTTTGGAGGTCTTATTGAATGTTACAGTTTTTAAGCTGCCTTTGGGCTTTTATTTTTTCTTAAAAGACCTTAAGATGGCCATGAGAGTGCTCCTTTTAGGTGTAGAGATGAAAATCTTAAATCATTTTTTAAATTGAACATGTTATTTTCCTGTGAAATATCCTGAAGGATTGGGAATACTGTAGCTAAAGGTAGGAGCACTTGAACAAGCTCTTTGGGGCTAACGGAAAGGTCCACTTCCTGGTCACCATGTTGTTGAGGTGGTGTGTTTTTCCATGCAACTGAAATTGTTTTCCATCTGCAAGGCACAATGATGAGTCTATCTTGAGCAGTGTAAACCAATAAAATATTTCATGCAATATAGTGTTTCTTATGTTTTGTTACCATTAAAATATTTTTTAAAATCTGATGTTTAATTTTTGCTTCTAAAATGGGTTTTGGGGACATGGGGCAGTGGAGCTTTGTAGTGTTTGCCAAAATCTGTTGGTTGAAGAACTTGTTGAGCTAATCCAATTTAGTGGGATAGATACCTAGGGAATGTAAGGGAGATGCTGAGATTATAGTTGTGGACTAACTTGGTGGGGGTTGAGTAGGTTCTCAAGGTTGGGTGGTCGATTATGAATGTTATAATGAGGCAAGTGGCAGACAAGGTTAGATTCTGATTGTGGGGAGATTTATAAATTGTCATTTTCTGAATTGCTGGGGATGGGATTTGTGCTGATTGTAATAGATTCCTTAAGATGCTTGTGTTACAGTGTGGTGATTAGCTGTGTTTATAATAAAGGGGTTCCATACTTAACTGAAAACCTGTTTTGGATGATTAGTTATGGATTGTACTTTGTTTAAAGTCAGAAAAAAGCTGTCCAGTTGTCCCCATATATTGATTGGGTAATTTTTGTTTGAAAAGGTTTGAGTACATAAAACAGGAGGTTTGAGCTTGAGCTGTGGGGTTATGCTGCAACTATACAGGACCTTGGTGAGACCACATTTGGAATACTGTTTGCAGTTCTGGTTACCTCACTATAAGAAAGATGTGGAAGCATTGGAGTGCAGAGGAGATTTACCAGGATGCTGCCTGATTTGGAGGGTAGGTCTTACAAGGAAAGGTTGAGGGAGCTGGGGCTTTTCTCTTCAGAGCAGAGGAGAATGAGAGATGACAATAGAGATTTATAACATGATGAGGAAAATAGATGGAGTGGACATGCAGAGACCATTTCCTCGGGTGGATGTAGCTGTTATAGGGGGCATAACTATGTTTCACAATGGGAGATATGAGAGATGTCCAAGGTAGGCTCTTCACTCAGAGTGGTTGGGGTGTGGAATGCACTGCCTGCTGTGATAGGAACTTACAAGCAGTTATTGAAAAGGCACACATGGAGCACACCAGATTGATAGGGAATGGGATAGCTTGATCTTGGATTCAGACATAGCTCGGCACAACATCAAGGGCTGAAGGACCTGTACTGTGCTGTACAGTTCTATGTTCTTTGTTCTAAGATCTGAGTTCAATGCTGGCCTTAGGTCATGTCAAATTTGCACATTCTCTTTGTCTGTGGGTTTCCTCCCACAGTCAAAGATGTACAGGATAGATGGATTGGCATTATAACTGTTCAGCGTTACCAGGAGTGAGTGAGGTGCTCTTTCTGCACTGTAGATTCTATGGTTCTAGTGAATGAGGAAACAATCTGGTTTGTTCAGAAAAGAAGTTATCTATTCTACTGTGGGAATAATCAAGGTTTTCAGAGTTTGTAGTAAGGTTGGATTCTGATGTGGGGAAATTTATAAGTTGTCATTTTCTGAATTGCTGGGATGGGATTTGCTCTGATTGTAATATATTCCTTAGGCTGCTTGTGTTACAGTGTGGCTTTACCTGTATTTATTTAAGTTGTTCCATACTTAACTGAGAGTCTGTTTTGGATGGTTTGTTGTGGATTGTACTTATAATATTGTTTAAAGTCAGAGAAAAGCTGTCCAGTTGTCCCCATATATTGAATGGGTATTTTTTTCTTTTGGATAGAAGGTTTGAGTACATGAATACAGATTCTGATTAATAATAATGTGTAGTGCCTCAAAGGAAGAGAGCAGATGTGTGCTACTTTTACTGTGAAATCCTACTTCTCTCTAATAACCAGTGACAATGAGAGAACCTCAACTCTGAAAGTTATCCTATATGATTTCGTTGGAATAAATCCTACTAACATTTAGATTTTTCCACAAATCCCAATGACTTACTTGAACTGAGTGATGGCAGGTCTAGGCTGCATTAATTACAATGTTATGATTTTTCCTTCATTTGTTGGAAATTGCTGTTGTTAACCTGACGCTATGGCCACAATTGGAGGCTTATTGCAGAATAGTGAACCCTGTGCCAAATCAAGTCCTATAACTTTATGTATGTAGGCAATTAAAATAAGCAAATAAGTGTATCATGATTGAGTTTTAATTTCTAATCAAAATGATTAAATACCAATAAAAACATAGATTGAGAAACTGGTAAGCAATCACCCACACAAACAGGAACTGCAGGAATTTAGTTTGTTCTTCCAATGAAAAGTCAGCAGAGTTGATCTTACCAAAGGTTTTACTGTACATGTGTGCACTGCTGGTGTTTGAAATGGTGCTGAGAGAGTAAACTGTATGGAATAGAACCCAAATGGCTAGGTAGACTGGAATAAAATCCTTGATGGCTGGGTGTGGCTGTGAGAGAGCACCAAAGAACTCTTCTACGTTAGATCTCCTGTATTCTAGACTGTCAGAGCAGCTAGCGATGTTAATTACTAAGAATTGACCAGAGAAAATGCTGACCCTAATTTCATTCCCCCCCCCCCCCCCCCCAAACAACCTAAATAAATCTCTTAACAGTTGCTATTTTGCTTAAGTCAAGTTTGTATTTCTTAGTTTAGGACAATTTTTTATATTTAAATTTTAGAAGAACGGGGTCTTTGAATTATTTGTCACAAGTTGATCCAGTCGGGAATGCTTCAGTAATGCATCTAAAATTTTTCCTAGTGCTAGGACAATATTGCTGGAGGCTGAGATTACAGCAGTGATCCAGAAGTAAAAATGATATTCATTCTGTCATCGACCAAGCATTCATCATTGGTTTTGTCTTATTTCTGAGGCAAGTGACACATTTGAAGAAGCATGTTCATCACTTATTTAGCTAACTAGCCCAAATAGTCTGCCTCAGTAAAAAAAAAACTGAGGTCTCTTTAAACAGAAGAGCATTTTTGCCTTTTTTGACAACTTCCCTTTTTTAAAAGAATAGAAAAAATATAATTGATCTAGGATTGTTTTGGGCCTTTGAAAGCAAAAATTTCAGATGTTTACACTGACCTCAAAATCCTCTTCACTGAGGTTAGGACCTATCATTGAGAATTTCAGTGAGGTCCTTGGAATAGTATATTAGGAAGTCAAAGGCATTATCCGATGCTCAAAATATTATAATTCAGCTTCAGGTAACAGGCTTGAGAAGTTCCTTCTCCCATAAACACTTACGCACCTACCAGTCAATGAGGTGGTATTGTAGCTATAAGCAGATATACTTAAGAGCAATAGGGACAGGGTTTTCTGCTACTCTTTACAGGATGTGGACTGGAGTGTACAGTAAATTCTGGGTGGTAATTATTTTTGTAACACACGCCTATCAAACAGACGGCCAATCTGGCTGAAGCTAACGCCTCAGAGGAAGATAAAATTAAGGCAATGATGACTCAGTCTGGTCAAGAATATGATCCAGTCAAGTAAGTTGGAAAAAGAACGCAATTCAAAATTTCAGTGTTGATATGTCACAGGTAGCAATTGATAGCGCATATTAATTTTTTTTTCTTTCCTAGTTACATGAAGAAACCTTTGGGCCCTCCTCCTCCAACTTATACTTGTTTTCGTTGTGGAAAACCTGGCCATTACATAAAAAACTGCCCAACAAATGGGGTGGGTAAACATGGTTCAACATTATATTTTGTAGTAACAATACTGTGTTCTTGAAGTGGGATCCTGAAACTCCCTGCCTTCTCTGGCCATTGGTTAAAGTGGAGAAACAAGTTGATCCAGTCGGGAATGCTTCAGAAATACATCTAAAATTTTTCCTAGTGGTAGAACAATATTGCTGGAGGCTGTACATTTTATTGTATTGATTTAGTGTCATTTAAAGCAGTGGTTTTTATCCTTTACTTTGTGATGTCCACTTGAAGTACTGGGCCATCTGCTAGACATGTGGCCAGAATAAACAGTTTTAGGCAATTTTATTCAGTGATCCATTATTTGCTGCTGAAATGGATGGATTTTTTTTTTGGTGGAGTTCAAACAACAAATTATAGTATTAAAACAGTTCAAATTGTATCTTGCCCTGGATTAAGCTTGCTAGGAACAATGCAATCTGGTTCTGTGTGAAGTTGGCCCTACACTTGATTTTAATGTGTTATTATTGTGCAATAAATTATGCAACTGAATCTTCATAATTTATAGCTGAGCTTCAAAGTTGAGATAGTAGTTCTGGGATGTATGCTAGTCCAACACTAAATTCTCCAAAACAGCAGAAGATTAATGCATGGGAACAATTGTATTATTAGCAAGACAGTTGTATATATTTTAAAAAAATAAATCCTTCAACTTCTTTTGGTAAAATTCAGGACAAAAATTTTGAAGCTGTACCAAGGATTAAGAAAAGCACAGGGATTCCCCGCAGTTTTATGGTAGAAGTTGATGACCCAAACATGAAGGGTGCAATGCTCACCAATACTGGGAAATACGCTATACCCACAATTGATGCGTAAGTACTTCAATTTCTGTTTATCTACAATACTGAGCTGCTTGTCTGGTGGATAATCAGTCTTAATTGAAAACCTCTAATGCACGTAAGGGGAATTTGATTGCAAACTCCACCACTGCAATTCTCCCATTGTAAAGTTTTCCACACAACTACCATTAATTGGCTTCCTGGACAGTCATTTCCCATGTTAACTAACTTCTGCACAAACTAATCAAACATAAAATCTCTCTGCAGTTTTTAGGGGAATAGCATTGTTTCTTTGATAGTTGTCACTGCTATAGTTTCAGAACCTGAACATTAAATTTTTTCTATTTTAGAGAAGCATATGCACAGGGCAAGAAAGAAAAGCCACCATTCTTACCTGAGGAGCCCTCCTCATCATCAGAAGAGGAAGATCCAATTCCTGATGAACTGTTGTGCCTTATCTGCAAGGATCTTATGATGGATGCTGTTGTCATACCATGCTGTGGGAATAGTTACTGTGATGATTGTAAGTCACCATCGGCAGAATGCATTGCTAATGAAGCAAGTTGCTAAACGGGTCAGACACTGGGATTCCTCCACTGTCAGCTGTGATTCATTAGGTAACTCTCGACTCTTGAGTCAACAGGTCCTGAGTTCAAGTCCCAGCCTAGGACTTAAGGTTGACACCAGTGCAGTACTGAAGGAACAGAGATGCCATTTTAAGGATGAAACATTAAACCAAGGCCCCAACCTGCTTGGCTGGATGTAAAAGACACCACGGCACTATTTCAAAAAAGAGCAAAGGGGGTTAACCTTGGTGTCGTGGCCAATAATCATCCATCAATCAACATCACTAAAAGGAACAAATCATTTAGTTGTTAAGAAGTTTGCTGTACACATGTTTCTTTACATCAATTAGCCAATAGTTGTGAAAATGCAAGTTTTGTTTCTACTTGCTATCATTTCTCATACTGTGATTTTTTTTTACACTAAATACTTCTAAGTTTTTTAGTCCTAACTGTGTTTTGTTCCTTTTTTTCCAATTGCTATGTGCAGGTATCAGGACATCACTACTAGAGTCTGAGGAGCACACCTGCCCAACTTGCCACCAGACAGATGTTTCTCCTGATGCTTTGATTGCAAATAAATTTTTAAGACAGGTATTTCACCCAATCTAGAACTTTTGATACTAAATTTACTAGCTTCTATCTTGCATAAATCACAGAATTGATTTGATCCATTATGTCTACACCAGCTCTGTGAATGAGCAACTAACCTAGTGTCATTCCCCTGCCGCCTTCCCATAAACCTACATATTCTTCCTTTTCAGATAATAGTATAATTTTTTGAATACTTCAGTTAAACCTGCCTCCGACACACTCTGGCAGTACATTCCATACGTATACCACTCGCTGTGTGAAATTGCTTTTCCCACAAAATACTTTTGCTTTTTTTACTAATTAATTTAAATCTGTGCTCTCTCTCCTTTTTGAATAGGAATGGTTTCTTCCTATTTCCTGTGTCCAGATCTTTGAAAATTTTGAATATTTTTATCCAATTTCTGTAACAGTCCTAACCCTAACTTCTTCAATCTACCTTTATAATTGAAGTTCCTGATTCCTGGAACTACACTCATGACTTTTTTCTGCACTCTCTCTAATGTCTTCTCATACTTCCTAAAGTGCAGCACCCAGAATGGGATGCAATATTCTAGCAGAGGCAGAACAAATGACTTGGACAAGCTCAATCAGGGACCCAGATTTGATTCCTGCCTTGAGTGACTGTGTGGAGTTTATATGTTCTCCCCATGTCTGCATGGGTTTTCTCTGGGTAATCTGGTTTCCTCCCACAGTCCAGAGATGTGCTGGTTAGGTGGATAGGCCATGCTAAATTGCCTCTTAATGTTCCAATTTGTGTAAATTAGATGGGTTAGCCATGGTAAATGTGTGGGATTACAAGGATAGGGTAAGAGAGAAGGCCTGAGTGGGATGCTCTGCTGGAGAGTCAGTGCAGACTTGATGGGCTGAATGTCCATATGTACTGTAGGGATTCTATGATTAAGTACAGATAACCTATCCACTACCACTTTTCTTTCCAACTTGAAATTAATCTCATGTCTGTATTACCTCCTGTTTTACCATGGCTTCTGTGGCATCTTCTTCCTTGGTAAAGAGATGTAAATAAAATAAAATGGATCTTACTTGTGATTACATTGTATCCTAAATCTAATTTACTAATAACATATAATCCCTGTTCGGTTCTATTTTGTCAGCAACAAATTAGTTTTATCACATCTGTCTGTTGCATAAACTGCATCCTTAAACTGCTATTTGAGTAAAATCCTAGAAACTCAAATAGAAAAACAAATTATTGAGATGTGTTGAGAATAGAAT
This sequence comes from Sphyrna mokarran, assembly GCA_024679065.1. Taxonomy (NCBI): domain Eukaryota; kingdom Metazoa; phylum Chordata; class Chondrichthyes; order Carcharhiniformes; family Carcharhinidae; genus Sphyrna; species Sphyrna mokarran. The sequence continues at coordinate 23,094,261 of JAGIQG010000018.1, forward strand.
GGGATGGAATTTCAAACTTAGCCACAGTATTCTTTTACTTGCAGGCTGTGAACAACTTCAAAAATGAAACTGGTTACACAAAAAGAACTCGCAAGCAACAGCAGACTCAGCAACAACGACAAGTTCCATCCAGTCAAACGCATAATCAACAATCTACTCTGAGGCCATTAACCCAACTCAACCCTCAGCCTGTTCTCACTGTAAATAGAACAGCCATCTCAAAGCCACCAGACATGCCAGTCACCACTCCTACTCCAACTGGTCTCTCATCTGCCCCTGCTTCCCTTCCAAGTGCAACCTCTGCCCCAGTACGTGCTGCTTCTCCTGTGAAAACTAGTAGAGCCCCCACCACTGCCAACAATGCTCCAGATTTATCAACAGCTACAGTTCATGTTCATCAGCTGCCTCCAAAGCATGAAGAAGGGGATATTCCGTAAGTTTCGTTCTTGTCAGAACTTTTTAGGGGTTGCAGTAGCATCTTGCTGTCCAATTCAAGGAAGTTGCTTAATAGAATACACCACAAGGACTTCTGCACAAAACCAGACTATAATTTGTGCTGCTGCTGCTGCTACACATTAAATGTGCATGTGGTTCAAATGTTGCTACCATTTCAATTAATATTTCACCATTTTGTTTTTCAAACAACACTTTTTGATGAGATTCTAATTTGTATCTAATTCCTGAAAATTCATGTAAACCGTCAGCCAATAATAATCTACTCAGTTGGTTGCCTTTAGTCTTCTATGGCAGCCACCGTGACAGTACATACCTAACTCCAGAACAATATCTTTGCTTCCCCTTTCCAATGCAGAATACCACATCATTATCCAAATATTGATTGTTCTTTACCTGAACTTAATCCTGGATATCTGTTCCAGAACACACTATTGGATTCCAGCTGGTAGTGAGACACTTCTTAACCACTTCTTAAGGTATTAACCAAGCTGGATGACTTACAAATAGAATGTCATAAGTCATTAGCATAATCACAACTTTCTAATTTTACTTGTACGATTGCTAACTCCTTCCTCATCCCTTTCAGAAAAAAAATGAACAGGCTCATTACAAATACATTTTTTTAAAGTCAATGGCTCATTATTTTTTTTGATTATTCAATTGCTTGTGTCTTATGATTTTCATCACGCCATCTATAGGAGGGGGGAGGGTGGGCTATTGTCATCCCAGATTTGTGTGTGACGATGCATTTGCCTACATTGAAATCCATTGGCCATGATTGCCTATAATCTATCTACACTGCTTACTATGCCAGTGATAAGTTTGGAAATGTGGCTTTTTAATCCTGTCGTCTAAGCTTTGTATAAATTTGATGAATTTTTTTTTTTTTTCTCACCACATCAATAATTTGCCTTCAATTCTATCAATTTTGATTTTCACTAAAAGCCTCTTATGAGTTTCATTCTTCATTCATCAGATGCCTTTTGGAAGATCAGTTCAGTAACATCCATAGACATTCCTCTGCTATTACTTCAGAACATTCAAGCATGATATTATCCTTTTCAGATCCATGCTGATGCTCTCTCATCAGCTGAAAATGTTCTCAGTCAACCTAATCTTAATTATAGACACTGTGTAATTTCACAACAACAGATGTTAAATTAATTCTTCTGTAATTCTATGGTTTCACTCTGTTGCCTTTCTTAATTGCTTTCTTTAATTGTCGTCTTATCTCCATTTGTAAAGCTTTATGTTTAAAGACTTTTCACCGAGATCTTCTGGTGCTACTGACAGCAAACCCTTCAAGGGCAGAATTCAGTGGTAAATCCCATTGACAGCTGTCAGTGGGATCTTGTGGCTGGCTTCTTCTCTCCGCCTCAAAATGCTGTGGGAGTGTGGAATATCCACCTCTCCCAATGTCGCTATAAGCTGCTTGTTCTATGCTGCTGTTAGATTTTGTAAATAGAAGAAGCGTGATATAATGTGAACTTTTGGCCGAGATGACAATGGGATTAAGCTGAAGGAATTAGACTCTGTAACACATAGTATATAGGCAAAACAAGGTATTTTTCAACTAATCATAAATTCACCTCAAAAACTAATTCAAAAGGAAGCTGTTCATCCATTCCCATAAGCAGTAAGTCTTAAAGTTGAATCTTAATTAAATGTTAATATGTTTTATTCTTATTTCATGTTCAGTGAACTCAGCAAAACGGTTGCAGTTACTGTCACAACTGGAATTACTACTAGCAATCCATCTATGTCTTCGAGCAGTACTTCTGCATTGAAGGTATATCATTTATCATGTGTCAATGTTTTACAGTAATACATAGTTGTCCTGTGTGATGCACTGCTGTATATAGGATAAATTTACATGTACCTTTTAAAAAGTATCATCATCCCCCAGCTTTACGTAGCAAGTAAAGTTCAGCTAGAAGCTTTGAGAAAAGGCATTGCATGCAACAGTTGGGACCTGGTGTGGGAAAACTTAAAATTATAGGGAGGAGTAATAGAAGAGGCAGGAAGGAATAGAATAAAAAAAAGACCAAAATGGGAGGAAATAAACCTCCTTACTCAGGTTTTTCAAGTGTAGGTGTGCCACCTATAAAATTTTAACAGCTGAATTTCATGGAGTTGAAATTCAGTTGCTACAGGCTAAACTTTAAAATTAAGCGGATCAGTGACCAAAAGGTTGTCTTTAGTACACATAACAACATTTGTCTTTAGTACACATAACAACATTTGTCTTTAGTACACATAACAACATTTGTCTTTAGTACACATAACAACATTTGTCTTTAGTACACATAACAACATTTGTCTTTAGTACACATAACAACATTTGTCTTTAGTACACATAACAACATTTGTCTTTAGTACACATAACAACATTTGTCTTTAGTACACATAACAACATTTGTATTTAGTACACATAACAACATTTGTCTTTAGTACACATAACAACATTTGTCTTAGTACACATAACAACTTTGCTTTATACACATAACAACATTTGTCTTTAGTACATAACAACATTGTTTGTACCATAACAACATTTGTCTTTAGTACACATAACAACATTTGTCTTTAGTACACATAACAACATTTGTCTTTAGTACACATAACACATTTGTCTTTAGTACACATAACAACATTTGTCTTTAGTACACATAACAACATTTGTCTTTAGTACACATAACAACATTTGTCTTTAGTACACATAACAACATTTGTCTTTAGTACACATAACAACATTTGTCTTTAGTACACATAACAACATTTGTCTTTAGTACACATAACAACATTTGTCTTTAGTACACATAACAACATTTGTCTTTAGTACACATAACAACATTTGTCTTTAGTACACATAACAACATTTGTCTTTAGTACACATAACAACATTTGTCTTTAGTACACATAACAACATTTGTCTTTAGTACACATAACAACATTTGTCTTTAGTACACATAACAACATTTGTCTTTAGTACACATAACAACATTTGTCTTTAGTACAAATAACAACATTTGTCTTTAGTACACATAACAACATTTGTCTTTAGTACACATAACAACATTTGTCTTTAGTACACATAGTCTTTAGTAACAAACAACATTTGTCTTTAGTACACATAACACATTTGTCTTTAGTACACATAACAACATTTGTCTTTAGTACAATAAACATGCTTTAGTACATAATTGTTTTACCATAACAACATTTGTCTTTAGTACACATAACAACATTTGTCTTTAGTACACATAACAACATTTGTCTTTAGTACACATAACAACATTTGTCTTTAGTACAAATAACAACATTTGTCTTTAGTACACATAACAACATTTGTCTTTAGTACACATAACAACATTTGTCTTTAGTACACATAACAACATTTGTCTTTAGTACACATAACAACATTTGTCTTTAGTACACATAACAATGACAGAATGGTTAACCAAAAGCATTGCACAGATCTTAACCTAGAGTGGATGCTAATTAAGAAGTGTACTATGAATGTGAAGTTTCCTTGTGTTCTTGCCAACCTATTGATACATTATACTGTCTTTTACCTGTCAAGAGATAAAAAATTATCATTTCTAGTCTTGCAATTGAATATATGGGGTGCAGTTTGTTCCATTTAAATATTTATCTTCTGGAGCAAAATTTTTAATCCATTGAGATTGAATTGCAAAAGGAAGAAATTTGGTTTATTTAAATTTAATGAAATTAAAGCCATTAGGATTCTGTTCAATGGGAATAACTGGGAAGAACCTTTGTTCGTTGTCTTGCACTTGGTTTAAACTGTTAATTAATTTGTAATTTACCCAATGGGTGATGTACGTTACTTTTATTGGCTTAATAGTCATCTGGTTCCATTTCAGGGTTATCAGGTTCCTGTTCTTGGTCATCCTGCTTCACATGGACAATCCATACCCACAACAGGTTTGTTATTTTGAAATTGTTTTCAATTTGACTTAATTTTAAATTTCAATTGAAGCATTAATTTCTATAAACTTTGTTTAGGTCAGCCAATGAGGACCAGTGGGGTACGACCACCAGGAAACAGACCTAGCTGGGAAGTGTAAGTAGGAACCGTACTGATTTTTCTACGTCCAAACTCAACAACTTCCTGGATATTTTTCAATTTTATGGCTCTATGACTTCAACCCTCATGGTTTTGAGCATAGATTTTTTTTCTCCTTACAGAGAGCAATCCCAAGATTAGGGATAGGTGCAGATTAGAAATCTTCTTACCATGACCCTGCACAAGTGTGCAGCATGAAGTTTTGACTTCCCCAGGCCATAACTTCAGAAGAGCATTTTTAGTGCACTGCTGACAGCACTGGCTTTTCAGTGTGGACTTAACATTTTGAATTATGTGCACTTCTGTATTGTCTAGTTGCAGCCACTTGATCTTAGGTGGTCATTTTTGTAGGTGGGAAGTTCTAAGGTGGCTCATGGCAGTAGGACTGTGCTGAAGCCCAGAAATGCTTTACTGTGATGAAACTCTATGTAAAGAGAAGTAATAACTTCTTTTCCCTCATTCTAATAAATAATTGCCAGAATGAAACCGTTCCTTGGCTAATTTTATTTCCGAGATACGTGGTTATAGAAATTATAGTATTTCAGGTGGCACTGACTCTTTTAGACATTCTTAACTATTTCATTTAGATCTTCATCCCATTTAAATATAAATTTTCATCATTACAGATTGTAGTGAGTATAATATTGATGGTTCGGTGGTGTTTCAGAGAGCTGTATAAATTGAGTCAATTCCATTCAGTTTCTAGTTGAGTTGTCCACCAGGATTTCTGGGAGCCAGTGTTGCTGCCAACATCTTGGTTTTCTGCAGAATGCTAGAAGACCTAACAATGCATCTGCAATAATGGAAAGTTCTGAATCGGTACCATATACCAAATATGAATCCTTCTTCAGATGTTTACAGATGATCTGCTGCTACTTACTTTTTTTAATTTGTTCCCCTAGACCATCCAACAGAGGGCATCAGCAAAGTGATCGTGTTCCACGAAGCCGAACACAGGCAACAAATCCCCCACCAGTATATGTGCACCCCCCAGCCTTGTATCCTCCACCACCTCACCCAGTTCCTCTTCCTCCAGGAGTGCCTCCTCCTCAATTTCCTCCACAGTTTCCTCCTGGCCAACCCCCACCCACAGGATTTAGCATCCCTCCGCCAGGATTCCCTCCAGCTCCAGCCACAATTTCTGCCCCATGGGTACCACCTGCCACCCCAGCAGCTCCTGCCAATGTATTACCAACAGTCACACAAGCACCTCCACTGTCCAGGGAAGAGTTCTACAGGGAGCAGCGACGTCTAAAAGAGGAGTGAGTGGTTAAGTTTACCTTTAAGGTCTTTATATTTCTGTGCACATGATTAAGTTCTTTGAGAAGATGTCTCCTGTTTAGCTGTCAGTTGATGCATTATTTGCAACATTACATTCATAATGTTGAAGCAATAATTGCATTAAATGCAGTTGGAGATCAGTTGCTACTTTTAGAAGTCATGCTGAGAAATAGTGAAAGATGAAAACATTTTTCACAATTCTGTTTGTAGTTAATGATCTCTATATACAGTAAACAACTTTTGTGCAATTCAGCCATAAACATATAAAAATAAATGCAGGACAGGAGCTTGATGCTTCTCTAATTAAATTTACTTGGTGATACAAAATTTAAACGTTGCTTAAAAGACGTGTTGCCGAATCTTTTTGTTTTACACCCAAAGAGCCCGAATGCTAAATTCCAAATGATTAAAATAATTTGTACTTCAGAAGAAAAGTATGCTAATTGGTTGGCAAATTGACTGATGCTTTTCTTCATAACACTGTTCTGTAAGATAAAGAGCTTGTGCAACATATCACTTTCAGCTGTCTACTATAATTATGAAAAAAACTTGAAACAAAAACTTTCTGCAAAGACCAGCATTTCATTCAATGCGTTCTTGATAGTCACATATCACCTGAGGATACATTGAATCAAGTTGTTTTGTATTGACCTAAGTACTGACTGAATTTTAAACAAGGTCACTACTATGTAATTTCAGTTTCCTCAGGCTACAAGTGACTAGGTTAATGCAGCATAGCAATGATTTTTGACTACCAGGCAACCAATAAGAACATTGTCTTTTGTTTGCTGGGCTATGGATAATGTTAGCTGCCTTCTCAAGCGGCCTGACAATTAGCAGAGTGGACTCCAACCCTGTTAACAGCTGTGATTTTATTTTCCCTCTGTGTAGCACTACTTTTGGTGGATTCAGCAAAAAAAGCCTTATCCAATTGTCCGTTATCTACTGCTAGTCAGTCATGGGCCATTGTTAATGGCCACTTCAAGGTCATCATCAGCTTGATTGTCCTGCCATGAAGTGCATGCTACAGCTTAATGGTCACTAGAAGAGGAAACCAACAGGGATATGTTTCAAATAATTTAATAATCCTGCTACAACTCAGAATTTCCAAATACCACAAATGTCTCATGCAAGTTTCATTTCTGTATTTGCTTCGTGCCTTCTGAGGAGAGGAAAACAGTTTGTTTGCTTATGCAAATTGAACATACTCTGCTTGTAAGGTGGCAAACTGTTATGTGACTAATGCACTTGGACTATATTATTAGAACCAATTGAAGAAATTGATCAGAAGTGAGCAGGCTGCAGAGCTGTGACTTCACTTCATATGATGCAGCTTGTATTCTGATTCAATTCTATGTTTAATGCATATTAAAGTGGGAGAATTAAACTGTTGCTAACATTTTTAAGAAAGTTTTCACACTGCCAGATGCATCGATGTGTTGCTGTACTAAATATTGAGAAGTCCTGCAATCTTAAGTTTTCTTTTTTGCGTTCTCTCCTTCCACTAACCCTCTGGCACCAAAAACATTTTAGGGAGAAGAAAAAGTCCAAGCTTGATGAGTTCACCAATGATTTTGCCAAAGAATTAATGGAATATAGAAAAATCCAGAAAGAGCGCAGACGTTCTTACTCAAGGTAAATTGGCTTGTGAAATTTGATTGTGCGCAGATCTGTCTGTCAATCCGTCAGGTAAAAAGTGGAACGCATTTGCAATGAGTTCCACTTACTCAACCTGTAATTGGAGTCTGATCTAACAACTGCATGTACCATTGTGCTGGCCTAATAAAACAGCAGTCTGCTGTAATGGTGATGTTCCTCATTTGTTTGATTCTATAAAGCTGCAGGCAGGGACAGCGGGATGTATTTTTGTACAAGCTATACCCACTCCAGTGCTTCTCATGGTATTGCTGGCATACTTGCAGTTTAATGTTTGAAGGAGCAGTGACCCTCCTGTTTTACACCTGACTTGAAGTGATTCAAGATAAGGTTTATATACTTGCTGTCTTAACCTTCCTTCTGCTGGGACGTGACATTCAGAGAGGAGTCTTCTTGCCCCATCTCTCTCAGATCAAAGCGCTCTTTGATTTCTTTATATATTGTGATTGCTGCCTCAAATGTTGTATTTGTGTTTGTGAAAATCATGACTTAGTGAAACAACTTCAAATAAATTCTAGATGCTAAAGTGAATCAATGTTGAAGTTGGAGATTTTTGTTTATTTCCAGGCAAGAAAGGTCCAATGAAAAGTTGAAATACTGTATGTATGCAGCATGCCTAGTTGGACTAACTTGAAAGATAAAATATAACAGAATTACTATAAGAATTAAAATTAGATAACATAATAAATCAGCTTCAGTCTCATTGCACTCCTGAAACACAGTTCAGCTTCTTGTTTGCTTTCCTTTCGCAATCTGTTTCTCTCCTTCTCATTTTCCAGTGTACCTCTGTCTCCTCTTCATTCTTGCCCTCTCTCTCTTCTGCCCGCCCGCCCTTCCCCCCCCCCCCTGCCCGCCCGCCCTTCCCCCCCTCTGCCCGCCCGCCCTTCCCCCCCCCTCTGCCCGCCCGCCCTCCCCCCCTCTGCCCGCCCGCCCTTCCCCCCTCTTTCCCCCCCTCTGCCCCCCCCTTCCCCCCCTCTGCCCGCCCGCCCTTCCCCCCCTCTGCCCGCCCGCCCTTCCCCCCCTCTGCCCCGCCCCCCCCTCGCCCCCCCTTCCCCCCCTCTGCCCTCCCTTCCCCCCCCCTCTGCCCGCCCCCTTCCCCCCCTCTGCCCGCCGCCCTTCCCCCCCCTCTGCCCGCCCGCCCTTCCCCCCCCTCTGCCCGCCCGCCCTCTCCCCCCCCTCTGCCCTCCCGCCCTTCCCCCCCCTCTGCCCCCCGCCCTTCCCCCCCCTCTGCCCGCCCGCCCTTCCCCCCCTCTGCCCGCCCCCCCGCCCGCCCTGCCCGCCCGCCCTTCCCCCCCTCTGCCCGCCCGCCCTTCCCCCCCCTCCCCCCCCCTCTGCCGCCCTCCCTTCCCCCCCCTCTGCCCGCGCCCTTCCCCCCCCCTCTGCCCGCCCGCCCTTCCCCCCCCTCTGCCCGCCCGCCCTCCCCCCCCTCTGCCGCCCTTTCCCCCCCCTCTGCCCTCCCGCCCTTCCCCCCCCCTCTGCCCGCCCGCCCTTCCCCCCCCTCTGCCCGCCCGCCCTTCCCCCCCTCTGCCCGCCCGCCCTTCCCCCCCCTCTGCCCGCCCGCGCCCTTCCCCCCCCCCCCTCTGCCCGCCCGCCCGCCCTTCCCCCCTCTGCCTCTCTGCCCGCCCGCCCTTCCCCCCCTCTGCCCGCCCGCCCTTCCCCCCCCTCCCCGCCCGCCCTTCCCCCCCCCTCTGCCCGCCCGCCCTTCCCCCCCCTCTGCCCCCCGCCCTTCCCCCCCCTCTGCCCGCCCGCCCCTTCCCCCCCCTCTGCCCGCCCGCCCTTCCCCCCTCTGCCCGCCCGCCCTTCCCCCGCCCCCCCCTCTGCCCGCCCGCCCTTCCCCCCCCTCTGCCCGCCGCCCTTCCCCCCCTCTGCCCCCCGCCCTTCCCCCCCCTGCCCTCCCCCCTTTCCCCCCCCCTGCCCCCCGCCCTTCCCCCCCCTCTGCCCGCCCGCCCTTCCCCCCCTCTGCCCCGCCCTTCCCCCCCTCTGCCCGCCCGCCTTCCCCCCCCTCTGCCCGCCCGCGCCTTCCCCCCCCTCTGCCCGCCCGCCCTTTCCCCCGCCCTTTCCCCCCCCTCTGCCCGCCCTTCCCCCCCCTCTGCCCGCCCTTCCCCCCCCTCTGCCCGCCCGCCCTTCCCCCCCCTCTGCCCGCCCGCCCTTCCCCCCCCTCTGCCCCGCCCGCCCTTCCCCCCCCTCTCCCGCCCGCCCTTCCCCCCCCCTCTGCCCGCCCGCCCTTCCCCCCCTCTGCCCGCCCGCCCCCCCCCCTCTGCCCGCTCCTTCCCCCCCCTCTTCCCCCCCTCTGCCCGCCCGCCCTTCCCCCCCTCTGCCCGCCCGCCCTTCCCCCCCCTCTGCCCGCCCGCCCTTCCCCCCCCTCTGCCCGCCCGCCCTTCCCCCCCTCTGCCCGCCCGCCCTTCCCCCCCTCTGCCCGCCGCCCTTCCCCCCCCTCTGCCCGCCCGCCCTTCCCCCCCCTCTGCCCGCCCGCCTCTTCCCCCCCCTCTGCCCCCCGCCCTTCCCCCCCCTCTGCCCTTCCCCCCCCTCTGCCCCGCCCGCCCTTCCCCCCCCTCTGCCCGCCCGCCCTTCCCCCCCCCTCTGCCCGCCCCCTTCCCCCCCCTCTGCCCCCCGCCCTTCCCCCCCCCTCTGCCCGCCCGCCCTTCCCCCCCCTCTGCCCCCGCCGCCCTTCCCCCCCCTCTGCCCGCCCGCCCTTTCCCCCCCTCTGCCCGCCCCCCTCCCCCCCCTCTGCCCGCCCCGCCCTTCCCCCCCCTCTGCCCCGCCCGCCCTTCCCCCCCTCTGCCCGCCCTCCTTCCCCCCCCTCTGCCCGCCCGCCCTTCCCCCCCCTCTGCCCGCCCGCCCTTCCCCCCCTCTGCTCCCTTCCCCCCCCTCTGCCCGCCCGCCTTTTCCCCCCCTCTGCCCGCCGCCCTTCCCCCCCTCTGCCGCCCGCCCTTCCCCCCCCTGCCCGCCCGCCCGCCCTTCCCCCCCCTCTGCCCGCCCGCCCTTCCCCCCCTCTGCCCCGCCCGCCCTTCCCCCCCCCTCTGCCCTGCCCTTCCCCCCCCTGCCCGCCCTTCCCCCCCCTCTGCCCGCCCGCCCTTCCCCCCCCTCTGCCCGCCCGCCCCCGCCCTGCCCCTTCCCCCCCCTGCCCCCCGCCCGCCCGCCCGCCCGCCCTTCCCCCCCCTCTGCCCGCCCGCCCTTCCCCCCGCCTTCCCCCCCCTCTGCCGCCCGCCCTTCTGCCCGCCGCCCTCTGCCCGCCCGCCCTTCCCCCCCCCTCTGCTTCCCCCCCCTCTGCCCGCCCTTCTGCCCGCCCGCCCTTCCCCCCCCCCTCTGCCCGCGTCCCCAATTCTACATGAGGGAGTTTATATTTCAGTTAAACCACATTTGGAATACTCTATACAGTATTGATCACATTTAAGGAAGAATGTAAATAGCATTAAAAACAGTTCAGAAAACTAAACTAATATTAGGAATTGGCAGGTTATCTTATGAAGAAAGATCAGACAGGCTAAGGTTTTATTCCCAAGGGTTTAGCAGAGTAAAAAGCGACATAATTTAAACAAAAGATCTTTCAGCGCTGATACGGAATCTGGGAGAAGTTAGAACTAGGGGTCACAGTTTAAAAATAAAGGGTCACTTATCTAAGACTGAGCAAAGAAGAAATTATATCTCTCAAAGGATTCAAAATCCGTGGAACTTTGTCAAAAGACAGTAGAAGAAGAATCTTTGAATGTTTTCAAGGCAGAGTTAGAGCATTGATAAACAAGGGGTTGAAAGATAAATGGCAGTAACAGTCAGATGAGCCATGATCTTATTGAATTCCGGAGTAGAGTTCATCTTTTCATGTGTTCTTTCACTGTGTGTGTGTGTGTGTGTGTGTGTATATATTAAAACATGGTTGCAGCTGGTCCAGAGTGCAATGACTTTTTATGTAACAGATATCATCAATTAACTCTATCTTGATGCTACTGTCTAGCTTTGGAACAGCTGAAGTCTGGAAGCAGCAGACAAAGCAGAGTCAGTCTGCCCAGAAACCTGTTTCCAGGCAGATTGACTGTCTGATGCCTACCTTCCCCACCCCACCCCCAACTCTTTCACTTTCTTGATGGCCACTCCTGTTTAAATCTTTGCTCAATTTCCCTAGCCCTAGATGTAGCTCTAGTTTTTCATGTCTCTAAATGAAGCTATCATGGAATCCCAGAAGAATTCTAGTGAATGTATCTCGCACCTTTTCCTTCATTCCAATATTCCATCTATATTGAGAAACCTGTAATCCACCAATGGGCATTTTCTACTCTAATCAAAATGGACTGCCTTCACAAACATATGGCAGGAAACTTCTGCATTTGTTGTTTGTTTAAAATATCTGCACTGTAACATTTGATTTCTTTTTTCCTGTTCAGGTCCAGGTCACGCTCATATAGTGGATCATCATTCAGTGGAAGCTCATATTCCTATTCCAAGTCCAGATCACATTCTTCACGATCTTATTCTCGGTCAGTCAGTCGCTCCCCAAGTCGTTCCTATTCAAGATCTCCTTCGTATCGAAGAGGTAGTGGCAAGAGTCGAGGTTATCGATCCAGATCCAGGTCTCGTGTGTTTCACAGATCCAGATCCAGATCACCATCGTACAGGAGCTATCGCTCCCGTTCCCGATCACCGAATTACAAAGCCCATTCTCCTTACAAACGAAGCGCTCCTCAAAGTGAAAATGATCGTGAGTTTTTTGACCGCTACAGAGATCCACCACCTCCATTCGACTACAGAGAACTGTATGATAGACCTCGTGATCCAAGAGACTCTTTTGAGAGGGAACGGTACAGAGAGTGGGAAAGACGATGCAGAGCATGGTACGAATATTATAAGGGCTACAGCAGTGGTAATCAGCCACGACCTCGGTCTCCCACAGCTAAGGACCACTTCTCTCCAGAATGCTTTAACACAGGGGCGGCCAGGCGAGAAAGTTCCCCTCACGGTCGAGGCCGTCGGGATGAATATCCAACAGAACCGGCTTCCCGGGGACGTAATGTGACTACCACTGGTAACTATCCAGAAAAATATTCTTACAGAGAGAGTCACGCTGCGAAAGAGCAGGCAGGATCAAAGGAAAAAGAAGCGCAAAGTCTTCGTCCTGAGTCTAAAGGAACAAAGCATAAAAAACACAGGAAGAAGAAAAAGGATGAAACTGAGTCTGCCACTAACCCAGAATCTTCTCGGGATGGGAAAAAGACTGGGGAGGCGGCTGGTGATGAAGGGAAAGGGTCCACCTTGTTTCTGCCTCTCAGCAGAGATGACGCAACACCTGTGAGAGATGAACCCATGGAAGGAGATTCTGTTCCCTACAAAGCTACATCTGACAAGGACAAAAAAGAAAAGTCAAAAGCAAAAGGTGAAAAGCTGAAACGCAAAGTAGAGAGTGGTACGCCAAAGAAGGAATCCTTGGGGAAAACAGCAAAAGCTCCTCAGGAAAAACCCATAGAGCGAGAAAGGGATAAATCCCCTCACAGTGAGCCTAACTTGAAGAAAACAAGGGAGGAATGCCCTCCCAAGGTTGAGGGAACAAAAATTCATCTGCTGCCAAAAAGTGAGAAGTTCTTTGTGCCGAGGAAGGTGCAGCTTAAAATGGGACGTGAATACCAAGAGATAAAGATTGCAAAAGAGGAGAAGCAAAGAAAGGATTACCCCAGGGAAGAGACCAAACACAAAAAACATGAAAAAGTAGTCAGTAAAGAGGGCAAATCAAAAAAGTCAATTAAAGCAGATGAAAAGCCAAGTAAAGTAGAGATAAAATCTGATAAGCGTAAACGAAAAACTGACGAAAAGATCACAGAGAAAGAATTTGGAACTCCTCCAACTAAGTCATCAAAGATAGAGACACCAGAGATAGCAAAACCTTCAATGAAGGGTAAACTCAACTCCAGCACTGAGAAATCAACTGAAAAGCATTCCGACCTGCCTACTGACAAGGAGAAAATCACTCCAGCAAATGTGCCAGTGAGGAAGATCAAAATAAATCGGGAGAGTGGCAAAAAGATTGTGAGTGGCGAGTCCCCAGCTGCACAGGATGAGCCTGCAGAGTTAGTGGAAGTGAACGGAGGGAAATCCAAACCTGAGAAAGTGAGAACAAAGACAAGAAAGAAAATGACTGGGGGTGAAGTGGCTGGTTCAACCCTTGTGGATTACACAAGGTTAGCATACTTGAGATCTTGTCTTTTGGAGTGGTTATCATTAGCTGAATAGGTTCTGGGAAAGGGGAAAACTGTGTGGGGTTGTGATTCTTTGTTATTTATTTCAAGTGTTATTAAGGTCCCCAGTCTGTATTCCTGTGGATTGGTTACCAGATTTGACAATACCTTATTCAAGATAATATTGGTAGCCAAAGCCACAAAATTAATTTTTTTTCACTTTTTAACCTCCCACTTTCCCCCAACAAATAAGCTGGATGTTGAGCATATTATTGCTGTTTTGAATCCACTTGTGGGAGCAGGGAGGGAACTTTTGATTTTTCTCCCTATAATCACCTGTTTGTGTAGCTGCTTATGTTTATTTTTTTCCTATTGTTTAATTCTTAAAAGCAACAGCAACTATAAAACATCCAGACTTGCTTTGAAAAATGAAGTCTTTTCATGGTATAAAGCTGCAATGTTATTTTGAACCTACCATTACATACGAAATAAGTTTGTCCTTAATGTCCTGCACTAGCTCATGTGCTCCTGCACACACGTACAGCAACCATATGTGGGATTTAGGGTGAGTGGATGAGATCACCGTACTGACATTTATTGTGGCTTCCCCTCAGTATAGGGAGTGTATTCTAACAAGGCTGTGATGGGTTAGGTGGGACAAGTTGTCAGTTTTTGGCACATGCTTTTTCAGCTTAGTGCTTGAATGCATGCTTTATCTAGATGAACAATAGTAGATGAGCCTTTACCATGTGACCATAATTAGGATTTGTAGTGAAAGAGGGAGAGCTGACTGTAAAGTTGATGTAATTGTACTTTTGTGTTTCCACTTCTAGTACCAGTTCTGCTGGAGGCAGCCCCATTAGGAAAGCAGAGGAGAAAATGGACGCAAAGAAGACAGTGATAAAGACTATGGAGGAGTACAACAGTGATACTAGACCCCCAGCTGAAGATGAAATTGTCATTGTTCAAGTTCCTCGATCCAAGTGGGAGAAGGAAGATTATGAGACTGATGAGGATGAAGGAAAGGCAGCAGCAGCTGCAGCATTAAATATTGGGAAAGCTGCCAGTTCTGGACCAGGCACCAATGTGAAGTCTGTAAACCCAACAAAACAAACTGAAAAAGAGGCTGGTCCTTCAGAGAGAGTCCCAAAAACTGCTAAAGAACCAAACATAGATGAGGCTCAGCAGGAGCTCAGAGCATCTGCAAAAAGCTCAACTTTGAATGATAAAAGTTTGAAGGCCAAAGATAAGGAGCATGTATCGGACAAGGAGACTTCAGACAAAAAGAAAGCTCTGGTACCTCCTGACAAACCAGTGTTTACAGAGCGGGATATTGAGCCCGCAAGTAGTAAAAATCCCCTTCAATCTTCAAAAGACAGAGTGGCTGAGAAGTTGGAGCCAGGCAACAAAGGAACTTCCAGCAAAGAGACAGTTCCTTGTGTTGATGGGAGAGTTGAAATTGTTGATGGACAGATTCCAATATCCAAGCGCAGAGAGGAGCGAGGTAGGGATGTTAGGAGGCGAGATTCTCCCAGCAAGTGTGAAGAGTTGACACATTGTCAAAAAGGCAAAGAGCAACAAACAGATAGCAGAAAACGTAGTACAGAGCCCAAGAAAAATGACTACAGTCCTGGGAAAGACAGGAAGCTGCAGACAGACCACAGAAGTGGGTCTGAGTCCAGAAGTGCTACTGAAGAGTCAAAATCAACCATTCCCAGCCGAGATAAGGAGAGAAACACATTGGAAATAAGAAGCACTAAGGACAAGCAAGCAAGTGGGAATAAAGTCTCTCACCGGACTGAAACATCAGCTGAAAAGAATGAGCATGAGCATTTTCTTGGGCGGAATGACAAAGATCACAACCGTAACAAGCCTCCAGGGCCTGTCAGCCGCTCTGCTCGGCATTCTCGCCACTCCTTGGACCTGGCCAGAGAAACTGACGAAGCTGCCTTCGAACCTGACTATAGTGAGAGTGATAGCGAGAGTGAGGAGGAACATGCACTGCGGGAGGGAAGAGAGGCAAAAGACATCATGGACCAAACTAGAGAGGTCAAAGGAGTGTCTGTGGGCTCCAGAAACAGCAACACTAAAAGTCACATCCAAAATAGCCTGAGCCCCAGTTGCAGTCAGAGCCACAGCCCAAGTGAGAGCCAGACCCGGAGCCGCAGTAGCAGTGTCAGTTCAGGAGACACTCAGGACAGTAAGAAGAAAAAGAAGAAAAAGGAGAAAAAGAAACATAAAAAACACAAGAAGCACAAAAAGCACAAGAAACATTTGGACATTGATTCTGAACTTGACAAAACACAGAAACACAAACATAAAAAGAAAAAGTCTAAAAAAAGTAAGGACAAAGAGAAAGACAAGGACAGTGACCAGAAGGTCCGATCATCTGTCATCTTACGAACAGCAGAAACTGATTAGATGGGATGGCTGGAATATTTGATCAGATCCTGTAATAAATACATTAGCAGCTTTGTAAATATTCACTTGGACATTGCTATTCTGCGCTGAGTTTACTGCAACTTCGGAGATTTTGTTTTCTGTAATATTGAAGGGTTTATAAATTAGTTTTTGTACAGAATTATGTTTGACCATGGGTATGGACAGATTATGCTGCAGCATTTTTAAGTGAACTATCAGACTACACTGGGAACTACTGTGAAAAATTTTCACTAAACTTTTTTTTATAGCTGTGTATACAAGCTGACAGTGTAATTAATGTAAATGTTTTGCCTGATGATTTGCAGTATAAAGTAAAGCCTCACTGTGTCATCTTTTGACTGAATAAATTTTCATTGAATTCATTATAGTCATTGCAAATACCATTTGTCACTGCTCTTCCCTGCTCCACACTTAAAACCACCAAGACTAATGCTCATTCATGACAAAAGATCTCTTTCATGGTGTTATTTTTTTGATTAATGACATTAAGACTTGTATGTATTTGTTCTGCTTCATTAGTGAGATGGTAATGAGGGTTTCCAAGGGGCAGCTAATGTTTCACATGGAGTAATAGTGGGAGTTTTGTTCATGGGGAATGGTTGAGTTCATTGTGATTGAGGTAATATTCAGAGTATCTTTCTAACTGGTCTGACCAGTCATTTCCTGCTCTTCTGGCAATGAGTATTAATAACAGACAATATTTCAAACCTAGATGTCGGAGTTACACTGCTTTGACTCTAACTGATGGAGTTACACATTAATGTGTAGGAAGTGTCTAGCAGATCTTGTCAATCTGAATACTTGCAAACCTTTCTGCAATTATTAAAATATCAGACCAAACCATGAAGAGCAAATCTCAATACTACTATCACTTCCTGTAAACTTGACCTGAGCTCAGTCTGGAAAAGCAAGTGGGAATGCTTGATATTGGTCACTGATTTGAATCCCACTTGAAGTCACAAAGTTTTTTGTTCTTTAAAGGTAAAAACAATGGGCTGTGTCTTAGGAGGGTGCAAGGACTGGATACAGCTTGCCACACCTGCTAACAATACTGCACATCAGTGCTGAATTGGAAAGAAATCTCTACCAGTGTTTGACAAGTATTTGAATGTCAAGCTTTTAATTTTTTTTCATTCAATATGGACAGATGCAATTAGATAGCCCTTGGGATAGCTATTGGAAAAACTATTTTGACTTTATGTAGTTGCAATTCAATTTCTTACCACTAGTAGTCAGTGTTTATAATGACAGCTTGGTTCTTACCTGTTTAATATTCTCAATGCATTCTTCATCTTTTGACAATTAAATTTGATTATTTAAAGAGTAATGCATACAAAATATTCAAATAGCTTCTGATTGTGGAGGGAACAAACAACACCTTTATTGTTTTCCATCTAGTTATTCCTTGTTTTTTTTACTCTAGTTATAGATCTGCATAGACAATTAGTGCTATTGTTAAGGTATGGATAACACTTATCCAAACTGCCAAACCACAATTTGTTGCTCGTTCCTACAGGTTATATCAGAGAAAAGATTGAGCAGGCTACATTCTTTTGTTGGAAAATGAAGACAGGAGTGACCTGATCAAGGACTCTGGAAAATGAAAATGTTTGATAGAGTGGAAAGAGGGCTATTTGCATAAAAGATCAGAGCTATGGACCATCAATATAAAATAGTCATGAATCTAAAAGGAAATTCAGGATAAAGATAAAATGCCTTGGATGCTGGAGATCTGAATTAAAAACAAAAGGCAGAAAAAATTCAGTAATTCTAGCAACAGTTAACATTTAAGTCCACTATGACTCCTCTTTGCAACTAAGTAGTAATATGGCTGGGAGTAGTTTTACACAGTGTGATTAGAATATGGAACATGCTACCAAAAAATGAGATGAATAACACAGATGAATCTAAGGGAACAAATTATGATGACTGGAAGAGAAAGATCTGTTAATTGGAGCAGTTGAAGGGTTAAGAACATAAGAAATAGGAGCAGGAGTAGGCCATCCAGCCATTGGAGCCTGCCCTGCCATTTAATAAGATCATGGTTGATCTGAAGTGGAATCAGTTCCACTTGCCCGCTTTCTCCCTAAATTCCCTTGTCTATCAGAAACCTAGCTACCTGTGACTTAAATATATTCAGCGAGGTAGCCTCCACCACTTCAATGGGCAGAGAATTTCAGAGATTCACAACCCTTTAAGTGAAGAAATTCCTCCTCAATCTTGTAAGTCTCTATAAGATTCCCCTTCAGCCTTCTAAACTCTAACGAGTACAGATCCAGTCTATTTAATCTCTCTCCATAAGCTAAGGAGGCTTGTGTGAAGCATGAACTTCAGCACAGACTTTGGCCCAAATGTCCTATTTCTGCCTGAAATTCTATATATACAATGGCCATTAAGACTTAATCATGTGAGTCACACAAATACTTAGGGATAGCAAGTTTCTGTTTCTGAACTACTCTCATGAACAAGTTAATGTTTTAACATTTTCATGGTCATTGACTGGTGCCAAACCATGAAGTAACAGTTTTATTGAAATTCTTGCAATAATTCAATTTGAGCTCAGGATCTGAGATGATTAGACTTCAGTGTGAAAATGATCATGAACCATCTTATGGCCTGATAAAATTCTGAAATGATCCAATCCTGATTCCCATGGTTTGTGCTGTCTGGCTGATCCCCAAAATCTGTCACTGTCCATCAGCCTGACTGAGATTAAACAGCCGCTTCCTGGCATGGGTATGAGGTTTCGTCCCTTCACAGTTCAGCTTTTAAGTTTAACATTGTCTTGTTATTTATTCACCCAGTGGAGACCATCGATATTCCCAAAAGGTTCCTTCTGAGTGCTCAATGTTACAAAATATAGGGAAAGATACTGCCTAAAGACTAGTTAAAAGTACGTGTACAGTGTCTGAAAGAAGTGCTGGTTAGGTGCACTGACCATGCTAAATTCTCCCAAAGTGTACCTGAACAGGTGCTGGAGTGTGGTGACTAGAGGATTTTCACAATAACTTCATTGCAATGTTAATGGAAGCTTACTTGTGACACTAATAAACTTCTTTTTAAGTCTGAGCTACATATCATTGAGAAAGATTATGGGACATTGTGTAAATCACTATTCTGGTTTCTCCAGTGATTGTGTTTTCTCCATACGTCTATCACTCAGCTGGTTTTCAGAATTTTTTAGATGAATCTATTGGGGGTCCTGCAAGACATTTGCTTAGGAGTATAACAAACCAAAAAACATGATTGCATATGAATAAAAAATGTGTTTAGAAGGTATGGTGTTGTCCAAAAGGCAGAGTGACATTCAAAACCAGTTGTGACATTGATTTATTAGGGAGGTCCTACTCAATAAAACTGAATTTAGTCACTTTTGTAGTACAAAACCTGAATATTGCTCAAAGGGACATGATGTTGAAGCTTTTTGTCTTGCACTCATCAGGACAGTCTGTAAGATCATCAACAATAAAGGGAATAACAACTTATATGCAGAAGTGCTGATACCTGGGCAAGTGTACTTAAATAGAGATGTTGCTGTGGAAAATGCATCAAAGAACAGTTTACAGCTAAGCTTTTGTTCAAATTCAAACCAGGCACTCTGACTTGAAGGAGCCAGTTGACCCTCAAGTTCTATATAGTTGAAAAAGGCAATCTATAGAAATGTTCTTTCTGCCTACAAAAGGCAGGCCCCTGTCTGTAAATGTACATAGCATATGTAAGTAAGCCATGCTGTGAAGCCAACTTGATAAATTGGTTTTTGTTGTAATTCGTAACACAAACAGATCAAATGAATAATTGCAGAATCACATCTGCTGTTGGATTTTGAGTTTAGCAAGCATGGGCTGATGGAGTATGGTCTGTATTTTGCTTATTGTGCACAGCAGGAGTGATCTGTTTAATATGATGCACTAGTCAGTGCTTCTATTGCTTACATACCTGGCAACACATCAGCACTGATATTTTATGTGAATTTGTGGAGGAACTCTGGATGATGATCCCTGATACCAGTTTGAAACTTGAATTTGTGAAAGGCTTTGCATCACATTAAAAATGATGGGGAATGCAGTTTAGAACATCTGCCAACTCAAATTCTTTCAAAAAAAACTGTGCAGTTGAACATTTATATATATATTGGAATGTGATGATTCATTAGATGTGAACCTCAGACATTCTGTATTTTAACATGATTTCTTTCTCTGCCTGTTTTGGGGTTTATTTCATGGTGTTTCCTACCTGTTTCATCCTTCAAGACACTGGATTTTTTAAATGGTAAATGAACCTTGAAGATACTGTTAGGTGTCAGGCATGGCCTTTTGGGAAATGTATTTGCCTGAGCAAGGAAGTTATAGCTTCATGTTCCACTGCAGACATGGTACAGAATCAAAGCTGCTACACTATTGAGAAAATGCTGCATTGTCTGATAGAGGTGCTGCCTTGCAGATGAAATTAAGTGGATGTAAAAGATCCTCTGACAATTTGTAGAACAAAATAGTTTTCCCTGGTATTTGACCATTCCCTCAACCACCACACTATCTGATTGTCATATTGTTCTTTGTTGGATCTTGTGTGTAGGTTAGAGCCATAGAATCCCTGTCGGGCAGAAAGAGACCATTCGGCCCATCAAGCCTGCACCAACAACAATCCACTCAGGCCGCCAACCCATTCCCCCTGACACTAAAGAACAATTTATCATGGTCAATCGACCTCCATCTTGGGAGTGTGGGAGGAAAGTGGAGGACCCAGAGGAAACCCACGCACGCACAGGAGAACGTGCAAACTCCATGGCAGGGAACCTGGGCCCCTGGCACTGAGACAGCAGTGCTAACTAATGTGCAACTTGCCATCCTGACTATCACGGTACCTATATTACAATAATAACTACACTTTAAAGATGTTTGAATATCTGTGAAATATTTTGGAACTTACTGAGGTTGTTGTATCATCTGCTAAGTACATATAAATACAGTATCTGTGTTTCTCCAGTTCTGGTTGTCATACGGAGACTGCCCCTAGATGGCAGTGCAATCAAAATACTGATCATTTCAGGGCATCAGTTGAAACAATTTCAATTTACTGACCGTAAATAACCCAGCGGAAAATCCAGAGAAATCATTAGATTGCAGGGTGATTACGGTAAAATACGGCACATTTTCGTATTGTCATTGATGTTCCTCCATTGTTACATATTCTACGTATTACCATACAGATTGACAGTGATCATTTTAAATCCCCACTCTACAGGTTGGTAACTGACTTCAGATGAGACATTTTAAAATCGCTTTAGTATCACCATGCGAGAGGAGGCTGGGCCTGATTAAAAGCCATGCTATAAACCTCTGTGGTTCTACGATTTAATCAGAGTCAGAGACTGGGGGTGATCATAGAACTGAACCAAGAAAATGGTACTGGCAGAATCAGGGCAATTATTAGAAAATTGTCGTGTCGCGGGATAATAAAATTAAGTGCAGTACCTAGGAGCAGACTTCTCAGGAATTTATGGATCAATATACCTTCAAGTCAGGTCACTTTTTTTAATACAACTCATCCAAAAATCCATTAAAAGATCAAGATGAAGCGCGAGTTCCATCCAGCACAAATGGAGTCGCTTCAATATTTTGCAGTGGTTTAAAAAATATTTCACTCGAAGCAGGTCCTGCTGCCACTAAACTGGCCCTCTTCCCAGTCCGAAATCATCACCATGGCAAGTTTCCGCTAATTGTGCTTTTTTGCGGCCCTTCAAAGTCGCTTTTAACGTTAATGTCCTTACATCTTTTAAAAAAATGACAACACCTTTTTAAATATTGAAATACAACAAGAAACTGACTACATTAATGAAAGTAGCAAATAGTTCATTCAGTTTAGTTTAATACTTTTTAAATCTCGTTACCCACAGGTGGATTCGGCACCAATTAAAACAGAGATTTTTGTGATTCCATCTTCGGTTATATTAAAACTGCACCGTGGATTAAGAATTTTTCGTAATGCAAGGAAGAAACAAAAATGTTATAAAATGCACTGATTCGTGGAGTCGTTTAAGGTTATAGATATGCAAATAACTTGACTGAATTTTTCAGTTGTAAAGTTCCGAAAACTGAGGACTCTTTCAGGGCAATTTGCATCTGATTGTTAATTGTCCCCAAAGTGGGGAAAGAAATAGATTTTCAAAGTGTAAGGAAAGTGAAATCAACGCAAAATATTGGACACTTAATTCTGTCAGGGGGTTACCTTATATTTGGAGCTTCTGGTTTTAGATTTAGAAACCTTTTCGATACATTTACTTCATTAAATCATTTATCATTTTAAACACCACGATTTGGGCATATCCAAGTCTTTCCTATTTGGAGAAAAGAAGTCCCACTTATTTGTTTTTCCTGATTAGTTCCAACATCACATTGTAAATCTTCACCGCCGTGTGCGTGTGTGCAGGCCCGAATACAGCAGAATTCCCTCTCTCAAATCCTAATGTGCATCCCGGTAGCTCCCTGCTCTTCATGTTTCTGTCCCACTTAAACAAACACTTTGGATTCGATTCGACTGTACTCTGCTTCGTCGAGTGGGACATTTTGAAAAGAAGCAGATGAAGTGACCACTTGGTTGGAAGGTTAATTAGTAATGTGCTGAAATTCTTTTGCTTAATTCCTATGAGAATCACATTCTGTTTTGCCGCTGCCTCAACTATAACTGTTCAAGTTAAGCACGAAAACCAAGATGCAACAGGGCAAAGGAAGGGGCAATCACAAGGCACTTTTGTTGGTACAGTTACTGCACTTCTTGTCTTGAATATGTTTTGCTCTTTCTCCTCCACTGTGGTCTGAGATGCTAAGATTGAGCGCTGGTACAGGCATTATGCCAAGTCCTTATAACCAAATTGGCTTTGCTTACAATTCATGACAGTTGAAAACAATTCCAGGATTGTTGATTGATGGGAAAAAAAAGTCATGGGAGAATTTTCTGGAGCTGTTTCTGCTGTCTTGGCCATCATACTTACGGTTTAAAAATACAATTTAGACTAATCCAATCAGACTACTTTTGGAGTCATTTGTTTAGAAGTTATGCTAGTGGAATGGACAGAATCAAATAAGATTCATTCAATCACTTGGATTTGTTTTTGTTGAAATCTGTATCATTACAAGGCTGATGTAACTGTGATGGCCATTGACAGCACGAGTTCCCTATCTGGTATTTTAAAACTTGTCTTTAGTTATTTAAATACAAGTTACTTCCTCTAATATGTTTCACTATCTCTGGCCATCCCAAAGTGCTTCACAATCAATTAAATACCTTTGAAGTATAGTCATTGTTGCAGGAAATGTAGCAACCAATTTACACATGGTGATATCCAACAAATAGCAATAACAACCAGATAAACTGATTTGGTAATGCTAGAGATGCTGGAAATCTGAAATAAAACAGGATGTACTGGAAAATCTCAGGTCTGACAGCATCCATGGAGAGAGAATGTTGATTAAGAGATGAATATTGGCATGGAACTCTGAGTGCAGTGGGATCTTTTACATCCACTTGAAGGTAACTGGAAGCCCATGTAACTTCTCATCCAAATGATAGCACCTTTGACAATGCAGTATTCCCTCAGCACTACAGTGGAGTGTCAGTCTGGATTAGAGGCTCCAGTATTTGTAGAGGAGGCTAAACCTACAATTTGGCAGAACTTGGACTCAATATTAAACCCCGAGACTAAGAAAATTCTTGTCAAGGAATACTTTCCTTGGTAAAAAAAGACAACCTTGAATTTAGAATGTAAATTGACAAGTTTTATTGAACAACGGAGAATAATACTTAGCATTCCACAAATTAAGGAAAGGTGCAATAAACTCGTTCAGTATTTCTGTCTTTCCATGGATCCAAGGACATATGGGGTCTTCTCTTGGCTCCTTAATCATGGTCTCTTGACTCCTGACATTGTTTGAGATTTCAATTTGGTCAACTTAACTTTAATGTAAATACAAGCCTTCTCTGCAGCTTTAAGGCTTCAGCTCTAGTTTCCCAGTTTAACAGCTGTAGCTTTCACTCCTCCTTAACTGCTAAAGTTACACATTTCACAGTTGCTTGCTGAATGTTCCTTTATCTCTCTCTCTCTCGCAAGCAGAAAGCTGTTTCCAAATTAAGCCTGTTCTCTCAATCTTCAACCCTAATATTGAATTCTTAATAGTAATCTCTACTCAATTCTTATGATAGTCCTCAATCTGTGCCAGTTACATTAATTGTTTCTATTGCTGAGGTCCCACATAAATGCTAACTTCCTAACAAGTGCCCTACTCTGAACTGTTCTCTGCCAACAAATGGCCCCAGCAAGTAATCTTTGGCAATGAAAAAACCCAGTGTTGCAACTTTTATTGTTTCCCCTTTCTGTAGGTAACTGCAAAATTTATTATCTGGATCAACACAACTATTAACTTCTAATAAAATATTTGCAATTCTTGACCAATGGGAAGTCTACTTCTGGATTCCCTTCAATAAATTTGTAGCATTTTGACTAGCAGACTTGGTATATCAAGCCCTCAACCGTCATTCTAACTTATCAGTATCACAGTATTGGCTTTGGTTTACTGCTAATTTTAGACTCACCCGAGCCCAAATGTGCCCTAGTTATAAGTCCATGTGTTCTTTTTTTACACCTACAATACAGTATTTTGGCACTTCAAGACAGCAATTTAAAAGTACATCCCAAAAGTACATACAAATTGAAACTTTTATATACAGTACAATTTGATAATCTGAACCTTATTAATACCACAAGTGTATCAATGAAGTGAAGTCTAACAAACTTCTTAATCAGAGGCAAGAGTGCTATTACTGAGACACAGCTAACACTGTGGAATGAGTAGAGCCAGCCGTATGTTTTCTGGCATCTCCGTTTGTCTGTTAGCCAAGGTTAAGGTTAGATTGGCTGAGAGTTTTTGTTGTGTATCGGAGCTCTTGGCTTGCATGAGAAGCCAAGTCTACTGCAATAAGGGCTCTGGAGTCTATCCAAGAGCTTGGGCTCATAAAAACAAGATGATTATTCTATAATCTGCCTGGCACAGAGTTTCAAACAATGGTGCAGTTCAGAAAGCAGAATCACAGAGTGAGGGAAATAAAAATAAATGCCATGAATTAGCTGCCAAGTGGCAACAGTACACGGTGAGAGGCTCAGAGATATGAAGAAGTCATGACTGGGGAGAGCAGAATAATTGGAAATGAGAGCAGGGACTCATTTTGTGGACATTGCTACAGAGTTTCCTTTCATGTGTTGTTAGAATTCAATGCCGACAATGAAGAACAGCTAAGAATATCCTGTACTAAATGCATCCTTCAAGCACAATTTCTTTCCAGGTCCATTGTCAGAACTGCACCATTGAACTTCACCTATCTTTTGATGGAGAATGGATAAAGATTTTCTGGTATGGTTCTGTGTAATGTTGTTCTAGTCTGGTTGCTCTACGCTTTGTGTTATATTCATTGTGAATAGCCAGACTGAAGAGCTAGGGAAACAATGCACTTGTTTCAAGTTGAATGGGTAGATTTTTTATTGTGGGAAGCAGGAAGGAAAGGCATTTTGATCAATATGCTATCATCTTCCTGAAGGAAACATGCTTCAGCAAGTAATAGTTAACAAAAGGGATTGTTGAACCAAATGTACTCACCTCATTCAGTTAGGTGTCAAAGTGGCATTTAACCAAGTAGCACCCTAGCAAAATGAAAGTTGTTGGGAATCAGGGAGAAATGCTCCATGGCTGGAGTCACACCAAGCACATAAGGAAGATGGTTGTGACTGTTGGAGGCCAATTGTCAGCCTTGGACATCACTGCAGCTGTCCCTCAGGTAGTGCCCTAGTTCCAATCATCTTCAGCTGTGTCATCTATTATCTTCCCTCTGTAAAATAAGAAGTAGTGATGTTTGCATAGTGTTCAATATCATTCACAGCTCCACAGATACTGAGCCATATGCAGCAAGAACTGGATAACTTTTAGACTTGGACTAATACATGGAAAGTAGCATTCATGCAACACAGGTGTTAGGCAATGACCACTTCCAAAAAGAAAAATTTAACCATCTCCCTTGACATTCAGTGATGATAT
Organism: Sphyrna mokarran; assembly: GCA_024679065.1. NCBI lineage: Eukaryota > Metazoa > Chordata > Chondrichthyes > Carcharhiniformes > Carcharhinidae > Sphyrna > Sphyrna mokarran. The sequence goes on from JAGIQG010000018.1 coordinate 23,120,426, forward strand.
CATCCTGAGCCATGGATATCCTAAACTTAATTGGGCCAGCCCTATAAATGCAGTAGCTGCAAGAACAGGTCTGAGACATGGAAATCACCTCCTGACTCTCAAAAGTCTGACCATCACCTAAAAGGCACAAATCAGAAAAGTGATGGAATACACTCCATTTATTTGGATGACTGTAGCTCAAACAACACTCAAGAAGCTCGACATCATCCAGGCCAAAACAGCATGCTTGATTGGTACCTAAGCCCCAACTTAGCCATTCACTCCCTTCATCACCAGCGATATTGGCAGTGATATTCAGCATTTGGAAAATTCATTGCAGCAACTCATCAAGGTTTCTTCAACAATACCCTCCAGACCTGCATGGGAACGCCACCTATCCTAAGTCTTTCAAACTATCCTGACTTGAAACTATATTGCTGTTCTTTCATTGATGATGAGTCAAAATCCTGGAACTCCCTCCATAAATGCATTGTGGGTCTGTCTACAATATATGGACTGAGCTGTTCAAGAAGGAGGCTCACCACCACCACCTCATCAAAGGAAATTAGGGATGGGCAATAAATGCTGGCCTTGTCAACCATACTTAAATTCCATGAATAAAAAGCCAACTTTGCATCGCTTTTTAAATGTAATTAATGTCATTTACATACAATTCAATTCCATGTAGACCCAATTAAATTCTGGGACATATTGCACTTCTTCACAATTCATTGGATGGAATGTTATTGAATGCCTTTTTTGAAGTTCGAATAAATAACGTGCCATGATAATCCTTTATCTACCACTTTCACTACTTCCTCAGCAACTAGGTTTATTAGATATGAGCTCCATTTACAAGTTCATGCTCGGTCTCTCTGACCTATTCATGTTTAGCCATGATATGGAGATGCCAGCGTTAGATTGAGGTAAACTTAGTAAGAAGTCTCACAACACCAAGTTAAACTCCAATACGTTCATTTGGTAGCTCAAGAACAAGCTTTCGGAGTGCTGCTCCTTCATCAGGTGAATGGGAATCATGTTCACAAACAGATATATAAAGACACAATCTCAATTTAGAAGATAATGGTTGGAGTGTGAGTCTTTACAGATAATCAAGTCTTAAAGGTACAGACAATGTGAGTGGAGAGAGGGTTAAGCACAGGTTAAAGAGAGGTATATTGTCTCCAGCCAGGACAGTTAGTGAGATTTTGCAATGGCTCAATCCGTCATCACAAAAGAAATAGCAAGGCACCTAGAAAAGAACAGTGTGATCAAGCAGACGCAGCACGGATTCGTTAAGGGAAAATTGTGTTTGACAAATTTATTGGATTTCTATGAAGATGTGAGTAGTGTGGTAGATAGAGGAGAACTAATGGATGTGGTGTTTTTAGATTTCCAGAAGGCGTTTGATAAGATGCCTCACAAAAGGTTGCTGCAAAAGGTTAAGATGCAAGGAGTTGGGGGTAAGATATTAGCGTGGATAGAGGATTGGTTGTCTAATAGGAAGCAGAGAGTAGGAATCAATAGGTGCTATTCTGGTTAGAACATAGAACATAGAACATTACAGCGCAGAACAGGCCCTTCAGCCTTCGATGTTGTGCCGACCAGTTAAGAAAAAGCAATGACCCTGTAACCTAAACCATTCCCTTTTCATCCATAAACTTATCTACTAACCTCTTAAACGCCATCAAACTTGGCGCATCTACAACTGCAGCAGGCAGGGCATTCCATACCCTTACCACCCTCTGGGTAAAGAACCTACCTCTGACATCCGTCCTATAACTACCACCCTTAATTTAAAGCTATGTCCCCTCGTGCTAGCTTTCTCCATCCTAGGAAAAAAGCTATCACTGTCCACCCTATCTAAACCTCTAATCATCTTATATGTTTCAATAAGGTCTCCTCTTAGCCGCCTTCTTTCGAACGAAAACAACCTCAAATCCCTCAGCCTCTCTTCATAAGACCTGCCCTCCATACCAGGCAACATCCTGGTAAACCTCCTCTGTTCCCTCTCCAATGCCTCCACATCTTTCTTATAATGTGGCGACCAGAACTGCACACAATACTCCAAGTGCGGCCGCACTAGAGTTTTGTACAGTTGCAACATGACGTTGCGGCTCCGAAATTCAATCCCCCTACCAATTAAAGCTAAGACTCCATATGCCTTCTTAACAACCTTATCGACTTGATTGCCAACTTTCAGGGATCTATTAACATATACACCAAGATCCCTCTGTTCATCAACACTATTAAGAGTCCTACCATTAGCCCTATACTATACACATTTGTTATTCCTGCCAAAGTGAATTACCTCACACTTTTCCACATTAAACTCCATTTGCCACCTCTCGGCCCAGCTCTGCAACTTGTCCAAGTCTCTCTGCAAACTAGAACACCCCTCTTCACTATCTACACTCCTCCGACTTTGGTGTCATCCGCAAATTTACTAATCCATCCTCCAATACCCTCATCCAGATCATTTATAAAAATTACAAACAGCAGGGGCCCCAAAACAGATCCCTGAGGTACACCACTTGTAACCGAACTCCATGATGAATAATTTCCATCAAACACCACCCTCTGTCTTCTATCTGCTAGCCAATTCCTAATCCAATTAGCTAAATCACCCTCAATCCCATACATCTGCATTTTCTGCAGAAGCCTTCCATGGGCCACCTTATCGAACGCCTTACTAAAGTCCATATATATCACATCAACTGCCTTACCCCCATCCACCTCTTTGGTCACTTTTCAAAAAACTCAATAAGGTTAGTAAGACACGACCTACCCTTCACAAAACCATGCTGACTATCCCCAATCAATTCGTTTCTCTCTAAATAACTATAAATCCTATCCCTAATAGTTCTTTCCAATACCTTGCCCACAACAGAAGTAAGACTCACTGGTCTATAATTCCCAGGAAAGTCTCTATTCCCCTTCTTGAACAATGGGACCACATTCGCTATCCTCCAGTCTTCTGGCACTATACCCGTAACCAACGACAACCTGAAGATCAGAACCAGAGGCTCTGCAATCGCCTCTCTCGCCTCCCAGAGAATCCTAGGGTAAATCCCGTCCGGCCCAGGGGATTTATCTAACTTCAAACCCTCAAGAATATCTAGCACATCCTCCTTATCTATTTCAATACTTTCCAGTTTGCAACCCTGTATCCCAGTGTTCTCCACAACTACATTTACATCTCCCTGCGTGAATACGGAAGAGAAATATTTGTTCAGTGCCTCTCCAATCTCTTCAGGCTCCACGCACAACTTCCCACTGCTGTCTCTGACTGGCCCTAATGGTTGGCAGCTGGTGACAAGTGGAGTGCCCCGGGATCAGTGCTGGGGCCTCAACTGTTTACCATATACATAGATGATCTGGAGGAATGGGCTGAGTGTAGGGTAACGAAATTTGCTGATGACACAAAGATGAGTGGAAAAGCAAATTGCGCAGAGGGTGTAGAAAGTCTGCAGAGAGATCTGGATAGGTTGAGGGATGGGCAAGGACCTGGCAGATGGAATATAATGTTAGCAAGTGTGAGGTTATCCACTTTGGTAGAAATAATAGTAGGAGGGATTATTATTTAAAAAGTGAAAAGCTGCAGTATGCTATGGTGCAGAGCGACCTGGGGGTCCTTGTTCATGAATCGCAAAAACCCAGTCTGCAGGTGCAGCAGGTGATCAAGAAGGTGAATGGGATGTTGACCTTTATAGCTAGGGGGATAGAATATAAAAATAGGGAGGTCTTGTTACAATTGTACAGGGTGCTGGTGAGGTCACAGCTGAAGTACTGTGTGCAGTTTTGGTTGCCGCATTTGCGGAAGGATATATTGGCCTTGGAGGGAGTGCAGAGAAGGTTCACTAGGCTGATACTGGAGATGAGGGGGTTAGCCTCTGAAGAGAGATTGAGTAGACTAGGTTGTATTCGTTGGAGTTTAGAAGGCTGAGGGGGGATCTTATAGAGACATATAAGATAATGAAGAGGACAGATAGGGTAGAGGTAGAGAGATTCTTCCTGCTTAGAAAGGATAGCTGTACTAGAGGGCACAGCCTCAAAATAAGGGGGGGAGTCTGCGGTTTAGATCGGAGTTGAGGAGGAACTTCTTCACTCAAATGGTGGTGAATCTTTGGAATTCTCTGCTAGTTGAAGTGGTGGAGTCAACCTCGCTGAATATATTTAAGTTACGGGTAAATAGGTTTCTAATAAGCAAGGGAATTAAAAGTTATGGGGATAAAGCTGGGGATCCAATTCAGATCAGCCATGATCTTATTGAATGGCGGGGCAGGCTTGAGGGGCGAGATGGCCTACTCCTGCTCCTATTTTTTATGTTATGTTCTTATGTTCACACAATCCTACCACAGCAACCTCTGCAAGATGTGCCAGATCATCGATACACATGCCATCATTTCATGACAGAACACCATTCACCAGGTACACAGTACATAGTCTTGCAATTCAGCCAATGTTTTCTACCTGATACGATGCAGGGAAGGATGTCCTGAGGCATGGTACATTGGAGAGACATGCAGATGCTATGACAACAGATAAATGAATACTGCTCGACAATCACCAGGCAGGAGTGTTCTCTTCCTGTTGGGGCCTCTGATCTTCAGGTAAGCATTCTCCAAGGCATCTTTCATGATACATGACAATGCAGAATCGCTGAGCGGAAACTGATAACCAGGTGTCACACACATGAGGATGGCCTCAACCGGGATCTTGGATTCATGTCACACTATCTGTAACCCCCATGACTTGCATGAGCTTGCAAAATCTCACTAACTGTCCTGACTGAAGACAATACATATCTCTTTAACCTGTGCTTAACCCTCTCTCCACTTACATTATCTATATTTTTAATACATGATTATCTGTAAAGACTCGTATTCCAACCATTATCTTATAAATTGATAAAACATGATTATCTGTAAAGACTTGTATTCCAACCATTATCTCATAAATTGAGTTTGTGTCTTTATATGCCCTGTTTGTGCACAAAACTTCCACTCACCTGATGAAGAAGTAGCATTCTGAAAGCTTGTGGTTTGTGCTACCAAATAAACCTCTTGGACTTTAACCTGGTGTTGTGAGACTGCTTACTACTCATGATTATCCATGTGCTCAATCACCTTTCCCCAAAAACATATTCCCCATAATGTATAATTTTCTTGTTCATCCCTCCTTTTAGATAATGGAATGACATTGACATCCAAAAGGAAAATTCCTGAATCAACTGAGTTAGAAAAATCATGCTTGTATGTTTGGATACAGTGTAGATATGCTTAAATATATTTGATATATTTAAATACATTATCGATAAATTTGAATATATCACATAAATATTTAGATATATTGTAGATATAAGGTGGACTATCTGTCTTGCATCTTGGAAATAAAGGGATGAAAATAAAAAAATAAGATTTTATACACAAGATAAGTGTTTTTAAGTGATAAGCTGAGATATTTGCCCAGTGGGTTTATGGATTGAATAAGTATTAAAACTGAAAATCAGACCACTAAAATATTTCTATGAAATAATTTACTTGAAGCATTTCCAATAATCAATAGATTTTATTTAGTGATTCACTTAATTAACTTATTTCATAATTTTTTTAATTAGCAATTTTAATCCCACAAATATGAAACATAAATATCTGATTTCATAATTACTATACTCAAAAACATTTTTTTTTTAATTACAATGAATTGACTTTAATTTACTTGGCTTGACTTGATCTGGTTTTATTAGATTTGCAATTCTATATGATTTTTACTATTCATTCCCTGTATTCTCAATATCACTCAAAATCATGAAGATCAAAATAATATACACGTATTTCCTCAATGTTTGTTAATACTCTGAATATTCATTACCTGTGTTTAAAGGGATCTGTAGCATCTCTCTACATATTTTCAGTGTCACTATCTGCATGTCCAGTGTTTGCTGGAACATTAAATATTTCACAATAGATCATTTTAGAAGTTCTTGCAGCAAAGTAAAGAGTTTTCTTGGTATTCCTGCTAACCTCAGTTATTTTCTAATGTTTTCAAGGAGTGTTTTGTTTTGTTGTTGATCCCATGAGAACATTCAATGAGTCAGGTGGTTTGTTTAAGTTTTAAAGTTTTAAGTTTATTTATTAGTATCACAAGTAGGCTTACATTAATGCTGCAATGAAGTTATTGTGAAAATACCCCAGTCGCCACACTCCGGTGCCTGTTTGAGTACACTGAGGGAGTATTTATCATGGTCAATGTGCCTAACACACACGTCTTTCAAACTGTAGGAGGAAATTTGAGGCCCTGGAGGTAACCCACGTAGGCATGAGGAGAACATACAGATAGTGACCCAAGTGAGGAATCAAACCTTGGTCTCTGGTGTTTTCAGGCAGCAGTGTAACTACTGTGCCACCCAACCACTGTGCCACCATGTCTTAAGGATGGCAATTGTAAATTGACAGTTTGTACAACACATTGAAAGTGACTGTTTTTCCCACAATATTGCCATATCTCTCATCTAATACAGATCTATTCTAGATCATTATAGTTAGACTCTTCACACAAAAATTGTTCCCAAACTCCTTCAGTCTAAAGTTTTTTCAGTCAAGCAAGTGCAGAGAATGACTGACTCCAGTGTTTATACCCATACATCTGGAACAATTTATAGACACTGGATTATTAACCCAACTTTCACACAATCACCTTGACCCAGTAACCTGATTCATGAACTCTATTTGCAGCTCTTGGGCAGCATTATATCTCTTATTATCTTCTAATAGCTACATACAGAGCCAGTGATTTAATACACTGCCTGCTCTAGTTGTGTAACAGAGTTTATCAAAGGTCTCACTGGCCACTCAACCTTCTTTATTAATAAATACCATCTTCATCCTTCCTTCAGAAAATCTCTTTCTCAGTTCTCATATCTCAACTATATCCACCACACTCTCTTTGACATTAGTCTTTGTGTATTAGTTTTGTTTCTCCTCTTGTTGGTAAATACCTCTTATTTCTAGGATCATTGGTTTCCTCCCACATCCCAAAGATGTGCTCTTAGGTTGATTGGCAGAACAAATTCTCCCTAAATTGTCTCAAATTTGGTTCTAATGCATAGATCTATAAACATAGACAGGGATCATGGGTAGAAGTGGGAACATCGAGATGGCGGCACGGGCTCGTTGGGCCGAAGGGCTTGTTTCCCATGCTGTTTTGTTCTTTGTTCATTCTTCTATAGAGAGGATTTGCCAAGATCTTTTTGTAAACTTTTCTCCCCCTTTCGTCCCTCTGGTTCCCTAATCAGTCAAACAGCAGGAGGAGGGAAATCACGTTAAAGTTTATCAGCTTTCAGAAAGGAGTGAGAAGTTGGGGGGGGGGTGGCAGGGAGCAGTATTCCTTCCCATTCTCCCCTGGATTAGAGGCCAAAATATTCTGACAGAGATTCACTTTTCCACAGATTAAGAGGTTATACTAACTTCCCAAAGCTCCATGATGTAGTGAACTCTTGCAAGTGTTCAGTGTAATGGAACATTAGCAAATATTGGCAAACTGCATAGCATTCACAAGCCCGGAGTGGTCAAGCACAGAGAGACTGGGTTATATTTTATACCCCAGATAAATAACAGTGAATGGAGAGTGGGATTTGACTGAAAGGACAACAATACTTGTCAGTTCACAATAAAAGGACTGGGGCAAGAGAGAAGTGTACAAAAAACAAAGAAAGTTACAGCACAGGAACAGGCCCTTTGGCCCTTCAAGCCTGTGCCAGGCATGCTGCCCAACTGAACTAAGCCCCCTCCCCTTCCAGAGACCATTTCTCTCTATTCCCATCCTATTCATGTATTTGTCAAGACACACCTTAAAAGTCACTATCATTTCTGCTTCCACTACTTCTCTCGGTAATGAGTTCCAGGCACCCACCATCCTCCGTGTAAAAAAACCTGCTTCATACATCTCCTTTAAACCTTGCCCCTCACACCTTAAACCTATGCCCCCTATTAACTGACTCTTCACCCTGGGAGAAAGTTTCTGACTATCCACTCTATCCATGCCCCTCATCATCTTGTAGATTTCTATAAGATCGTCCCTCAATCTCTGTTTTTCCAGTGAGAAAAATCTTCAACCTCTCCTCATAGCTGGCGCCCTCCATGCAGGCAACATCCTGGTAAATTTTCTCCAACACCTCCACATCCTTCTGATAGTCCATAATTGAAACTATATTCCAAGTGCAGTGTAACCAAAGTTCCATAAAGCTGCAACATGACTAACCAATTTTTAAATTTTTAATTTTTAGATAATACACATCTCTTTAACCTGTGCTTAACCCTCTCTCCACTCACATTGTCTGTACCTTTAAAACTTGATAATCTGTAAAGACTCACATTCTAACCATTATTTTGTAAATTGAGTTTTTGTCTATATATGCCCTCTTTGAGGACACAGCTTCCAATCACCTGATGAAGGGGTAGTACTACGAAAGCTTGTGGCTTGTGCTACCAAATAAAGTGTTGGACTTTAACCTGCTGTTGTGAGACTTCTTACTGCATCTATTATACAGTGTATGTCTCCAACACTCACTGACCTGTGTATGTCGTAATATTTGCTGTTGTATTGCTGAAAGGAGAGTTATGTCTTGCACTCATCAGAACAAATACAAGAATAGCAAATTTCAAACAATTCCAAAAATTTATATTACAGGAGGAAATGATGCTGATTCATTGAAAAGCAAGGTTCCCAGGTAATTTTTAAAAAGGTGCAAAGTTTGAACGTGTTCCTTTTATTTGCAGAGCTTGGGTCCTGGGTCCCTGTGTATGGATGTATGTCTCTTCTAGTGAACATAAATGAACATCATTATGAGCTTGATTGATTAACTTAAACTGGCTGTTAGTGGTATTAATATGTATTTGGGATTGTTCAACAAGTGCCACCCAATTGTGCAGTTTTGATTTAGGTTTTGAAGGCAAGGGCTGATTAAGTACAGTCTGTCGTCTGCATATTACAAACAATCAAAGGAACACGTGTTTGATTCAATCAGCCAATCACTGAGACATGCAGCCTACAGACCTGGACCTCACTTCAGCACTGCAATTGATACAAGATGCTATTTAATTGTGTGGTAGGCAGAACAGCTTTTTAAACTGATCAATCTTTCCAAAATATAAACATCTCTCGTGTTTTCCTATTGCCTTCGCTTTTGGGTCAGGTAAAATTGTAGTGGTTGTGGTGTCTGTCTCTTTAAGACACCACAACAACAGAATGTCACCTGGCTTGAGGAATCAGTAGAAACTGAGAGCAAGTGATCACCCCAGGGAATGAAGTTTTTTCTTCAGTCAGAATACAGTGAGACAGTGGTTAGCACTGCTGTCGTTTCCCAGTTTGGGTCACTGTTTGTGCAGAATCTGCATGTTCTCCCCATGTTTGCATGGGGTTTCTCTGGATACTCTGGTTTCCTCCCACAGTCTGAAAGATGTGCTGATTAGGTGCATTGACCTGAACAGGCACTGGAATGTGGTGATCAGGGAAATTTCACAGTAACTTCATTGCAGTGTTAATGTAAGCCTTATTTGTGACTAATAAATAAACTTTACATCTGGCAACCATGTAGTCAAATGTAAAGGCTGGAGTGCTCCTCCAGGCAACCAAGGGCTGGAAAAACACTTGTATACAGTTTATTGTTATCAATAAATATCTTTCGTTCCTACAGAATCCCTGCAGTGCAGAAAGAGGCCAACCAGTCCAGCAAATTTGCACTGATTCTACAAAAGAACATCACACCCAAGCCCTCCTCAATCCCCGTTACCCCTTGCGTTTACCCTGGTTTACCCAGCCAACCTACACAACTTTGGACACTAAGGAGCAATTTAACATGGCCAATCCACCAAACCTGCACATCTTTGGACAGTGGGAGGAAACCAGAGGAAACTCACATAAACTCGGAGAGAATGTGCCAATTCTACACAATTAGTCACTTGAGGCTGAAATTAAATCCAGGTCCCTGGCACTATGAGGCAGCAGTGCTAACCACCGTGTCACTGCGCTGCCTCTTGATGACATCTGAAGTGCACAGCACTATTACATATTGGATACGAGGCAGATAAATTTCAATGGCACAGGCAAGTTGGTTGAAATTTGAAAAAGAGGGATAGTCATCTAAGTGTCAGGCTGAGTGTGAGGAGACTCGCAGAGAGAGTTACTGAAGTAGTGCTGGACCCTAAGCGGCCGTTAAAGTAGCCAAACTGGTATAGCAGCAAGTCAAGAGGTTTGGAAAGATATGGAGAATTGGGATGAAGAGGGACTGGCCTTCAGGGCAAGAGAAATAAAACTGAGAGGAGGGTCAGTACCAGCTACAGGTTTTGTTTTCTGGAAAAGAGGGAAACAGAGGAAACAGAGCAATATTTAAAGTAAAAAGAGATACCCAGAGAAGGTTGAGCTGGGTTTTGGATTTAAAAAGAAGAAAAGGGATGGCAGGCAGAGATTTACTAATGTTGGACAAGTTCAGAAGTAAAAGAGAGAAAGAAAAAATAATTCCGCAAGGAACTGCAGAGTCTTTCCTGAAATCACAGGAAAATGAAGAGACTAGGACCCTTGGGGTTCCTGATCTGAATACAGCCTGTGAGGAGTTCCGGGTAATGGACCCTGTACTGTGGTAGGTGGGGAGAGGTTCCTGGTACTGGCCTCTACAATGGGGGCTGCAGGCAGTTTGAAAGTTTTTTCCAAAGTTTTAGGCAGGGAAGACTTCCATCTGTTTGAAAGTAAAAACGGTTGAATACGTTTTTAAGAAGCATCCTGACTGGATGACGCAAGAGCCCTTAGAACATAGAACATAGAACATTACAGCACAGAACAGGCCCTTCAGCCTTCGATGTTGCGCCGACCAATTAAGAAAAAGCAATGACCCTCTAACCTAAACCATTCCCTCTTCATCCATAAACTTTTCCACTAACCTCTTAAACGCCACCAAACTTGGCACATCTACAACTGCAGCAGGCAGGGCATTCCATACCCTTACCACCCTCTGGGTAAAGAACCTACCTCTGACATCCATCCTATAACTACCACCCCTTAATTTAGAGCTATGCCCCCTCATGCTAGCTTTCTCCATCCTAGGAAAAAGGCTATTGCTGTCCACACTATCTAAACCTCTAATCATCTTATATGTTTCAATAAGGTCTCCTCTTAGTCGCCTTCTTTCTAATGAAAACAACCTCAAATCTCTCAGCCTTTCCTCATAATACCTGCCCTCCATACCAGGCAACATCCTGGTAAACCTCCTCTGTACCCTCTCCAATGCCTCCACATCTTTCTGGGCTGAGATTAGAAACAAGAAAGGAGAGGTCACACTGTTGTGAGTTTTTTATAGGCCTCCAAAAAGTTCCAGAGAAGTAGAGGAAGGGATTGCAAAGTTGATCCTGGATAGGTGTGAAAGTAACAGGGTAGTTGTAATAGGGGACTTTTCTGATATCGATTGGAAAAGCTATAGTTCAAGTACATTAGAGGGGTCAGTTTTTGTTCAATGTGTGCAGGAAGGTTTCATGACTCAGTATGTAGATAGGCCAACAAGAGGTGAGGCTATATTGGATTTGGTACTGGGTAATGAACCAGACCAGGTGTTAGACTTGGAGGTGGGTGAGCACTTTGGTGATAGTGACCACAATTCGGTTACGTTTACCTTAGTGATGGAAAGGGATGGGCACATACCGAATAACAGTAGTTATAGCTGGGGGAAAGGTAATTATGAGGCTATTAGGAGAGATTTAGGATGCATAGGGTGGAGCAGGAAATTGCAGGGGCTGGGGACATCTGAAATGTGGAGCATATTTAAGGAACAGCTTCTGCATGTCTGTAATAAATATGTACCTGCCAGGCAGGGAGGAAGTGGTCGAGTGAGGGAACCATGGTGTACTAGGGAAGTTGATTCTCTGGTGAAGAGGAAAAAGGAGGCTTATATAATGATGAGATGTGAAGGCTCAGTTAGAGCACTGGAGAGCTATAAATTAGCCAGGAAGGAGCTAAAGAGGGAGTTGAGAAGAGCTAGAAGAGGACACGAGAAGACTTTGGAGGATAGGATTAAGGAGAATCCTAAAGCTTTTTACAGGTATATAAATAATAAAAAATTGGTTAGGGCAAGATTAGGGCCAGTCAGAGATAGCTGTGGGAAGTTGTGCGTGGAGTCTGAGGAGATAGGAGAGACACTGAATGAGTATTTTTCATCAGTATTCACGCAGGAGAAAGACAATGTTGTCGGGGAGAATACTGTGATACCAGGTTGTAGACTGGGCAGGATTGAGATTCATAAGGAGGAAGTGTTAGCGAATCTTGAGGGTATGAAAATTGATAAGTCCCCTGGGCCAGATGGGATTTACCCTAGGATTCTCAGGGAGGCTAGAGAAGAGATTGCAGAGCCTTTGGCTTTGATCTTCATGTCGTCGTTGGCTACAGGTATAGTGCCGGCAGACTGGAGGATGGCAAATGTTGTCCCTTTGTTCAAAAAGGGGAGTAGGGACCATCCTGGAAATTATAGACTGGTGAGCTTGACTTCTGTTGCGGGCAAAGTCTTGGAAAGAATTATAAGGGATAGGATTTATAAGCATCTGGAGAGAAATAAATTGATTAGGGATAGTCAGCACAGTTTTGTGAAGGGTAGGTCGTGCCTCACAAACCTTATTGAGTTTTTTGAGGAAAAAGTGACCAAAGAGGTAGATAAGGGTAAGGCAGTTGATGTAGTGTATATGGATTTTAGCAAAGCGTTTGATAAGGTTCCCATGGTAGGCTACTGCAGAAAGTGCAGATGCATGGGATTGAAGGTGATTTAGCAGTTTGGATTAGGAATTGGCTAGCTGATAGAAGACAGAGGGTGGTGGTTGATGGGAAATATTCAACCTGGAGTGCAGTTACAAGTGGTGTACCTCAAGAATCTGTTTTGGGGCCACTGCTATTTGTCATTTTTATAAATGACCTAGATGAGGGTGTAGAGGGTTGGATTAGTAAATTTGCTGACGGTACCAAAGTGGGGGTAGTTGTAGACAGCGAGGATGGATGTTACAGTTTGCAGAGGGACATAGATAGATTGCAGAGCTGGGCCGTGAGGTGGCAAATGGAATTCAATACGGATAAGTGTGAGGTGATTCATTTTGGTAGGAATAACAGGCATATGAAATATCGGGCTAATGGAAGGACCCTTAATAGTGTTGTCGAGCAGAGGGATCTTGGGGTACAAGTACATAGCTCTTTGAAAGTTGGCACCCAGGTTGATAAAGTTGTTAAGAAGGCGTACGGTGTGTTAGCTTTTATTGGTAGAGGGATTGAATTTAGGAGCCGTGAGGTTATGTTACAACTGTACAAAACTCTGGTGCGGCCGCACTTGGAGTATTGCGTACAGTTCTGGTCGCCGCATTGTAAGAAAGATGTGGAAGCATTGGAAAGGGTGCAGAGGAGGTTTACCAGGATGTTGCCTGTATGGTGGGAAGGCCTTATGAGGAAAGGCTGAGGGACCTGAGGTTATTTTCATTAGAGAGAAGAAGGTTACGCGGTAACCTAATTGAGGCGTATAAGATGATCAAGGGATTGGATAGGGTGGATAGTGAGAGCCTTTTTCCTCAGATGGTGATGACCAACACGAGGAGACATAACTTTAAATTAAGAGGTGGTAGTTATAGGACGGATGTCAGAGGCAGGTTCTTTACACAGAGGGTGGTGAGAGCGTGGAATGCCCTGCCTGCAGCAGTTGTGGACTCGCCTACTTTGGGGCATTCAAATGTTCAGTGGATAGGCATATGGATGATATTGGAATAGTTTAGGTTAGAGGGTCCACTGGCCGGCGCAACATCGAAGGCCGAAGGGCCTGTACTGCGCTGTAATGTTCTATGTTCTATGTTCTTATAATGTGGGGACCAGAACTGTACACAATACTCCAAGTACGGCTGCACTAGAGTTTTGTACAATTGCAACATGACGTCGCGGCTCCGAAATTCAATCCCCCTACCAATAAAAGCTAAGACTCCGTACGCCTTCTTAACAACCTTATCGACTTGATTGCCAACTTTCAGGAATCTATGCACATATACACCAAGATTCCTCTGTTCATCAACACTATTAAGAGTTCTACCATTAGCTCTATACTCTACACATTTGTTATTCCTGCCAAAGTGAATTACTTCACACTTTTCCACATTAAACTCCATTTGCCACCTCTCGGCCCAGCTCTGCAACTTGTCCAAGTCTCTCTGCAAACTATAACACCCCTCTTCACTATCTACCACTCCTCCAACTTTGGTGTCATCCTCAAATTTAGTAATCCATCCTTCAATACCCTCATCCAGATCATTTATAAAAATTACAAACAGCAGGGGCCCCAAAACAGATCCCTGAGGTACACCTTGTAACCAAACTCCATGATGAATAATTTCCATCAACCACCACCCTGTCTTCTATCAGCTAGCCAATTCCTAATCCAATTAGCTAAAGTGAAGTTGACAAAAAAATTGATGTTACAACAAAAGGAGGGGGCGGGGAACAGAATCTCTGAGCAGTTAAAAGAGATAGAAAAAAACCCTGCAGAAATTACAGCAAAATCTTTTACAAGGGAAAAGAGAAGTTTAAAAAGTGTTAAAAAAGTTCAAAAAAAGGAAGCTGCCAAAACTCTAGAAGTGCAGAAAAGCACAGAGAGCAACTGCAGTTTAAAAAAGCATTGATAGTCTTATAGCGGTAATGCATTTAAAGTCTTATAACATATAATGTAACAACCATTAAAAAGTACAAAGGACAAGGGATGGGAAAATCAAGACCTCAATTCTAAAAAGAGCAATACAAGACATCAGCAGAAGAAATTAAGGTCTCAAGTAAGAGGCAATGCTGGAACTCAGAGGACATAATAATCCCTCAAGGGAGAGGTAACACCAGGCTCAGAGTTGGCAGCAAAACATCCTGAGAGGGTGCACACTGGATGACTCTGGAGAAGGGGGAGCACTGAGAAGGCGCAAAGAGTGGGTAGTACTGAAAACTCTAGAAGGGGGATGGGGGTGGGTTGCGGGAGAGCTCTGGGAAATGCCGGAGAGAACCCAGACAGAGGACAAAGGAAGAAAGACTCTTATTGATTACTTGAATAGCTGACAGCAGAAGGTTCAGTTGAATCTTATCCTGTTTTACTGTAATGATAAGTTCCTTGAAAGGAATGAATTGCAAGCAAACGCTAAAGCTGTAATCAGTCTGAAAGTAAGACAAGCCGCAGCAGTAGAAGTAGTAAGAGTAAAGAAAAGAGTTGGATAGACTTAGCTGAGAACTACAGCAAGTAGGAAATGAGGTAAAACATTGTGACCTAATCTAAAGGAATTTTGGCCCAGCAATATCGAAGCTAGAAAAATCCTAAAACCCATGAAAAAGGCAGAAATAACTAGGAAATGTTCTAGGGTCAGTAAGAAACAGTACAACATTCACTAGCCAGTGATGAAGCAACTGCAATTAAAACGTGAAGCCATGAATAAGGGAGGAAAAAGAAGATTGTGAGAAATAACAGAATTTAGCAGCAAAGGCCTTAGCATGGAAATAAAATAAAACCAAGAAAATCCCATATTATAAATACTATCATTTGATATTGGGCAAAAGAACTGCTGTATTTCAAAGTGAAACACATCAAGAATTTGATTCACAATGTTCAGAAAGGACATTCTGCATCATCTACTGTGAGGGTCACCATGCTACTGAAATAGAAATTAGGGCAGGGCTATCATTTACCAGAGCCATTATTGGGAAGCCTTCAGAAATCCAACTGAATGATCAAACTACCAGTCATGTAAAATATATAAACAAGCTTGAGAAATTGGCATTCTGCAGAGGCAGAAACTGTCTGCAGTTTGAGAATGCTGAGAGCACATTGGATCCAAAGAGCGAATACAACTGTTGGAATTAGTGAAGTTTATTTATTAGTTACAAGTAAGGCTTAAACTATAAGGAAGTTACTGTGAAATTCCCCTAGTCACCACAGTCTGGTGCCTGTTCGGGTCAATACACCTAACCAGCACTTCTTTCAGTATGTGCGAGGAAACTGGAGCACCATAAGGAAACCCACACAGACATGGAGAGAACATGCAAACTCCACATAGACAGTGACTCAAATTGGGAATCGAAACCAGGTCCCTGGCGCTGTGAAGCAGTTGAACTGTTGTTAGAGGAGAATGATGGATTCACCTTGGAAAAATTCAAATGGATAAATTGAATGGATTGCAAATAATGAGGCAATGGACTAAAGAAGGATTGTTATTCTCTTCAAAAAGAGAAAGTTTTTATAAAACAGAAAAACTGCAGTGGTTTGAGGAAGAACTCCGACGTGTGTGAGCTGGCAAAAAAATGTCAGTCAACGGGAAATCTATTGCAAAGAGCTGGTATGGGGTCCCACTGGTGTGAAAAGCCTAGGGACGGAGAAGGAAAAGGATATTTGGAATAAGGAAAACTCGGGTCTAAGCAGAAGATTTGTTGATGCAGAAGATGAAAGAAAGAAATTGAGAAGTGAGGCCACCCAACTGAAGACATTCTGCTGGAGAAAACTGTACACAGCAGCAATTCAGGCAGGGAACGAAATGAAGATGATAGGCCAGAAAAGGATTTATATGCCTGGCCCATTTGATTTATTCCATCTTGTTGTTGCTGGGTAGGAAACCCTGTAGCCAACATTGAGAACTGATCCTGAGGTGGGAACTGTAGCAAAAAAGACAGTGAGGAGAAATGGCAGCACCGTGGACTGGCAGTGGCAGCAGAGTGGAAAGGCTGTGGAGGCAATGTGTAGAGGGAGTGGCAGCAGAGTGGAGCAGCAATGGTGGCAGAGTAGAGAGTCAATGGTAGCACCATGTAGAGGCAATGTGGGCAGCATGTAGAAACAGTGGGGGCAGCATGTAGAAACAGTGGGGGCAGCATGTACAGGCAGTGAGTGCAATGTGGAAAGGCAGTGGGGGCAGTGTTTAGAGCCAGTGGGAGCAATGTATAGAGGCAGTGGGAGTGGAGGGGAGAAGCAGTGGGGGCAGTGTGTAGAGAGAGTGGGGGCAGTGTAGAAGCATTTTGTAGAGGCAGTGGGGGAAGAATATAAAAGGCAGTTAGTAGAGGTGGTTGGGGCAGTGTGTACAGGCAGTGGGACAGAATGTAAAGGCAGTTTGTACAAGCAGTGAAGGCAGTGTGAACAGGCAGTGGGGGCAGTGTGTAGAACATAGAACATAGAACATTACAGCACAGAACAGGCCCTTCGGCCTTCAATGTTGCGCCGACCAATATAAAAAGCAATGCCCCCCAAACTAAACCATTCCCTTCTCTTCCATATACTTATCAACTAAATCTTAAACACCACCAAACTTAGCGCATCCACAACTGCTGCAGGCAGGGCATTCCACTCCCGAACCACCCTTTGGGTAAAGAACCTACCTCTGATATCCGTCCTATAACTATCACAAATTGATAATTGGTAGAGGCAGTGGGACAGAATGTAAAGGCAGTTTGTAGAGGCAATGGGGGCAGTGTGTAGTGTGTGGCAGCAGAGTGGAGAGGCAGTGTCTGAGAGATTGAGTAAGGCAGTATATACGCATCAGGAAAATTGAGGTGTGTTCAATATGAGAATTGGTTTTCTGGCATCATTCCTCTTCATTAAAAATGACAAAACCTAAGGCTAATGTATATTTTAAAAAGAGAGCATTTTAATTATTACCAGATTACCCACTCCTAAAGTAGATACTATTTCCAGGGATTCATGTTAAGGATTAGGGATAGTGTCTTGACCAGGGATTAATGTGAAAGAGCCATGTCACTGGAAAATGTATTTGTCAATGTGTGCCTCTTCCTAATTTTTATTGCTTGCATAGATATAGCTAAAATTTCTGTGTTTGCACCTACTTTGCAGCAAAAAAAGGAGCTTGAACATTATGAGGATGTTTGGGGTTCCCTGATGCTCTTCAGAATAGGGTTTTTATAGTTCAAAAGATTAGAGAAACCCTGTCCTACACAAGGAAAGTCAGAAGAAACTTAAGCAAGGAGTAAGAAGAGCTAAAAGAAGTAATGAAAAGGTCATTGGCCAGCAGGATTAAGGAAATCACAAGGCTTTTTACACATATATTAAAGAGCATGCGGGTAGCCAGGGAGAGGGTTGACCCACTCAAGGATGGGGAAGGAATCTATGTATGGAGCCAGAGGAAGTGGGCAAGGTATTAAATGAGTACTTTTGCATCAGTATTCACTAAAGAGAAGGATTTAATGGATGATAAGTCTGGGAAAGAATGTGTAGATAGTTTCAGTCATGTTGAGATCAAAGAGGAGGAGTTATTGGGGCTCTTGAGAAACATCAAGATAGACAAGTCCCCAGGGTTTATTGGGATATACCCCAGAATACTGAGAGAAGCAAGAGAGGAAATTGTTCGGGCCTTGAGAGAAATCTTTGTATTCTCATTGGTTACAGAGGAGGTCCCAAAGATTTGGAGAATAACCAATATTGTTCCCTTGTTTAAGAAGGATAGCAAGAATAATCCAGGTAATTACAGGCCGATGAGCCTTATATAAGTGATAGGGAAATTATTGGAGAGGACTCTTTAAGACAAGATTTATTCCCACTTGGAAATAAGTGAACATATTAGTGAGAGGCAACATGGTTTTGTGAAGGGAAGGTCTTGTCTCACAAACTTGATCGAGTTTTTTGAGGAAGTGACGAAGATGATTAATGACAGTAGGGCAGTGAATGTTGTTGACATGGACATCAGTAAGGCCTCTGACAAGGTCCCTCATGACAGACTGGTGCAGAAGGTGAAGTTGCATGGGATCAGAGGTGAGCTGGCAAGGTGGAAACAAAACTGGCTGTTTCAAAGAAGACAGAGTGTAGCAGTGGAAAGGTGCATTTCTGAAAGGAGGGCTGTGAGAAATGGTGTTCCCCAGGGATCAGTACTGGGACCTTTGTTGTTTGCAATATATATAAATGATTTGGAGGAAAAAGTAACTGGATTGATTAGTAAGTTTATAGACAACACAAAGATTGGTGCATTTGCAGAAAGCCATGAGGGCCATCAGAGGATACAGCAGGATATAGATCAGTTAGCAATTTGGGTGGAGAAATGGTAGATAGAGTTTAATACGGACAAATGTAAGATAATGCATTTTGAGAGTTCTAATACAGATAGGAAATATAGAGTAAATGGCAGATCCCTTAGGAGTATTGATAGGCAGAGGGATTTGGGCATATAGATCACTGAAAGTGGCAATATAGTTGGAGAAGATAGTCAAAAAGGCATATGGCATGCTTGCCTTCATTGGCCAGGGTATTGAGTTTAAAAATTGGCAAGTCATGTTGACTCTTTATAGAACTTTAGTGAGGCCGCACTTAGAATATAGTATTCAATTGTGGTTGCCACACTACCAGAAAGATGTGGAGGCTTTGGAAAGGGTACAGAAAAGATTTATTAGGATGTTGCCTGGTATGGAGGGCATTAGCTAATGGGAGAGGTTGGAGAAACTTGGTTTGTTCTCACAGGAGCGATGGAGGTTGAGGGGAGACCTGGGAGAAGTCTACAAGATTATGAGAGGTGTAGAAAGAGTGGATAGTCAGAAGTTTTTTCCCAGGTGGAACAGTCAATTACTAGGGAGCTGAGGTTTAAGGTGTGAGGGACAAATTTTAAAAGAGATGTACGCGCCAGATATTTTACACAGAGAGTTGTGAGTACCTGGAGCTCATTGCTGAGGGAGGTAGTGGAAGTGGATACGGCAGTGACTTTTAAGGGGCATCTTGAAAAGTACATGAATGAGATGGGAATAGAGGGATATGGTCCCCGGAAGTGTAGGAGGTTTTAGTTAAGTCAGGTAGTATGGTCGATGCAGGCTTCGAGGGCCAAAGGGCTTGTTCTTGTGTTGTAATTTTCTTGTTATTTATTCTTTGTTCTAATGCAAATTTCTAAACCCAACCTATTTACTTATGAATCTATTTCATCATGGCCTCTTATTGCAAATACATGCATTTAGCACATTTACCCTTTTTATATCTCAACTCTCCCAGACAAGCTGTCTTTATGAACCATTCCCCAGCTTAATTAAATTATTTGCACACACAGACATAGCATCCTTTACAGAATAATACGATGTTGCCCAAAAATATTTTTAAAAACATCCATCAGCATTATAGTTTTGACTTATCCAATCCACACATGCACCACACATCTATTTATTTGTTGCTCCAGATATCACAACTAATGTTGATCTATAAAAGTGTTCTTAAAACACTTGCTCCACCAGAAGGATCTCCACAGGGTCTTTTTTTCCCCAGCTAACATCAGTTATTCCCATGTGGAATTGATATTAAACCTCAGGCTTCAAATACCTAATGCTATCAATGATCAGCACACACGGGAGATCAGGATAGTCAGATAATTAAATTTTCTGGGAAACAGATTGTATAAATTGATTATTGTCAGGGAGTTAATTTATAGTCAGTAGCTATCAGCTGCTGTAACTCATTTATTCAATGTTATTTTAAGCTGCATATTCCTTCAATTCTTCTTAACTGCTTATGATGTTTATTAGAAGCACACAGTCAGATGAGAGAGCACAGATCAGGTTTGACCTGTGAGTATGTGCTATTAGCTTGGTTAATACCTCACTTAAATTAGCAGGGTGTAACTAACAGTATCCAGACATAGAGTATCTCAAGACCCTGCCCAGTGATAGTGATTAAGAGGCAGATCTTGAGCACATTGTAGTCTATTTTTCCTTTCTGCTGCTTACTAAATTGAAGAAAAAGACAGAATGGGGGAGGTTCCCTGAGGGGAAGGTGGAGGGGTGGTGTGGAGTGAGGGGGAGGGGAGGTATCCATGCACACAGAGATAGAGGGCCACAGGAAGAGAGCAGGACATTGGAATTCGTTCAGATTACTCCATCAGTGTTGCACAGTGACAATTACTGACAGTTGGCAGACACAGCTACAGAAACAATGCTTTAGCTACATGCACTAATTTTATTGGAAAGCACCTTATATTATTGGAAATATCTGTATTCATGTGTGTGTATTTTCTGAAACCTCAACCATCATTCAGTAATCAGGGAAATAAAACATTCACAATAGTTAAAAACACATACATACTCTTGCTTTTCATCTTATTATTTTACCAACAAATGCACTAAATGCACCATGTGAATATAAGCATTGAAATTAATGGCTCAGTCTTAATGTTTGTTACAAATCAGAATTGCAATTAGCCACATTCATATTTCCAAATTATCACATGCATTTAATGAGTAATGTCGTGTTCTAGCAAAGAACTGGCACGGACATAAAGAACCGAATGGTGTCCTGTGAAGAAATTTGAGCCATTTCTGACTGATGTGATAAGGTGTTACATAATGTAAGTTTGTATTGCCCTTGTACTCTGATTCTTATCCTGATTGTCACCCTTAAAAAATACTGAAAGTAGAAGATATATGTCAATGACAGAGAGTATTGATGTGGGAGGTGAGGTGAATTTCCAGTCTTGATTTTCAAGATAAACAGGTTCTTAATCTCATTAATACTAATGGAGGGGAAGGACAGATCAGTCAGGATAGGTCCCTCCTTGGTCCCCCCCAACTGCCCATTCTGCCTTGCCCCAGACTTTCGTCATCAGGTGTAATTCTTCTAAACATGATTGGCGAATCTGTTTCTCTGCTGGCTGATGAATGGTTTACTGCTCCTATTAATAACTGAACAGATGATTAGAATCATGATTTGTTCAGAGTAATTGTTAGTTTCATCCTGTATAACATATTTAATTATGATTCTTAATGAATTGCTTTAAAGCAGTCATGGTGTCAATTTGCTGTTAATTGTGAATAAACTACTGAATGTCACAATCTGTTTGAGAAGAGAAACAATGTGTTGTTCAACAAAATTTATTTTAATGTAATATTTAATATTAAATGACATTTATATTTAAAGAACCATAATGTGTGAGCAGGGATGATAGAAATTGCAAATTATTTATCATAAATTTTGTTCAAAAAATTATTAATTCTCTAACACTCAAATTAGGTGTGGCATGGGTTAGAGACAGAGTAGAATTCCCTCTACCTTGATCCACCAGATACTTCCAAGGCAGTTACAGCATAGGCTACATACAGTAGAAAGCTCCTGATATACTGTCTGGTCAAATTCTTACAGGAAAACATGTTAAACCTTCACAAATTTCTAGTTAGGTCTCAATTGGAATATTGTGTACAATTCTGGATTTTACACTTTAGGAAGAATGTCAAGGCTCTGGGGAGGGTTTAGAGAAGGTTTACCAGAACAACACAGGGGTGAGGAAGTTCAGTTATTTGGAGAAATAGGAGCAGCTGCGATTGTTCTCTCTAACATGAGGAGCTAAAGGGCTATTTAAAATTATGAGGAGTTGTGATAGAGCAAATAGGGATGAACTATTTCCTCTGGCAAATGCCCAGAAGTCATAGATTTAAAATAATTCACAAAAGGAGGAGAATGAGGAGACATGTCTTCTCACACAGGGTAGTTAAAATCCAAAACGCAGTGCTTGCAAGTGTAAGAGGCGAAATCAGATTTCATTGGAACATTTAAATGGTAATTGGATAGTTATTTGAAGAGGACAGGTTTAGAGTTCTGGGAAAAAGGGATCAAGTTGAATAGCTCTAATAAAGCGCTGGCAAAGCCATGGTGGCTTGAAAGGCCTCCTTCTGTACTATTAGATTCAAAAGATTTTATAATTCTAAAGCCCTCTCCTCAGTGGCCTGGGATTCCCAGAGCAGATACAACACGAGTTAAATGCACAATAATGTTCATTGTCTGCCAGAAAACCCATTCCGCACCAATTTCTAACTGCACTTGTCCTTCTAACACTTGTAATCCACCTTTTGTGTAAATCTAGTCTCGACTTGGTTCCAGTCACACTCCAGAGATTTCAGTTCATCCGCACTGCAGTGTCAACCTGAACCATGGCTCAGATTTCAGCAATGGGGCTACAAAATTCAACTTTTGTGGAGATGTGTGTGCCACTACGATTAATCGGAACCCAGGAACTGAACAAAGCAAATTGAATTTGACAGAAACCAGCCTGCTGGGTCAGTGTGTGAGAGAGATCAGCTCACTGGGTCAGTGTGAGGGAGAGACCAGCTTGCTGGGTCTGTGTGACAGAAAGAGAGACCAGCTCGCTGGGTCTGTGTGACAGAGAGAGAGAGAGACCAACTCACTGGATCAGTGTGCAAGAGAGACCAGCTCGCTAGGTCTGTGTGATAGAGAGAAAGAGAGACCAGCTCACCGGGTCAATGTGAGAGAGAGAGTGAGCGACTAGCTCACTGGGTCAGTGTGAGAGAGAGACCAACTCACTTGGTCAGCGTGAGAGAGAGACCAGCTTGCTGGGTCAGTGTGTGTGAGAGAGAGACCAGCTCGCTGGGTCAGTGTGTGTGAGAGAGCGAAAGAGAGAGACCAGCTCACTGGGTCAGTATGTGTGAGAGAGAGACCAGCTCACTGGGTCAGTGTGTGTGAGAGAGAGACCAACTCACTGGGTCAGTGTGAGAGAGAGAGAGACCAGCTCGCTGGGTCTGTGTGTGTGAGAGAGAGAGAGAGAGAGAGAGAGTGACCAGCTCACTGGGTCAGTGTGTGTGAGAGAGAGAGACCAGCTCGCTGGGCCAGTGTGTGTGTGAGAGAGAGACCAGCTCACTGGGTCAGTGTGTAAGAGAGAAACCAGCTCGCTGGGTCAGTGTGTGAGAGAGAGAAACCAGCTTGCGGGGTCAGTGTGTGTGAGAGAGAGACCAGCTCACTGGGTCAGTGTGTGTGAGAGAGAGACCAGCTCACTGGGTCAGTGTGGGAGAGACCAGCTCACTGGGTCAGTGTGAGAGAGAGAGAGACCAGCTCGCTGGGGCAGTGTGGGAGAGACCAGCTCACTGGGTCAGTGTGAGAGAGAGAGAGAGAGAGACCAGCTTACTGGGTCAGTGTGGAAGAGAGAGAGAGATCAGCTTGCTGGGTCAGTGTGGGAGAGAGAGAGAACAGCTCACTGGGTCAGTGTGTGAGAGAGAGAACAGTTCACTGGGTCAGTGTGAGAGAGAGAGAGAACAGCTCACTGGGTCAGTGTGTGAGAGAGAGAGAGAGAGAGACCAACTCACTGGGTCAGTGTGGGAGAGAGAGACCAGCTCGCTGGGTCAGTGTGACAGAGAGAGAGAGACCAGCTCACTGGGTCAGTGTGGAAGAGAGAGAGAGATCAGCTTGCTGGGTCAGTGTGGGAGAGAGAGAGAACAGCTCACTGGGTCAGTGTGAGAGAGAGAGAACAGTTCACTGGGTCAGTGTGTGGGAGAGAGAGAGAACAGCTCACTGGGTCAGTGTGTGGGAGAGAGAGAGAACAGCTCACTGGGTCAGTGTGTGAGAGAGAGAACAGTTCACTGGGTCAGTGTGAGAGAGAGAGAGAACAGCTCACTGGGTCAGGTGTGGGAGAGAGAGAGAACAGCTCACTGGGCAGTGTGAGAGAGAGAGAGAACAGCTCACTGGGTCAGTGTGTGGGAGAGAGAGAGAACAGCTCACTGGGTCAGTGTGAGAGAGAGAGAGAACAGCTCATAGGGGTCAGTGTGAGAGAGAGAGAGAACAGCTCACTGGGTCAGTATGTGGGAGAGACCAGCTCACGGGTGAGTGTGTGAGAGAGAGACCAGCTCACTGTGTCAGTGTGAGAGAGAGACCAGCTCACTGGGTCAGTGTGAGAGAGAGAGAGAACAGCTCATAGGGTCAGTGTGAGAGAGAGAGAGAACAGCTCACTGGGTCAGTGTGTGAGAGAGAGACCAGCTCACTGTGTCAGTGTGAGAGAGAGAAAGAACAATTCACTGGGTCAGTGTGTGGGAGAGACCATCTCTCTGGGTCAATGTTGTAGTGAATCTCAACACAACCTAAATAATACCAGAATAAGTGGTATTATAAACGATGAGGAAGGCTGTCAAAAGTTGCAGCAGAATCTTGGTTGGCTGGGAAAGTGAGCCAAGCAATGGTAAATGGAGTTCAATACAAACAAGTGTAAGGTGTTTCATTTTGGAAAGTCAAATCAAGGTAGGACTTCTACAGTGAATGGTATGACCTTAGGGAGTATCGTGGAACAGAGGGACCTTGGAGTTCAGATACACAGTTCTGTAAAGGTGGAGTCACAGTAGGTAGGACAGTGGAGAAGGCTTTTAGTAAGCTGACCTTCATCAGTCAAGGCATCGAGCATAGAAGTTGGAAAGTAATGTTGCAGTTGTACAGAATATTGGTGAGGCCATTCCTGGAGTATTTTATCACCCTTGAAACATAGTTTAAGCAATTGTGGAGCAATTGGTGACTAGATTTTAGGGTTTGTGCAAAAGTTTAAAATTATTCAAGACAAAGGAATACTGAAAGGAGAGTTTTAAAACCTGGAAATGGATCCTTGTTGAGAACAGTTGAGAGAAAGTGCTGTTTGAAAGAAGATTCTAAAACATGTCTTTTTGAGTGAAGAGTTTGGAATCACTCAGTTGGAAGCCAGAGGCTAGTGAGATAAGTTAACAGATGGAATCATCTGGGGGGATTTGATGAGAAATCCATCAAAGTTTTATTGAATGGCTTCTTCCACTTGATTTTGGAGTGGCATGTTGACTGACCACAGTCAGTCTGTTGGATTACAGGAACTGTGTATTTACTGAAAACTTTACTGTGTAGCCTGCATTACCCTTAAGATCTGTGCACATTTGTGAAGATAAATGGGAGTGAAGGAGTATTGTATGTTCGTCAAACCTAATTGATAGCCATTCAATGATTCTATGATATGATTCCACGTGACTCCCACATTTTTAAAAATGTTGAAATTATGGTCTCTTGTGCCAGGGTTTCACTCTGGGATCTTCCCATCCAATAGGAATATCAAAAAGAATCATAACAGTATCATTGAATTTATCTGTGCAAATCTGAATGTTTTGGAAGTGAGCAATACATTTTCAAAGTATCTTCAGCACACACTGATGTTATATTTGACCTGGAAGTGTTTGTTGGGCCAGCATAGAGGAAGGAACTCCATTCTGTATTCTACTATAACACAGAAAAGCGCCCATTTTGAATCTGTGGAGCTTCTCCCAGTAACTTGTTATGTGGGAAATATTTGCTTGGAACTGACAAAAAGAGATTTAACTGGAATTCATTGGAAAAATTACTCTAAAGCTTGACAGCAAAAATGTTTAATAGGAACATGGCATTTTATCTGTTTTATAATTGGGCTAAAATGTAATTAAAGTTCTGAGATTGTTGCTACTTCAATCAGCTCTGGTGTTGCCTCTCCCAGCAGTGATATGTTGGGAAGGCAATGCCTTAATTAAACTGCAATGTTTCATTCTGCTCAGACTAGCTGCAGTTTCATATAGTTCGATGGCTAACTGAGCTTTCAGAATGTGGAGGAGTGGAGATATTATTCTGTGTAATATGTAATATATGTTTATATATCTTCGGCTTGAAAATCAAATGAGCTTTGTGCCCATTACTGAGCGAGATTTGGCCTTAGGTTACCGACAGGGGCAGACTGATTCCCTGCCAAAAGGGTGCATGATTCTAATGGTATGAGGTTAGGCAGAGTCAGTGACCCTTCAATGATCCTTGGCATCATTTATAGGGGCACCTGGACTGGAATATGGGCTCTCCCTCTCCCCAACACACACACAACACACAAATCAAAACAAATTCATCACCTGGTAATGAAGTGAATTGATTTGATTTATTATTGTCACATGTATTGGGATGCAATGAAAAGTATTGTTTCTTGCGAGTAATACAGCCAAAAATATCATTCGTGGAATACTTAGGGGAGAAGGAAAGGAAAGGATGCGGAATATAGTGTTGAGAACAGAAGTAAAAGATGATATTAAAGGATATGCTGGGGACAGCTCACAAGAAGTCACCACACTTTGGCACCTGATTAGAACCCATTCAGGATGAGCACCTGTTCAAAACCAACCTCTGCATTTCTCCCACTGGCATCATTCAAAATGATAGATGGAAATTTTTATTTGGTCTCTAATGCCTTCATTACACTGAGAAGACCTTGAGTGGTCACTGCACAATGGAATGGCTCTCTCAGCCACTCCAGGGGACATTGGGGGTGTTGTAAAATTGGAGTTTGTGCAGATCAAGCCATGTTGGTGAGTGAGCAGTGCTGGAAGTGATGAACCAGTAGATATATCTGACCTCCAATGATCAAATTTGTTGAATTTCACCAAATGTGAACCTTCAGTTATTTCAGAGGGAAAGAGGGAGGGAGGGAATATCAGTGGGTGTGGGAGAAGGGAGGGAGGCTGGTTGAGGGTGGAAGGGAAAGTGAGTGGAAGAGGGGAGGAGAGGATGAAGTTGGAGGGTGGGAGGAAAAGTCAGTGAGGTGGAAGGGAGGGGATGGGGCAAAGAGTGAGGAGGAGCAAGAGAATGGGGTACAAATGGTGAAACAGTGACTGGGGCAGGAGAGTGGAGAAGAATTGGAGGATGAGATGTCTAACAGCAGCCCTCTCTCTAGCAGCACTGTGAATATACCTATACTGCAGGAACTTTCAAGAAGGCAGCTCACCATCGCCTTCTCAAGGGCAATTAATTGGGGCGGCATGATGGCATAGTAGTTAGCGCTTCTGCCTCAGAGCGCCAGGGGCCCAGGTTTGATTCCTGGCTTGAATCATTATGCAAACTCCACAGAGACATTCTCCCTGTGTCTGCATGGGTTTCCTCTGGATGCTCCAGTTTCCTCCCAGTCCAAAGATGTGTGGGTTGGGTGGATTGGGCATGCTAAATTGCCCCTTAGTGTCAGGAGAATTAGCTAGGGTAAATGCAAGGGGTAATGGGGATAGGGCCTTGATGGGATTGTGGTCCCTGAGGACTTAATGGACCAAATGGCCTCCTTCTGCTCTGCAAGGATTCTATGATTAGGGATAGACAATGAACGTTGGCCTCGCCAGAAACGCCCACATCCTGTAAATCCATCAGCTGGTTAATGCTTAAGGTGACGATGGAGGAGTTGGGAAAAAGGCTGAAGTAGGCAGGTGTGGCAGAAACAAGGGGCCAGGAATTGCCGAGTAGTGATTTCTGGTAGCGAAGCCACATCAAAACTGTTGTTTATTGATTTTTGGAAACAATATTCATAGCAGAAACATTTTGGATCATTAGCTAAACGGGCTAATGAGGTTGATAAGACTGTGAAAGTGCGCAGAAAACACAGAGGGGGAAACAATCCGAAATAAAGCTGTGGTGTTCCACACACACATATAATTTGCCGGGAACACCGCCGGGTCTACTGGCAAAGAGCAGTCACTGGGAATGCACGCTTGTTCAGACATCGTCCAGGACACTCGGTTCCTGAGGTTACTCCCACCTCGGGTGACGATCTGTTCGGAACTAAATTGAGCAGAACCTCCAAATCAGAGGAAGACAATATTGGGAGAGGGGGCGGGGGGTGTGCATACAGGATGTTGTGAGAGATTAGCTTCATGGGGGGAAGAGGGTAGTTAGTGTGTGTGATGTAGACGGAGCTCCAAATCGAGTTTTACATCTTCTTAGTGCTGCAATGTAACTGTCAGGCATTCCTGTGTGCTAAGAATTTAAATAAATGTCAAGTCGATAAATGTATTTCATTTCAGACGATGTCTTTATTTTTAAATGAAATTTTAATCTTGAGAATTGGCATCGGAGTCTTTGATTCTAAATTCATCGTATTAAAAATGTAAATCGAGAAAGCAATGGAATTATTATTAATTATAAGGATTGCCCGAGACACAGAGCTTTTCAGGTGCCTCTGTGTGTGTGTGTGTGTGTGTACATTTATGCACATACACTCGTATACGGATCAAATTAAGCGTTATATTATAAGCTTTTAGTTTAAGTAAGTGCGTTGAAATTTCGTGCATTTTTGCATTCCTGAGTAAGGGAAAATGTTGGCAAACTACATTCAATTTAATTCAAAACATTTGCATATATAATGTCGATATGAGAGACAGAAAGGGAGAGGCAGTGACAGAGAGGACAAGCAGGAATAAAGGCAGAGAGGGGAAATAAATTAAAAGAGCATCAAATAGGTATATATGCAACAGAGAGAGAGAGAAAATCAGGAAATCAAAGGGAGAGAAAAGGAGATGTTGCAGTGAAGTGAAATTAACAACAGGAAGCAGAACTAAAACAAAAGCAGTGAACTGTTTTTTACTCAGACAATACAAAAATTGGCAGCTGAGTTATTTAGAAAATGCGCAGAAACACACCACTTAACACGATGTGCAGCTCCTTAATAATGTATGCACATACCGCAATAAAATGTTCATGCATCTCAGTATACCGTCTGTGCATCTCAGTGTAATATCTGTATATTTCAGTATACTGTTTGTGCACATCAGTATAGGGAACACACACCTCAGTACTGCGACCACTCTTCAGTATAGGATATATAGACACATTTCAATATAAGGTATACATATCTCAGTATAAGGTATAGATACCTCAGTATAAGGACCACAACAAAACCAGAAACATGCTGGAAAATCCCAGAAGGTCTAACAGCATCTGTGGAGAGAGAATAGAGCCAACATTTTGAATCTAGAGGACCTTTCGTCAGGGCTCATAGGGTATTTGCACCTCAGTATCTGCAATACACCAGTATATAGTATAGGCATCTCAGTATGAGTATATGCAACTCTGTATGGGTATCTTTGTAGAAGGTACATATATGTCAGTATATGCAATACATGCACATCAGTAAAAAGTACAACACTTCTCAGTGTGTGCAGTATGCTCATTTCAGCATATTCTGTACGTACCTCAGTACTGGATAAATGAACTTCAATATAGAGACAGTATGTCTCATATGATACATAAACTTCACTCCATTCAGTATATGTGCTCAGTATAGGCTATCCAATATAGCATAGGCACATGAGTATATGATCCGTTACCTCAAGATATGTAGCATATTCATTCCAATATATAGTACACATGTTAGTATACTTGTGTGCGTGTATGTCATTCTAAGGCGTGTATACTGAGATCTGTGTACCTTAATTCAGATGTGTGCATCCTATACCTACAGGGTACTTTGCATAGTGATATGCAATCCTTATAATGAAATATGTTCCCTATACAAATATGAGTGTATCCCATACTGAGGTATAGACCCTATAATGAGGTGTACACACCTTTGTATGGAACACATACTTCAGTATAGGGTACACACCTCAGTATAGAATTCATACCTTTGTATAGGCAACACAGTCAGTATAGGAGACACACGTCTTTTATTGAGTATACACAACTGAATAAAGGATATACAGACTTCTGTATATGTTGTTTAATATACACATCTAATTATTGTTTACGTGCACTTTAATATGTGCAGAATACCTCAGTATAGAGAATACACACCTCAGAGTTAGAGTACATATTCCTCAGTATTCACAATACATGCATTAGAGCATAAGATGCATGCACTTTAGTACGTACAATGCACATACCATGGTGAAAGGTGCAGAAATTTTAAAATATGCAGTAAACATACCTGAGTATAGGGTACATATAGGACACACACTCAGTAACCCACAGTATGGACACTTCAGAATCAAGGACATACATCTCAATACTAGATAGACACACATAGAACATGCACCTCAATATAGAGTAGACACACATTTCTTTGTATAGTCCACACACCACTGTACGTTACCTGGACCTCAATAGAAGGTCCGATGTCCACACATAACCAATATGTGGAATGCATGCAACATACATGGTCTCTTGACACGTGTTGGCTCGGTGTGTATAATATGGGGTACTTATTGTTGTTATTATATGATACTTCAATGTATACAGTGTGCAGCACTTTGGTGTATATAATTACCCTGCACTTTTACATGTACAGTACACAAATTACATTTGCGGAGTATATGACACCAATCATGGACAGTTTGGTTGCATTTTTGCCTCTGACTCAGAAGATTGTGAACTTGAGCACAAAAATTGAGGCTGACACTCCAGTGCAGTACTAAGGGAGTGCTGCACTGTTAGAGGTGACCTCTTTCAAATAAGACATGAAGCTGAGGCCAACTGTAAATTAGCTGCTGCGGATCTTACACTAACTACAACCTTGGTTGTAAAACGATTTGGGGCTACCCTGAAAGGCGCTATATAAAATGCAGATCTTTGTTTATCTGCCATACAATGTCCAAGTGTACCGAGTGCACAGGTCCTCAGTGATTCTCTGCTCAGTACACTGTCCATGGCTTCTCATTGTACGCAGTACACGGCACACTGCAGTGCTGGAGCTGGGAGGACGGCAGACGCAGATTCACAAGTTAACAAAGGAGAATATTGAAATTAAGTTGGCACTCGTCCAAAATAGCAGAGCTTGTAAAGTGGGAGGGAGGGAGGAGGGCACATCAATTATACATGAAAATATAACCGCCTTGCCATTTTATTGCACTCGGGCTCTTTATAGAAAAATAAATTTGTGCTCGATTCTTCTGTCCGCGGTGCTTCTCCGTTCGCTATCCCTGAGCCAGACCGGGCAAAGAGCCCTCAGTGTCAGACCCCGGTTATCGATGAAATAACACTTCATCGGCCCTTATTATCATGTGACTTGTGACCTTAGTCATGTGACCAGGTGGACCGATTCTAGCGAGCAACATGTGATCCCTTAATGTTACCTGAGACCCTGAAAAATTTAAATAGGAAAAATATAAAGCAGTTTTTCCTGAATCTTCACCTTCAGAACCGGACAGGGAGTGTAATAGCATGGTGCTCACTCAGCACAGAGACATCTCTTCACGGGGAGGCGAGCTGAACATCACTCAGCAGCGGGACTAGTGATTCGGTAAGTTCACAGTTACTTTCACTAATTAATTGGTGGCTTTATCCAGTGTAACTCATTAGCATGCGTGGCGCGGCGCCGGGTGTAAATAGGCGGGCAGTTTCATCAGGCGAAATTACACAGGCGCATCATCAGTAGCCACTGCTGTGGAGTTCGCCTTGTGCACTGAACTCTATGTAATATGTGCAAATCCCTCTGCCTGCACACATCTTTCTCCATCTGCACTCGCATTCGCTCTGCAATCCAACATGGCTTTTTATTTGATTTACTTTCTCTCCAACTCTCATTTTTTCGTATTCTAATTGCCCTTTAATTTAAATCCACGTGTCCGAGACGGACAACGGATGCGGAGAAAAGATTCCTGCCAGACCCCGAAATCAGGGTTTTAAATAAAATCCCAATTCAGCGAACATGTCATCCTTTTGTTGGCTGCGAAGTCTGGGCAGCTCGGTTAATGACGATTGTATTTTTTTACTTACCCCCTCCCCCAAAGAAAAGATTGTGATGCGATTGTTAAATGAAGAGGGATTAGTGCTGTAATGTGAGATTGCTGTTTTAAATATTGAGTTAATGCATTTTTAAAAAATAATGTGAAAATATATTGACATTGAAACAACCGCGAAAAATCCTCTGCAAATGAAGTGCAGTCTTTGCTGGGTTTGATGTGGGCGGTGAAAGTCTTGGTTGGCAGTGCAAGTGTTAATTTCAGCTGTCATGTTTCTGATATGAAATGAACCAGGGTCAAGTTTCTCCCTGTCCAGTGCTTTCATTTTGAAGAGGTTTAAACTGCCGTCAGTCAGGGATTGAGTTTTTAAAAACTGTGCAGAGAGGAGAGGCCGGAGCCTGGAGCCCGGTTAATTGAGATTCGAGGGGCGATGCAGTTTGGAGAGGACAGGTAGTCCTGACAGACAGGTCGAATCCTTGCTCCTCCGCTAAAGGATCGCTGCCACAAAGCGGGGAGAAACAATGATAGTATCCAACACAGTCCGAACTGGTGCTGATCTGCTCCCTGCCACTCGCAAGGTCGATTTTAACCCAATTCAGCCGGTCGGGGAATTGGCGGAATCAGCTGGTGCCCCGCCCAGTTATCCTCCTGAGATTGAAAAGGACCTATAAGTAAGAGTGAGGCTTTAATTTGGGACAACATCCCGCTTCATTAAGATATGGGACAAAGAACCGACATCCACCGTGACTGGAGATAAGAAGTCGGGCGACCAGAAGTTGATTCAAATAAATGGTTTACAATGAAGGTCTTAAAGGAGCAGCGAGATCTAGACATCTAAAGGCAGGGCCACTCATGATGGGACGTGCACAGAAAATCTGAGTTGCAGATCTCAGTTGTTCAATGCACAGTATGGTTCCGAGCCTCACAAATCAGAAATATCCATGATCCATGTTAATTGATGTAATTTCTTCACCATATTAGGCCTGATCATAATAGAGACACTGTACCTGATTTCAGTGTCTGTCCACTAAAGTAGGGTGGAGGGAATTCGGCTCTTTCCCTCCGGAGAAATACTCGGTACTTTGCTGCCCATTCCGTCCCCTCTCCCGTACTTGGTGACCCACATTGGCTCCCAATTCAAAAATGCATCCTTAAAATTTGCATCCTTGTTTCAAATCCCTCCAAGGCCATGCCCTTTCCCATTTCTGTAAACTCCTCCAGTCCTACAACCCTCCGACATCTCGCCAGTTCCAGCTCCTGTGCATTCCTATTTCAATTGCTTGACTTTAAGCTGACGAGGTCCAAATGTCTTAAATTTGCTCTCCAAGTAAGTCTATCTGCATCTCTAGCTCTCTCTGTTCCTTCAATTACTGCTTAAAACTGCCCCATTTGACCAAACGTTTGGTCCGCTGTCCAAATATCATAGAATAATAGAATCCCTACAGTGCAGAAGGAAGCCATTCGGCCCATCAAGCCAGCACCGACCACAATCTCACTCAGTCTCTATCCTCTATTTATCCTGCTCGTCCTCGTGACACTAAGTGACAACTTAGCATAGCCAATCAACCTACCCACACATCTTTGGACTGTGGGTGAAAATTGGAGTACCTGGAGGAAACCCATGCAGACACAGGGAGATTGTGCAAACTCCACACAGACAGTGACCCAACTTGGAAACTGAACCCACATTCCTGGCACTGTGAGGCAGCAGGGTATCTTATGTGGCTCTGTTACAGATTGTATTTGCATTGTGAAGCACTTTGGAATGTTATGTTTCCAAAAGGCACTATATGAATGCAAGTCATTGAGTGACTCAGATCTCTTACCTAGAATACTATCTTACACTTGGATAAGTGGTAATATCCAATTATTAGGTCAGATTTGGTGGTAGAAAGAAAACCCTTTAGCCCTTGAGATCGCACACTCCAAATCATCTTTCTCCCCTTCAATCAATAGATATAATGGTTTCCTACATGTAACCTCATTGCTTCTCCTCATAACTACAATTTAGTATGAACATTGTGGGCTTTGGACGGTCAGCAAGGATTTGTTAAAAGAAGGACACTTGCCTTTATTAGCTGAGGCAAAGAATATAGGAGCCAGGAGAGAAACCACTGGAAAGGCCCAGTGTACTGTACTGTTCTGGTATTGCAGTACAGGAAAAATGTGATTGCATTAGAGAAGGTACAAATGAGATTTGGAAGGCTGTTAGAATCATAGAATAAGGAGACCATTTGGGCCATTGAGCCTGCACCAACAACAATCCCACCCAGACCCTATCCCCGTAACCTCGCATATTTAGCCTGCTCATCTCCTTGATGTTAATAGTTAATTTAGCACAGTCAATTAACCTAACCTGCCCATCGTTGAACTGTGAGGAGAAACCAGAGCACTTGGAGGAAACACATGCAGACACTGGGAGGATGTGCAAACTCCACAGAGACAGTCATCCAAGGCCAGAATTGAACCTAGTCCCTGGCTCTTATGAAGCAACAGTGCTAACCATCGTGCCACCATGAAGCCTGCGTTTTTTTTTGGCTGAAGGATTTTAGTTAGGATGACTGGATTTGTTCAGGTTGGTTTCTTTAGATCTAGAGCTGAAGTGTATAAAAGTGAGGGGTCAAGATATGAATGGATAGGAAAACTCAATTTTCTTGGCTGAAGAATCCATAACCAGAAGCGTAGATTTGAAGGGAAAGGTTTTCACCCAGAGGAGGGTGGGGATCAGGAACTCGCCTCTTAAAAGGATGGTGGAGACAAAATCCCTCATAACGTACCTGGATCTTTCTCTACACTCTAGCTGTGACTGTAACACCATATTTTGCACTCTTTCTTTTCCTTCTGTATGAATGGTATGCTTTATCATGTACAAGAACCAATACTTTTCACTGCATGCTAATACATGTGACAATAATAAATCAAATAAAGTTCTGTAACATACAAGGCTACAGACCAAGAGCTGGAAAGTGGGATTAGGCTGGATGATTATTTATCAGCCATTATGGCTATGATGGGCTGAATGGCTTCCTTCCATGATATAAGTTTCCATTGGTTTCCTCAATGGTTTAGAGATCATTCCACAAGGCTCCCAAAACTATACTCTTGGTGCGGCCTAACCAACAATTTGTTCACAATTATTATCTCTTCTTTTGACATGGTATTATGTTGTACTAACATTTATTGCCCATTCCTAATTGACTTCAGAAAGTGCTTTCTTTTTTTGTTAGCATACCTTCTTATACACACTTTTCCCTTTTGGGAATAGTGGGGAAGTGTTGGGAGAATTCCTGGGCTGATTATCAGCCCACTAACCACATTATGAATGCTTCTTCCGTGGCCAACAAGTCTTGATTTTGACTTGAATCAGAGCTTCTGGTTCAGAGATAGGAGCACTACCACTATGCTACAAATCCTTCCGTGCCTTCTTCTTGAACTGCAGCTTTGATACAACACTGTCTCATTTATACCACTTCAAAGGGCAGTTAAGAGTCAATCACATTGTTGTAGGATTGGAAACACAGGGAGGCCCAGATTGGGGAAGAGGATGGCAGATTTATTTCCCTAAAGGGTATTGAAGATCAAGTAGGGTTTTTATGACAAGCCTCATCTCTGGTCTCAAGATTTTTGTTTCAATTTTGAACTAGAATTTTCAAACAGCTTATGGAGGGATTTGAACTCAGGTTCTCTGAATTATTCATCCAGTAACATTAACACAGCCTTAACCTACCTCCCACAGGCCTTCTGTCTGGTGAGTGCTGTGTAGGCGTAATCCAAAGCGAGTAAATAGAGATTCTGAACTGACCTCTCAGTCCAGTTTTCTGGACCTGTTGACCTGGGTCTTCTGATACTCAGTGATGTGGGCACACCAACAGTGAGCAACATTGACACATATGGATTACAGAGATTGATTGGCTGCTGTCACCAGTCAGTTCTATGGAATTAGCTGCTGCTGCCAGTAATGAAAGGCATCAATAATCAGTGTAAGAGCAGCAGCAAGGGCTGGACTTGCTGCTTTAATCTCTTTTAAATGTCTTTAATATAAAAACCCTCTTGAAAATGACAAATGACTAACATAATTAAGTTAATTTTGCAGATGAAGTGAAGGAGCCTCTTAAAGAACAGGTGTAGCCGGTGGCTGTGATATTGGACAATTAATATGGAGAGATAAAAGTACATCTCCCTGTAACATCAGCCTCCAAATATTGTCACAATACTGAACAGTGATGAATGAGTGGTGTCATGCAGAGACATTGCGGGCAAGGGTGCGTGAAATATCAGCTGGTACACTTGAGGCCTTTTATACTGATGGGCACCAGAGGGATTCTCAAGTGCATTGTCAATCCCAGAGATGTCATTTAATTTGATTTGTTAAAGTTTTCTTTAAAGTTTTTTGGTGTTTTCTTTGTGACGGTTTATTTGTGGTGCCCTTTCAGAAGAAGGCACTTTATTACCTCTTTTAATTGATAAAAACTTGCGATTAGTTTATTTCGAAGAGGTAGAAAAATATTTATACCCTTAAGTGAAATTTCCTTTAAATGTTGCTTGTCAGTTTATAATGGTATCTCAATAGGAAAAGGACATTTATTACTATTTTTAATTGTAATTGGCTTTATATAAAAGAGATAGACAAGGTTCATTAATGCAGCTAACTTTGTGCACTCTACTTTGTTTCCTGAAATACTTCCTCTCTCACTGGTTTTCATGGAGCGAGGATCCATAGAATATTTGTCACCTCTCAACCTAAACAGTGGCAGTTAGCAGCTATTCCTCCATAAGAGGCATCACACAAATTCTGCTCTTTCCCTCGATGCTGAACTTCTTGGCAGAGATCATTTGCCAAATTGTTGCTTGGCACATTTAATGTTGAGTCTGAATGACTAGTCTATCATGCCATCATGCTATGAAGTGCAGGGCTGTCCATTCTGTCAGGATCCACTGATCTTGAAGTCTAGGATTAGGCCTCCTACAAATTGCTGGTTGAGCTGGTCTTTGGTAGCACATTCTTGGTTGATGACTCCCGAATGGTGAAGTTTCTTTCTAGTGCTGAGAAGCAGCTAACTTAAACCACTGTTGCAGAGAGCAAAGGGTAAGTAGCCCTTACTGTTAAATTCAGAAAGTATGTCTTTCATAAGCTCAGATTGTCCTAAAGTACTTTATAGCCAATGACATACTTATGAAATGTAATTACTACTGTAATATAGGAAAAATAGAAGCCAATGTGCAAGCAAAATGGAACCACAAATTGCAATTTGATAGTGATCAGATTATCTGTTTTAATTAACTACATAAATAATTACCTGGTCACCAGGGAGAAGTAAAAAGAAAAATGTGGAAATACTCAGCAGTTGAACAACACCTATAAACAGAGAAACAGTTAATAGATATTTTTGATGGATGCAACAGGGGTATTGGCCAACATCTGGCGAGCCCGTGTTGCCTCCCTTCAGGAGGGCCTTCCTCAGTATCAAAGACCCTGGGGCAGAAATCCTTCAACTCTACTCCTCATCCCTAAGAACTGCTGGTCAGTTAATGGCTGGAAGCTGAGCATTGTTCAGCAGTATCAACAAGCCACCTGAAGCCCAAGGTCACCAAGGGACCCAGTGGGTGATGACGGGACAGGGTAATAGTTGTGGTGGTGAGATGGGAAGGGGTGGAATCAGCGTCTCCCCTATCCTTCCCCCGCCAATCCCCAGCAGACTCTCACCCCCTCCAACACTGGATCCTTTTACTAGGCATTCCGTGCTTTTAATCATCCCTTGCCCCCCACTTCCCAAATGCCCACAAGTAGCCCAGATAGGCTTTTCGTATCAGGTTTCCTGTAATGGTGAGTCACCTACCTACCATGGGTGGATACCAGCAGCAGCAGCAGGATGAGGCCCTCAAATGGGCATTAATTGCCCTCCTTAAAGGATTCAGTTGGTGATTCAGCTGGAAGACCTGTCCATGAGCCTCACTATCCAGGACTGAATCAGGACAGAGGCAGCAAGGACCCACCCACTACTCTCCCGCCCAATTAAATGTCTCCTCACCACCAAACTTGCCTCAGTGCATTACATTTTGCCAAACATTTCAGGTCTATGACCTTGTATCAGAATTAGGAAAAAAATAGAAAAATTAATAGGTTTTCAGCAAGTGAGAGGGAGAATGTTGAAAAGAAAGAAGATAGGAAGGATCTGTGAAAGGATAAAGGGCAGGGAGATGAAGTGGCAAAAAAAAACTTTAATAGCGCAAGGCCAAAGGGAATGAGTATAATAGGACAAGTAAAATATTTGTCTAGGGGAGGTGAGAACGCCAGGATAGCTGCCATCCCAATGCAAAGTAAAGGAAAGCAGAGAAATGAGAGAAGAAAACAAACAATCCAAAAATGAAACAAAATGCATGCAGAGGTTGTGAATAAAATTGTTGAACTCAAATATTGAGTCCAGAAGGCTGTAAATTACCCAGTCGAAATATGAGGTACTGTTCCTCAAACTTGCATTGAACTTTATTGGAACATTGCAGGAGGCCAAGGACAGAAAGGTCACAGTGGGGGCAAGGTGGAGAATTGAAATCAAATCAAATCAAAAATGACAAGCAACTGGAAACTCAGAGTGCGGAAAGAACGGGGGTGTTCTACAAGTGATTAGCCAGTCTATGTTTTGTCTCCCCATTATACAGGAGACTACATCATGAGCAGTGAATACAAAATTGAAATAAGTATCAGCAAATTGCTGTTTCACTTGTTTGGACCATGGTGAGAAGGGAAGAGGCAAAATTAGCATTTCCTGCTAATTGTGGAGAGAATTCCCCCTTGGTCCTGTTGTGAGATGCAAGATTCAGAAAATAATATTTTGGTATCAAGCTCAACTGGTATTCTTAAGTTTGAGATTGTCACCTCTCACAATCAGCACCACTGTAAAAAAAAATTGGTTCAGAAAGGTCAACTACCTCATACAGTAATAATTACAGCTTTGCCAAGGGTGACTTTATCCTGGGAATATGTCTTTTTAATTGATCAGGGCATGATTATATGAGAAATGGAATTGTTACACAATAGGCTGCAATACTTTAGAAACTTTTAAAGGAAGCTTTGCTCTATATCTGATCCATGCTGTACCTGTCCTGGGAGAATTTGATGGGGCAATGCTGAGGGAGCTTTACTCTAGTCTAACCTGTGCTGGACCTGTCCTGGGAGTGTTTACTCTCAATTCTGGATATGCTGGCAAGTGAATAAAGCTTTTAGACATTAGCAGCTTATCCAAGAGGAAGGCCTATTATTGTATTATCAGCTCAGCAACAGGCCTGGTATCAAAGCGGCTTGTTTCATTTTCTAATTACAAAAGCTCTGTGTCTAATTCCAGGAGCTCACAGACAGTAAACTGCTCCAAATAACTCACAGGCGGTGTGAAAGTGAGTGATGTGCTCAGCGCATCAGAAAATACATTATCAGCAAAGCAGGTCTTTGGTTTATGAATTGTCAGCAATTCCTGGTGACAGTGCCTGACGTCTGAGTCTACAGCTGTGTCATCGCAATAACCGCTATTCTCCTGCCTGACCGTCTCATATCTAACCCCACCCCAACATGACCAATCTTTACTCCACCAAGCACCCCCTCCATCTTGTTGCATACCTTTCCCCATTCTGTCTTGACTGTTTTTGCTATATTCTATCGCATCTTAACATGATTTTGTCCCTGCCCCACCTCATTTCCTTTTTTTTGCCTTTCCCTGCCTTTATCATCCCATAGTGCCCTCATTCTATCTGACCCTACCCTATCTTTTCTCACCTCATCTTGATGGAGGAGCACCAGGGTGAGTGAACTAGGGGCAGAGGCAAATTTGCTAGGGATGATGATGATCAGTAATGATCAATAATGACTTGGAACAAGAGTGCTGAGTGTAATTTGGTGAGATGCTATAATAAGGACACTACCCCCTGGTGAATTGCATGTGTCATTGGCAATGGATTTGGTATCTACCCTGCAGATCCCACCCAGTACCCTCTCCAACTGTCTTCGCCATCTCCATACCATCTTTAAATGAATAAAATGGATTCTGTCTCCTTTACATTGGCCAAGGTTGATCAATTCTGAGTTTCATAACTGTCATCACCAACATCTCATTTCATCATAACTGGTTAGGCAGTAAAAAACAAAGTAGGGAAAATGGGTATGTATATAAATTGGAAGGAAGAAACTAATGGTGTTCCATGGGTCTGTGCTGGGGCCTTAACTATTCATTAATTATTTATTAATGACTTTGATAATACAACTATACTGATGACATAATGATTGGGGCCAGGCTGTAAAGGCTGCAGTGTAAAAATCCAAAGAAATATTGTGAGTGGGTGAAGCTATGACAGATGGATCTCTGGTTAGTCTTTTTCATCCAAATATTGAGTGAGTATTATTTATATGGTGACAAACTAGGAGCATTAAAGCTCCCATAATATTTATGGGTCTACATACTCAAATCATTAAAATATAATAGATACATACAAAAATAAATATTTATAACTAGAAGGAAAGAATATAATGGGGAGGATGTTTTAATCCTGCAATACAAAACCATGGCCATCCCATACCGAAGTGCTGGGAGCAATTCCAGGTACCACACCTTCGAAAGGATATATTGGTGTTGAAAGGAGTGCAGTTCAGAATCACCAGTGTTACCAAAGCTCCAAGCTTTAGATTATGAGGAAAGATTACATAAACTAGGCTTGTATTTCCTTGAAGAAAGAAATTACAGGATGGTGGATTGAGGTTTTAGGATTTTCAAAGGAGTCACTTGGGTAAGGTAGAAATGACTTCTGCTATTGGGGTGTTGGGACAAGTGTCAATAACCTTGTAATCAGGACAAGAACTGTTAGGAAACATTTTCGTGTAAAGAATTGTGAAAGTGTGGAACTGTTTTTCATAAAAATTAGAAGATGTTAGCTCAATTTGTAACTTCAAATGAGATATACAGACAAAAGTCTATATATTATTCAAGGTAGGTATTAAAGGATAATATCTCCTTTTGTGGTTCAAATAGTTGTTAAATGTAGTTGATAAAGCTTGTGTGAAGTGCCCCAGGGTGTTTTACTATATTAAAAGAGCCATGGAAATATAAGTTGGGTCAGTATGTATATTATTAGTCTGTATATTCTATTTTCCATTACTTAGTAACCTGTGATTTTGAACCCTGTTTTGCTTTGCATTTTTGCTGCTAATCTAATCAAGTGGAAACTGCTGTTCACAGCTCATTAAAAAGTTGGGACAGTACATGCTGCTAAGCATCTGGCTGCTGCTTGTTGAGCAATCTTTGGCTGTAGAAAACTCATAAGTGATGAACAATTGAAACAAGAATTGACTCTTTTACACAGAAATATCCTGGAAGCAGCAAGATCTGAAGCTATGGAAAGCTGGGCATTATTTCACTTTATTTATTTATTTGTCACAAGTAGGCTTATACTGCAGTGAAGTCACTGAAAATCCCCTAGTTGCCACACTCTGGCAATTTTAGCACGTCATTCTGATTCTGGGAGGAAACCTATGCAAACATGGAGAGAGCATGCAGACTCTACATAGGCAGTGCTCAAACCGGGAATCAAACCCAGATCAGTGGACTGTGAGGCAGCAGTGCTAACCACTGTTCCAGTGCTCTAGTGAAAAGCAAGGCGATGGAGGGAAATCTAGGGATTACGCATACACTGCAGGGTGACCAGAAATCTCCACACAGCCATTTAGGCTACACACATTATTTAGCTAATGGGAAAATATCCTTAATTTGTCAGAATGTGGCAAATTCATCTTTGTGCATTAAAATGGTATAATTTAAGTAGAGATTCTGAATGGAGCTGGTGGAATCAAAAAGGTGGGCACTGTGTTGATAACAAGTGTTTGAGGTGATAGCTTTCCACTTCGTTGGCCCCTGTACCTCCCTCTTGGTCAAGGGTCAGCGATTGATGAATCTGCTTTTAACACATTATTTTAAATATTAAGAATCAATGAAGCATTCTATCAAGTGGCTCATTGATGAATACATTTCCCAGTGCAGTATTGAGCCATAACTAGTCAAAAGGACCCATATTCCATTCCATCTGTGAAGTGTTAGCTTTCTTTCATTTATCATAGGATGTGGGTGTCAACTATATTCCCCATCCCTAAATGCCCTTGAGAAGATGATGGTGAGCTGTTACAGTCCATGTGCTGAAGGTATACACATCGTGCTGTTGGGGAGGAAGTACCAGGATATTGATCCAGCAACAGTAAAGACAGTATAGTTTCAAGGTAGGATGGTGTCTGATTTGGAGGAGAACTTGCAGGCAGTGTTTCCATGCATCTGCTACCTTTTTCCTTTTTAGATGGTAGAGATGGCAGGTTTGGAATATGCTACTGAAGGAACCTTGCTAAGTTCCTGCAGTGCATTTTACAGATTGATACCCAGTGGCAGCAATGTGTACAATGATGGACGAAGTTAATGTTTAAGGTGTGGACAGAATATCAATCAAATAAGCTGCATTATCCTGCATGGTGTTGAATTTTAGAGTGTTATTAGAGCTACACTCTTCTAAGCAAGGACAGTATTCCATTGCACTCCTAA
Organism: Sphyrna mokarran; assembly: GCA_024679065.1. Lineage (NCBI taxonomy): Eukaryota > Metazoa > Chordata > Chondrichthyes > Carcharhiniformes > Carcharhinidae > Sphyrna > Sphyrna mokarran. Next base: position 23,163,199 of record JAGIQG010000018.1, read on the forward strand.
CTTTTGCATGGTAGATTGTGGAATCAGGTGAAGTTACCTACTGCAACATTCCCAGCTTCTACTTGTTTTGTGGTCACAGTATTTATATGGCTAGTCCAGTTTAGTTTCTTATTAATGAGAACCTCCAGAATGTTGCTAGTGGGGGATTCATCAATGATAATGCCACTGAATGTCAAGTGGCATTCACAAGAGACTCGCTCTCTCTTGTTGGAGTTGGTCATTGTGTAGTGTGAATGTTATTTTTCTACTTATCAGCTCAAACCTGAATGCCTTGCCACATTTGAACATGAACTCCTTCAGTATGAAGCATTCTGAATGGTGCTGAACATTGTGCAATTATCTGTGAACATTTCCACTTCTGACCTTAGGATGGGTGGAAGGTCACTGATGAAGCAACTGAAGATAGTAAGTATAGGACACTATCCTGAGGAACTCTGACTGGACATTAATAGAGCAGCTTCAATTATCTGTGGTGCTCCTGGATAAATTGACTGAGATGATGAATCCTCCCAGAAGGTCCATCTCCAGTTGATTAATTTTCATGATGCAGCGGCCTCAATGAAATTTCTTGCACCCTGGCTGAAGCGGGAGAATATGTTTCACCAATTTCACTGGCCTCACAATGGGATCAGTTGTCAGCAGCACCTCCCACACCTACAACATCCATGACAGCAGATGAATGGGAATACCAAGTTTTTTCCCACTCAATCTGGATATATATATTGGCTGTTCCTTTGTCACTGCTGGATCAAAAATCTTGGAAGTTGCATTTTTATAGAACCTTTCACTACCTGAAAATATCCCAAAGCACTTCACAGTCAATTAGTAGGAATGTAATGTAGGAAACACTGCAGTTGACTTGCACACAGCAACATCCCAGAAGCAGATAATTTAAATTAATGACGTTGGTTGAGGAACAAATATTTTCCCCAGCTCTTCATGGAAATATTGCATTGAAATCTTTTTTGCCCATCTGAGAGGGTTAACCAGTTTAATATTTTAATCGATAGTCCTTCTAACAATGCAACACTCCCTCAGTACTGTAAAATATCAACCTAAATATTGTATTCAGGTGTTCAGAGACACGACCCTCTGACTCAAAGGCAAGAGTGCAATTCACTGAGCCACAGCTAATAAAACAACTGCACTGAACAAATGGCAATGGTTCAAGATGGATCACCAACAGCATGGATAGTCAATAAAGGCCAGCCTCCCTAATAATGCCTGTGTCTTGAAGAATGAATAAATATGAAATGCTGGTGATTGGAGAGGATCTGGTTCTCCTCTTAATGGCTGAAATGGTATTTTTCATTTGCATCTACTTCTATAGCCTTGTGAATGAATGAAATTGGTAAAAGTAGGAAGGGTTGTCCAATGGAAGAGAGACTGAGGGGAAGGACAGACTATTGGGGGAATTAAAAGAGCTACAGAGGGAAGGGACGCTGTGGACTGAGGAGGGGAGTCAATGAGACACTGAGGGGGAGGGGGGGAGACAGAGAGGGAGTTATTGAGAGACTGAGGGAGAAGATATATCTTGTTAATGCTCTTTACAAATTGAAACTGTGCCTCCTAGTTCCCAGTTAATAACCTCTATTCTCTGATTATGTAAACATGAGAGCCTGGTTTATAGATTCAAAAGCCAAGAGAGAGCCCTTCATTGCCTTGTCACTGAAGTACAAAGGGAAGACAATGGAATATTAGATGATGCTTGCTCCATGAACTGGAACATTATAATCAGGCACTCTGACTGCTGACTGTGAGTGGTGTCTGTCTGACGTGTTTAATCACACTTGTTCCTACAGTGGTAATTTTACTGCAATTAATGATTTGAATTTGAATAGCAATGGAGGGTTACACTGAGTAAGCAATCAGTGAGAATCAAAGCTGGGAGGAGCACGTTAATGAGCTACGAGAACTGATACAAGAAGGTGACTTCATGTTTAACATGGAAAGAATGGCGCTGAGCTGGAGATAGAAGGGGGAGCTGGGAGGCAGGGTGGGGATTAGGAGGAACTGTACGTGCAGTTTTCCCAAGGCTCAGGCTGTGCTGTAACTTTCCCAAGACCATCCAAAGGCGCTTCAATGACACAGTGTTAGCACTGCTGCCTCACAGCACCAGAGACCTGGCTTTGATTCCTGGCTTGAGTAACTGACTATGTGGAGTTTGCACATTCTCCTGTGTCTGTAGGTTTCCTCCGGGTGCTGCAGTTTCCTCCCACAGTCTGAAAGACGTGCTGGTTAGGTGCATTGGCCTAGTGTACCTCAGTGTACCTGAACAGGTGCTGGAATGTGGCGACTAGGGGATTTTCACAATAACTTCATTGCAGTGTTAATGTAAGCCTACTTGTGACATAAATAATCCTGACGCCTCTTTTAAAATCCAGAATGAATATTAATCAGCACGTGGTATGGATAGGGCAGTGCCAGTGCAATATTTAAGAAGTGAGATAATCAAAATAGGGAAAAAGGAACAGAAAGAAAAATTGTTTGGATTAGATTAGAGGGATAGAAAAAGGCATAAACATTCTCACAAACTATGTTTCAGGAAGCAAACCATGATTCAGTGCAGCAGCAGTGCTGCTCAGGGCACAACCTCAATATATGAGGGGGAATGCAGTTTAGAACAGAGTTGAGGAGGAACTTCTTCACTCAAAGGGTGGTGAATCTCTGGAATTCTCCATCCATTGAAGTGGTGGAGGCTACCTCGCTGACTATATTTAAGTCACAGGTAGATAGATTTCTGACAGACAAGAGAATTATAGGGGGAAAGCTGATTCCACTTCAGATCAGCCATGATCTTATTAAATGGCAGGGCAGGCTTGAAGGGCTAGATGGCCTACTCCTGCTCCTATTTCTTATGTTCTTATGTTTTATGTGATAACATCAGCTTTAGCTCTGGAAAAGAAAGCCCAAGTGGGAATTGGGCAGCTTTCTTTAAATGCCTGCAAACCAGTTCCATAGGAGAGATGGACAGAAAAATGTTTCCCCAGGTGGTTATGACCCCCACAGAGACCAATACTTTTTTTAAAGCAATCTCCATGATAGAAAGAACAAGGACAAGATTTCACTCTTTAAAACTTTGACTTTAAGAAATCAACTAAAATCAACATATCAGCAGTATTAATTAACAAGTGAAGGATATTTCAAGTAAAAATGTAAATTTCACTTTAAATTGTCCATACAGCAAAGGCAAGTCTCACATTGCTAAAAGCACTTACATTATCTCCCCGCACAAAAGCAGCATCACAGGCAATCTCACAGTCTTTCCAACTCAGCCTCTGTTCTGTGAGGCCTCTCGCTTCCCACCCAATCATTTTAGCTCTCCAAAGTCCCTAGCCACTTTTAACATTGTAAAAAATTTCTCATCAGGTTAAATTCTAACAGGTTTATTTGACGGCACAAGCTTTCAGAGTCTCGCTCCTTCAGGTCAGTGAGGAGTTGTGTTCACAAATGTATATAGATGCAAACCCAACATACAAGATAATGGTTGGAATGTGAGTCTTTACGGGTAATCAAGTCTTAAAGTACAGACAAGGTATCTTGTAAATCTGTGTAATGGGTCACCATTGTGGGAAATCCAGGACAAGGAATTATTAGGGCAGAGGGTGTGTCAGAAAGCACTCTTTCACAGTAAGCATAATGCAAATTTGGAACTGTCACACCAAAATGACTTTGGAAGCTGGGGGTTTCAAAGCTGAGATTGATAGTTTTTGGTTGGGTGAGAATCCAAAGAGATAAGGAGCCAAGGTAAGTAGCAGAGTTTATATATGAACAGCTATGACTAATTAAAGGGTGGAACTGGGTCAAGGTGCTGGATAATGAACTCCCATTCCTTTTGAGTCCTGATATTTTTCCATTTTATCTTTTTGACTTCCTGTCTCTGTGTCCTGTATAACGTCATGTCAAAGCAGGTCCCAATAATCTGCATCCAGTCTCTGCTGATTCTGTACACTTGGTGAAATCAATATTTGCTCAAATAATTACTTTTTAATTGGTCTCCAAACAAAATCTTGATTTCATTGAATTTATGAATATTCCCATCAGTCAGAGTCAGTGACTGATCATACAAAAGTTTGTTGGCTTAAATTATGAAAAATAGCAGAATTTCTGATAACCGAGGGCTGATTATAGACTCATCTCTTTTGACAGCATTTTACATTTCATATATAGATATTTATTTTTAACTGATGGGGGGGCAATGGGTAGAATTATGTCTTATTGACAAAGTATTGGACTGATTTAAGATGTAGAGAGTGCAGTTCTCCAGTTTAGTGATCATCAATAGTCTATATAGTGAACTTCTCTCAATATAGTCACCATTGTTTTCTGTAGAGACTATCCAGCCCGCTAACCTTGCTGTCTGCGTACTCTCTTCATAATGACCGTGTGTGTGTGTGTGTGTGTGTGTGTTTTGTAGTGCGATCTAGCTATAGTGACCAATTGTTTCTGTGTGGTGACTGTCTCTTTCTCAGTCTTAAATGGTGTAGAAACAATTGAGTGGGAAGAGAGAGACCCTACATAACCTTGCATAAAGAGTTGGTCCCAAATACTAAAGAGCAAGCACATTGTCTAGGGATAGAGGGGCCAATCTTTAAAATGGTACTACATATCTGAATGCTAAAGTGAGGGCATTTCAGAGGCTGTCTTGCAAGTAGTGTTGCCAACCCACCAGGATTTGCCTAGAGTCTCCAGGAATTAAAGATCAATCTCCAGAACACTATGTGAAATTCTGGAGAGAAAAAAAATCCAAACATTAGAAAATTTTTGTTACTTTTCTTGACAATTTCTCTTCAACAAATATAAAAATACTGAAAATGGAAGGGGAAAAAGCTGATGGTCAAGCCATTGCCAATCGGATACTGATTTTTTCTTTTGCTTTCCAGTTGGCATAGAAAGCAGTTACATGACAAGAATGGGTGTGTTGGCCAATTCATGGCTGGGGTGTGGGGATAAGTCATGTGATGAAACCAGTTCCAAAGGGAGAGGGAATCATTTATTCTCTATTCCTTCATCCTCAAGCATTGGAGAGAATCAGCACTACACAGGAACATCATGTGGCATGGGAACCAGTACAGGCATCCCAGCAATAGCCACAGAAAAAGGAACAATGACTGGAGGCCAGGCACCAAGTGCAGGCTGTGCACATCTGAGAGTTCACAGGAGCAGAATGATGTACCTAGGTATGTTGGAGTACCTGTCACAGAGCTTTGTGCCTAATGCAGGATGAACTGCATCCATAGGAATACAGTGGCCTCCCAATGCCTGTGACGCTTCTTAAATTCTCTGCAGCTGGTTCCTTGCAGGGATTTATAGGTGACAGCTGCAGCATCTCCCAAGCAGTCATTCATTGCTGCATTGAGGAGGGCTGGAGAAATCATAAGATCCGGAGTGGACGAGGAGAGCCATGTGGTGATGGGATTTGCATCCATTGCTAGCTTTCTGTTTACTCTAGATAGGATAGACTGTACGCTTGTTGCCATCAAGGCACCACTAAACAGCTGGCTGTGTTTATTAACAGAAAACAATTCTATTCCCTCGATGTGCAGTTAATCCGTGACCTCAAAAGTGAATCATGCAGATGTTTGCTTGCTATTGTGGCACTAGCCATGATTCCTCTGTGCTTCGACACTTGGAGGTGCCACACTCATGTGTGTCAAGGAATGAATCCAATGTGATGAGGGCTACCTTCCTGTACATTGCTGATTTAATGTACATTCCTGTACATTTAAGGCTGATGATGTCCATCAGAAACTCTCTCAGTAAGGCAGAAAAGAGGTTCAATACCAGTCACAGCACAATAAGGAATATCAGAGAGCAAACTACGAGCTTCTGAAGATATGCTTCCATTGCCTTGATTGTTCACAGACTGTTCTCTAGCATGACCCAGTAAAGGTGTTGCTGCGTGCTGATGTATGCAGCATAACATCAGCATGAAGAGGGTTGACAGCGTAAATCTGAAGGAAGAATGGAGGCATATGATCAAATCTCTATTGAAGCTGAAGCATCTGCGATGGTGCTGAGTGCAGGGAACAGGTGTGACATCACGGCCTCAAGGACATCCAGACTGTTATCCTCCAAAGAGTTGTCATGTGGATTCCTGAGGTTGGTCACAACTCTCTGTGGCAGTTGACCCTGGAAATGAGGCATAAGAATTACTATTGGAATGATGATGTTAAGGGCCACTATCATTTATGGGTGCAACTTGTCCCTTTTATTCACTTTTTGACATTATGTAACTCAAACTCAACCTTGCAGGGCAAAGGAGGTCACTCATCCTTTTTCAGCATTTATCCACCAGCTGATCTTGCAGTAAATTTGTGGCTGGAATTCTCCCATCCTGCTCATCTTTGGAATTTTATCAGGTGTGGTGCGGAGAATGTGAACTGCCATTGATGGTTGGTGCAGGGATTTCCAGCTTTTAGACCAGTGTGGCTGAAGAATTCTGCCCTGTGTCTCACATATTCATGAGTTTGCTACCACATGATGGGATTTAGATGGTCACATCTTTCCCACATCACGAATCCCAACTTATTCCACACTCGCTGGGGGACTCATGGATAGTAGAGCAAAATCCAGCCGTTTGTGCATAAACATTTTTCTCTTTAAAGCCACGTTTCCACTCTGAAGAGACAAAGCTCTCCCTCTGATATTAACTGTTTGTCTATGTGATGATCATTTCTCTCTCTGTGAGCATTTCACTCTGTCTCAAGACCATATACTATTCTGTGCAGTGACCATCGGTCTCCCACTATGTAGTGACTGTTTCTCTTTGTGTAGGGACCGTGCATTTTTCTGTACAGTGATCATCTTTCCCTGTAGTGACAAGTTTCCCTTCTCTGTACATTAACCATATATCTCTGTAGAAATTCTCTGTCCTTTTTGTGTACTACATTTTTCTCCATGTATAACTATTTCTCTCTATTGTTACAATCCTGGTAGGGACTGTTAATGTTTAGAGATTTGAGCACTCAGTAAGAAATGTTGCCACAAAATTTCACATTTTTAAACAAAAATTCAATTTACTGTATATATAAAAAAAATTAAAGCAGACACTACTAAGTTAACATGATTGTTAAGATATAGAATATATTCACATCTCCTTTTTGAATTCAAACCAGATATGTCACAGCATTCTAGAGTTCATTTAGATTTTTCCTCAGTGTTCTAGCTATTCTCCAAGATTAAATTTCATAGAATCCTTCCATTAGCTTTTGGTTAAGTGATCCTGCAACTTTCCTTCAAAACCTCACGATTATGGACTTCTCAACTCCAGCATGGACTTCATTACTTTTATGCTAATGAATTTTGAATATCAAGAACACCCAGTTCCTAATCGCATACAATCTCTATATTGACTTTGGACAGGCATAGTTTCTGGCAGACTCTCTTTCCCTGGCTTCTCCAAACTAATTGTGTGATTCTAAAGTGAGAGTCAGCTCCAAACTAGACCAATCTTGCAGTCTCTTTTCTCTCATCAACTCTTAGGATTTTCCCATCCTACCCACCACAGGAATCATAGCAAGTGGGGGTTTTTTTTTGGGGGGGGGGGGGAGGCAGTTGTGATGGGGGCTGATCATGCAAAGGTCCATTGACCGTAGGTGGGATTTTCTGGTTTTGACACCAACACTGCTAGACAATCTCTGCACTTTATCTCCTACTCACATTTTGCATGATGAACAATAAAATTAGTATTTTCTCTGCTTAAAGTATAGGCCTGGATAGTATCAACTCAGTGAGCTAAAACTCTCTCTATCTGTCTGCTCCTAAAGGCAGCATAGTGGCACAGTGGTTAACACTATTGCTTCACAGCATCAAGGGCCTGTATTCGATTTCCTGCTTGATTCACTGTCTATGCAGAGTCTGCATGTTCTCCAAATGTCTGCATGGGTTTCTTCCAGGTGCTGTGGTTTCCTCCCACAGTCTGAAAGACGTGTGGGTTAGGAGCATTAGCCATACTAAATTCTCACTCTGTGTACCCAAACAGGTGCTGGTGACATGGGAATTTTCACAATAACATCATTCTAGTGTTAATGTAAACCTACTTGTGATACTAATAAAGAAACTTTAAAAACAAAGCTGAACTTTTAACTGCTTGTTTCAGTAAACAAATACACACACAAAAATAAAATTAAACCAATGAACATGCCTAAGTCACAGTCCATCTCCATGGTAGTGTGGCATACTTTGGAGCTTCCAAACAGGAATGTAAATTAACAATCTTTCACCTTCGAAACAACCTTTTGACTCTATGACCAAAATTACTATTTTATATCTCTAATGGCGTTAACAGCCCTCTTCTCCAGACTTGCTGGTCCCATCAAAAACTCACTTGTTTACAAAGCTGCTTTTAGCTTCTTTACATCAGGAATCTACATAAATAATCTAAACTTATTACTGAGCTAAGTGTAGACCTTCTTACTCTATCAGAAGCTTAGAGATGGGTCATTTTTGTTCAGTTTTCTTCCTTCTAATTCTGACCTCATTAAATAAACACTCTGACCTGTAATTATCGCAAGTTAGCAGTTCTTCAATCAAGTGTTTGAACTTTTCTACATCTATAACTATCATTTCTAAAACTAAAAGTTAAACATCTAAAACACATGAATTATGGAATCAAATATTCACAACAGTGCGAACATTTCTTTCTACGTAGTAGCCCTCTCTATGTAGTCACCATCTCTCTCTTGCGCCACCCATATCATTCTTCAATGGTGATCACTTTCCCTGTATTGATCTTCTGACTCTGTGTAGTGACTATCTCCCCATGTGTGGCCAAATGTATCTCCTGTGTACCGGCTATCTACTGCTGGTTAGTGATTGTCATTTTTTTTGTGTAGTCATTATGTCACCTAATTCTGTATAGTAAACATCTCTCTTTGTAGTGATCTTTCTTCCCATCCTCACAAGCTTGCACATTCTTCCTTTTCAGATAAGTCTAATTCTCTTTTGAATGCTTCACTCTTGGGCAGTGCATTCCAAATCCTAACCACTCACTGCGTAAAAAAAAGTTTTTCCTCATATTGCTTTTGTTCCTATCACTTTAAATTTGTGTCCTCCCATTCTTGATCATTTCATTAGTGGGAACAGTTTCTCCCTATCTACTCTGTCTGGACCCTAAGTGATTTTGAATATCTCCATCAAATCTCCTCTCAAACTTATGTTTCCTGTGTAGTAACTTTTCTGTGTTGCGGTCATCTGTTTCCCAGTACTGAATATCTCTCTCTATGGAGTGACCATTTCTCTCTCTCCCTGTTGAAATAATGTTTGAACTGACCATCTCTCTCTGCAGTGATAATCATGCTCTCTCTGCAGAGTAACTATATTTGTGTAGTGATCATCTCTGTGGTTAATAACTAGCTCTCTCTGTACAGTGAGCAAATCATATCTTGTATTGTAACTATTTCCATGTAGTGACTACCTTTATCTCTGTAGTGGCCATTTCTTTATTTGTGTTGTGGACATCTGTGGTGACCATTTCTCTGTGTGATGATTATGCACAGTGTAATGACTATCTCTCTCTATGGAGGGCATTTCTATCTTTATAGTGACTGTCTCTCCCTCTCTTTGTGCAGTGAACATCTGTTTCTCATGGGTCATAGCCATTTCTCACTTATTGCCAACCTTCCTTGTGAAGACAAATTGTATATCTGAGCTTACCATTTCCCTTGGTGTTGTGACAATTTCTCTCTCTTTGTAGTGACCATCTTTCCCTCTATGAAGTGGCCATCCTTTTACATGTGTCTTAACCATTTCTTTTTGTGCAGTGACCACCTTTTCTGAGAAGCTGCTTACTGATGGTGTACTGCCATATGATGCTGCTGTGTGCTGATAGTGCAGTCCTAATTCAGGAATGTTTTAAATGAGTTGGGAGAGGCAGTCATGTATGTGAAGGGGTCTCTTTATAGTTGAGAGCAAGTCAGAGAAGAAGATAGGGAATTACAACTCAACTGATGAGTAATAACATGAATTTGCTACCCCCTCCTAACAACCAAATAATCTTACTGAGGCCATGAGAGAATCTGAAGAACACCAGAATCTTGCTCTTGAGGAGAGACAGTGCGTGGCCTTGACACAGAAAAACCTCCAAAGCAAAACTAACCAAGAATGAATTTGACATATTCCAGGCTAAGGCAATGAAAAACCCTGTAAAATATTTTAAAAGATACTGTGACTCGAATTTCTTGATTGTTTATATGCGGGATCTTCCCATCATGGGGCAGGGGAGTCTGTCCCAGGGAAACCCCATTGTCAATGGCAGAACCAAAAGATTTTGCTGAAAGCCACTAGTGGGCTGCCTTCACCACTGTGAAACATGAGGGGGTGGGGGGTGCGGATGGAAAACCCTACCGAAAGTTAACATTTTAAAATTTTAATTACGGACATTGGGAAAAATACAAACATTTATAGATGACATAAAACTTGTAGCATGTGACAAGGATAGTGATAAATTGCAAGAGGATATAGACAAGCTGGTGGAATGGGCAGACACATGGCAGATGAAATTTAATGAAGAGAAATATGAAATGATTTTTGTAGGAATAATGAGAAGCAATATGAAATAAAAGATACAATTCTAACTGGAGTACAGGAGCAGGGAGGGACTTAGGGATATTTGTGTACAACTCTTTGAAGGTGGGAGAGCAGATTGAGAAAGTGGTTAAAAAATCATACGGATTTATAAATGGGGGCACTGAATATAGAAACAAGAAGATTATGGTGAACTATATAAAATATTGTTTTGGTCTCAACTAGAATAGTCTTAAATTATGGATACCATAGTTTAGGAAAGACAGGAATGAATTGGAGAGACTGCAGAAAGGTTCACAAGAGTAGTTCCAGAGAGGAAGATTACATGGAGGATAAGGTTGTAAGGAGGCTTGACAAATGTGCTCAAAATCATGAGGGATCCGGATAGAGTAGACTATGGGAAACTTCTTGTTGCAGTGGAAAGGCTGAGAACCAAAGAACAACAATTTAAGGTGGTTGACAAAAGAAGCAACCACGAAATGGGGTGAAGTGGAATTACATAGGGAGTTTTTGAGACTGGGAGGCACGATGGTAGCAGATCCAATTGTAGGTTTCAAAACAGAATTGGTTAACCACCTGAAAAGGCTCAAGTTGCCTGGCTACGAGGAAAGACGCAAAATGGAACTAGGCTGGCTGAGTAGCTTTTGTAGAAATCTGGCAGGGGGACACGTCGGACAGAATGGTCTCTTGTGTTGCAATAATTTTGCGCTTCTAACGCGAGGAAGGGGGATGTGAGCCCAATGAGGCTGTAGGTCCTTCACTGTCTTTTAGCGATGAGCTCATGAAACATTCCTAGTGCCTATGTTGAAGGTGTGAGCCAAATCTTTGTGCAATGTAAGAGAACTCGATCACTGCACAAATCCCCGCACAGTGAACCTTTTGCTGCTTTTCATCGATGCTTTTCATTCGCCGCAGATAAATTTGCATTTGCTGCATCCACACACAAAGCGCTGCTTGGTGTCTATGTGGCTCCCTCCATGGTCAGGTCCAGTGCTGAAACCACACCTCCGTCCCCGAAACTTCACCCCGCCCTGTTCCAGACGGCAGATACCGTTGCGATAGTTTGGATGAGAGAGAAACAGACATCCCATTAAACGGACAGACGCTCCTTGACCGTCTCTCTGCCATCTCCATCACGCCATCTCCCTGGCTGTTTGGAAAGTACGGAACTGGTACAATGTACATCACCCCGACTGGAAAGGAACTCAGTTACTGCCAAGCTGAATCCCAGCTCAGTAAAAACACGGTGCATGTTCTCAGCATTCGCAATCTGCCCCTCAAACTTAACAACAATTACATAAGTTCCGTTATCTTTCACTGATGCCTTCATCAATTATTATACAAAGGAGAGACCCCACGGTTCTCTGGGATTTATTTTTCACATTGTAAGTATTCCAATGTTTTCTTTCAAGAATTGCTTCTCAACCATACCCTATGGACTCTAAGTCACAGCTGCCAATCTGCAGTGACATGTTCTTGCTCCTATTCACACCCATCTATGTCATACCACTCATCTGGGAACTCAACTTCTCTTTCCCACCGCTCTCCTCAATAACCAGCATGTCCTCTGCAAATTAAAAGAATGAAACGTAGAATCTAGAAGCAGGAGTCGGCCATTCGGCCCTTCATTATGATTCACCATTCATTATGATCATGGCTAATCATCAAATTCAATATCCTGATCCCCCAACTTGCATTTATATAAAGCCTTTCACTAACACAGGACACCCAAAGAGCTTTACAACTAATTAAATACTTTTGATTCTCCCATCCCTGCTGAGTACCATATTCTCCATCCTCTCTGACAGGCATGAATGGCCAGAGAATTCCAGCTATAGTCATGGATATCATGTGACCAATTTATGTAAGTCAAGATCCCACAAGCACTGTTTTGGTTGAAGGAATAATACCGGAGAAGTTCCTAAGGGAAACTTTCCTGTTCTTCAATAATGCCTTGAGTACTTTTGCATCCATCTGAAAGCGCAGACTATGATAGTCTTGGAGACACATCCTGAAGAATAAATAAAGCAGAGACTTGGCCTGGAATAAAAGGTAGTTTGGTTCCAATATAGCATTAAACCATTTCCATCACTCAGGGCTTTAATTCGAGGTACCATTTGTAACAGGACAGTGAACTATCAATAACATAACAGCTCAGTATCATAGCACCTTACAGCACAGAATGAAGCCACTTAATCCATCATGCCTATACTAGATATTTGAAAGAGCTATCAATTAGCCTCATTTCCCTGCTCTTTCTCCATAGCACCAGAGATTTTTTTTTCCTTTACAACTATTTATCTAATTGACTTTTGAAAGTTCCAATTGAATCTGCTTCAACCAATACTTCAGGTAGTGCATTCCAGATCATAACAATTAGTTGTATTTTTTTAAAAAAAAGTCTCCTCATCTCCCCTTAGTTTTACTGACAATCAAGTTAAATCTTGCCTTTTGATTACTGAAACTTTTGCCAGTGAAAACAATTTCTGCCTATCTTCTCAATCATGTTAATTTTAACAACTCTACTAAACCCGCTCTTGGCTGCTGTACTTGGAAGAGAATAATTACAAAATTACAAATAATTACAAAATTCTCCATCTCCTATAACTAAAGTGCCTCATTCTTAGGATATTCAGGAATATCTCAGATTTAAAATTCTCACCTGGGTTTACAGTACCCTCTTTTGGCCTTGCTCTACCCTACATCTATTAACCCCTCCATCCTACAATCCTCCAAGATCTTTGCATTCTTCTAATTCTTGAATGACAGGTAGGTGAGAGTGGGAATAGACACGTAAAGGAAATGCAGACAGAGGGAGGCAGAGAAAGAAAGTTGGAGCTGGTTATAAATAAATAGAATCAGAAAATGCTGGAAACATTAACTCCAGCATCTGAAGAAAAGCAGAGCTAATATAATCACTGAAAAATTGAACATGTTCTTTTCTCTAGAAAAAAAGGCTGAGAGGTGACCTGGTACAAGCTTTTCAAATGATAAGAGTTTGGTTAGGGTAGACATAGAGTAAATGTTTTACTTGTGGTAGAGGGGGGAAGACCATAAATATAAAACAGTCACTAATAATGCCAAGAATGATTTTTCCCAGAGAATGTGGAACTTAGACCAAGAAAAAATGGTCAGGATGAATTAGATAGGTATCACCTCCAGTCGATATGGTGAATTACAAGGTTCAGCAGTGCCTAGCTGGCACAACTTCATGACATTATTTTAGAACGTTTGGGAGCAAAAGAGTCAGTTCTGTATTTGGTTTATGGAGTGGAGAGAACTGGTGGGTGGGATGATGTGGTTGGTGGGTATTGCTGTGAGAGTTGTTTGGGAAAGAGAGGAGACAAGAGACTGAGAAGTAGGGGGCTGGGGTGCAGGAGTGAGGTTAGGGGTTAAGGAGAGGAATTTGGTACTGAGGGAGGTGATCAGAGAGCTGTAGATCAGGGAATGGGGTTAGGTGCCAGTGTGAAGGGCAGGTGGCCAAATTGAGGATTCAAGAACTACCCAGCATCTCCAACTTGCTGCATTCCAGCTCTCAGTAGTTGAATTAAAGACAATGTAGTCATTTCTATTTCTGTGATAATTTAAATGAATGTGTATATTGTGTAAATCAAAGTATAGTCACCAGAAATAAAGGTATAGTCATTTTCATTGTTATTTTTTGCTTTTAACAATCGTAACAAATTGTAACACCATCACGTCTCACATTGACAACCTCTATCACCTCACAAAGGCAGCAGTTACCCCAAGTTGCATACTTGCATTGTTGCATCAAGGCCAATGTATCACTCTTCCTTCACTGTTGTTGGGTCATAATCCTAAAACTCCTTCCCAACAGCACTCCAAGCATACTTGCACACATAGACTGAAGTGGCTCAAGAAGACGGTCCACTTCTCAAGGGAAGTTAGGAATAGGTTATAAATGCTGACCTTCAGCAATGTCCACATCTCAGAAATTAAGATTGTATTTACTGTCAATTTCTTGTAAAATACAACAGAACGTTAACAGAAACCCATAAATTCAATTTGCTATTTTCATTTTACTGGCTATATTTAAATTGTTCTCTGTTGTCATTTCATAAGTTGTGCAATTGTCTGTATTAAAAATGAACTCATTCATAGACAGTCCAACCCACTCCCAGTCAGCAGACCTGCAAGAAAGGTAGCTTTTTACTATCAGTTAGTCCCAGCCTGGAACACAACTTTATTGTATAATTTAGTAACTGGAAACCCAAGATCTCCAGTGCTTAAGGTTACTAATGTTGCCTTTGTGTCTGTGATCACTCCACCCCTTTAATTCTGCCTGTGTCACACACTGCGTCAGCCTAGCAAGTAGGCAGTTTATCCCTGGGTGCCTACTAGTGCTGGTCTCCTACAGAACGAGGTGAATGAGAGCAAGTGTGTGATGCTTGCATGCCCAATTTCCCTCATGTTGGAATTGGAGGAGGGGCCAGTTCATGACTGCGCCATCCCCTGCATCCGTGGGGTGGGGGGGTGGGGAGGGGGGGGGAGCAATGAGGAAAGTCCGAGATCACTCTGTTGTCTCATGAATTGATACACCAGCACATGAAGAAATACACTTGCACCAAATCAGCGCCCAGGAAACAGCCGCGAGTTGAAATCAACCTGTACAATATCAGCCGCAGAAGTGTAGATTAAGAGGGAAGCCTGGAGCAACATTTAGGACAGAGGCTGTGATGTCCATGAGCGGCTGAATTAATTATTGAAGGAATTAATTAGTCCCCTTCCAAACTGTGTCACAGTCTCTCTCTCTGTGGCATTGAGTGCCTGTGATCGACTCAATGTTCTGATTCCCAGCTCCTATGAAATCTGTTTGAACAGAAGTTAGAACCATTGTACACAAAGGCCTTCTTAATCACCACAGCAACGCATTAAGCAGGATTGATTAATTTAAAGCCATATATAATTAGGCTTGGCAGCATTTTAGTCATATTTTCCCCACAGAGAAAAGAAGTAACAATTTTTTATATTAATATTCAATTTGCAAACAGGCACCAAGCTATTACTACAATTCCACTTTTAATGATATTTAACTCTCATAATTACTTAATCTGCCATAATGGCTGGCAAAGAAAATATAGACACAAATGACATTTCAAAACTTTCGATCCTTCAGCTCAGTATGTTACTGCTCCACAATATACTGTGTCATTACCCCATGGACTCCATCAGTTGCTCAACCCTTTATCTTAATAATATCACCAAATAACAATGTAATTATCATAACAAATGCCTAATGGCACTAGTAATTAAATAACAATGGCTCCAAATAAAATAATATACTTAATAACACAAGTTTCTTGGTTCAATCTGAAATGACACATTGATCTTTATATCTCCATATATGCATCACAAAAGAATTACTTACATTTCCATAGTGCCTATCATAACCTCATGTCACCCAAAGCACTTTACAACCAATTAAATACTTTTAAAATGTATTGTAAGGAAGTATCTCTTGATTCCTGCACCTCCATCACATTGGGTATTTTCCTACAGTTAGTTACAAATGAACTTGTATGTGATATCTAAGGGGAGAGTCTGTTGGCTCAATAACTGTTCTTCAGACACATGTGGAATTCACCCATGCTGAATCATCTAATACTAACCGTGGCAGTGAATAAGAAAAGTTCAGTTCAGCACATGGCTAATGCCTGAGGTACAGAGGAGAAGATGCAGTCATCTGTGCAGCAGGAGGATTGGATGAGGCTATGATACTTGTAATATTTGAATACTGTGCTCACAGTTACTACCAAAGCTCAAAATAGGGAGAATGAACAGTGACCAAGGTGCTTGCCAATGCAACCTTAATGTATCCCATTGTATTAAAGTGCAATTCTTCTATGTCTCACTGTTCAAAGTAAATATGGTCCATATCCCACACTTCTCGGTATGAATACTCTACATCCCACAGTTCCCCAGTGAGTCCCTTCTAAATATCTTTTTGTTTAGAGTTTCTCCTTTTATATTCCATTGTTCCTAGTCTGTGCCCTTTATAATCCGCTGTCCCAATTGTGTCCCTTCTGTATCCTGCTGCTCTCAGTGCATTGCTTCTATATTCCACTCCCTGTATGTTCCCCTATATGCCACTTTCATAATGTGTCCCTCTATATTTCACTGTTCCAAGTGTGTCCTAATGTCCCTAGTGAGTCCCCTCAATCTTCCATTATTTCTAGTGTTTCCTCTCTATATACCGCTGTTCCCAGAGTCTATCCTCTATATCCAACTGTTCCTGTTCTTTACTTTTATATCTCACTGTCTCCAGTGTTCTCCATGTATACCACTATTCTTTATATGTCCCCTCCAGATCCCACAGTTACTGGTTTGTTTCTATATTGGTATAGTTCCGACTATGTCTCTTCTATATTCCATTGTTCCTAATGTGTCCCCTCTATATCCAACTGTCACTAATGTGTTCCTCTATGTCACATTGTTCCCTGTCCCCTCTATATCCCACTATTCTCCAGTGAACCTTCTCTATTTTTAACTGTTCCCAGTGTCTACCTCCTATATAGAAAAGTGGAAAACTTTTCCCAGTGTCTATCTCCTGTGGAAAAGTATGAGGTAATTCATTTTGGCAGGAATAACAAATGTGTAGAGTATAGGGCTAATGGTAGGACTCTTAATAGTGTTGATGAACAGAGGGATCTTGGTGTATGTGTGCATAGATCCCTGAAAGTTGGCAATCAAGTCGCTAAGGTTGTTAAGAAGGCATATGGAGTCTTAGCTTTTATTGGTAGGGGGATTGAATTTCGGAGCCGCAACGTCATGTTGCAACTGTACAAAACTCTAGTGCGGGCCGCACTTGGAGTATTGTGTGCAGTTCTGGTCCCCACATTATAAGAAAGATGTGGAGGCATTGGAGAGGGTACAGAGGTGGTTTACCAGGATGTTGCCTGGTATGGAGGGCAGGTCTTATGAAGAGAGGCTGAGGGATTTGAGGTTGTTTTCGTTAGAAAGAAGGTGGCTAAGAGGAGACCTTATTGAAAATATAAGATGATTAGAGGTTTAGATAGGGTGGACAGTGATAGCCTTTTTCCTAGGATGGAGAAAGCTAGCACGAGGGGACATGGCTTTAAATTAAGGGGTGGTGGTTTTAGGACAGATGTCAGAGGTAGGTTCTTTACCCAGAGGGTGGTAAGGGTATGGAATGCCTTGCCTGCGTCAGTTGTAGATGCGCCAAGTTTGGTGGCGTTTAAGAGGTTAGTAGATAAGTTTATGGATGAAAAGAGAATGATTTAGGTTAGAGGGTCACTGCTTATTCCTAATTGGTCGGCGCAACATCGAGGGCCGAAGGGCCTGTTCTGCGCTGAAATGTTCTATGTTCTATATCCCACTGTTTCCATTGTGTTTTCCCCAAGTCACAATCTTCCCTATTGTGAACGCTCCAGAGTTTACCGTTCAGGTGTTAATCCTCAATATCCCACTCCTCCCAGTCTTTACCATCTATTTGTCACTGTTCCCAATGTCTATCTTCCATATCCTACTGTTCCTGACATGTGCCTTTCATTTTCCACTGTCCTAAGTGACTGTGTGTTTTAGAATTCACTATTCCTAGTGTATTTATATTGCACTGTTCCCAAACTACCCTCTCTAAATTTTTTTATTATCTGTGTTCAGAGCTATATGCAACTCCTTAACTGTGTTCCTCCATATTCCATTGTTCTCATGCCCCTCTCTATGTTCCATTGTTCCCAGTATGTCCATACATATGTCACCATTCTTAATACATCCCACTGTTTCAAGTACGTTTCCTCCTTCTTCCTAAGTTTCCCACTTACCCTCTCTATAATCCACTGATCTAGGTCTATATCACTGCTCTCAGTTGTGTTCTTCTTCAATATACTACTGTGCGTCCTATATATATTCCACTGATTCCAGTGCTTATCCTTTATATTCCACTGCCTCTAGTGTGTTATTTCTTTATCCCACTGCTCTCAGCATGTAATTCTTTATATCCCACTGTTCTTTATATGTCTAACTGATTTCAGTTTGTATCTTCTATATCTCACTTTTCCTTGTGTCCTATTTGTTTCCACTGTTCATAGTATTGATTCTCTATATCCCACTGCTCTTCAATATACATTCACTTTATATTCCATTGTCCCTCAGTGTGCTTTTTCTATTTCCCACTGTTCTCTTTCCCTAAACCAGTGTGTAATTGCAGTGGTTGCCTAGCACTGGACTCCCTAGCTACGCACCGTATGCTGCAGCAAATTGGAGAGGACATGTATCATCCATTATTGATCAGTGTAATTAAATAGTAGAAATAAGCAGTTAATCAGGGAATGTCAATCAGCCAAAAGGGATTTGGGATGTAGGCCATAAATCTGGTGACATCCAGAATTCCCTTCTGTGTGTACTTGTATAGTATTTTATTTTATTCTTCCTTTCTCAGCATTTCACCCAGTGAATTTTCTGGGATGTTAATAGCAAAAAGTGGAGTGCTATCCAAATGTCAGGTCAGATACAGCACAGGCTAGATACAAAGATCTGTCTACGCTGTCCCCTCAAACACTCCAAGACCAGCTGGGGATTTCGCGAGAACACAGTAAGAAGTCTGACAACATCAGGTTTAGCTAGATACAGCATAGATCTTCTTTGCATTGACCTTATGCTGAGAATGCAGCGAAACGTGGAATATATTATTATTGAAAGTAGGGAGTCTTAAACTGAGGTTGGGGCTAACAAAAGGAATATTATAATCAAGAACCTTATACTGAGGCTGTAGTCTAAAAAGGGTGGTACTGGGATAAGAGTCAGGATTCTCTTCCTGGCAGGGTTTTTCTATAGTGTATGTCATTATCCATTCATAGTACATTGCCCTACTAACTTCTAAGTCTTAGCCAAATCAGTGGAGTTGATCCATTGCTTCAAGTAAGTTCTGGGCTGCCAGAATCATCTTACTGTGACTGGAGGAGTGAGGAGTTATTTCACCTGGGGTCAGTTCATAAATCATGGGGCTTTCTAGGTGCTTATTACCTAAGTTCACCGGCATGTAAAATATAGAGACGTTGCCAGAAAGAAATGTGTAATTATAGTGTACTGTGACTTGCAGACTTGAGTTCTCTGTCAAGCTGCTGACCTGCTACAGACTGATTGCTGCTATCTGGTTTTGCTATTAGCAGAGCAGCCAGTAACACAGCAATGAGTCTACGGGGCTCCCAGCACCAGTTTCCCAATGGCACAGCTCACTGTTGTCACTAGGTTGCAAAACAGTTAAGGGCCAGAGCGGCTGGTTGGAACTGAGGTTTCATAAAGCTGGGGTCTCGGACACACTGACCAGTGAGATATTCCCTGTTCATGCACTTCAGAGGGCATTTGATATTCAAACACATTGGTGTGAGACCACTCACAAACAGTCTGAAAACCCTGGGTTGAGAGGACTATATGTGACCTTCTGTCAGTCCTTTCTCCATTATTTTGTAACCAGGTCATGACCTATTCTTGGCTCAACTGACCAGATCGTATCCTGCCCCACTCTAACAACAGAAACTGGAACCTGCTGCTCCTGTGACATAAGTAGAGCTTTTGCTTTTGGGAGTATAAGATTTTGTGGGTCTTTGCACCCTTTTAATGCAGGAAGAGACTGCAAAGCTTTGTTGTGTTTTGAATTTATTGAGACAAAGTCAGGACAAGTTAATTAAGTTTTTAGATAAACTATGTCAATAAATGCGGGCGGTGATTTATAGTTCTTCTGTCAAGATGTGAAAGATATAGTACACAAAATGGTTTCTTTCCCAGCTTTGGTCTTTGAGCCCGTCTCCCTCTCCATTCTTTGTAGGCTTATTTTGTTCTCTGGATAGTCTTTGTCTCTGCCATGAGGAAGGCAAATCCAGGTCATCCGTTATTGCAGCTATTATCCAACTAATCAGGACAATTAGAGATAGCCATATGTTGACCTTTCCTAGCAACACACATATTCCAAGAAAATAAAATTCTTCTCTCTCCAAGGTTCTGAATGAAATGAGATTTCAAGTTTAGTCTTTTTATTGACCATGTTTCTAATTTAAAGATGCAACATTGCTTTCTAACAATATGGCTGGAATTTTACCTTCCCACCTGTCATGAGAATCCTAGCAGGCAAGGGGCAGAACATGGAAAGGTCCATTGACCTCAGGTGGGATTTTACGGAGGCTATAAAATTCCATCCTATATGTCACAATTGCATTCAGTAAAGACAGCCTACTACAGAGATAGTGTGCTGGTTGGGTACATTGATCATACATCCCTCAGTGTACTCAAACAGGCCCTGGAGTGTGGCAACTGGGGGATTTTCACAGTAACTTAATTGCAGTGTGAATGCAACCCTACTTGTGACATTAATAAATAAACTTTAAAACTCTGCTGCAGACATAGAGGGCTGCAGCATTAGTACAAGATGATTTTCTACATTATAATGCCATGGTTTAATTTTGGACTCCTGCAAAAACTTGGGAGTTCAACAAGTAAATTGGAATGGCTGTCTAGTTTTGTGTCCTGTATTATATTAAAAATAATGTCAGATGTAGGCATGGGGTTCCCATTTGAAGTTCTCAAGAACTTGTTTTTTCAATATTGTTCATGGAAAATAAGGGGAAAGTAACCTCCTCATTCAAAAGTTGCCACAAAGTTAATTTCTGTTTTGCACAAAAATACATTACACACACATTTGTATGCGTGTGTGTGTGTGTGTGTGTGCGTGCAGATATATATACAAATGTACAGACTGATGCAAATACTCCCAAGTTTTGCACATTGACATTCACAGGTATATAAATCAGATTTCACAGACATCCACAAATGACAATGAGTACATAGCAATACTAGCGTTTTAAATTCGGGTTACTTTATCTATGCACTGGTGTACATGCCCATTTATATGTTCTGTGTATGTTTCTGCATTCTTATCTATACATGTTTGTCTCTGTATATTTATACATTTATTTGCTTCTATGTTTGTGTATGTTCATTGATATACATGTGAATGTCAATGTCATATTAATGAGAAAAACAGAATCTCCAAAATCATAATAAAGAACAAAACAGCACAGGAAACAGGCCCTTCGGCCCAACGAGCCCGCGCCACCACCCCGATGTTCCCCCTCTACCCATGATCCCTGTCTATGTTTATAGATCTATGGATTAAAAACCAAATTTGAGACAATTTAGGGAGAATTTGTTTTGCCAATTAGCCTAAGAGCACATTTTTGGGATGTGGGAGGAAACCAGAGCACCCGGAGAAAACCCACGCAAGCATGGGAGAATGCACAAACTCCCACAGACACAGGTCTAAATCCATGTATCTGCACAGCACAGCGATAGTCACTGAGCTGTCGTGTTGCCCATCAAACGGTCTAGGTCAAGCGTACACTAATGACGTGAAGCACGAGGATACTCTCGAAAAAAATCCAAGAGCAGCCCTCTCATGACCCATTGCTTGTATGCCCCTTGTTAGACAACAAGGTGGACCAAAGCACCTGTAGGATAAAAACAAGTACATCAATATCATCATCTATTGACACATTTCCCAGGGACTCCCAAGACTCATGATCCCTATTTTAAATCCATTTTCTATACCCCTCCATTCCCATTCTGTTCATGTGCCCATCTAAGTATTTCTTAAATAACTCCTGCCTCCACCACTTTACTTGGCAGTGCATTCCATACCCCTACCACCCTCTGTGTGAAAAAACTCTCCCTAACATCCAAATTATACCTTACGCCCCTCACCCTAAGCCCGTGACCCCACATGCTATTCGAGAACATCCTAGGAAAAAGCTTAATCCTGTTTACTCTATCTATACCCCTCATAATCTTGTACACCTCTATTAGATCTCCTCTAAGTCTATGTCTTTCTAAGGAAAACAGTCCCAATTTGCCTAACCTCTCCTCGTAACTCAGACCTTCCATATCAGGCAGCATCCTGGTAAACCCCCTCTGCACTCTCTCCAGAGTCTCCACGTCCTTCCGGTAGTAAGGCGACCAGAACTGGATGCAGTATTCCAAATGAGGTCTAACCAATGTTTTATACAACTGCAACATTAAATGCCAGCTCTTGTACTCTATACCCCTTCCTATAAAGGCTAGCATACCATATGCTTTTTTCACAACCTTCTCTGCTCTGCCACCTTTAGAGACTTGTGCACCTGCACTCCCAGGTCCTTCTGCATTTCTATACTCTTAATAGGTCTACCCTTTATCATATACCTCCCCCTTACATTTTTTCTCCCAAAATGCATCACCTCGCATTTATCAGGATTGAATTCCATCTGCCATGAATCTGCCCAAACTACCAGCCTATCTATGTCCTGCTGCATCGCCTGACAATGCTCCTCACTATCCACATGTCCAGCCATCTTTCTATCATCTGCAAACTTGCTGATCACTCCACTTACTCCCTCTTCCAAGTCATTTATATATATTACAAATAGAAGAGGTCCCAGTACCGAGCCCTGCGGCACACCACTAGTGACCGACCTCCAGCTAGAAAAACACCCTTCCACTATTACTCTCTGTCTTCTATTACTAAGCCAGTTACTTATCCATCTAGCTACCTGTCCTTGTATCCCATGAGCCTTGACCTTCTCAACTAATCTCCCATGAGGGACTTTGTCAAACGCCTTACTAAAATCCATATAGACGACATCAACGGCTTGCCCTTCGTCGACGATTTTCGTCACCTCCTCAAAATTCTACCAGATTCGTAAGGCACGACCTCCCCTTAACAAAGCCATGCTGTGTATCCCTAATCGGATTGCAACGCTCTAAGTGCATATACATCCTATCTCTAAGAATCCCCTCCAACAGCTTCCCTACCACTGACGTCAAACTCACCCGCCTATAATTTTCAGGGTTATCCCTACTACCCTTTTTAAACAACGGTACAACATTAGCTATTCTCCAGTCCTCTGGGACCTCACCTGTGTCCAAGGAAGAGACAAAGATTTGCGTCAGAGGCCCAGCAATTTCACCTCGCATCTCCCTAAGCAGCCTGGGATAAATGCCATCAGGCCCCAGAGATTTATCAATTTTAATGCTACCTAGAAGCTCTAACATTTCCTCCCTCGGTATAGATATTTCCCTCAACTGGTCCACAGCTCCCTCAGACAGGAGCTGTCAACAAGCACCTCTCCTTAGTGAATACTGACGCAAAGTATTCATTCAGGATCTCCCCCCATTCCCTTGGCCTCTAAGCACTGTTTCCCTCCTCTGTCCCTAAGAAGTCCAATTTTAATAATAATATTAATGTTGTTTTCACAGTATACTATTAGAATTTATTTCCATCCAGTCTCTTCCCTCTAAGTACCCAGTGCACTTATACACAGACACACATGAGCAAACAGATACACACTTACAAAGGGACAGACTCAGACACAAGCACATAACAAACAGGCACACAGCACAAGGACAAACAGACATGCCTACAATCAGATTGAGACAAACATGCATTCATACACACATTAGAACAGACACAGATATGTATGCACACTGATGTATGTACAGACACACATAGATGAATAGAGACAAAGATATATGGTTAGATATGTATATGCATTGAAATACATACTCAGCACACATATAAACACACATGCCCATAGCTTTTTCTTTGCTCTTATGAAGGATGGAAAAAGTGTAAATCCATTCACATTCCTATAATTCCCCACAAGAGTCCTGTGCAGACCTTTCACTTTGCATTCATCAGTCTAAAGGAATTGCTATCATATTAGGAAGTGCATTTGAGATAATTGAAAGCCTTTTGATGCAGGCTGGAATTTTATTGCCTGAATATAGATGTAAGGAGCCTTAGGGGCGAGTCTACAGAGTTAAAGAGAGAGTGTGATCAGCACTACCTCCTGCTATTTTTTATAAAGCAGTGACAGCCAATTCAGATCAAAGCAGATAATTTGTAGTAAAAGCTCTTGTCTGTCTATTACATTTGTACCCAGAATTTCTGCAGCCTTCAGACCAGTAGTTGTCCTGTCTAGTTGTTTAAATCAATGGTCAATGCTTGCTTCAGTGTCTGTCATGCTGGTCATGTTCCATTGTAAATAACTGTTTGTTTTGGGCATTTGCAGGCTGGTTGAGGAAAATGATGAGACAGTTCCCCATGGGTATCACTGATGGTTTATTGTTCTCAGGTGTGTGTGTGCTGACAAGGCCAATATTTATTGTGCATCCTCAGATGCCCTGAGAAATGAATGTGCACTGTCTTCTTGCATTGCTGCCGTTCATGTGATTGTAGCACTTTGATAGAAGATAGAGACTGGATAGGTTAGTTCAGAGGGCAGTTAAGAATCAACCTCAGTGGTGTGGGACAAAAGTCCTATACAGACCAGTAGGAATCCTTCGTGAACTAGTGGGTTCTCACAACAATCAATAGCTCTATTGTTAATAGAGTGCTAAGTATATTGTTAACATATGCAGATAAAGGGCATTGTTTAATTAAGTACTAAGAGCTCTTATAAAGAGAGAATGCTGAGGCACTGGGTTAGTAAGAGGAAGCAGACATATGAAATGTTGTATTCTGTTTAAAAAAAACTATCAAAAAGAAAAATATCAGTGTCTAGCTTCACACTTTACTACTGTTCTCTGAATCAAAACAATGGAAAAATAAAGTGTCTGTGTGGACACAGGACATGGCCTTACCAATTACAGAACAAGGTGGGGACCTTGGCATTGTTATTTCCTGATAGAAGCAAAATCAGCAGCTAACATTTTTTTTGTGAACTGTCAGTTGGAAATTGATGGAAGTTTGGATATTTCCTTAAGTTTCCTGTATAAAAATGATAAAAAAGTGATCTATTATGTGCCTATGAGGCATGGTCAGACTTGGATAAAATTATACAGTCTGCAGCACAGAGACAGGCTCTTTGGCCAAAACTGGTCCCTGCCGACCAAAATCCCCATCTAAGCTAATGGCATTTGCCTGCATTTAGCTTATATTCCCTCTAAAGCTTTCCTATCTATGTATCTGTCCAAATGTCTTTCAAATATTGTTAATATCCTTGCCTCAACCACTTCCTCTGGCAGCTCATTCCACATAAGTACCACTCTCTGTGTCAGGTTCCCATTAATTCTTTCCCCTCTTAACTTAAATCTGTGCGTTTTAGTTCTTGTTTTCCCCTACCCTGGAAAAAGACTGAATGCATTCACCCTATCCATGCCTCTCATGATCTTATACACCTCTATAAGATCACTTCTCAGTGTCCTACACTCCAAAGAAAAAGGTCCTTGCCTGTCCAATCTCTATAATTCAGTCCCTTGAATCCTGGCAACATCCTTGTAAATCTTTTCTGTACTTCCTCCAGTTTAATAACATCTTTCCTATAGCAAGGCAATCAAAACTGAAAACAATATTCCAGATGCGGCCTCACCAATGTCCTGTACAATTGCAACATAATTTTCCAACTTCTATATTCAATGACCTGACTGACGAAGGCCAGCATACTAAAAGCCTTCTTCAGTGCCCTACCTACCTGTGACTCCATTTCTAGAGAACTATGCACCTGAACTCCAACACCTCTATTCACAATACTTCCTAAGGTTCTACCATTCCCTGTGAAAGTCCTACATTGATTTGACTTTCCAAAATGCAACACCTCACACTTATCTATATTGAATTCCATTTGTCATTTCTCGGAAGCTGATCAAGATCCTGCTGCAATTTTTGATAATCTTCCTCACTGTCTACAATATCATCTATTTGGTGTCATCTGCAAACTTATTGATCATGCCTTGTACATGCTCATTCAAATTGCTGATATGGAAAGCAAACAACAATGGGCCCAGCACTGTCTCCTGAGGCACACCAGTAATCACAGACCTTAGTCCAACAAGCAGCCTTCCACGATTACATTCTGCTTCCTACCATCAAGCCAATTGTATATCCAATTTGCCAGCTGTCCCTGGATTTCATGTGATCTAACCTTCCAGAGCAGCTAACCATGTGGAACTTTATCAAAGACCTTCCTGAAATTCATGTTGACTCCAGGTACCACACTGTCCTCATCAACCTTCCTGGACATTTCATTAAAGAACGCTAATGAATTTATAAGGCATGATCCCCCATGCACAAAACCATGCTGACTACTCCTAATCAAACCCTGTCTTTCTAAATGTCTATGTATCTTACCCTCAGAATCCTCTCTAGTAACTTACCCAGCACAGATGTTAGGTTTACTGGTCTACAATTCCCAGGTTTTTCTTTTGGTCCTTTTTAAATAAGGGCACAAATTTGCTACCTTCCAATCTTCTGGTACCTCACCTGTGGCTAATGATGATGCCAATATCCAGGCAGTCCCCCCACAATTCTTTTCCTACCCACATATAACGTTCTTGGATATACCTGGTCAGGGTCAGGAGATTTATCCACCTTCATACATTTCTTAGCTGTCTGTGACTTCAATGACACTTTTCTTCCCTTCTGTTTTCATTTTTGAAGTAGAGATGCCGGTGTTGGACTGGGGTAAACACAGTTAGAGGTCTGGCAACACCAGTTTTAAATCCAACCGAATTATTTGATAGTAAACTTGCAAGCTTTCGGCTTTGTAGCCTTCTTCAGGCGAATGAGGTGTTCTGGTCTGCAATAGCACACGTATCAGCACAGACAGTTTACAGATTGCTGATTAGAATGCGAATCCTTACACCTACCCAGCTATTCAAGTCTTAAAGTAGTTAACAATGTGAGTGGAAGGAGCACTGAGCATAGGTTAGAGAGATGTGTATTGTCTCCAGACAGCAAAGTAAGTGAGGTTTTTTGCTAACCCAGGCAAGTCATGGGGGTTACAGATAGTGTGACATGAAGCCAAGATCCCTGTTAAGACCGTCCTCATGTGTATGGAACTTGGCTATCAGCCTCTGCTCAGCGGCTCTGCGCTGTCTGGTGTCGTGAAGGCCCCCTTGAAGAACGTTTACCCGAAGGTCAGAGGCTGAATATCCATGACTGCTGAAGTGTTCGCCCACAGGAAGGGAACAGTTTTATCTGGTGATTGTCGAGCAATGTTCATTCATCCGCTGTCATAGTGTCTGCGTGGTCTCCCCAATGTACCATGCTTCGGGACATCCTTTCTTGCAACGTTTTAGGTAGACAACGTTGGCCGAGTTGCAAGAGTATGTACCGTGTACCTGATGAATGGTATTCTCACGTTTGAAATCATCCATGTCGATGATCTGGCATGTCTTGCAGAGGTTGCTGTGGCAGGATTGTGTGGTATTGTGGACACTGTTCTCCTGAAGGTTGGGTAGTTTGCTGCGAACAATGTTCTGTTTGAGGTTGCGTGGTGGAGATGGCCCTAGCGAGATGTTCATCATCATCAATGATGTGTTGAAGAATCCGGAGACGATGTCATAGCTTCTCCACTCCGGGGGAGTACTGGACAACAAAGGGTACTCTGTCCACCGTGTCCCGTGTTCGTCTTCTGAGGAGATCAGTACAGTTTATCACTGTGGCATGTTGGAATTGTCGATCGATGAGTTGAGCGCCGTATCTTGTTCTCACAAGGGCTTCATGTCACACTATCTGTAACTCCCATGACTTGCCTGGGTTAGCAAAAAACCTCACTTACTGTGCTGTCTGGAGACAATACACATCTCTCTAACCTGTGCTCAGTGCTCCTTCCACTCACGTTGTTAGCCATTTTAAGACTTGAATAGCAGGTTAGGTGTAAGGATTCGCATCCTAATCAGCAATCTGTAAACTGTCTGTGCTGATATGTGTGCTATTGCAGACCAGAACACCTCATTTGCCTGAAGAAGGCTACAAAGCCGAAAGCTTGCAAGTTTACTATCAAATAAATTGGTTGGTTTAAAACTGGTGTTGCCAGACCTCTAATTCCATTTTTGAACTCCAAAGTCCCTCTATTCCACAATAATCCCTAAGGTCCTACCATTCACCATGAAAGTCCTACCTTGGTTTGACTTTCCAAAATGCGACACCTCACACTTATCTGTATTAAACTCCATTTACCATTTCTTGGCCCACTTCCCCAGCTGATCAAAATCCTGCTGCAATTTTTGATAACCTTCCTCAATATCTACAATACCATTATTTTGGTGTCATCTGCAAACTTACTGATCAAGCCTTGTACATTCTCATCCAAATTGTTGATATAGATAACAAACAACAATGGGCCCAGCACTGAGCCTTTGAAGCACACCACTAGCCATAGGCTTCCAATCCGACAAGCATTCCTTCTACCATTACACTTTGCTTCCTACGATCAAGTCAATTGTATATCCAATTTGCCAGCTCTCCTTGGATTCCATGTGATCTTAGCTTCCAAAGCAGCCTACCATATGGAATTTCATCAAAGACCTTACTGAAGTCTATATAGACTACATCTACTGCCTTGCCCTCACCAATCTTCCTCGTCAATTCATCAAAGAACCCTAACAAATTTGTAAGGCATAATCTCCCATACACAAAGCCATGCTGACTACTCCTAATCAAATGCTGCCTTTCCAAATGTCTGAATATCTTATCTGTCAGAATTCTCTCTAGTAACTTACCCATCGCAGGTATTAGGCTTACCAGTTTATAATTAAATAAGGCCACAATGTTTGCTACCTTCTAGTCTTCTGATGCCTCACCCGTGGCTAATGATGGTGCAAATACCTCAGCCAGGGCTGCTGCAATTTCTTCTCTAGCCTCGTGCAGTGCTCTTGGATATAGCTGGTCAGACTTCCTTCATACATTTTGATACGTCCATCGCCTCCTTTACTATAACGCGAACTGTCCCAGTATATCACCACTAACTTTCCCAGGTTCCCAAGTCTTTGTCTTTCTCCATGATAAATGATAGCTTTAGAAAAAATGGATGGTTTTATTCGTAGAGTAATATATCATGGATTTTAATATATATAATGTATAAAAGTTTTCAGAAATTTCATTTGGAAATTTCTTGTTAAGTGCTCACTTTCAAATTGTTGGATTATGCTAAAGAGTCACACGTGGAAAGGCTCCTGGTCTCAACTCTGTTTTGGGATCAGATGTCTGATGCTTTCAAAAAAAAAGCACTCATTTCCGGCACAAATGGGACATTCAGCGGTGCCACGGAGGATTTAATGATTTCAGCCTTTCAAGATTGATCAGATATGAGATGCAGGCATCAGTACAACAGAAATACAGAAAATGGAAATGAAGATGAAGATATTTTTGGCAGATCTGGTAGACATTAGGATTGGGTAATAATAATTGATGAATGAACCCCAGAAATACCCAGGGAACTATTAACAGATGCCTCAGATGTAATACCAAATGTCATTATGAGTAAATTATCCAAAGTGGAACAATTGGGTTTTCGAAGTGATACAGGACAGAAAAAATCTGAAAGTTAAATATGACATTAATCAGTCTGAGGGAATTATATTGGTCAGAAGAAGCTTCTGAGTAGTAAATATACCAGTAGTAAATTTCCAGTAGTAAATGTACTTAGTTGCAGTTTGTTAATTACAGCATTGGATAAGCACTTTGCTGTTGTTCCTTTAGTGGGTGGCATGGTAGCACAGTAGCTAGCACTGTTGTCTCAAAGCTCCAGGAACCTGTGTTCAATTCTGGCATTGGGTGATTGTGTGCAAATTGCACACATTCTCCCCTTATCTGCATGGACTTCCTCTGGGTTTTCCGGTTTCCTCTCATTGTCCAAAGATGTGCAGGTTAGGTAGATTGGCCATGCTAAATTGCCCCTTAGTGTCCAAAGATTTATAGGCTAGGTGGATTAGTCGTGATAAATGTGTGGGGTTACCGCGTTATGAGGCAGCAGTGCGAACCATCATGCCGCCCATAAATCCAGGCCAAATGAAGCAGCTGAAATTCTTCAGTGTCTGCTGCATGGATCCTACATAAAATCATAAATGTCTGAATATTGTTATGGTGAACAAGGAGGCCATTTGGCTCATCGTGTCTGCACTGGCACTCCAAGCAAGTACTGTGACTTAGTGCCATTCCCCTGCCTTTTCCCATACTCCTGTATATTGTTTCTATTCAAATAATCATCGAATGCTCTCTTGAATGCTTTGATTCAACCTGCCTCCACCACTCTTCCAAGCACTGTATTCTAGATTCAAACCACTCACTGTGTGAAAAGATTTTTCTTGCATCACATTTATTTATTTGGCAAATGATTTTAAACCTGTGCCCTCTCATTTTTGATCTTTTTATAAACGTGAGCACTTTTTCCCTATCTATTCTGTCCAATCCCTGTATGATTCTAAGTATTTCTATCAAATCTTCTCTTAGCCTTCTTCTGTCCAAGGAGAACAATGCCAACCTCTCATAATTGAAATTTCTCATCCCTCGAATCATTCTTGTAAACAAATAAGTTGGGAAAGTCTCAAACCAGTCATTAATGGATATAGAATATAAATACCTCATTATCTATCACTGACATTCATTCACAGGAGCAGGAGTAGGCCATTCAACCCTTTGAGCCTGCTCCACCATTCAACTAGATCATGGCTGATCTTTTATTTCAATGCCATCTTCCCACACTGTTCCCCATCCCTTGAATCCAACAACCTCCGCTTTGAACATATTCAATAACTGAGATTTCGCAGCCCTCTGGGATAGAGATTCATCACCTCCTGATGGAAGAAATTCCTCGTCATCTCAATCCTAAATGGCCTACCTCCTATTTTGAGATTGTGTTTTCTGGTTCTAAATCCACACATTAAGAAGTCTCACAATTTCAGGTTAAAGTCTAACAGGTTTATTTGATAACAAAAACCACTAGCTTTCGGGCCTCTGACCCTTTGTCAGGTTGACTCACCTGGTGGTGTGAGACTTCTTAACGTGTCCACACCAGTCCGACGCCGACATCTCACATCTAGAATCCACAGCCAGATAAATCATCCCTCCTGAATCCATCTTTTTAACAAGAATTGTGTACACCTCAGTGAGGTCACCTCTTATTATTCTAAGCTCAAGAGAATACAGACTGAGTCTCCTCAATTTCTCCTGCCGGGATAATTCCACCATCCCTGGAATTAGTCTGGTGAACCTTTGGTCAGGAGACCAAAACTGCACAATACTTCAGGTGTGGCCTCACTGAGGCTCTATACAACTGCAACAAGACTTCTTTACTTCTTTACTTAAATCCTGTTGTGATAAGGGTGAACAGATCATTTGCTTTCTTAAATACTTGTTACATCTATTAGCTTTCAGTGATTAATGGACAAAAACTCCCAGGTCACTTTGGACATCACCATTTCCCAATCTCTCCCAATTTAAGAAATACTCTCAGTTCTGTTTTTTTTCTACTAAAGTGGATAACATTACATTTTTCCACATTATATTCCATTTACCATGTTCTTGCCCACACAATTGGGCAAGATCATGGCAGATGGCATAGGTCTCTTTGCATCCCTCTCACCACTCCTATTCCCACTAAGTTTTTATGTTATCGGTAACATATGAAAACAAAATGGTGTAGAGAGAGAAATAGAAGGGAAGATTCTCTGGGCCTGCTAGTTCCAATTGCAATGGCCCGAGAATCAGGCATTGATGCAAAAACTGGTTTTGCACCAGATATTAAAGCGAGCACAATATGCCCGGACAGAGTTAGCTTCACTACAATTCTTCAAAGTTACGGACATGGCATGTTGGATCCCAAGAATTCAGGGGACCACCAACTCCTCGGCAAAGAGGGATATGTTTCACCCCATGTTTCACAGGCAGAGTGTGACCCATCACTTCACCCCCAACCCCCCCCCTCAAGCCTTCACTCAGGCTTCCCTTCCCTCTGAGACAACCCTCCCAATCCCTTTTAGGCTGTAATGAATGAGAAGGTTTTGACCAGTCAATTTCAAAAAACCTCCAGTGACAACCTCAGTTATGAATGTATGTGAAGTGGTTTCATTGATCCTAACCACCAGCTAAGCCTGATTGATAGACTGTGGTTTCTGTTTTGTAAAAGATGGAGTAAAACCTGTTTGGGATTCTGGGAGGTGGGAGGGACCACGGTTCATGTGCAGTCACCCTCATGGATGTGTGGAAGGGGGATCATTACCTGTTATTTGTGGGTGGTGGCGACAATGCCCCCCCCCCCTTTTGGTAAGGTAGTGGTAGTGATGCTCTTCTGGTCAATTTGTTTTGGGGGAGGGAGTGGCCACTAAATGATTGCAGAGATCGGGATGCCATTTAAAAATGGCAGCCCAGACTTGAATCAGTGGGAATGGCTGGCACGCTCTCTGCAATGCATAAATTAGCATCCAGATAGGTGCTGCTAACGTCAGCAGGAAACCTGAATGGCATTAGTCCAAATTTGGGAGAATTGCAGCCAGAGTTAATATTTCAAGCCTGTATGACTCTTCTTCAGAGATTTTATTGGCAATATAACATTTAATCCGCATATTCACTGTGAATAGCTGGGGCCCAAGCACTGATTTTTGCAGTACCCCACTAATCACAACCTAGATTTGAAACTTACCCTGTCAGGACATTATTCCATCTGTTTAATAAAAACTAATATATTTAATCAGAATATTAACAACTAATATATCTAATCAGAATGTTAAAGAAGTGTTAATTGCATCAGATGATAAGAGTTTGCGTGGGGGAGAAAAAGCAAATTGTTTTGAAATAAATCACAATTTGCTCATGTCTTTTGCCACAAATTAAAAATTCTGCTAAAGGATGCAGGGGTGGTAATGATAAATACACAACTTATTGAAGAGATTAATGAAAACTATGATGTATGCAGAAAGTAATCTAGGCTATGAGCAAGTGCTGGCAAGTGGGATTAGGTGGTCAGGACTTTTCATTGTATCAATGCAAATTTGATGGGCTAAAGGGCCTCTTTTATACTCTAATATTCTTGATTCTATTCGAGGACACCATCATGGCCTATAGTTAGTCCCCCTTCAGCATGAGATTTTAATGAAGTAATGGTTTTGGATTTAAGCATTTATGACAAGGCTGGAAACATTTTCATGTTGCATTTTATAGACATAGCATTTAGATTCAGTCTTTTTTGCAGTAATACATGGTAAAAACAAAAAAGTGGTTATAGATAAAACCTTGGCAAAATTGAAAGGAATTGGATTGGGAGCACTAGCTAAATTCCTGAATGACAATAGTTTGAGGCATGAAATTTGCCCATGATGAGTTTAGAAATATATAAAAATATGAACATCACAGCTGAAAGTCCTTTGAGAAATACGAATCACATTGCGATTGATGAAATCTCCATAAGATCTTAGCCGAAAAACTAAATTGCAAGCTAACATCTGTCCATGCAAAGAATTTGCTTGAAATGGTTGTCAGTGTACCAATTAATCTGTGGTAATAATGTGCTTTGTGATAATATTCCACTCCTAGAAGGAACACTTCTATACATTTGAATGCAGGGAGAAAGGCCTTCATCAAGGCAGAAATCTGAGAAAGTTTGGCAAACCTCATGATATTGCATAAGACCATCAGAGATAAACTTTAATCCTGGGGATTTAGTATACTATAAATAAGATCAGAGAGAGTGGAAGGATCTAAGGTAAAAGAGTGTGATGGGAAGACCACGGTTCTTCAACATGGTAGTTAAAACTATTTAAGATCCATTCATCTCAGTTAATTGAGATTGATTGTTTGTAAACTTTCAGAAATTAAGCAATTCAGAAAAGATGATGAGGCAACCTGTACCTTCCATGGTATAGTATTCCAGAAAGAGATGAGGGCAAGTGAATGCTGTTGCTTGACTAGACTAAGCAATAGAACAAGTACTACAAAACAATCAAGGTACACTACTAGAATTTGAAACTCTGTGATCAGGAAATGTAGGCTCCATATAAATGAGAAGGTAATTTAATAAGATAGGCCAAAGAGGTTGGACAGTTGAAAGGAATTTCTGAAGTGCCAGATAGAGGACAACCAGTCTTATTAACAAAAATACGCGTATGGAAAAAGTCCTCGCAGGTGGGACACATAAGGCTTATGGCTCTGGATTTTGAAGAGAAAATTAGAAACCATGGTGTTAGAATGGACTCCTCCATGGTAGGAAAAACAGTACTGGGAATTTTCTTAGCTCTGTTGGCCACATATTCATGGGAGTGCAGGTTTTTGATTTGATTTATTATTGTCACATGTATTAGTATACAGTGAAAAGTATTGTATCTTGCACATTTTACAGACAAAGCATACGTACATAGAGAAGTTTGTGATAACCTTAAAAAGACTGGCACAACATTGTGAATTTGAAGATTGCTTAGAATACACTTTCATGTCTGTCTAGTTTGTAGTCTCCAAAATGAGGCTGTCCAAAGAAGATTGCTTAATGAACATGATTTGATTTTAAAGACAGCAGTTGACATTGCAGTGTCAATGGAACTGGCTGTGTAAGAGGCTTCACAATTTGGTGCAAGAATGAAGATCCATGAGCTGGAAACTGTCCATAAGGAGTCAATAAGCATGTTACAGATGTGCCAAAGTGAGATATTCAGCAAGTGAATGCTATAGCGAGGATAGTCAATTTGCAAAGTAATGGTACAGTCTCTCAGCACCAGGGATCCGGGTTTGATTCCTAGCTTGGGTCCAGTCTGTGCGGTGTGTGTGCATTCTCCCCGTGTCAGCGTGGGTTTCCTCCCACAGTGCTGGTTAGCTGCATTTGCCATGCTAAACTTTCCCTTTTATACCTGAACAAGAGCCAGTATGTAGCAACTAGAGGATTTTCACAGTGACTTCATTGCAGTGTCAATGTAAACCTACTTGTGACACAAGTAAACTTAAACTTAAACGTAAATTAAAATGGGTCTCATTGCAAAAGCTTGTTGGGCTAGATCAGTTTTCCTTGAGAAGAATATTCAGAAGAAGAATCTGGATACATTCAAGAAGAATAAGTATACAAAAGTAATCTACAACAGCAAAAAAAATTATGACTGTGTAGAAGAGAACGTTCAGAAATATGATGATGAGCTCCAACTGAACATCTCATCCACACAAAGTGAATCACATAGACTCTGGGTGATTCTGAAGTTAACTGGACAACCTATTAGGATGGAGGTTGATACTGATGCACTGTATCCTTAATTCTTGAGATTACATACCTTTTAAAAGATGAAGCATCTTTAAAACCAGCTAATGTAATTTTAAGGACATACCATAGAACACTACACAGAAACAGGCCTTTTGGCTCTTCTTGGCTGTGCCGAACCATTTCTTTGCCTAGTCTCACTTAGCTGCACCTGGACCATATCCCTCCACACCCGTTTCATCCATGTACCTGTCTAAGTTTTCTTAAATGTTAAAAATGAGCCTGCATTTAACACTTCATCTGGCAGCTCATTCCACACTCCCACCAATCTGTGTGAAGAACTCCCCCCTTCAATATTCCCTTTAAACTTTTCCCCTTCACCCTTAACCCATGTCCTCTAGTTTTTTTCGTCCCTAGTCTCAGTGGAAAAAGCCTGCTTGCATTCACTCTATCTATACCCATCATAATTTTATACACCTCTATCAAATCTCCCCTCATTCTTCTACGCTCCAGGGAATAAAGTCCTAACCTATTCAACCTTTCTCTGTAACTCAGTTTCTCAAGTCCCCGCATCATCCTTGTAAACCTTCTCTGCACTCTTTCAACCTTATTAATATCCTTCCTGTAATTAGGTGACCAAAACTGCACGCAATACTCTAAATTTGGCCTCATCAATGTCTTATACAGCCTCACCATAACATTCCAACTCTTATACTCAGTACTTTGATTTATAAAGGCCAATGTTCCAAAAGCACTTTTTACGACCCTATCTACCTGTGATGCCATTTTTAGGGAATAATATATCTGTATTTCCAGATCTCTCTTTTCTACTAGACTCTTCAGTGTCCTACCATTTACTACATATGTTCTACCTTTGTTCTTCCAAAGTGCAATACCTCACACTTATCTGCATTAAACTCCATCTGCCATTTTTTTTAGCCCATTTTTCTACCTGGTCCAAATCCCTCTGCAAGCTTTGAAAACCTTTCAAATCCAATCTTTGTATCATCAGCAAATTTGCTGATCCAATTTATCACATTATCATCCAGATATTGATAGAGATGACAACAATGGACCCAGCACTGATCCCTGTGGCACACTACTAGTCACAGACCTCCATTCAGAGAAACAATCCTCCACTACCACTCGCTGGCCTCTTCCACTTAGCCAATGTCTAATCCGATTTACTACCTCTCCAAGTATACCTAGCGACTGAACTTTCCTAACTAACCTCCCATGCGGCACCTTGTCAAAAGCCTTACTGAAGTCCATGTAGACAACATCCACTGCTTCCCTTCATCCATTTTCCTTGTAACCTCCTCGAAAATCTCTAATACATTGCGATCTCTAATTCATCTAATATCACGCACAAAGCCATTTGACTCTCCCTAATAAGCCCCTGTCTATCCAAGTATTTGTAGATCCTGTCTCTTCGTACTCCTTCCAATAATTTACCTACTACTGACGTCAAGCTTACCGCCTATAATTTCCCGGATTACTTTTTGAGCCTTTTTTAAACAACAGAACAAATGAGCTATCCTCCGATCGTCCAACACCTCACCCATGGATACTGACATTTTAAATATGTCTGCCAGGGCTCCTGCAATTTCAAACTAGTCTTCTTCAAGGTCTGAGGGAATATCCTCTCTGGTCCTGGGGAATTATCTATTCTGATTTTGCCTCAAGACAGCAAGCACCTCCTCCCTTTTATTCTGTATAGATTACATGACATCCCTACTTTTTGCCTTATTTCCATAGACTCCATGCCAGTTTCCTTAGTAAATACGGTGCAAAAAACTTATTTAATATCTCCCCCATTTCTTTTGGTTCCATACAAAGCTGACTTCAAGAGGACCAATTTTATCCCTTGCTATCATTTTGCTCTTAATATACCTGTAGAAGCTCTTAAGATTATCCGTCACCTTGACTGCCAAAGCAATCTCATGTCTTCTTTTAGCCCTCCTGATTTCCTTCTTAAGTACTTTCTTGCACTTTTTATACTCCTCAGGCATCTTATTTGTTCCCTGTTGCCTATACATTTCTCTTCTTCTTTATCAGAGTTGCAATATCCCTCAAGAGCTTTCCTTATACGTGGAAGAAATAGTGCCATTAAAAGATTACACTATGGTCAATGTAGAGTTGAGTGGGCAAAAAGTCTCAAAGCATAATGCAATTTGACCCAAGGTTAAATAGAATTAGTAACTCGCGTGTTAGAACTGATTACTGGGCTATCTCCATCATACCTGTTATGAAACCAGATGATCAGTTTATATTTGTGGTGATTTAAAAAACCATAAATCTGGTGCTGTGTGCTGATCAATATCCGCTTCCATTAATTGAAGATTTGTTTGGTGGATTATCAGGTGGGCAGAAATTCAGCAAGATTGATTTTTCACAAGCATATTTACAAATGCATGCACTGCTGAATCACAACCATTGCCTACCATCATTACTTATCAAAGTCTTTTTTGTTATAAAAGATTACCTTTTGGAATAATATTCACATCAGATCAATGGATCAGATTTTAAGTGGTCTCCCTAGTGTAAAATGTTACCTGAATTACATTCTAATTACAGGGTCCAGTGAAAAAGAGCATGTAGATAACTTAATAGCAACATTGGAATGTCTTCAAGTACATGATCTATGTATCAAGAAAGAGACGTATGACCTTTTCCAGACATCAGTCCACTATTTGGGTCATTTTATTGATAGTAAAGGCCTACAAAGAATCATAGAATCCCTACAGTGCAGAAAAAGGCCATTCAGCGCATCTAATTTGCACCAACACCAATCCCAGGCATTTACCCTGCTAAACTCTCTGTCACTTGGGGGAAATTTAAGATAGTCAATCAATCTAATTCACACATCTTTAGACTGTAAGAGGAAACCGAAGAACCTGGAAGAAACTCATAGGGAGAAGGTACAAACTCCACACAATCACCTGAGGCCAGAACTGAACCCAGGTCCCTGGCACTCTGAGGCAACAGTGCTAACCACCGTGCCACTGTGCTGCCCATGAAATGCATAAAAGAAGGGACATTATTTTAGAAGTACCATGTCCAATGATTGTGATGCAATTGAGGTTCTTTCCAGGATTAGTAAATTATAATGGAAAATTTGTTCCTAACTTAGTTACAATTTTTTTTATAGAGCAACACAGCACGGGAAACAGGCCCTTTGGCCCAACGAGCCCGCGCCGCCGTCATAACTATATAGTAGCGATTCCATTATCCTATTATAAATTTAGGTTATTCCTAATATGGAGGACTCTCACTATAGGGACAATTTGTTTCCCAATCAGCCTAAGAGCGAATTTTTGGGTTGTGGGAGGAAACCGGAGTGCCCGGAGAAAACCCACGCAACCACGGGGAGAACGCGCAAAACTCCCGCAGACACCGGCCCAATTCCAAGTGTCTGCACAGCCACATCGATAGTCTCTGAGCTGTCATGGTGCCCTTCAGATGGTCCACATAAAGCACTCATTTAAGACATGAAGCACCAGGCAACCCATGAATCAACATCCAAGAGCTGTCCTCGCACCACCTGCCGAATGCATGCTCAACGTTGGTCAAGTATGGACCGAATTACCTGTGGAAAAAAAGCTGTAGTTAAACAGTCCTACTATATCCCTCTATCTGCATACCGCTCATGTGGCTGTCCAAGAGACCCTTAAACAGCCCCAGCGTGCCTGCTCCCACCACCTTACTCGGCAGTGCATTCCACACCCCCACTACCCTTTGTGTGAAAAACTGCCCTCTAATATTCGTCTTATACATAGCCCCCCTCACCCTAAGGCCATGACCCCTCGTCCTATCCATTTCTGAAGGTGGAAAAAGTTTACCTCCATTTACTCTATCTATACCCCTTATAATCTTATCCACCTCTATGAGATCCCCTCTAAGCTGACGTCTTTCAAGGGAAAACAACCCCAGTCTATTTAATCGTTCCTCATAAGACAGTCCTTCCATACCAGGCAGCATCCTGGTAAACCTCCTCTGCACTCTCTCCAAGGACTCCACATCCTTCCGATAGTACGGCGACCAGAACTGGACGCAGTATTCCAAGTGAGGCCTAACCAACGTTCTATACAATTGCAACATCAAACTCCTACTCTTGTATTCTATACCCTTTTCTATGAAAGCTAACATACTATACGCCTTCTTTATCACCTTCTCCACTTGTGAGGACACCTTCAGAGACTTGTGAACCTGCACCCCCAAGTCTCTCTGCGTCTCTATGCTCCATATAGTTTTACCTTTTATCCTATAACTCTCTTTTTCCAGCCAAAATGCATCACCTCGCATTTATCCGGATTAAATTCCATTTGCCATCTATCTGCCCAGTCTACCAACCTATCTATGTCCTGTTGTATTGCCTGGCACTGCTCCTCTGTACCCGCCAATCCAAGCATCTTGGTGTCATCAGCAAATTTGCTGATCTCACCACCTACCCCAACTTCCAAGTCGTTTATGTAGACCACAAATAGAAGAGGACCTAGTACTGAGCCTTGTGGCACTCCACTAGTGACAGGCTTCCAGCCGGAAAAAGA
Source organism: Sphyrna mokarran (assembly GCA_024679065.1). Classification (NCBI taxonomy): domain Eukaryota; kingdom Metazoa; phylum Chordata; class Chondrichthyes; order Carcharhiniformes; family Carcharhinidae; genus Sphyrna; species Sphyrna mokarran. Next base: position 23,203,235 of record JAGIQG010000018.1, read on the forward strand.
GCCTTCCACTACTACCCTCTGTCTCCTCCTCCCGAGCCAGTTCTTGACCCAAAGCCAGTTCTCGACCCATTATTGGGTCGAGAACATTATTGAAGCCATTGCACAATTTCTTATGTGTAAATAGTCACGGGACTGGAGAACAGGGGTCACACAGTGGTTAGCATTGTACCTCACAATGCCAGGAACTTGGGAATTTTTGGAAGATTTGATAAACTGGAACAGGTTATATGTGATAATGGTCCATAGTTAACATCACGAGTTTAAGGATTATCCCCAAGTAATCTTTATTCAGCATATAAAATCTGCATCTTGTCTTCAATGCAACCAAACATTCAGAATGGGTTAGCTAAAAGATTTGTACAATCCTTGAAACATTTTTTTAAAAGCAAGGTTTATTATCATGTCATATAAATAGCTTTTTGGCATCTTATAGAAACTCATTCTACTCTCATTAGACTACCCAACATTCTACTTTTAAAGAGAAAGTTGAGAACAACATTTAATTTGTCATTATCACCAGAAACTTCAGAGGTGGTAGAGTGTCAACAACAATCTCAAGTTGCTCGATGAGACATGAGGGCAAAACAATGCTCATTTCAACAAGGAGATTGAGTGTTGACATGTAATTATGCCACGAGTGAGAAATGGGTACCAGCTATACGTTTAGCAAAAACAGATCCAATTTCTTACAAGGTTCAAACTGAAGATAAACTAGTTTGGCAATGCCATGCTGACCAATTGTTGCCATCTTGAAATTATTTCTCGGAATTATCTCCAGAAGTAACAACTTCTTTAATCCCAACTGTTGTGAATAATTCTACAGAAGACATAGTTGAATCTGAGCTGCTTGACAATTGTGTCTATACCACTATATCATGTAAGAATGATGCATAATTAGCTCCAAGAACAAAGTGAAGTTCCAAATCATACTTCTAGGGCCAAGGATATTCAAATTCTAGAATGTCATATACAATCAAAGAGGAATAGGTGTCTTTTCTGGTTAGCATTGTACCTCACAATGCCAGGAACTTGGGAATTTTTGCAAGATTTGATAAACTGGAACAGGTTATATGTGATAATTTTCTTATTACATATAAGAAAATTATATGTAATTTTCTTATATTACATATAATAATATGTATTATGTTATTATAATATAATAATAATATAAAATGAGCAATTTTCTTATGACTGTAAAATGATTAATGATACATTTTACTGTTTCTATTGATCCAAGATCTATCCTCATAATAATTTTCTGTCATGACCATAGAAATAAAAAGGGGGGAGGGAGGGATGTTATATATTTAAAAGGGTTGCAGATTGCTTTAAGAGCTGATCACATAATTTGATGGTGATGTCATTCAGTTCTTGCAGCAGCTTCTATTTTACTTTCAACTTGTGCTCTATGCAATGCAGAGAACTTTTAATAAACTTTCTGTATTTTAGTTTAAATCTATGTGCGCAAACCACACTCTTTTATTTTCGTTAAAACCCACAACCCCTAACATAGTTAGGACATTACACTCCTTACATAATATTGCGTGACATTACCACAATAACTGTGGGGTGCAGGTTTTACAGACCACAATTATTATTGCTTTTTAAAGTTAAGTAGCGATATCAACCACAAAAATTTGACAAATGTAAGCAGTATAATTTATTAAACTAAATGGGGTGGTGGTCCATAATGAGTCAGTTACCTCTGTAAAACAGCTCACCATCACCTTCTCAACAGTAATTAGGGATGAGCAACATCTGCTGGTCTTGCCAGTAACACTCCTATCCAATGAAAAATCAAAAAGAATGTTGGAATAAACAATATGGTAACAGTATAGTTTTAAGAAATATGACTCTGATTTTCTGCAAAGTGTTGCAATAAGTTGCAACTTCTTGTGTAAAACCACAAAGGTTATATTAAATAATAGAACAACATCAGGGAGTTACAATCAGCCTTTAGTCAAATTAATACCTAGAATCCACAAGAGTTCTGCTGCTGGTTAGGAGACTAGATTTTAATCTTTTGAATTTTTTTGTCACATTAGATTTCCAAACAATCTTAATTATATAATGGGAAAAACAGCACAAATGTCCTGTTGAAATTGACTGCCTACATTCATAAATACAAAAATGTTCAAAGTAAAGATATCTAAATAAATAAAGGGAAGCGTAGCTCTCAATATCATTCAAACCTCCATAGCAGAAACATCTGCAACGTGTCATTCATTCACAAGTTTCCAGTCAAATTGATTGTATCTCAGCTGACAAATCAATCATTCAGAATGGACATACAATTAGCTCATTCAGACAATACCAAATGCCATCTCTCTCTGCCCCATTTACACTGATACGCACATGAACAATTTAAATTAGTGCACCAATATGATTAATGAACAGGCAGATATCCTTTTAATTCTTAAAGATAAAACAAGCAAATGCAACCTCCATGACAGGCTCCTTCTCACTGCCCTGCTTTCAATGTAGCCAAGAAGGTGGACAACCTGTTCCTGGATCTCTGCCATCATTGGTTTGGAAATCAGCTGCCTGGAGATTGCTAAGAACATTCCATTGTGACTCTGCCTTTGTTGTGCACCATTCCTCCAGTCAAACTCTTTTTTTTTTCTTGGGTGGAGAGAAGTGCAGGGCTCCAATAAGGTTGGAATGAGAGTTGACTCCGTAAATCAGGGAGTAATGATTTGAGGGCAAATGTTTGGAGATTAAAGGAGATGGAATCGTAATAGGTTGGAGTGGAAGATGGTGCAATTTTAATCACATTGAGAGTTTGGAATAGAATTGCCAAAACATTATTGGAAATACTATATGTTTCATCAGATAATATTGTGTCCAGAATTCTCCCATCCTTCATGCCACTGGAATTTTAGTGAGCGGGTTGCGGAGAATGTGAAATGTCATTGACGGTTGGGTGGGAATTTCTGGCTTTTAGACTAGTGCAGCCAGAGAATTTCACCCTTTGTCCCCCAACTGCATGCACTTGCCATTGATCATCTTTATCTGTCCATCCTTTAGCCCACCACCATTCTATAGCCAATTGGAAAGGGAAAAGGCTTGCCTGTGACTGCCAGACAAAATTCTTTTGCCAGCCTCTATTTTTAAAATTCTTTCAAAGAAAATGTGTGTTGCTGGGAAGGTCAGTATTTGTTGCTATCCCTAATTTACCCTTGAACTGAGTGACTTACTAGGTTTTTTCAGAAAGCAGCTAAGAATCAGTCACATTGCTGTGGACCTGGAGTCACAATTAGGACAGACCAGGGAAGGATGGTAGATTTCCTTCCCTAAAGGACATTAATAAACCAAATGTGTTTTCACAATAATCAATGGTAGCTTAATACTTACCACTGCTGGGATTAATTTTCAATTCCAGGTTTTATTTACTGAATTTAAATTCCATCAACTGCTGTGGTCAGATTTGAACTTGTGTCTCCAGAAGATTAACTTGAACCTCTGGATTGCTAGTCCAGTGACATTATTACAACTCAACTGTCCGCCTTCCCAACCTACTAATTGCTTTTGGAACTTATAAATAGAAGAGTTTAGAGAAAAGAAAATCACTTTTTAGTGTCTCTATGATTTTTCTCTTGGAGAGGTTGACTGGGAGATTAAGCTTTCTTTTTTTTTAAAAGGTATCAGTACAATTCTAGAAGGTTGGTAGTTCAGATGGAGGGAATTTATAATCTGAGAAATGATAATCACATTCCTTCTAGCAACCCTCCTCCTCTTTCTGTTTGCCTTTTGTACCAGTTTATCTCTTGCCCTGGTTGTGTATAGTCTAGCAGCTGTTCTGACAGTGCCACAGTCATTCAGAGTGTCTCAATGACTTCATTTTGCAGCTCTTCTCATGTACACATTGCTCAGCCAGGCTATCCAACTCACCTCAACTTAAAACAGCAGCAAAAGGTCGTTCTTCCATAATTCTCTGTAATTTAAAGGCTGGAATTGAATTCTGTCTTTAATAACTTCAATGCCTGTTCTCCGGGCTGTGGGCACTTTGTGTGCTGTAATAATGCTTCAAATGGAATTGAAGCCTTGAGGCAAAGCAGTGAATCTATGAGCCCAGAACTAATGGCTGCTCATTACCATGGGGATATGAGAGGCAGCAGCTGTTTAATCATGTATGACCATGTGACAGAGCTCTGTGTCGTCCATGTGCATCAGCAGCTCTAAGGAAAACATCAGTCTTTTAAATGTCATTTGTACAATCAGCTGCTTTTTCCCTCATTCTAAATCAGGCTGCTCTAGTCAAATCCTGATAAGCACATAAGCAGCACCTTCCCTTATGGCCTTTTGAGCAAAAGCTGCACCTTATCTTGCACTGAAATCTACATACTTGCAGGTCCCAGAATCAATTTTCAGAGCATCATTCAGGTCATTAGAACTGGCCTTGTGTCCTGAGATAGAGAGAGACTGGAATTCACCAGGGTTACTGTTTCCATTCATTACATGTTTCATTCTAATGCATGAGTGGATATTAGGTGAGGTTGGTATTCAAATGAAGCTCTTGTGATAGACTGACACTGGCTGTCTCAGCTCACATGTAAGGGTTGTTTCTGCAATCCTTTGTTGGTAGCAGGGAGCTTGGCTTGAAGAAGCACAGGTCACAGATGTGTTCACTGAATTACGCTGCTACCTATCCATCAATGCGTTGATTTTAAAATTCTCATCCCAATGTTCAAACCCTTACATGGTCTTGGCCCTCCCTATCTCTGTAATCTTTTCTACATCTAAGATCTTTACATTGCTCCAATTCTAGCCACTTGCACATCTGAACTTTAATCGTTCCAATATCAGTTTTTGTGGTTTCAGTTACCAAATGTTACAACCAGCCACAGGCGAAGTTCTCCAAAAGTTGTTGTTCTGTGTGACGATTTGTCACGGTTGGGCTAGGATACCCTCAAACTGTTTAAACCCAGGTGAGGAGGGATGACTTACTCTGTGTCTCAACTCACGCTCTGCTGGTAGTAACAAAGGTTTAATCTAACAAGGTTCCCTTTCCATTGGATATGTTTTCTAGACCTATCAGTTACATTTAAAAGGGAGACAATTTAACCAGGCTTACTTGAGTTAAGATAGAATAAGTTTTGGCACAGTGGTTAGCACTGCTGCCTCACAGTATCAGACACCTAGGATTGATTTCCAGCCTGGGTTACTGTCTGTCTGGAGTCTGCACATTCTCCTCTAATCTTTGTGGGTTTCCTCTAGGTGCTCCAGTTTCCTCCCTTAGTCCAGAAAATGTGTTGGTTAGGTGCATTGGCCATGCTAAGTTCTCCCTCAGTGTACCTGAATAGGTGCCAGAATGTAGTGACTAGGGGATTTCGCAGTAACTTCATTGCAGTGTTGTATGGGCCTACTTGTGACACTAATAAATAAACTTTAAAAAGTTATCAGCTACTAAAAAGGTAAGAAGAAATGGTAAAACACATGCAGTTACATTTCTATAAGCAAGAATTGAGTCCAGTAATCAGTAAATACGAATAAAAAGTTAGAACAGAATAGCCCTTGAGATGCACAAAGTAGACATCTCATTGCAACCGATACAAATTGATTTCAGTAGTTGATTTTTCTATTCAGGTGGTCTGTAGTTTGTGAAAGATTTCAGTCCTTTTTTTCAGCTGTGACCCTTCTGTTGGCCGAGTGACTTTCACAGAGAGAAGATTTTAGGTGTTCTTGCAAAAAAACATATTTTGCCCTGCTTCAGTTACTGAATCTCTGTGACAAAGTGTGGTAAACTTCCGGTTGCTTTTCTCACAGCATACAAACACTGACTGACAGACTTCAGGCAATTTTCACAGCCAGCCTTTAAGCTCTGATTTTGTATGCTTGTACTGACGTCCACTCATCGGTCTAGAAAATTTTACTCCGGCTGCGCACACCTGAAAACCAGAGATTCCTGCCCGACTTCAATGGACCTTTTACATAGTCAGCCCCTTGTCCACTAGAATTCCAGTGGCAGGCAGGATGGGAGAATTCCAGCCAGGGTCTTTGGATGAAATAGATATCTATTGAGATTATATCTCAATATCTATTGAGATTACGACCTCATCGTGCCCATTTTATAGTTGTAAAATCAGGCGTGATGCAACTACTGGCAATGGTGCCCGTTTTAGTCCCATTCCCATTTTACTAAAAAAAACTGACACGATTTGAACTCCACCCAAAACAGGCGAAACATCAATTTGCATTTTTTGCATTCATCACTGTAATTAGCAAGCTTCACTCCCAATTGTCCCAGCTCACTTACCTTAACTAACTTGTACGCTGCAGCTAGATTGCCTAAGACAACATCTGAAGTATAAAGGTCACATTCAGCTGCATGAGTAGAGGGGGGTGAGCGAACTAAGGTGACTAAATCTGTGCTTTCACACTGCTCTGTGCTGCTCAGAGGGGTTTGTTTTGTGGCAACCATGTTACATTTCAGGTCAGGAGAGCTGCGAGTGTGTGACAGCATGGGGGGCTACTGTTGTTCATGGGGTCCAACTTCAGACTCTCAGGATAGATCTGAATCAGAAGCTGAGGCTGATGCAGAGACCTGATACAATGAGTCCCATGTTGCCACCCATTCAATAGTGGAGTGGTGCATAGGATTGGTGCATTTCCTTATAATGTGGCTCAGATGCCTGGATGGCTCTGTCGGGGCCTTCCAATAAAGCCCCCAATATTGTCCTGTATTGTGATGATATGTTGTGCTCTACACAACTTGGCGCAGCAGTGAGAAGACGTTTTTGAGGAGGAGGATGTGAAGGCCGACTAACTAAGCATTGCTGGGGAGGAGGCTATCCAGCAGCAGGAGGAGGAAGAGGAGGACAATGACAATGAGCAAAACTACCCAGGTACTGAGAGCCGGTGGCAGCAATGATCAGGCATGTGAGGGCGATAGGCTTTGACTACCATACTCTTTGGTCACTGGAGGCCGATATTGCTGTGTGTGGGTTCCATTCTTTCCCCTCCCACCATGTTGGAGTCCTAAAATCACGTGCAGCATTGTAACACCAGTAGTGGGCCTGGTATACTCTATTAGCAAGTTTCTGTGGCAGGAGGGTAATGATGACTTGCTGTGTGTCACGGTGATGTCCTGGTGCAAACTCGTCTGACTCCTACCTGAGCTCAGCATGCATGCTAGCATCTGGACCCATGACTGGGTAATGAGAAAGGCAGCACTAAACCCCCATGCAGGGCCCTGGGCAGGTGGGGTGGAGGATTGGGAAGGGAATCTCTCATGGACTGTACAGATGCTGTAAATCGCTGCCAATGCATGCCACCTGCTATAGCCAGTGAATTATTTGAGCGCCTTGATTTTCTCAGTAGCAGTATGTTGAGGGACCTCCCCCAGACATCAACATGCAGGATCTCTTTAGCGACTTTCAGAGTAAGTACATTCCTGTTAGAGGCTAATCAGGGACAATTAGTCACAGAAGTGGGTAAAATAACATTTATTATTGCCAATAATAGTGCTTTCAAAATAGGTGATAATATAAAGACATGCGAACATGAGACTTTGAAGTGTATAAATATTTTTTCTAACTAGTGTTGCCCTTCACCCATCCATCTTAGTGCTGCTATAACTTTTAATCGTTACGAGGCCCACTATTACGTCTCAGTGTCTCTTCAGGATGTATGTCGGAGGTGAAGGTGGCCTGGACCTTGAAATGCTCCTGTGTCAGGAAAAGAGGAGTCAGAAAGTGTAGCTAGACCTGCAGTTTCTTGAGTGGAATACCCCGGCATAGGCTCAAGCCGTTCCTTCTCCTTTAGGGTTCCTACAGGCCTAGGGTCATTCCATGGGATGGTAGTGCTCCTGCAGTGAGCTCCAGAAGCTCCAGCGTCACCTGGCCCTGCCAGTCCTGGAGACCATCTACGTTCTTGCCAAAGGTGGTCGATGGCCCTTTGAGTTAGGGGACACCTGTCAATGGCAGCAGCAAGTGCCTTCTGTGATTGGGCTGCTGCCTTACCCTGCTGTATCTCAGCACTGCCATGCTGGGTCTTCTGCAAGCTCTGAAACCTCTCAGCCATGATCCACAAGATCTTGAGAAGCCTGTGATCTGCTGTGACTCAGCCATGGCCCTCTGGGACTCCACTGTGGTTTGCTTTGACTTGGCCATTGCCACTCATAGTGAGGATTTCCTGCCCCAGGCTTTCCACCACGAATACCACTCTTGCAGTGTTGGCCTGAGGACCACTCAAGACAAGAAATAGCTGGTCTGCCTGAAAGCTTTGGGACTCCTCCCAAATCCTCGCAGTCAGTCCATTGTTGCTGAGAGCCCCTCTGCATTCACTGGTTCTGTTGCTGCATCTCTAGCAGCTGTGGTAGGACTGATCGCCCAAGTCCCAGCATGTAGCCTGAGGCCAGCTGAGTGCTTCCTTTCGCAGGCTCCCACGTGCCAGAGGCCTTCGATGTTCCCTCCTCCACTTGATCTGCATCAGCAGATGTATTGTGTGCACCAGTGACCCAGATGCCTCGCCTCTAACTTGACCCAGCAATGTGAGAGTCTCTGGGATGGTGAGTTGTGAGACGGAAACTAATATAAAACTGATGCTGGCCTTGGAGGTCCTTCATTCGCTTGCTTCAAGGAGTCTTCTGGACTGTCAGGTGCAGAATGGGTGGGAACAGTAGGGGGCTATGAGGCCAGATGGCCGAGGCACATCAGGATCCCTTCCTGCAACACAGGGCAAGTGCAAGAGAAGGAAAGGAATCTGGGCTGCATGTAACTTACTTGACATTTCTCCATTAAGTGCAGGATTGGCAGATGTTCACTTCTATGCTGTAGCTTGATCATGCTATTGCTAATGGTCTGCATCCCCTCCTCTCCTGCAAGTTCAGTGCCACTCCTCAGAAGGGATGAGGATCCGGATCTCAGACACACCATAGCCCATCTTCATGCTCTCCCTCCATTATGGGTATTCTTCTTCTGTAGGGACTGAAGGAGCCATGTCAAATTTGATAGCACGAGTCTTGTGGGCTTCAGGGAGTGGCCCTGAGAAGGTAAGAGTTATGATACCCTTGGAGAGGATAAGAGAGATGCTTGGGGCTCAGGGGCTGAAGGTGGGCATAATCTGGGGATTATTTCAGGAGAAAATGCTAGTTGAGGTGAAAAACTCACCCCTGTTGCCTGGTCAGTCAGTTTTTTGCGGCATTGCTTCCCAGTTCTCCTGACCAGTGTCCTGGCACTAACGTATGATGCCACTGCCTCCTAGGCTGTGATTCCATCTCTTCCTCTGGGATGGCATCCTACTCGGGGGAACAGGGTCTCCCGCTTTGCCTTCATGGCCTCCAGCAACCTGGCCAAGTCAGCATCTGAAAAATAGAGAGCTGTCTTCCTGGGGGTCATTTCTTCCTGCACTATCTGTCTGCCTGTCTGTCCATCCATGAGATTTTTATGGAGCTATTCATTAAGGCAGAGCAGCTGTGGCAATTTGGGCGAGTCAAGCCTCTGTTTGAGCATTCTAGTAAGTTTGCCTTGTTATCATGGAGGGGAAGCCAAGTCAATACTTGCAGTTGTGCTGATGGAGGAGGGAATGGATTTGTGCCTCTGTGATAATCGGAGGCAGGGAAGAGAGAAGGTCATGTCACTCAGCCATTGAGGCTGAGAGGGGAAGGATGATGAGGGGACCATGTCAAGTGGATTCAGGGGTCAGTAATGTTGGAGGGATCTCTGATATCTGTGAGGGGGAGGCCGTATCTGGCCTTGAGGGTGCGGGGCAGGGTTCTGTCAACAGAACTGAACATTTGGGTGCTTTTTCTTTGCTTTTCCTGTGCATGTGCAGTTTGTGGTTCTGATTTAAAATGTTGGTTGGTTGTTTAGTGAATTAGGCCTTACCCACTATCTCTGGCAGCTAGAAATAGTCTTTCACATATTTTCAAAGACTGTGTGCATATGATTAGGCATGAAAGCTCACTCAAAAAACGGATCAGCGTTTTCATGCTAGCTGGACATTTAGAAAAAATCTCATAAAATTCCACCCATTATGTTCCTTTGTCTTTAGCAGAGAAGGTAATTAATCATTAGTTCTTTTAGAATTACCTTGTCTACAACCACATGGAGGGGCTCCATTGTTCTTTAGAGAAACATCTTGCAGCCAATCCTGTCAATGGCTAGCTGTATATTTTCAACCATCTGTAGGGTCTATATCCATTTTTAAAATATAAAACACAGGTCTTTTTTAAAAGACAATCTTTCCATTTTTAATTCCAGAGATTTTCTCCATCATAACACAAGGCTCGAATGAAAATCTTTGCCTTAACATCTTCAACCTGTCTCCTCCTTTAAATTGCTCCTTAAAATGATCTTACTGTCCTAATAGCTCTTTATGTGGCTTAGTGTTAGATTTTATCCAATAACGCTCCTGTGAAGCACCTTGAAATATTTTATTCCATTAAAGGCATGATATAAATTCAATTTGTTGGTATGAGTAAAGATTCCCACTGGAGGTGCTAGTCACAGTGTTACCTCTTAATTACAGGAATGTTGCTGTCCCACAGCAAGAGTTAGTACCTGCAGGAAAGAAGGAAGAAAAAGCATATCACCATGTTAGCCTTTGACACAGTTGACTACACAAGGTTTTTGCCAACACCTTTACCCATTGCTAGCTTGGTGGACTACTCTTATCTGTCTGCCATAGTCAAACATCTCCAACAATGGTTTCTCTTCTCATCCCCATACCGTTACCTCTTGAGTCCTCCAACTATCTATTCTTGACTCTCTCACTTTTCTTAGTGACGTGCTGCCACATATTCAAAGTAGTAGATGGATATTTGATAAATCTAGGAATAAAGGCTATGGGAAAATGGCACCAAAGAGGAGTGCAGGCTGACGTAGATCAGCCATGATCGTATTGAATGGAGGGGCAGACTTCAAGGGCCTGGTGGCATATTACTCTTCTATTTCTTGTGTTCTTGTGAGATATAATTCTCAGACATGGGGCAGTTTTCACATGTACTCTGATGACACACAATTCTATTGTATGTCATCAAAGTACATGCGAAAAGCTCTTTATTGCCCCTTTCAACTTCTTTCTCCACTGCTTCTATGCTGTTACAGGCCTTGTCTAACATCCAGTCTTGGGCAATGGTACATCCTAAAAGTGTGTCAGATTCTTCAGGATTGTTAGGGATTCTGGACAATACAGCATAATGGATCTTTTCCTTGGCTGTTTGCTTCGGTATAGGATGAGCTATAATTTACTCCAACTTAACAACAGGAAGACCAAAGCTATCACTTTTTAGACCCCACTACAAAATTCATATTCTTGGTACAGTTCCAGCCCTACTGTTGGCTACTGTCAGGCTGAAGCAGGCTCTTTGCCAACCAGCTATTTGCCCTTGAGCTGAGCCTTTGACCTTTTATCTTCCCCAGTACAAAGATTACCTTCTTTCACCTCTAAACATTGCCTGCCCCAGCCTTTACTATCTCAGCACATCTAGGACCACAGAACATTAGAAAAGCTTTGGTGCAGAAAGAGGGCATTCCACCCATTGTGTCTGCACTGGTCAAAAAAAAGAAAGAGATAAATTATCTGCTTATTTTAATTCCGCTTCCCAAAGCACCTGGCTCACAGCCTTGTAGGTTTCAGTACTTCAGGTGCAGGGCCAGGTAGCTTTTAAATAAGTTGACTAATCCAAGCAGTGAATTCTAGATGCCTACAACCCTCTCCTTGAAAAATAATCTCCACATGTCCAGTCTAATCCTTCTAACAATCACCTTAAATCTATGCCCCCTGGTATATTGATCCTCAGCTAGGAAAACAGGTCTTTTCTGTCTACCCTCACTAAGCACTTCATAATTTTGTACACCTCAATTAAGTCATTCCTCAGCCTCCATTATTCTAAGGAAAACAACCTAAGCTTATCTAATCTCTCCTCATTACTGAATTTTTTAAACCCTGTCAACATTGCTCTTGGATTTTTTTGAGAGTATTCTAGTGCTTCACGTCGTTAGTGTGCGCTTGACCTGGACCATTTGATGGGCAACACGACAGCTCAGTGACTATCGCTGTGCTGTGCAGATACATGGATTTGGGCCTGTGTCTGTGGGAGTTTGCGCATTCTCCCCGTGCTTGCGTGGGTTTTCTCCGGGTGCTCCGGTTTCCTCCCACATCCCAAAGATGTGCTCTTAGGCTAATTGGCAAAACAAATTCTCCCTAAATTGTCTCAAATTTGGTTTTTAATCCATAGATCTATAAACATAGACAGGGATCACGGGTAGAGGTGGGAACATCGGGGTGGCGGCACGGGCTCATTGGGCCGAAGGGCCTGTTTCCCGTGCTGTTTTGTTCTTTGTATTCTTGTAAATCTTTTCTGTACCCTCTCCAGAGTAATTTTGTCCTTCCTGTAATGTGATGATCAGAACACTCCTGTTCTTGAAAATACTGCTACTGAATATTTTAAATCCACCGGATGGATAAATGAACGGGTAGATGGCGCGTCGTCCAAAAGATGGAATCTCTGACACTGCAGCATTCCCTCAGTACTACACTGGAGTATTAGCATAGATTTTGTGCTCAAATTCCTGGACTGGGACTTGACCTCAGTACTTCATGAATCAAGGGAGATACCACAGGAGCCATTGTCGACACTCGGGAGGTTAAAGTGGCCTTGGGCAATTTTTTAAAATAGGTGATAGCAAATCAGTTATTTATCCGGATAACGACGAAACGAAAATTGAGAGGATAGGAAAAGGTCAGCAAATCATATTTCGGTGCAGACCACGTTTGAACTCAATCACTCCATATATAAAAAAAACTGACGGCAAGTCCAGCCCTCTTAAAAGAAGTTCTGACATTGAGTGTCTCTTTAATGAGGCGCGAGGTCTGTTCAGTTTTATAAGGCGCTTTCCTGCGGAAACAGAAATGGTATTTGGCTGGCTCCAGTGCTCAAATACGTCTGTAATGTTGGTTCGACAGAACAGGCGGAAAGTTTATGAAGCGTTTCAATATCAACATTCTTTACAGCGTTCATATACAGAATCAATTACATTTAATCTAAAAGTTCGGACTGTCGCTGTTATTGATGTGCATCATTCCACCGCAGAACCCTGGGACTTTTATGGGCTCTGTAACCTTGACAGCAGACAGACTGCAGTGTGTGGGAACGTGGGATTATTTACAATCCAGCCGTGTCCTTCACCCTGTTAAACAAAAAAGAACGCACATACACACTGGATAGTGCAAAGAGGCTCTGAGAGAGAAAACCAGTAACTGATAATGAACGAGCCTGGGTTTGTGCCACAATTTCAAGGAGATAAGTTAAGCACAATGACTTTTCGGATCTAATTACAGCAAGTCTAGTCTACTCGAGAGCTGTGTAGCTATTTATAGACACAGGAGAGTAACTGATGGCAGTTCCGTTCTGCATTAAAGCATAGAAATACAATAGTGATCTTGATCGAAGGTAGTGGAGTGAATTTCCTCGCTGATTTTGATGTGTTAGCGATGTACAAATGGTGCAGTCCCGGCACAAGCCATTTCCACCCAAGTTCTGCCGATGCATCGCTTTCCTGTTGGAGACCTTGCACCTACCGAGATATTATTAACATATTATCATGAAGGCCAATGATACTGCAGCCGCCAATTTCCTGTTTGTACTCTAATACGTTCCTGATCCAGCCTGAGAATCAAGAAATGCACACCAGGAGTTTGTGAGACAGGAAAGTCTCAAGATTTCAATTGTGCTTTTTGAGGCTGAGAATCGTTTTGTATGGCCAATATTTTATCATTCTGCTTATAACATTTGGACTTGCTTTTCACGGAATCTAACAGGGTTACTACACTCATGCTTCCGTCTTGCACCAGTTATGCCGAATCGCCTTCCTTTTTTACCCACAGAGGCTTTTCAGGAGCAGGTATGGCACTCCCTTTGGGAATGTGCTTGTCCATTTTAACGGAGGAGGAACAGCATTGGATGGAGGAGCAATAAAGACACAGGCAACATTATGGAAGACACAAGCGCTCTCTAGCCATAGAAAAGCTGGCAGCACAGGTAACATGACAATCTCTGAGGAAATTCATGAGGAAATCTGCGTAAGTGTGCTACAGCAAAATCAGTATCATCTACTGCATGAGGACCTGCAGCCATAGTTAGCACTGAAGCTATGGCGATGAACAATGCTCTCATTCCAGGCAGTCACAATCTCTGAGATCAACCAGGATGCGTATATCTGCACTCGTCAAGTGGCTGATACTTTTTATTGGCAAATTCATCACCTTCGGCGTCACAGCTCGGCAACAGCGAGAATGGGCCCACCCCTTTTATAGGGGTGCTGGCTTCCCCAAGGGCTCTCGCAGAAAGCAATCAGCTCAAAGAGAAAGGCTTTCACTCTCCCAATATACATACTGTGAGTGACAACATGCAGAAAATCCTACATGCCAGAACCAGGTGTGCGAGCAATGATCACACTATCTCCTATTTCAAAATTTGGCTTTCTCTGAATACTTCAAAGAAGAAAAACAAGTCAAATGTGGTGTTAAGGCGTCTAGATTTACCTTCCGTTCATACGCACAATAATCCAATTAAGGATGACTAGAACAACCACAGAGGAACAGTAACTTCATTGCAGTGTTAATGTAAACTGACTTGTGACACTAATAAATAAAACTTAACTTCCTCTTTAAGATTGAACAAGAGCCATTTGGATCTCAATGAGAGGTTCCACTAAGTGAATAGATCAGCAAGAATTTTGTGCCACAAATACTTCCAGACTGCTGGGCCCTTTATAAAGCAGAGTAAGGGGTGATTAGAAAACTGTTTATACAAGGAGTAGGTACAGTGCAGAATGTTCAGAAATAAGCAGGGTTCATGACTTGTTATACATTTTAAATTATCTGTTTGAGAATATGATTGGGTATTGGAATGAGATTACAATAGATTAGAAACAGAGTTTAGAATAACTTGTTTCTATGACTTCTGGGTGAGAGGAGGGAAGAATCGTTGGAAGGAGGGAATTTTAAAAAAATTGTGTCGTGTTGCTATAACCTTGTCACATTATATCAGATTGGGAGTAACTGAACATTTCTGTATGGATTTAATTCCTGGATTTTCAAGATAGTTGAAATGAGATGAAAGGCATTTTCCCTCAGGCCAAAGTGATAGAAGTAAGCTGATAAAATCTCTCCTTGTTCATATGTCATCTCTCAGTAAAGCTGATAATCGACGATATGGTGCCAAACATGGAATTCTTCAGATTTGTAATCAAAATGCATATGACTGTTGTCATTTCATAGTTCTAAAGGATACAGTGTGTATATGATTAGTCCTCAGTGACTCAACTAGTGGCACCATCTAGAATTATGGATCTGCCACTGTGTCACAGACAATAGGAGAATATGGTTGAGGTGGGGATAGTGGACTCTCACAGGAACTAAAAGCTGATGGAAAAGTTAGTTCTGTGTAATGCCACTTTCTATCTCTTTTCTGTATACAATAGACTTGGCTTGTCCATGGATGTTTCCAAAACGAACCGGTATACCAACCCAGGTCAATCAAATATTCTACCTTCCATATGGATTGAAAGAGGAACTCTGGAATATGCTGAACACTTCCCATATGTTGGCAGCTATCTCTCTGAAAAGGTTAACCAGATCAGTCTCCGATAAACTACAACAGTGAATGCTTGACAACAAAAACATTCCAAGTCAACATAAGTCCTTGTAAACAGAGCAGCTGTTGTGAACAGAGCAGCTGTTGTTAACACACTGCTGTACTGCAGTGATACCTGAACTGTGTATCAGCAATACATAAGAGTGCTAGTGAAATTCCACCAACAATGTCTTTGTCACATCCTCCAGATGCAATGGGAGGACTGTCCAACAACCACTAGTGTTCTTCTTGAAGTTAGTTCTTAAAGTATTCAGGCAAAATCAACTTTGATAGATTTTCTGGCTGTGCTTGCCCTAATGCTGGAAAATCCCACTCGAGGTCAATGAACCTTTGCAGGGTCCATGTCTTGCCTGCTACAATTCTCAAGGCAGGCGGGACAGGAAAATTCCAGCCTTTATCTGGATGGCTGAAAAGCAATTCCCTGAAAGCTGAAAAATACAACTTAAATTGTGAAAACAGAGAACATTAAACATAGAAACTAGGAGCAAGAGTAGATCATTCAGCCCTTCAAGCCTGCTCCACATTCAACATGATCATGGCTGATCGTCTATCTCAAATATATATTCCCACTTTCTCCGCATACCTCTTGATACCATTGAAATCTTTAAAAAATCTTTCTTGAAAACATTTAGTAACTTGGCCTCCAGAGCTTTCTGTGGAAGAGAACTCCACAGGTTCATTACCCTTTTTTGAGTGAAAGCAATTTTCCTCATCTCAATCTTAAATTATCTACCCTGTGTCCCCCAGTCCTAAATTCCGTAATCAGAGGAAACATGCTCTCTGCATCTAATCCATTTAGCCCTGTTAGAATTTTATACGTTTCAATCCGATTTCATCTCATAGTTCTAAACTCCACTGAATTCAGACTCAGTCGAATCAACCTCTCCTCCATGAGATAATCCCAACAACCTTGGCATTAGTCTAGTGAATCTTCGCTGTACTCCCTCTATGGCAAGCATATCCTTTCTTTGCTAGGGAGATCAAAACTGCACACAATATTCCAGATGTGGTCTCACCAATGCCATGTATAACTGCAGTAAGTCATCCCTATTTTCAAAATCAAATCCTCTTACAATGAAGGCTTAGATACCATTTGCCTTCCAAATTGCTTGCTGCACGAGCCTCTCCACTTTCATTGTCTGGTACACAAGAAGGATACCCAGATCCCTTCGTACATCCATACCTCCCAATATATCACCATTTAACTAATACTCTTTTTTACTATTTTTCACATTGAAGTGTATAACTTCACAGTTAGCCATGTTATGCTGCACCTACTCTCACTCTCTTCTCCCTACAATCTCTCTTTTCCCCCATAATCTCTCTATTCCTCAATCACTGTCCCCCACATACTCTCCCTTTCTCTTGCACTTACCCTTCTCCCGCACTCACTCTTTCCTTCTCCCCTGTATTCACTCTCTCCTCTTCTCCGCACCCACTCACTCTCCCTCTTTCTTCCCTTCACTCTCCATCTTACATTCTCTCTCAACCCCCCTCCCCTTCTCCAAAACTCTTTATTTCACACAGTCTCCAGTCACCCACTCACTCAGATGATGATAGGAGCTGCTCAGGCTGCCTCGCACCCTGCTCTGACCTGTCTGGATTCCACTCCAGCTGCTTTGGGATACCTGCTTGTATTTACCTGCACTGCCTTGTCTTCACTCTGGCCCACCTGCATCTTCTCACGCTGGCTCGCATGGGGACTGCCATCAGGGGCTTTGCCTTCCTCTTTAGCCCATCAGGGCTGCCTGAAACTCAGTTTTCCACTCTGCTGCTCATCCAATCACAGGCTGGTTTCTCTCTGAGTTTGTTGCTGATGGGCCATTCAGCAGCAAATGCAGAAAGAAGTGAGCCTGTGATTGGTTGAGTGGCTTTCCAGTATTTTCATAGAATCATTGTAGAAGAGGCCATTTGACCCATCCAATGTTGGGTCTCTGACAGAGTATCTTATCCAGGCCCTCGTCCCCATCTTATCCCTATACCCCACACATTTACTATGATGAATCCATTTAACCTGCACATTTTGGGACGCTAAGGGGCAAGTTAGCATTGCCAATCCACCTAACCTGCACATCTTTTGACTCTGGGAGGAAACTGGAGCACCTGGAGGAAACCCATGCAGACATAGGGAGAAACTCCACACAGACAGTGATCCAAGACTGGAATTGAACCCAGGTCCCTGGAGCTGTGTGGCATCAGTGGCACTGCGACACCCCCATTTCCAACAAGTTTGTCAAGCTGGGTTCAGAGGCCTCGGAGTCACAACCTGGCACATGGGCTGTGAACTTAATAAGACTGTTGTAGAAACCCTTTTCTCTTTTAAAATTACAGCACAATTTAGACACAAACTATGAATCGAACCATTTTCCCCATTCTTTTATAGTTTTGCTTCTCATTTTTCCTTTCTGCTCTTTCCCTCTTTCAGAAATTATCTTATATTTTGTGTGAGTTTTTTTTGAGGTGTAATTAAGTGAATAGCGTTTTCTTTCTTCACTTCTAACCTGATTTTTCTCCTGAAGGTCTTCCAGGTCAAGAACAGTAGAGGATACATGCAACTCTCGTGATGTCTTATAATAATGTGACAACACTCATTGTGTAAGACCACACATGAAAAAAGGTCATTTCGATAAGGCAATAGAAGGGCTGCTGCATATATGGAACTGCATCTTGCAGGCATTTAGGGATGGGAAGATCTTCAAAAAAAATAGTCTTTGCAAATTTGCACAGACTTCATAAAAGATTTATGATACAAAAAGAGGGCATTTGGCCCATTATGTCAGTGCTGGCTGAAAAATGAACTACTCGTCCTGTTCCCACTTTCCACCGTTTGGCTTTGCTGATTACATTAGATGCACATCCAGATACCTTTTAAATGAGATGAGATTTTCTGCCTTTACTAGTTTTTCAGGCAGTCATTTCCAGACCCCCATTACTTCCTCGTTGAAAAAACTTTACTCACCTTCTTTCTCATTTTTCCACTGATCACGTTAAATCTATACCTCCGAGTTGCTGGCCCCCCTCCTATAGTAAATAGGCCTTTACTACCCATTCTATTGAAGCCCCTCACAATTTTGTACATCTCAATTGAATAATCCCTCAGCTTTCTCTTTTCCAAAGAGAACAACCTCAGTCTATCCAATCATTCCTCACAGTTGCAATTTTCCAGTACTGGCATCATTCTCATAAATCTTCTCTGAACCGCTCCAATGCAATTACATCCTTTCTGTAATTAGGTGGCCAGAAATGCACACAGTACTCCAGTTGTGACCTAACTAATATTTTATATAGTCCAGCATAACCTCCCTGCTCTCATTATTATATACCTTGGCTAATAAATGAACAAATTCCATATGCCTTCTTAATTGCCTTATCAACCTGTCCTTTGGGATCTGTGGACATTCACTCCAAAATCTCTCACTTCCTCTATTCCCCTTCAGTATCCTCCCATTTATTGTGTAAGTCTTTGCCTTGTTTGACCTCCTCAAATGCATCATCTCACACTTTTCTCCATTGAATTTCATTTGCCACTTTTCTGCCCACTGACTAGTTCACTGATGTCTTCCTGCAATCTACAGCAATTCTCCTCATCAGCAATCACTTGGCCACATGCTGCAAAAATAACCTTGAGGCCCAGTTACCTGAGGGGGAGATGATGGCTGAGTGGTCTTATTGCTAGACAATTAATCCAGAAACTCAGCTCATGTTCTGGGGACCCAGATTCGAGTCCCACCACAGCAGATGGTGGAATTTGAATTTGAATTCAATTTTTTAAAAAAAATCTGGGATTACGAATCTACTGGTGACCACGAAATGATTGTCAGAAAAACCCATCTGGCTCCCTGATGTCATTTAGGGAAGGAAATCTGCTATCTTTACCTGGTCTGGCCTACATGTGACTGAGCCACAGCAATGTGGTTGACTCTCAACTGCTGCCCAAGGTCAACTAGGGATGGACAATAAATGCTGGCCAGCCAGTGACGCCCATGTTCTACAAATGAATTTTTAACAAGTCCCTAGACACTACTGAACAACTTGGTGTTTCTTTCCACTACACTACCAAAAAATCAGATTAACATGTTGACCATTTCATTTCTGTCTGTAAAACCCTGGATAAAAAATGCTCCTTCTATTTTCATTATGGAGAACGCAAAGAACCAAACCCCATCCCATTCACTCACTGCATAAAATTGCAATGGACAAAATCCTCTCCTATTCACTTACATTATATGTAACCTCAATGGGCCAGACGTTCTCATTCACTGTATTATATATAATCTCAATAGACCAAACTCCTTTTCATTCTATTTTGTAGAATCCCAATGAATCAAATCCCTTTCCATTTATTCTTATTATCTAAAACCCTAGTTTTACAGTTATGTAGCCTTTAATGCAGTATTCTGCAGTCAAGCTTAAATTTAATGTTTTATTTTTGTCTACTTCAATGTTCATATTCATTCTATTTTACTGTTTATTTCTGAATGAATGAATTGTTCAGTAGGTTGTGAGGCAAGGATTTGTGTTTTTTATATATGAATACAGTTTTATTGTAATTTTGATACAAGCACAGCATCCTTTGGTGTTTTGTTAGTCAGAAATCTGCTGTTCAGTATTTCACCTAAAGTCTAGCTTTTGTGGTACATTTCATTCACCTGTGTCTAGTTGTGAACTGTCATGCTATCACAATAACGCTGAGCCCCGTTAATGCAGCATACTAGAGGATCCTTGCTTCTTTCCTTAGTATTTGCCCTTTGACCAAATCTCTCAAGATCCTGACAAATCCTGGGCTACAGTTCAATAAGAGTCTGGCAACACCAATTTTAAATCCAACTGATTTATTTGATGGTAAACCTGGTTTACTATCAAATAAATCGGTTGGATTTAAAATTGGTGTTGCCAGACTCTTACTGAGTTTACCCCAGTCCAACGCCGGCATCTCTACATCATGACTACAGTTCAATAGGCATCAAGCATTCTCCACTATCTTTACCCCAATACCCACTCTGCTTATGCCAAGCTAGATAGAGTGTAACCAGGAGAGTCAATATAGCTCACTTGTGCACTATTAATATACTGAGTCATTATGGGCACCAAGCAAGGTTAGAAGTTATTTTCCTTCTTTAGAGAGATCAACTGCGCCTACACAAGCAGAGAATTTGCTGAATATCAAGTTGCTGCTGTTGTAGCAGGGACTGGACTCAAGAATGTTAGGCAAATCAATCATATATTGCAAAGTTTAAAGTTGCCCTTTTTATTTGACCTTTTCAAACAAACCTCCTTTGCACTAAGTTATACCTGGCAAGAACTGTATGGTATCACACAAATTCAACAATAATTTCTGACTGCAAAGTGCACTCAATTGTGAAAGGAATATTGTCACTCAATGAGTGACAATCTTTACTTACTTACATTTGACACTTCAAATGCACAATGTCCTTCCAAACATCAAACACTGTTGATTTACTGAATTATACAGTTTATATCTTTGTGTTTAAAAATGAAAAAATGGCATAACCATAAGTGGCTTCGTATATCAGCCATCAACATTGTACCCTTGAAATTATACTTCTGTACAAGTTGCACATTGCACAGTTTCACAGCGTAATATATCCCTTACATTTTAAGGTACTTTATAATCATATTTGGCAAGGTCAAGATTTTGCCAATGAACAAAGAGTGTAGCGAAACTTCAAAGCAGATTGTTGAAACAAAAATCATGCGTTAACACAAGACAGCCTTTGTCTCTTTAAGAACTCTTTCATAGAGTTCCTGGAATTGGTTTCTGACTGTTTGTTTTTGCTGGTCAGAGGTATTTCCCAAAATCCTCCTTTCCCTGAATTGGTTTAGAGTATTTTTTAAATCTTTCTCTCCCAGGAGATTACATGGCTGTGTGGATGGGGAGTACTAAAGACTATGTTTCCTGCTGTAGTCGGACAAAATCAATGGATGAGCTGGCCCATCTATCTTTTTAAAACATGCCAACACTCATGAGTTGTTCATGAGACATGTGATTTGTCAGTCAAATTGAGCCTCTCTTGAGACTTTGTGAGAATATTCTGAAAACAAAAGATTTTAAACAATCCTTTTGTGCATGATTACTGAACCGTGCATGATCACCTGTTGATTGAGACCTTGCATGAGTCCAAACTCCAGAGAGCTAACAGTAGAGAGGCTTGCTGAGTACATTGCTTTGTTAAACTTGGGTCTGAGCGAAGTTGCCACTCACAGGGGTTTCCATCTTGTCTTGGTCCTCATTGTGCCTTTATGTGACAGCCTGAAACTCTAACTAAACTTCCAGGTGGTGTCAAGCAGATTCAGACTCATTTTGGGAGATGGTAACAGAGTCAAAACTCTCCTTCTGAGAATTGGGTCCTCACCTTTGTCTGTTCAGCTATCAGAAGTCTGACTTCAGGAGCTTATCACGAGGAGCACAGAGCAACAACATTCTTTCATAATCAAACTGAGTACTCCTCTACCTTCTCTCATTTTGCCCTTCCTCTGACAATAAAGGCTTCAAGTATCCAATATCTGAGTATTATATCTCATGTTTTCCAGTGGGGCTTCTGCTCTATCCAACCAAAGTTCTAGTCTGCATTTCATCTCTGCTTCTCCAATGTGTTTCAATGCTATGTGTAAAGCATTCACTCCGATTGACAACTTTATGTGCTTGAAAAAGAGAAAATGGTAGGGCTTTGGGGAAAGTGCAAGGAGTGGAACAAATCAGATTGGAGGAGCATTAATTAAGTCCAGATGGTGTTGACCTTCTTGAGCATTATAGCAGCTGCAATGCATCCATGTGATGGGGAGCATTCCATTATATTCCTAACTTCAGTCTTGTAGCTGACAGAGAGGTTTTGAAGGATTAGGAGGTGATTAACTTATCACAGACCACCCAATCTTTTCCTGTTTCGATAGCCAGAGATTTCAAATGGTTGGTTTATCAGTGATGACTCTGAAGATGTTGTTGGTGGAGATATTTCTATTGATGGTGCTGTTGCAAATTGGAGGAAAGTGATTGAGCATTTTCTTATTGCATAAGTGGATTGTTTGCAGTAGTATTACGTGCTATTTTTCAGATATTGTGCAAGTTTCAGCTGAGGCACATTAGCAGGTTATTTTACATTGTATTACAACCAAGTCCTATACCATACTCATCCAGTATCTATTAGAGACATTTCAAAGTGATCAGGATTGAGAAGGTTGTTTTATCTTTCCCCAACTTATTGTAAGAAGTGCTCAGGTCAACTGAAGCAGACAAGTGTCTGCTTCAGAGGACGAGTGTCTAATCTGCTCACAATTCACTGCCACTGTCTCTTGTGTCCAATGATCAGGAAGTGGCAGCGATTATTAGATGGAATCTTACCTTCATTTTCTTTCTTGTTCTGTTTAGGTGTGAAAACTTCAGATTACTCCAATTCAACCTAGAA
Organism: Sphyrna mokarran; assembly: GCA_024679065.1. NCBI lineage: Eukaryota > Metazoa > Chordata > Chondrichthyes > Carcharhiniformes > Carcharhinidae > Sphyrna > Sphyrna mokarran. The sequence continues at coordinate 23,226,260 of JAGIQG010000018.1, forward strand.
ACCGAACAAAACATAACTCAAACCTTCATCATCCCTGCTTTTAACATAACTTATGTGTATAATTTAGGTACATGCATAAATACAATTATGTCAAATTGGCTATAAACCTCAACAACATACATTGGATTTGGAAATACATTACAACTTGTGGTACAAACAAAAGCACCTTGCACGCTCAACATCAGATTACGAATATCATTTTGCTCCATTCAATTAATTAAAATCTCTTGTTACTGTGCATTACTATTTTGTACTTTTCATCATCAGTGAACTAAGAACTTTGTGTAGAACAATTCAGATCAATTACTGGGATAAAGATGAATCAATTGTTGATATAAAAGAGTGAGAATGCAAAACAGAATAAATAGAGTATTGGTAGAGCGCATACCTCAACCATGCTACGTTAATTCAAAATTATTACAATTATGCAGCTGTTCTTTGGGACATCTCTGGACTGGCTGATGCTCTAATTACAAACTGGAAAGAAATTTTTCATTAAAAGCTTCCACGTCACTGAGGCTTCGTGCCAATCCACATCCAAAACTGCTCTGAAAACTCTGCTCACGTTTGGACAACTGTGACAAATTCCACCAGAGCAGCTGACACAACCCACAACATTCTAAAACAATCAAAAACATTCTTAATAAAACTACCCACAACATTTCTAAAAAATTCCAATTTGCTTTATCTCCTAATGTTAATGGATCAAATTCAGGATCTGGATACAGATCAACATCTTTGCCAAAAAAGAATCAGCTCTTCCTCGGATGTTCTTGCTCTTTGACTGTGTACCAAGTTTGTTGAAATCCATTTGTTAGTTTCTGAGATATATTGTTTTTTAGATAAACAGACTAATGGATGAAACATTACTTCTGTCTATCTTCAGTGCTGGAGGTCACCACTAAGTTTGAACTCAGTTTGACAAGACACAGGAGAGGCAGGTTTCTGAAATTCAGTGAGGAAAAGCCTTTACTCATAGTTTTACTTGTGTACCTGCCCTGCAGATATTTAACAGATCTTCAACCGATATGTACACTAGATACATTGATGACATTTTCTTCCTTTGGACTCATGGTGAACAATCACTCAAACAACTATATGAATGATATCAACAAGTTCCATCCCACCATCAGACTCACCATGGACTACTCTCAGCAATCGGTTGCATTTTTGGACACACACATCTCCATCAAGGATGGTCACCTCAGTACTTCACTGTACTGCAAGCCCATGGATAGCCTCATGATGCTCCACTTCTCCAATTTCCAACCTAAACATGTTAAAGGAGCCATCCCCTATGGACAAGCCCTCTGTGTACACAAGATCTGCTCAGATGAGGAGGATTGCAACAGACACCTCCAGACACTGAAAGATGTTCTCATAAGAACAGGATATGGCGCTTGACTCATCAATCAACATTTCTGATGCGCCATAGTGAAAAACCTTACCGATTCTCCTCAGAAGACAAACATGGGACACAGCGGACAGAGTACTCTTCGTCATCCAGTACTTCCCCAGAGCAGAGAAGCTACGACATCTTTTCGGAGCCTTACCATGTCATTGATGAAGATGAACATCTTGCCAAGGCCATCCCCATACCCCCATTTCTTGCCTTCAAACAACTGCACATTATCTACTGCAAATTATCCAGCTTTCAGGAGAACAATGACTACAACACCACACAACCCTGTCAAAGCAACCTCTGCAAAACATGCCAAATCATTGACACGGATGCCATCATCTCACATGAAAACATCATCCACCAGGTACACAGTACATACCCTTGCAACTTGGCCAACGTTGTCTACCTGATGGTGCATTGGCATGGTACATTGAGGAGATCATGCAGATGCTAAAACAACAGATGAATGAAAACTGCTTGACAATTATCAGGCAAGCGTGTTCTTTTCCTGCTGGGAAACACTTCATCTGTCACAGGCATTCAGCCTCTGATCTTCGGGTAAGCGTTCTCCAAGGCAGCCTTCACGACACATGACAGCGCAGAGTTGCTGAGCAGAGACTGATAGCCAAGTTCCACACACATGAGGACAGCCTCTACTGGGATTTTGGGTTCATAACACACTATCTGTAACATCCATGACTTGCCTGGGCTTGCAAAATCTCACTAATTGTCCTAGCTGGAAACAATACATATCTTTTTAATCTGCGCTTAACCCTCTCTCCACTCACATTGTCTGTACCTTTAAGTCTTGGTTACCTGTAAAGATTCGTATTTCAATCATTATTTTGTAATGATTTGTAAATAATTTTGTAGATTTCACTGTTATTTCACTGTGCTAATTTTGTAAATTAGCATAGCGCAATAGCACAATGAAATTGTCACAGGACTCCTAATCCGGCGACCAGAGTTCTGGCAATGTTCTGGCAACCTGGATTCAAATCCCACCATGCTAAAATATGAATCTGATAAAACTGTAGAAAGGGCACACTGCTGCCTCACAGTGTCAGAGATCTAGGTTCAATTCCAGCCTCATGTGATTTGATTTAATATGGGTAGTATGGTAGCATAGTGGTTAGCACTGTTGCTTCAAGCTCCAGAGTCCTGGATTCAATTCCTGGCTCAGGTCACTATCTGTGTGGAGTTTGCACATTCTCCTTGTGTCTGTGTGGGTTTCCTCCAGGTACTCCGGTTTCCTAACACAGTCCAAAGATGTGCGGGTTAGGTTGATTCACCATGCTAAGAAATTGCCCCTTAATGTGTCCAGAGATGCGTAGGTTAGAGGGATTAATGGGTATAATATGGAGGTAGGGCCTGGGTGCGATTGTGTTTGGTGCAGACTCGATGGGTTGAAGGGCCTCTTTCTGCACTGTATGATTCTATCTAAATTGAGTTTGTATCTTTGTATGCCCTGTTTGTGAACAGAACTCCCACTTACCTGATGAAGAAGCAATCTCCGAAAGCTAGTGGATTTTGCTACCAAATAAACCTGTTGACTTTAACCAGGTGTTGTGAGACTCCTTATAATGTTTAACAGGACTGTATTGACAGAGCTTTACTATACATAAACTTTGCTGTACTTGCCCTGAAAGCATTAGATGTGAAAGTGCTGAGGCAGTTTTATTCTACATTTAAAACACGATACGCTTCATCTCAAGGTATTTGAATGTCTTTACTCTGTACTATGTCTGATGCTGGTATTCAGCACAAAATGTAAAGAAATTGTTCAGTTCACCAACATATATCTATCGCTTTGGTGGATAGTAAAACTCACCATAAGATATAAGATTATAAACTGTAGCGTGTATAACAAAACAGATAAGATCTGCATGAAAAAAATTGTAGATCAACTGCAGAGTTAGTTCCACAGAATAAAAACTAACAGTGAATTCAGCCACTGGAGAAAGTGAAAGTGCCAAGGGCAGGCTATTCTATGAGAACAACAATAAAACTGAATTTGGAAATTTGAGATTGGAAAGTGCGAACATGTGCTGACCCGATGAGGACACTTTGCCCAGTTGAATATCACACTGTCAATACTTTTCACTGTAGCCCAATATGTGTGATAATAATAATAAATCAAGTCAAGTTGAAGAATGGACAAGGGTGATCAGGACCTTTGTGTGATTTGTGATCCTGCAGGGGTGAGACAACTGGGTAAGAGGAGTGCCGAGTTTCTTTTATTCCCCCTCCTCTCCTAAAGTGAGAGCCATGCGGACATGGGCTATTTAGTCCATATGCCAGATCTCTGAAAGAAGCATCCAGCTAGTCACACTCGCTTTACCGTACATACCTCTTGACTGCTAGTTGCCGACCCTGCCCGCCCCGAGCCCGTTGCCATGGCGTCCTCCCACCCGGTTGCCATGTGATCAGCCATTTGCGGACCGGAAGTGCCCAGCCGCGCGCTCCTGGGCCAGTTCCTGTCAGTTAGAAGAAGATGGCGGCTGTGGAAAGGGAGCGCTTTGCTTGGCGTCGAGGCCACTCGCACACTCACTGTTAAAGCCTTACTCGCATGTTTAGCTTTCGAATTTCTCACTGCTGCACTTTACATTAATGAGGTGGGTAGAATTACCTGTGCCCGGGACTGCGGGGAGACGAGCCGGCTCGGAACTTAGCAGCCCACCCTCTCCGCCACGACCGTTTTCTTTGATACCGTTCCGCCGCGAAAAGGGGGGTTCTCGGGGGAAGGGGTTGGGAGGGAGAGTGAGGCAGGCAGGGCAAGTGGGCCCCTTGGTTGCAATATCCATTCGGAATGGGCCTGTGTGCAAACCCCGCATTGCAGCGCTCTCATCTCAAGGCCTTTCGCTGCGGTTCTGTTTTTCTTTAGAAATAACATGTATAATGGCTGTCTGATTTTAGTCTGTTTAATTGCAGAAGATTGGAGGCTAACGCTACCAAAGAAGCTCAAGAGAAACTAAACAGGTAAGATTTGCTTTTCATTTCTTGTACAGTTAAATATATTAAAATTGAATTTGGGGAGGAAAACGTGTGACCTTCATCAATCACTAGTCCAATGCAAATAAAGCTCCGACATGTACCACCTCCCCCCCCCATCCCGTCTCTGAATTCGACAGTGAAGAAAAATAATAGAATAAATGTGAAACTTGAAAATGTTGGAAATAATTAACTGAAGAAATAATGTTGGAAACGGGGTTATTTGGCATCTGAAGGGAAAAGGCAGGTTAATCTATAATGTGATGAGGCTATACCGGGTTCCTAACTATTTTGCAATAATCGATCAATCTCGTTGCAAGAAAAGGACTCAAGGAAGATAGTCTCTGCCGATTTCAAGATAATTCAGCAAGAGGTTTTTCAAATGTGATGCACCTTTGAGCTAGCTAGTTAGTTGATTTATTATTGTCACGTGTATTAGTATACAGTGAAAGGTATCGTTTCTAGTACACTATACATACAAAGCATACTATACATGGAAAAGAAGGGAGAGTGGAGAATATAGTGTTACAACCATAACTCGAGTATAGAGAAAGATCAACTTAATGCAAAGTAGGTTCATTCAAAAGTCTGATGACAGCAGGGAAAAGCTGTTTTTGCATTGGTTAGTACATGATTTCAGACTTTTGCATTATCTTCCCAATGGAAAAGGAAAAGAGTACACCTGAGGTGCGTGGGATACTTGATTATGCAGGCTGCTTTGCTGAGGTAGAGGGAAGTGTAGACAGTCAATGGATAGGAGGATAGTTTGAGTGATGGGAGTGGGCTTCATTCACAATCCTTTGTAGTTTCTTGTGGTCAGAGCAGAAGTCATACCAAGCTATGATACAACCAGAAAGAATGTTTTTTATGATGCATCTGTAGAAGTTGGGAGTTGTAGCAGACATGCTGAATTTCCTTAATCTCCTGAGAAAGTAGAGGTATTGATGGGCTTTCTTAATTATAGCATCCACATGGAGGGATCAGTTCAGGTAGTTGGTGATCTTGACACCTAAAAACATGAAAGTCTTGACTGTTTCTACTTCGTCCCTTTTGACGTAGACAGGGACGTGAAGTCGATGACTTTAATATATGTAATTGATTGTTAGAGGATTGTTGAAAATAGATTAGTTAAAATTATTGCAAATGAGGCTTTAACACAATATAAAAAAATCATGTTGGAAGTATTTATTTTGCTCCTTCTCTGGAGGCAGTCACTATGTTTCATGCATGATAGATGTCTGTTACCTTACCAGAGTGGTCATTTTTCACAACTTTCATTTTTGTAGCATTTTTTTAATGTAATAGAACATCCAAAATGCTTCACAGGAATGAAGTAACAAATTTATGCAGAGCCAAAGAAAACATTTAAACACATAATCAAAAAACTTGGTTAACGAGTTAGGCTGCAAAGAATGTCTTAAAGGAGGATAGAGAAAAATTTCCAGAGCTTGCAGACTAGGTAGTTGAAGACAAGATTAAGAGTGGTGAAAAGGAAGATGGTGCATGGTGGAGGCCTGTGTTATAAAATGGTTCTGAGTTGTGGGGGCAGCGGGAGATTGCAAAGATGGGGAGGAGAGATGTGTAGCGATTGGAACATTGGGTGAGAATTATAAAATGTATGTCGGGGAGCATAGGAATGAATGGGACTAGCAAGTTTTTGATTAATTCAGATGTATCTAAGGTGCAAAGCCAGACAACGAGATGAGTACAATAAATGTCAAGATGTTTGCTCATTTAATAGTGAGAGACAACTGTTAATGTTGTGTTCACATACATGTGCACTTGATGGCAGTCAGAAACTGAGATCCAGTTAAATATTTTCTTTCTCATCTGCATTCTGGATCTAGAGCTGCAGCCCTTCTCTTTTCCTCCCCACAAACACAATTCCTCAAGATAAGAGCCAGAATGAAGTTGCATATTTTGTTCAGTACCAGTGTAGTGCATTTCCACAAAAGCCAAGGAAAAGATTGAATCCTTACTCATTTTAATTCTTATAGTATTCACAAAGCAACTTGTCATTTTATGTAGCATGCATAAATGTGAAGCAATGCTCCAAGTTGTTTCAGGTGTCCTGAAACAACTTGGACACCAGTTGATGTCCAGAAACTCTCAGGTGTCTTCTTATGAAGTGAGTTGGCAGAGGAATTCAGGGAAAGATTTTAATGATTGAGGCAGCTGTAGCTATTGCTATCAATGGTAGTGCAAATTGGTTGGGGAGGGATGGAGGGTTCTGAGTATTAGTGTAGAGTGTTATGTAGATGGGAGCAGAGAGAACGTAGAGGGATTTGTCAGAAAATAAGAATTTTCTACATCAGTGATTACACTTCAAAGATACTTCATTTAGCACTTTCATCTAAAACTTCAGCCCCTGTCCTAACTCTCACCAAATTCATTTAATCGATTCCATGTGTTACCTGATGTGCATTGACTGGGTTAAGCAAACTCTTGACTTTAAAATTCTTATCCGTTGTTTTCAAATCCTTTCATGGCCCTGGTCTTTCCAACCTCTCTAATCTTGTCTGGCCCTAAAACATTCAGGTCTCTGTATTCCTCCAACTGCCAAAAGGCTAAGTTCAGGTATTTTACATGCTAGAAGTAGGCATAGAGGTTTGGGATTCCCTAAATTAGAAATTCAAACACCTGCTGACATTCTGAAGGGCTTGGATCTGGTCTTGACATTAAACCATCATTCGTTTATTCTGAATTTAACGATGAGTCAAATATAGGATTTTGAAGATTTTACAGGAAATCAAACTGTTTAGGGAGAAGTCCTGTTGCTTTCAGCCAGTGAGAAGAATATAAAAGCTCGAAGCAACAGGTTTTAGTGACTGTTGGACAATGGCACACAATATTAAAATGTGGAAGTAGGTTGGAATTGGTAGATCAGTTCAAAGTCAAATATGATATAAATAAATCAGAATTAAAAGAAAGTTGCTTCCATGGTCAGTGCAGTTATATACTAACACAAGTGTATCCTTGCACTCCCTCAGCTCGTAAATACAAGGTGAAAGGAGCTTCCTGTAGGTGAGAGATCAAATCAATGTCAGCTGTAGCTCCATTGGGAGCAGTCTCACCTCTGATTCAAGAGATTTGTGAGTTCATCTCATTCTAGGGATTTAAGCACTGAAATCTAGCTTAACACACTACCATTGCTTTGAGGAAATGCTGCGTAGTCAGGGATGTTGTCGTTTACATGACACATTCCACTAGGCACTGTATGCCCCCTCAAATAGATATAAAAGATTACATTGCAGTATTCAATGAGGAGCAGGGAGGTTCTTTCTCCCTCGTGTCATGGGCAAAATCTTCCATTAATTGACAATATAAAGGCAAATTATCCAGTTATTACATTTGCTTTTTCTGGGTCCTTGCTGTGTGAGAATTTGTTACCCTGATTCCCACATTACAATATAAACCCACTGTACATGCTTTATTGGCTGCTAAGAGCTTAGGGATGTCCTGAGGTTTTAAAAGGTGTTACATAAACAAACGGGTTTAAATTCATATTTCCTTCTGATGCTAAGTTTCTGATATCTCTCATTGAGGGAGACAAGTAAAAGTGATATTTTTAAAAGTGTAAGTCCAAACCTTACTTCCAACAGTTGGCTTGTGATTTGCAGTCAAAAACACAGCCTTCATACTGTGGAAGGCATTTGAAGATTTTTAGAAATAATTACTCCTTTTCCCTACAAATGTCCATACCCCCCACTGTCTTTCCTGTCTGAAGGCTATGCTCTATAGGAGGTGTTCAATGTTACGACTATTCAGGCTGATTCTTGTGCATGCTGTTAATCATTGAAGTCTTGTTCTCTTTGCTCATCCAGTGGCTCTGTTGTTCCTGATGTTATACGTGAAATAATACTTTACAGCTACCTATGATTGTAGAAGTTTTACTTTTGAAGGATTGGGATAAAAAATATATTGAAGGTGTTCAGATAAGTCAAAACTCCTTCATTTGTCATAAAGGTTATTTTGCAAAAACCTGTTTCAAGATACTGTGGCCTACAATTTTATGCTTACAGTTGTAAGACAACAATTACATGTGCTTTTCCACTAGGTTAAAGTTGTTGCAAATTGCATAATAAACATAGAAAGCAGCTGTTAATGTACCCTGTATAAGCTGTTTGACTAAAAGTTGGTTTGCCAGTGGCTGTGATCCAGAGCTGCAGTAAACCAGAACTGAGTCATGCTGAAGGTATCCCCTAAATAGGAAGACGGATGATTATTATCACGCAGAAAGCTCAATGACTGGTGATCTTTCGTTTTTCATTGTGTTTTAGCATGAATTACGTGCCCTCTGGTTCACTGGTTGTTTCTGGTCTGTGGAAATTACATGCTCCACACTCTAGAAGTTTCTCTGTATTTGTTTCTCACGTAGATTGCTTTCCCAATTAGTGTTAGACACACACTGCTCTTGTTGTACAAACAAAGCTGGGTTTATTGGAACACCTAGAATAGATCGGTGGCTGAGCTTGCTAGGATCCTAGCCAACATTTTTAAATCTAGTAGGTAAAGCTTTTGTTTTTAAAGTCCTACGCAATGCTACTTGACTGCTGCTGAGGGCAGTGAATATTTTGATTTTGATGCCAAATATAAGTCTGAAATGTAAAAAGGCATGAGCAGTCCTCATTGCATGTAGGAAAACTAGCAAATTGTATTTCTAAAGATTTTCTATTCTGGTTCAGCATTTAGGAAATGGTCTGATGTTAAATATTACTATTTCTCCAACTCACCTGGAGAGAAATGGGATGCACTTTTTAAAGATCGATGTCCTAATGAAATTCTAACTTAAAAGAATATTTTAAAAATGAGATACATTGAATATGTACTTAAATAGACATAAATAACTTATTTAAAAATAGAAAGTATGTATTGAGATTTTGTCTGCTGTAGTTGACACCAAGGTATCTGGGAGGAAATTTGTCATCCCTCTGAGTGGGACGGACCCAGAGACAACCTCCACAGTGAACTGAGGTGTAGGATTACAACTTGAGGAAATTTTGAGGTAAGTGAATTGTTGTGCCTTCATGTTATTTTTAATGTTTCCTCACTAGCACTTTTACAGTGGAACAAGGTCACTTTGAGACTGATCCTATGATGTTACTGACATCAGCCATTTACACGTGCAAACAGGCAGTCTATCTTAGCAGTCTGTCATGTTAACATCCTTTCAATAAAGCCCTTTGTTTGCTTAAACGTATCTTTTAAAACCACCCTATAGAAGACTGGCGGTGGTGGTTGGACCACACTTAAGCCGCTCCAAAAGTGGGAAAAAACTGACAGCGTTATAGACACCTGTCAAAAGAATAAATAATTGATATCTCTATAGGCAATGGAGTGGCGCCAAACAACAGTCGCAGCCACCGGAGGAACTGAAGAACAGCCCAAGATTCTGGGGAAGAAAAATTCATAAACAATCTTGTAATGTGCTCTGCCTGAACATAGTTTTTAATGGGGTGTGGGTCAGAATTTGTTGCCCATCCCTAATTACCCATTGAACTGAATGGCATTTTATGCCATTTTAGAGGATAATTGAGTCAACCGTTGCTATGGACCTGGAGCTGCATGTAGACCAGACTGGGTCAGGAGGTAGATTTTCCCCGTCTAAATAACATTAGTGAACTAGATGTGTTTTTACAACAAGCAATAATAGTTTCTTGGTCATCGTTAGACTTTTAATTCCAGATTTTTTTTAGTTCAAATTCCACCATCTGCTGTGGCAGGATTTGAACTTTGATCCTCAGTAGCTGCAATGTTTACTATCTACAAGATGCATTGTAGCAATTCACCAAAGATCCTTAGACAGCATCTTCCAAACCCATGAACACTTCCTTCTAGAAGGACAACGGCAGCAGATACATGGGAACACCATGACCTGCAACTTCTCCAAGCTATTCACCGCCTTCACTTGAAAATATCTTGCTGTTCCTTCATAGTAGCTGGGTTAAAATCCTGGAATTCCCTCCCTAATGGCATGGAGAGAATGTTGTATAACGCACAGGCTGAGCTCAGGAGTTTGCCTAGCGTGGGGGAGGAAAGTAGCAAGAGTGCTGAAAATATGTGGCAAGTTCTGCTTATGCAGGCCCTTTCCTTATTACCATGGTAGGAGGTCTTGGCACCATGAAACCATTTGATGAGAATACGAAGCAGTGGGGCTCATGCAGAGAGATTCAACTATTTTGTCCAAGTAAAAAAATTGTGGCAGATATAATTGTTTCAACTTTTCTGAGCACAATGGGGACGAGGAGAAAGCATTTAATGTCCTGAGACATTTGGTGTAGACAAAACTTACCACCGAATAGTGGAAGTATTGCAAGCCTGCTATTGACTGAAGCCTTTAGTCATCACCACAAGGTTTTGGTTCCCCAAGTGTAATCAACAAGAAGGTGTATCAATCACAGTTTGTAGCCATATTGAAGAGACTACCTGAATGCTGAATTCGGGGATGTCTTGAACGACGACATTAGAGATAGATTAGTCTGTGGCTTAAGGAGTGAGGCTATTCAAAAGCGGTTGTTAACAGAAAGCAACCTAATCTTAAGCTTTGAAAGTTGTTATATCCTTGGAATTAACAACCAAAGAAGTTAGGCAGTTGACTTTGAGTCCAAGAATTGCTAAGATGTCAGCCGAATACAGACGTGCAATTCCATTGGTATGCAAAACCAGGCATTCAGCTGCAGATTGGGTGCAAAGGCATCATGTGCAGCAATTTTAAATTCACCATTATGTGCATCACTGGCTGGCCAGCATTTATTGCCCATTCCTTCTTGCCCTTAAGAAGGTGGTGGTAAGCTGCCTTCTTGAAATATTGCAGTCAGGTGCTGTAGGTTGACCCACAATGCTGTTGAGAAAGGAGTTCCAGGTTGTTGACCCAGCAACTGTGAAGGAGTGGCGATATATTTCCAAGTCACAATGGCAAGAGGCTTGGAGGGGAACTTGCAGGTGGTGTTCCCATATATCTGCTGCCCTTGTCCTTGATGGAAATGGTTGTGGTTTGGAAAATGCTCTGAGGATCTTTGGTGAATTGCTGCAGTACATCTAGTAGAGAGTACACACTGCTGCTACTGAGCATCAGTGGTGGAGGGATTGGATGTTTTTGGATATGGGGCCAATGAAGTAAGCTGCTTTGTTCTGGATGATGTTAAGCTTTTTGTTGTTGGAGCTGCACCCATCCAGGCAATTGGGGAGCATTCCATCACACTCCTAACTTGTGCCTTGTAGATGATAGGTAGGTTTTGGAGAGTCAGGAAGTGAGTTATTTGCCACAGTATTCCTAGCCTCTGATTTGCTCTTGTAGCCATTGTGTTTATGTGTTAAATCCAGTTGAGTTTCTGGTAGTGGTAATCCCAAGGATGTTGACAGTGGGAGATTCAGTAATGGAATACCATTTGGTGACAAGGGGTGGTGGTTAGAGAGTCTCTCATTGATGGTCATTGCCTGGCATTTATATCGCACAAATGTTATTGCCAGTCATCAGATCAAGCTTGGCAAAAAAGGCCACACTAAATGCATTTATTGTAAGTTTCAGGCCAGAATTACAAAAAGCAAAAGCTGAATGCATTAAATGGAAAGCCAGAGAAGGGAAAAAGTATCCATGTGGTACAAAAAATGGCACGGAAAAGGACTTGAGTCATTGTCTGAAGACAAACCATCATTAAACATACAGATTAGTGCTGATGCAGCAAACCTTTACTGGATCACTCCTTTACTAGGTGGACATTGGAGCCAAAGTTCATTGGTACAAGAAACTTTATCAAGAAAAGCTTCAACATATTGCTTTGAAACCTTCAAAGATAATGTTGAAACCTATACTGGAGAGGTGGTTCCATTGAGGAGCTGTAGCAGTGTAACTATGCAGTTAAATGGACATTCTGTAAATTTGTCCTTGCACGTGTTTAAAAGAAACTGTCCAGTGCTAATGGGAAGAACTTGGCTGGAAAAATCAGATTAAATTGGGCAAGGTAAATCTAATGACATTCCGAAGCAGGCCTACCGAACGTGCCATTGTCTTCAAAAGTGAGCTGGGATGCATGAAAGGTATCTCAGCTAAGTTAAAGATTAAGGTCAAAAGTCATTTAAGGTGCTTTAAAACTAGGCCAGTGCCATACACCATCAGATCTAAAATAGAGGCAGGACTAGAGTGGCTGATGAAAACTGGAGTCCTGCTGATTGGGCTGCACTGATTGTACCCATGATGAAGCAAGATGGATCAGTGTGGAGTTGTGGCTATTTTAAAGTCACTTTCAATCCTATACCGTTTGATTTATTCGCTGGGTTGGCCGTAGGCCACAAAGTTGACATCAGTCAAGTATCTCTTCAGATGAATGTGAATCAGAATTCGCAACAATTTTTGACAATTGTGATGCGCATAATTATTTTGGTATAAACGACTACCATTTGGCATCATGTTCATACCTGCGTTATTCTAATGTGTGATGGATCAAATTTTGAATTAGGAGTCCAGTGTTATTTAGACAATACATTAGTTACTGGAAAGAATGAGTAAGAAGATCTCTGTAACCTAGATGTCACACTTCAGAGATTAGAAGATTTGGGAATCTGGAAAGACAAATATGAATCTTTCTAATCTTCAGTTGAATGTCTAGGTTATGTCAATCACAAACGGACTGCAAAAGTCATCATTGAAAGTTAAAGCCATAGCTGAGACGCCTGCACTTCAAAATATCAAACTAATTCAATCTTTTTGGACTTACTACGGAAGGTTTGTCCCTAAATCGGTAATTATACCTAAACCCATGCACAAGGGATGGCACAGTGGTTAACACTGCTGCCTCAGTGCCAGGGTCCCGGGTTCAATTCTGGCCTTGGGTCACTGTCTGTGTGGAGTTTGCACAATCTCCTTGTGTCTGTGAGGGTTTCCGCTGGGTGCTTTGATTTCCTGCCACAGTAATTGGGTTAGATTAATTGGCTATGCTAAACTGACCATAGTATCGGGGATTAGTAGGGTAAATTTGTGGGGTTACAGGAACAGGACCTGTGTGAGGTTGTAGTTGATGCAGATTTGATGGGCTGAATGCCCTTCCGCACTGTAGAGAGTCTATGATTCTAACTTAGTGTCAAAATAAAGTGGGTGTGATTGGTGTGAGAAAGCCTTCGTACAAGCTGAGGCGGCGGCACTAAAGTCAGAAGTCCTGATACACTTTGTTCTGAATTTACCCTTGCAGTTGGCATGTGACACACCACTCCACAGTGTGGAGTGGGGCAGGGATGGTGACAGCATTGATTTCCTGCATAAAGTCTGCAGGTGAAGAAAAGCTGATCGATTTTTGCATTAAAGTCCATGAATAAAGCAGAAATCAATTATGCGCAGATGGAAAAAGAAGCCCTAGGAATCATCTTTGGAATAAAATGGCTTTGCCAATTCCTGTATGGGTGGCAATTTATTTTCTACCTAGGTGTGCTCAATGGCTTGAAGTAATCATTCTGAAGCCACGTCCCCAGAGAGAACAATTGAAAGACTGGGTGAAATTTGCAGCAGTTTCAGATTCCCTGAAAAACTTATGAACGATAATGGGCCGCAGTTCATTTTGCAAGAATTCACAATCGATATAAAAGAACGAAATTCAATATATCCAATCTGCTCTTTACCATCCTACCACAAATGGGCTGGTAGAATGTTTCGTACAGATGTGAACGTTAGTTGCAGGTAACTAGAGACCACGGTTGATTTGAGCTAGTTCATACTGACAGATAAAAATATTGCACGCTCAACAACCCAAGTTGATCTGGTGTTGTTCGTAGTAAAACGTCAACTGTGCACAGCACTTGATTTGCTGTAACACCCAAGACACACATTGTCAAAACAAGATCAGGTTAAATATTGAGAAAACAAGACAAAATGTTATATTTTTCATCACGGTCAAGAAATTCTGGCAAGGAACTCCACCACAAATGAAGTGGATACTTGCCATCATCTTAGTATAAACAGGACCTAGATTGTACAAATGCAACATGATGTAATATGGAAAAGGCATGTGGAACAATTTTCGGCAAGAAGAGCCAATCTGTCAGAGATGGAACCAACAAGTCTAGATCAAGTGGTCCCAAGGAAAGACCTGCAAACCAATAGGAGGACACATAAGCACCAAATCAGTCTCAACACTCTGATTCCAATTAGGACAACTATGGACAATGTCCAGACTAAGCCAAAGACACTAGAGGTTGCAGTAAACATGAAAACAAGGACTCCTGAGGTTTTCCAACAATCGTACTGAGAGCAATGGCCTCTGGAGCACCTGACCTATTGACTTGTTTATTAATTGTTCTTCTTGTAATTTTGTTGTACTGTCATTGGAGTCAGAAATCTTTTGATTTAAGGGGGAGGAACTGTTTGGTGTATTCGTTATTTCTAGTGTTTTCTCATTGGCAGCTTTGCAGTGAACAAATCACATTATATCACTGATATCGGCTGTTTTGTGTGGGAAAACGACAATGTATCTTGACAGCCTGTAGTGTTAGCATTCTTTCAATAAAGGTCTGCTTGTTTAAATTTTTGAGGTGCTTGATTTGCTATTTAAAACCATCAAATGTATCCTTAACACTTAGTGACTATCCAAAGCAGGTTAGAATCATGAGATCCCTACAGTGCAGAAGGAGGTTATTTAGCCCATTGAGTCTGCACCAACAACAATCCCATCCAGCCCTGCCCCTTAACCTCATGTATTGACCACTGCTAGTTCTCCTGATACTGAAGGGGTAATTTAGCATGGTCAGTCCACCTAATCTGTATACCTTTGGTTGAAATTATGCTGTGAAATATTGGCAAAATCATTACATACTAGCATCATATGCATCTGTTATAATGTAATTGTTCAAAGAGCTAAAGCCGAGGAATAATGTAACACTGTCCAATTTAAAAATATTCCAATATTCAATTTTATTTAAATAATTTAACTAATCATTTTTAAGCATTAATACATTTTTAATCTCCTTGTTGAAATAATCTTTATTAATCTCTGGTATAGCGACTCGTGTCAAAACTAGGCAACAGGAAATTGAAAGCTATTGATTTTTTTCATTAATTTACATAATTAGAGCCTCATATTACATGAAAATAAATGCTGGAGAGAATTTTCCCCATTATTCTCCTGCATGTTGCGTCTCCCCTACATGATGGAGGAAATTACAGCACCTGGAGGAAATCCATGCAGACATTCGGAGACCGTGCAAACTCCATGCAGTCATGCAAGGCTAGAATCCAACCGAGGTTCCTGGCCCTGAGACAGCAGTGCTAACCATTGTGTACCTTTCGTGGTAGTTCTGACCATTTTTGGTAAATCTTTGAGACCCATAAACAAACAATTTGTATAAATTAGCCTAATTAAAACCTGTAACTTTTCCTTTGGTTTATTTTTACAATACGTAAGTTGATGTATTTTCATGAATGAATATTTGAACTTGTCAAAGTCTGCGCACACAGTTTTATATATAAACTGTTTCTTTATTACATTCTTCAGACTTTTTGCAGAGTCAGTGTATGGTTCATTTTGAGTAATGTCAGAGTGAGTTCATGATTTCCACAGTCACTTGTCATAAAAATACTTTCAATAGTGTTTACTGCAGCAGGTCTGCAAAAGTCTTTGGAGTTTGTTTTAACCAAATATTTTTGGCACAATGGACCAGTATTTTACTTTACCTATGATTCTACTTGTGCTAGTTTGTGGCCTTGATTGTTGTTCTATAGAGGGAGCTAAATATTAAGGGCTAGGTGTGGACTGCATAAGGCTGTGCATGTCCAGGCCTTATGTTTCAGTCTCAGATTGGTATTGCTATATCTAGAACAGCATGTTTGGTAATGCTGTGCTGCATCTGAGGGATATGAGTAACTAGCTGGTCCTTTTTGTTAAAATGTGGAGGTGCTGGTGTTGGACTGGGGTAAAAACAGAAAGAAGACTCAACACCAGCTTAAAATCCAACAGGTTTATTTGTAGCAAATGCCACAAGCTTTTGAAACATGCTGTTCCTTCATCAAGTGGGTGGGAGTTCTGATCACAAACATAAAGACATAAACTCAATTTACATGCATAATGATGGGAATGTGAGTCTTTACAGTTAATCAATTCTTAAAGGTACAGACAATGTGAGTGGAGAGAAAGCTTTAACCACAAGTTAAAAGGATGTGTATTGTTTCCAGAGAGGAAAGTTGATAAGATTTTGCAAGTCCAGGCAAGTTGTGAGGGTTACAGATAGCGTGACATGAACCCAAGATCCCGGTTGAGGCCGTCATCATGTTTGGAACTTGGCTATCAGTTTCTGCTTCGTGACTGTGCTGACGTGTGTCATGAAGGCCGCCTTGGAGAATGCTTACTTGAAGATCAGAGACTGAATGCTGGTGACCGCTGAAGTGTTCCCAACAGGAAGAGAACAGTCTTGCCTGGTGATTGTTGAGCGGTGTTCATTCATCTGTTGTCGTAGCGTCTGCATGGTCTCCCCAATGTACCAAGCTTGGGACATCTTTCCTGCAGCGTATCAGGTAGACAACGTTGGCTGAGTTGCAAGAATATGTACTGTGTTACCTGGTGAATGGTGTTGTCACATGATATGATGACATCCATGTCGATTATCTAGCATGTCTTAGAGATTGCTGTGGCAGGATTGTATGGTGTTGTGGTCACTATTCTGAAGGCTGGATAGTTTGTTGCGGAAAGTGGTTCATTTGAGGTTGTGCGGTTGCTTGAAGGCAATAAATGGGGGTGTGGGGATGGCCTTGGTAAGATGTTCGTCTTCATGTTATGTGAGAACACCATCCACCATTGTCTACCTGATGCTGCAGGAAAGGATGTCCCAAGGCTTGGTAAGTTGCTGAGACCGCATAGATGCTATGACAACAGATGAATGATCGCCACTGAACAATCACCAGGCAAGAGTGTTCTCCTCCTGTTGGGGAACACTTCAGCTGTCATAGGCATTCGATCTCTGATCTTCAGGTAAGCATTCTCCAAGGCGGCCCTCCTGACTCATGTCAATGCAGAGTTGCTGAGCAGAGACTGATAGCCAAGTTGTGCACACATGAGCACAGCCTCAACTGGGACCTTGGATTCATGTCGCAGTATCTTTAACCCCCACAACTTGGCTGGATTTGCAAAATCTCACTCACTTCCCTATCCGGAAATAATACACATCCTTTTAAGCTGTGCTTAAAGCTCTGTCCGCTCACATTGTCTGCACCTTTAAGAATTGATTAACTGTAAGAGTTGTGCCCTGTTTGTGATCTGAATTCTCACCCACCTAACAAAGGAACAGTGTTCCGAAAGCTTGTGGCATTTGCTACAAATAAACCTGTTGGACTTTAAGCTGACGTTGTGAGACTTCTTTCAGTTAACACAGACTTTGTGCTTCAATTAACCTGTTTGCTATAGTGATACAAACTGTGGTTTCTGACTGGATGGCGGGGTGTTTGGTTCTATTACAATCCAGTCATCATCTGTTGATGCTATTTACTGTGGATACTATTTTGCTGTCTGGTATATTACTTGGTGTACTGACTGACAATTTGCAGCTGGCTGATAATGGGTGCAAGATGACTGAGTGACAGCTGAATATTGACATTGTTTCCTTACAAGAGATGAGGTGTGTGCAGAGCATGGATTAGAGACTGAAAAAAAATTATGTATTCATCTGGACAGGGGAAGATTTCTGAGAAAACACACGAGCAGGGTATAGATTTTGCTATACAGAATTTGCTATTATTAAAACATTTCAGAAATAGTTCAGAACATGTTCTCCGTTCTCCTATCCACTGGAACAGGGTTAGTTAACTATGTGAGTATCTACGCTGCAAATGCTTTGTACCATTGCAGCGTAGCAAGACTTATTTTAAAAACTTGACATTGTCAGCAGAAGTTTGAAGCCAAGCACCATTACCTATGGGGGATTTCAAAACATGAGTGAGGACCATGAGACAGCTGTAATGGCTAGGAAAGATAAATGAGAATGGACAGAGACTAGTTGAGCTTTGCTGCCATCACAAGCTTTTTTGTTCAGTGATCAAAATGATAAACTACAGAACCAGAGAGCGCTAGGTCATTTCTGTTATTATCCTCTCATGTATGTGTATTAGCAAGCCACATTATACTTAAATGGTTAAACATCAAGTATTACTTTGAAGGCAATTAGACACATTCAAACCTCACAATCAGTAGACATCAGTGAGCAGATGTATATTTGCTAGATAAAGGAATGGCAGTGTGAGCAATGTGAAGAGGAGAGCAAGGAAATATTATTACAGTGGAAACCTGTATGCATTTTGTTAGGGTGCTGGATCAGAACCCAAAGTTGCTTTAGGATGCCAGACTGGACCCCAACATTTCTTCTATTTTGGCATAAATGTAAGGATAGGATGTTTCCCTCCAGGAATACTTCCACTGACAAATTAAGGATCTTTTATAGCAAAACAATTTCATTTATAACAGTTTGGATATAACTAACAAATTAAGCAACTTAACTACTGGCAATTAGATAACATTTAAAAATGAAAAGGAAGCAATTTTAATTTCTGATTTAACACCATTTCAGTTCCAAATAAGCAACATTCCTCTTGCAGGCTTAAATGCTACTTTAGATACAGTTAGCAACCAGAAATATGCTTGCTATAATGAGTGTAGACAGTCTTGAAGCTTTCAGAGACAAGTTGAGTTTGATCAGCTTGCAGAAAGAAGCCTCTGTCTTCAAATAATTCCCAGCCAGAACTAACTGTACCCTGCAAAAGCTTTTTGCTTTCTGCCACAGACCCAACTCTGCAGACACATCACATGGCATTGTCAATCATTCTGATTGGAAATCCCTGGGGAATTTAAGTAAACTGAAGTCCATTAGCAGTACTTAAATACTTGCAAGGCTGAAATGAGTATTATCCTGCATTCTCCCAGAATCTGAGTTGCATTCCTATTAGACATATTGACTGCTTGTAACATAATGTTTTTAAACATTCATCTTAAACTTAAAATAAATAAGTATATTAATTGCAGTGTTATCACAATCTCATTAGACTGATCAAACTGTAGTAATTTGAAAAAAAGTGCCATTATAATGAATCTTTTGGCAAATCAGACTGAACAGGTTGTTATGCTGGTATTAACCTATATTAGACTATGTCTGAACAAGGATCTTTTCTGTAGCACAGGTTTAGAAACTGACTAGCAGTTGTATGTAAATTAATCTTTAAAGTATTTATAATGTTGACAGGTAAATAAATGCATTTTGCTACATTTATTTAATTGCTACATCATTTTTGTGAGACAAGGAAGGAAATAAAATGACATTGCTATTTGTTTGCTTGGGAATGAACAAATAAATTGAGATTGCTTCAGGATTGATTGTTAAATTAGTTAAACAAATACACTGATTAAAAAGTCGCATCAGGGACTCTTCTGCCACAGTCATCCTGGATTTGGTAGTTGTCAAGTATTAACTCTGTGGGTTCCTGTTGCTAACCATTATTTTTTTTTCTCTCGAATGGTTTTGACAAGATTTGTATGCAGAACATTTGTTTATCAGAATTACTTGATGTTCCCTAAAAGGCCTGGAGCAGTTGCAGTCAATGGAGCTCCACAAGATGGTAAAATGTTGGGGATTTGGTCTAAAAGTGTATACTTAGCAACGTGTCACTGCTGTTTTCTACCTGACTTTTTCTTTGAGAAATGGCCACATCTTCACATATGTATGTACATATATTTTCTCAGATGGTTAGGTTTCCTACAGGCAGCCCTGCTCTCATCTATCCCCCCACAGTTGATTCATTTCTGCTCTTTTTACCTTCAATAATTTTATCCCTTTTCTGCCAATGTTCTCTGCTTGCTGTATGCATAATTGGCAATCTAAATTTTACAGGATGGAACCTCTCATTTACCAGCTTTTGGAGAGCTTTAGTGTGCAGCTTTGTAGTCCCTGTGAACAGTAATCAAGAAAACAATATCATATTTGGAGTTGGAGAGCTTATGCAGTTCTCTCCAATGAGCATTTTCTGAAGCATCTGTATTTCAGTGGATCAATGATAGCATATTTGGTGACCAAGTAAAATAGGAAAAGTTTGAGTGGCAGTCCTGATATCAGCTCTGTATCTTAGTACTCTCAGAGCAGCATCTGATAGTAAGTTAAAGTTTTGGGTTGAAAGGGCACAGCTGGAATTTTTGATCCGTGTTGTGCATTCTGGTAGCCAGAAGCCTGGTCAGAGGTAGGTTTAAAGAAGCATTTTGAAGTGAGGTGGAAAGGTTTGCAAAGTGAATTCCAGAGTTTAGCAACCAGGCAGCTGAAGGAATGGTCAGTCGTGGTGGATTAAAATTGGGAATGCTATATCGGATGGAGCTAAATTGGTGAAAAATTATGGGGCATGAGATGACAGGGATAAGGCCATGAAGGGATTTGAAGGCAAGAGTGACAGTTTCAAAATTGAGGCTGGTCAGAGTAGGAGTACGGGCAGCAAAGTTTTGGTCATGTTGGGTTTAGAGAGGTTATAATGTGGAAAGTCAGCCAGTTAAGAATAGTATTAGAGCTTATGTTACTGCGGGTAGTGCAGAGAAGCCACCAAAAAATTGGTGCAAGAGAAATTGGAGTTAGTCAAGTAGTGATAAATAAAATGATTTGCATTTATATTATGCCTTTCACAGGACATCTGAAAGCACTTTACAATGAACTGTAGTTACTGTTGTAATATAGGAAACAGATTGTAAGCGCGCAGATAAAGATGCAATAAGGAAGGAAGTGGCAAACGTATGCATAATCCCTTGCAGCCTGAGGATGGAATGATGCAGGACAAGGAAATAAAGAACAAAGAACAAAACAGCACTGAAAACAGGCCTTTGGCCCAACGAGCCCGCGCCATCACCCCGATGTTCCCACCTCTACCCGTGATCCCTGTCTATGTTTATAGATCTATGGATTAAAAACCAGTTGTTAAACTAATATTTTTTGTTTTTGGAAGAGATGAAAACAAATTGGGGAGCCGAGAGTCCTCTGAGAGCAAGAACTTTAATATTAGTAGGGAGAAAACACAGGTGGAATTAATGGGTCTGAATGATGGCAAATTCTCTGGATCTAATAGTCTACATTCTAGTGTCTGAAGGAGGTAGCTGCAGGGTTAGTGAATGCATTCGTTTAAATTCTGCAACTGATTGGAATGTAGCAGATGTGATCATGGCTCTTGAAGGAAGGAGAAAGCAGGAACCCCAGGTCAGTTGACCTGATTTCAGCTTTTAAGGAAAATACTGGAATCCATTAAGGGAGTGGCAACAAGGCACGTAGAAGATCATATGATCAGGCAGAATCAATGTGGCTTTCTGAATGGGAAATTGATAAATAAATTTTTATGTAATGAGCAGAGTAGATAATGGGGAGCCATAAATGTAGTATTTGTGCTTTCAAAAGGCATTTGACATGATGCCCCGATGAAAGGCTGTTAGACAAGACAAAGGTTTGCAACTTTGTGTAATATATTAGCACAGTAATAATGAGTAATGCTTAAAACACAACCCAACAGTCAGGATAAATGGGTTATTTTCATGTTGGCAGACTGTTTTTATGTCTCCTGATTAGTATCAGTATTGGGGCCTCTGAATTTTAAGGACAAGGAAAGAGTGGTGTTCTGATCCTTTACAGACCGAGGTGTGGCCTGAGAGGAGAATCAAGACACTGCATGAACTGACATTTGAATCCAAAAGTAAACAGGCAGATGAGCAATTTGAGTCTTTTTTTCCTCTCTCTGAACTAAAGCAGTGGGACTGGAAAATATGCTGTAAAGTTTGGAGTATAACTAGTTAAGGTACTTGATTTATGTAAAAATCATTGAATGAGGACTTCAATTAGATAAATAAAATAAGGCTCGTCTAAAATATGGCAGAGGCAGACGGGTAGTGTGCCTCGACTGTAGAATTTGGGAGCTTGTGCATTGCGAGACTGGCCCAAGCATAAATGTCTGCAAAAGAAGCCTCCACTTCAGATTTCTCTGGCTCAGTCAATGAGCTGGAGTGTGGGTTTGCGAGAGTCTGCTACATAAGGAAGGGGGAGGAATTTCTTGACAATCTTGTCCAGAATATAGTCACACTCCAGGAGAAAAATACAGATTCAGGAAAGGAATGATGTGACTGAGAGGAGCTTGGTGGCAGGGATTTAGAAGAGGTTGAAGAGGAGGCCCAAAATACTGGCCCTGTCCAAGAGGTATGATATATTCACTAGCTGAGAGAGCAGCGAAAAAGAATGTAAAGAGGATAGTCACAGACCAAGGCAGAAAGTTGTCTTGCAATGTGAAGAGCAGAATAGAAATGTATTGTAATAAAGGACTTCAAAATTAGGGGGTTAGATGGATTTCTCTGCAATCAAGATTGAGAATTGGAAGGGTGCGTTACCTGTCTGGGTAAGGGGGTATTTTGCAGTGGCTGGAAAGAAGGGGAGTAAATCCAACACTGGATTGGGACTGGAAAGATCAGGATGGCACCTATGTCCTGTTGGAATGGGTAAATCAAACAGTAACAAAAACTTTGAACTAGTAAGTGGGGATGGGGGCTGACAGGGATTTACTAGAAACTTAACAGCTTACATGTAAACAGAACAGGGAAAGATTAAACTAAGGAAGGACTTTAATGACAAGGAAATATGACAAGGAAATAGGACAGGTATATAAAAGAATTTTTACACATCAATTGAGTGGAAGTCCTACTGAAAATGAATTAAAGTATCTGCAGTGGTGATAATGAGCAACCTAGACATATGTGAGCCGGCCAAACCAATGGTCCTTTTTCATCTCAGTGGCACACAAGATAGAAATTGGGCATTTGCACTAACCAGGACCACATGAATAAGAAAATGGTTAAATACTCATTCATATATTAGAACTGTCAGCAAATCAAATAGCAAAAAATGACACTTATGCTTACCTGACCTTCATTAATGTGACTTCTGGTTGGATCTATTTCCTGTGACTTCATAGCTTCCTTTAGATTTGAAAGCTGTTGAGTACATTAGGCAGAACCTAATGGAATGCTTGTCATGTGAGAAGAATGGCATGTTTCATAATGTCTCTTAACATTGTATTTTTTTGGAACTGCTATCACCCCATTGCAAATAAAGCACAATGGTCTCCCTTTCTGTTCAATGACAGAATAATACAGCTCCTAACTCTTCCTTACCATTCAGTCCTCATTGTTTTTTTTTTCTCTTTTTGGTGACTTATTCCTCTGTATTTTTGATTTTTGCATTTGATTCCCCTTTTTTATCACACCATTTCCTATGAAAAGTGATCCACTAGGGCAAAATAAATAACAGCCACAAAAGTGATACCAAAAAGTGCAACCTCCACACGCTCAGGAACATGACGGTCTCGCTGCGCTTGCGCACCCAGTATGTGCTGAATGTGCTATTTGAACCACATCAACTGTAACTGTGCAGTCAAAGTGCAAGCAAGCATATGATCCCTGTGCATTGGCAGCAGTCAATGGGTTATAATGAGCTGCAGGTTTCCCACTGTTGATATATGGTGATGCACACTGTCCATAATAAAACATGGTGTCTGGAGGCCGTCATGTAATTTGAGAAACCAGGCATAGGGAGGGATAGGTAAGGGATATTACTGAGACATGGTAATAGAAAAATCTGGACTGGAAATAATACATGCAGGATACAATATAGAAAAGGTAGAGCAAAAATTGGGTGTGGAGTAGCTGTAATTAATTGGGATGACAACATGGCAGTAGCAAAACGAACATAGCTATGAAAAGATAAAAATATCAGTAACACTAATGGGTATAGTCTACAGATCCACTAATAGTGGGAGGGATTTGGAGAAAGAAGCATGCAGAGAAATTAGAATTGAGTAAAATTTGTAGAATAACAATCATGGAGGATTTTCAATATCCTGACATTAATTGGATAGACAAGGTAGATAAAGGGGATAAGGGAATGGCGTTCCTACAGCATGTAGGAAATTCTTTCTAATTTAATAGTTAATTTGATGTACAAGGGAAGATTAACTATTGGATCTCTTAATGGGGAATGAACCAGAATAGATAAGAGAAATAAGAATAAGGAGCATCTTAGCAATAGTTTCCATAACATGTATAAGTTAGACATAAAAGCAAATATAATGGATTGAAGAAAAATGCTGAGTTTTGAGGCCAAAATTTGGAGAAAGTAAAATGGGTAACCATATTGACAATGAAGTAAAACAACAGGAAACATTTCAAATGTTCAATAGAATGCAGGGAAAATATATTTGGCTAAAAGGGAAACATAACTAAACATTAATGGAACTCCATAGATAAATATAACTGAGGGTTAGGGAAATGGATTAATGCTGGGACCACTGCTGTTTACAGGTTACATTAATAATTTGGACTTTGGAATCAAAACCATAATTTCTATATTTGTGAATGACACCAAATTTGGAGGGTATCTCGGTGCATAGTCTTTGGTGAAAAGATCTGCATTACGCTACAGGAGGTCATTAATAAATTTGCAGAATGGGCAAATAATTGGCGAATAAAGTTCAACATGGATAAATGTGAAATACGTTTTGTTAGGGGGAAATAGAGATATCACTTACTATTTGGTAAGCACAGAATGAGTGCAAATAACTCAATTGTTGAAAGTCATGCCACAGGTTAGGCCATTTAAAAAAGCAAAGAAAGCAT
This sequence comes from Sphyrna mokarran, assembly GCA_024679065.1. NCBI lineage: Eukaryota > Metazoa > Chordata > Chondrichthyes > Carcharhiniformes > Carcharhinidae > Sphyrna > Sphyrna mokarran. The sequence goes on from JAGIQG010000018.1 coordinate 23,251,292, forward strand.
GGTTTTATTTCTAAAGGGATAGAATTGAAAAGTTACCAAGTTATGCTAAACTTGTATCAAATCTTGGCTAAACCTATATAGTTCTGTTTGACATATCAAAAGAAGGATGTAGAGGCTTGCAGAGAAGATACTAACTACCTGCCCTGGTCCCTCCCCAGGCCGACACTATAGCTAAGAAAGCCCACCAACGCCTCCACTTTCTCAGAAGACAAAGGAAATTTGGTGTATCTGCTACAGCACTCACCAGCTTTTACAGATGCATCATTATTCTTTCTGGTTGTATCGCAGCTTGGTATGGCTGCTGCTCTATTCAGGACTGCAAGAAACTATGAAGGCTCATGAACAGAGCCCAGTCCATCACTCAAACCAGCCTCCCATCCCTTGACACTGTCTACATTTCCTGCTTCCTCAGAAAAGCAATCAGCCTAATTAAAGACGCCACACACCCCGGATATATTCTCTTCTGCCTCCTTCCATTGGGGAAAAAGGTGCAAAAGTCTGAGACCACACATCAGCCAATTCGAACAGCATCTTCCCTGCTGCCATCAGACTTTTGAATGGACTTGCTTCATATTCAGTGGATGTTTCTCTGCACCTTAGCTATGACTGCGACACTACATCCTCCACTCTCCTTTCCTTCTCTGTGAACGGTATGTTTTGTCTGTAAAGCACGCAAGAAACGATGCTTTTCACTGTATGCCAATACATGTGACAAATCAAATTATACACAAGGATGGATATCAGAAATAAATGCATAAGGAAATGATTTACAGTCTGGTTCTAGTGTTTGGGGGGTGGATTTTCTTGTGGAAAAAAATCATAACTAGAGGCCATCAATATAAGATATCAAAAGATCCAATCTGGAATTCAGAAGAAACTTCTACACTCTTGCATGGTTAAAACCTGGAACTCTTTTTACACGGGATAGTTGAAGTCATTTTTATAGATACATTGAAAGCCAGGCAAGTCCACGATGAAAAAGGGAGTCAATTTAGATGAAAAAGGGAGGTAGCTCGAATGGAGCGTAACCACTGAATGGGCTTGTTTCTGTGCCATATATCCAATGTAATTCTATGCAATCCTATAATGTTTAGATGGGAGGTCCATGTGACATTTCAAAGTATTCACCTATAGCTACTTTTCTGTTCCAAGTGAACAGCTTAATGTACATTTCATGCCACCTGGTTACAATATCCAAGACCCAGAAATTTACCTTCAAGTCCCAAGTCACTCAACCAACACCAACTCGGTATCACTTTGCAGGGCCATGGCCAGAGACTAAGACATAAAGGAATTGGAAACTAAAACGTGTCCTACGGGGTTTGTGATCAGTGGCCCAGTCTGGTCATGACAAGGTATCCACATCTGGTTTCAATATATGTATCCTGCTTGGCTTGTTAACAATGATTGAGGGAAAGAGAGGGGCTGGTATGACCATCAATATAATCTGTCTCAAAAGCACTTGTTATCTCTGGTGAAAATGATGGTCCACACACTTCAACATAACTAAATGAAGTTGAATATAGAGCATGCCTTGTGCATGCATTTGTTGGAGTTATCTCCTCTTTTGACTGAATTATCAGCAACACTTTTCACGTGTAAGTAGCATATGATTAATTTTTATACGGTGCAAACCCTGTTGTGTTGCAGGGATCTCTAGAATTGGCAAAGCAAAGGAGAAACTTGCAATTTTATAGCACCTTTCATTAGCACCAAAAATCTTAATGCTGAAGGAATTCTGTACAAGTACCCAAGTTCACTCCCTGCAGAGCAAAGAAGCTATGAGAAGGACGCATGGAATCTGCAGAGACATAGAAAGCATAAATGAGTAAGCAAGAAGATTACAGATGGACACTAATGTGAGAAAATGTGAGGTTATTCAGTTTGATAAGAATAGAAATGTTTTTTAAATGTTGAGAAATTTCTAAATGTTTGAGAGATTACTACATTCAGTAGTAAACTTTTGAACCACACATTTTATGGATAGGAAGGATTCTTATCAAGCTGTTTAAGTACAAATTTGACATAGATGTGGCACATGATATGGCAAGGAGGTTTAGAGTACAGGGGTAAGGAAATTTTGCTGCAAGTTATACTAGTCTACTGAGTTCACACTTGTAGTTTTCTATGCTGTTTCAGTTTCCCTGCTTAAGGAAGGATATATTTGCTTTGGAGGGGCTCAACAAAAATTCACCGGATTGTTTATTGGGTCGAGAGAGTTGTCCAATAAGAGGTTGAATAGAATTGGTTTATATTCTTTGGAGTTTAGAAGAATGAGAAGTGACCTTATTGAAACATAGATTCTCAGAAATTTATAGGGTAGATGCAGGAAGTTGTTTTTCTGGCTAGAGAGATCAGGAATAGGGGGGTATAGCCACAGGATAAGGAATAATCATTTGATACTAAGATGGGGGAGAAACATCTTGTCAGGGTTGCGAATCTTGAAAATCCTTTATCCAAAAGGCTGTGGATGTTTGTCACAATCAAGTACATGTGAGGCTGAGATCAATACATTTTTATACTCTTAAAGAATATGAGATGGAAAGGCGGAGTTTAGGTCTAAGATTGGTAATGATCTTGTATCATAGCAGGAGGGGTTTTTTGGTCTCCTTGCTCTTATTTATTTTCTGAATTTGGCCAGTGCCAAACCATAGGCACGGATGAAAGGGTTGGCAGTGCTAGTAATGGCTTAACTTTCTTCTTGCAGGTTGCTTTTTTTTGTTACTGTGAGCAACAAAGGTGAAGGAAATCATTTACTGTGTAGTATGGATTAAAATCCATCTTGAATTCTGATCCTTTGTTTGTCCACATGCAGAAATGTAAAACATTCAGTAGTAAACCTTTTGAATCACATTTTATGGGTAGAAAGGATTCTTATTAAACTGTTCTGTATTTGTAATGCTGAGTTATATCAACGCATCATAAAATTATATCCCTTCAGACTTTAATTTTCCATGCTGTCTGTACAACAGGGAACTGGGGACAATAATGGAGTGTAAGTGACTAATGCAAGTAGGATGGATAAATTTTGTCAGCCTACTGGCTGTGCTGATTTCAGTCTTCAAATTACTATTCTGGGCAATTTGATTTGTCTTATTTCTGACCAGTTTCCTCCCATTTCTCAGTGACTGATGCCTTAATGGAGCATGGCTATATGGGTACTGTTTACCTTTACCTCAACCATTATGTTGCTATTTCTGTACATTGATAGTAAGTTTTGGTTAGTTATTGAACTATATGAGGCACACACCAAAGCCTAATGCACTCTACTCCTGCTGATTGGGCATAGATTGGCAAACAAGGCTGATTTACTGCTTGCATGCACTTAGCGAGTTGCAAGTGGGATTTTTTTCCAGAATGAAAACAGGCCCTTCAGCCCAACTTGCCCATGCAGCCTTTTTCTTAAACCCCTAAGCTAATCCTAATTGCCTGCATTTGGCCCATATCCCTCTATACCCATCTTACCCATATAATTATCTAAGTGTTTTTTAAAAGGCAAAATTGTACCTGCCTGTATTACTTCCTTTGGCAGACATGTACTACCCTCTGGGGAAAAATGGCCCCTCTGGACACTTTTGTATCTCTCCTCCCCCACGTTAAACCTGTGCCCTCTAATTTCCGGGGCCTGTACTTTCAGCTAGTTAGTTCATATGTTTTAAGCCAGGAACATTAATTCTACCTGGCTTGTGTAATGTGAACCAAATGAGAACACTATGGGATGAAGTGTCAGTATACACCCTTTGCACCTATGATTGTCTCATGGTATTTCACATTGTGTTATTTATGGGAAGTGACAGAGTGGTATGTAGCGTGCAACATTTGTGGATGTATGAGTTTGGGTTCTATGTCCCCACCAACTACAAAAAGGTACATGCCAAAGGTGATAGAGAAGCACAAGGCTGTGTCCTAGCTTATTGACAAGAAAATAAAACAGAGATGCAGAAGGAGGTTGTACAAAAGGGTTTGGTTTACTTGGTGCTAATAGTCGCACATTGAAATGGCCAGTTAAGATCTGTTTGAAAAGCTGCACAGTCCAATCTGGCACATATTTGACTGTAAATGAGGGGACATTGCCCAAAATATCCTTTATCCCAATCTAATGAAATGCATTTTCATATTGCATGCAGCAACTACATTTCATATAAGGTTGCCATTGTGGGCAGGGTATTTGTTAATCCAGTTGTCCATATATGCCGACAATCTATTGCAAACTCCTTCTGCCAGTATTTGACCTTGAAAAGAGAGGTCAGGTTTGGTAATAAGGGATGTACTTTGCAGCGGTGGTAGTGGTTGTGAACATTTATGTAAGGCTGTCTGGAGTGGAACAATTGCCCCATTGTTGTTAAAAAGCCAACTGCTGGCCGGCAGGAGAAAAGGCTGTTATTAAAGGGCACTGTTAAACTGTCTTCCAAACATGGGGAGGGAGTGAAGGGCCATATTCAAGTGCAAATGAGCATAACATTGGTTGTTGAATCATTGTGCGTGGCTTTTCAGACTGTTGGTCTAAAAACACTCAGTTCTCCAACCTTTAGTGTGCTTCAAAATATCAAAAATCGGGTTTTAGATCAAGCTTAAGGTTATTTTTATATCTGAAACTGCATAAAGGTGAAAAGTGTATTTACGGTCAAGCTTTTGATTAAGAGCATGGGAAAAGTTTTGCGGTTCATATGGAAGCCACAATGTTCCTGCTTTTTTATAATTTGAGCTGCTTTTATTAGATGTGAAGCTTTTTCTTGCACCACCGGTTCATAATACAAGGATCCTGTCTGGTAACCAAAACCCAAAGGTAAATCTGCCAAGATTCACTGAGGCTTTGGTGAAAGCTGGTTGATTTTACCTACATGAGATTTTGCCATGTTTGTAAGACCATTGTCTTAGGAACTTAGTGGTAACATGAGGGTTGGCGACTATAAAACCGTGATTCTATTGCAATTAAACCTGTTTATACTGCAGGGGAAACTTCTGTTGAAATTTTCTGTTGAAAAATTGCACACATGCAATGGATTGAAGAATTATGAACACGATTGCAATGTGGCTGGTTTTTTGATAGCGCAGGAAGAGTGAATGTATTTGGGGAACATTTCTAATACTGATTCATTCCTGTTTTCCTCTCTATATTACTGAATTGTTGATGTTGATTGGAAAAAATAGCAATAATCTGGAATATTGTTGACATGGTTTATCCAAAGATGCATGAAGGTGTTTCCAGAGGGAAGGTATTTTCACAAAAGATCTGAAATGGTTAGAAGAATCAACAGTAATCAGTATAACTCTTGAGTTATCTTTACATTTGGGAGGATAAAACCACAATATGCCCTGACATTTTTGAAATAGGTGATTCTTTTGGTGGGTGGGAGAGAGAAGGGGTTGTGTTGAAGGGGGTGGGATTATGGTGGAAGTGACTTGGGGCAGGGTTGAGTGAAATCTATCTTTAGTGTAACAATTGAAGGCCAAACTTATTTCAGCTTCTGCTTGACTTGGTTTCAGTCCAATTACTGTAACACAAGATTTACTGTTTGTAACTCTTAATATTTTAGCAGCAGTCCATGATGTTGCTTGAGAACTGATTATAAGCTTGTCTCAGTAGTTGATGCTGATCAGTTTGACTTTTGTACTTGGGGTATCGTGTAAAACGCTCACTGGATGTGGTCGTGATGAGTTATACCAAATGTACATTTTCATCAAATCCTGCTACCTTGTGCAATATACGTTGACAGGAAAAAGCATGTTTGGTTTGGCTCTCAGGACAGCCGTTCATGCCAAAAATCTGTTTTAACATATACCATGTGATTACATTATAAAGCTTGTTTGCAAACTGGAAACTGATTTACTGATCTGATCAATTTACTGATATGCCCCATCTTTGTTCTAAAAAATGCCAAGGTTGCCGCATGCTAATAGTATTTTGTTCTTTCTGCCTTTTGAGTTTCATTGCCATGATATTCAATAATAGGGCACTGGCAGGAGATTTTGATTTGAGTTGAGTGTTTAATGCAACTTGATCTATAACATTATGTTTACCACTTGTGACTTTTTGAGGCTTTAGTATTTGTGGTTTTCTCCAAGTTTGAAACTTGGGGGAAATTAACAGATCATAGAGGACATATTTTTCCCATTTGCATCATGCAAAGAACATCCTCAAAAATGAGTAATGGTAGTCATGAAAACGAAAGTCTATGTTCAGCTTTTAAATTTGAATGGATATTACAAAATAAATAATGAATTCCTATCTCCTATCATCTTGTCTTTTACTAAGTTGGCCATTTAATGGCCAGGGGTTCTTTTGTATGTGGCCAAAAATGTTCACTGCTGTTTTAGCTTCGTCTCCAGGACATTCCTGTGTTTTATGGGGTCAAATTCCATAGTCCACTGTTTATAATTATGACCATTGACTAATGGCAATTAAAAATCAAACTCATCATATTACACAAGGTTCTGTGATTTTTCAAGGATCTTGAGATGCTGAATTTCTTGATTTCTTCTATTTTCGTAGGAAACCAGAGACCATCAACTGTGTTTCAATGTCTGTGCCTTAGTCTGGTTTTCTATGTTGAAGAGACATGAACAGCTTGGGATGAGATCCCAAAGGAAGTGTAGCACAAAACCTTTGTTGGTAGTATGAGAGTAATTTTGGTAGATTGTTTTCCCTTGTCTCATGCTCCACTTTGGGACCTGATCTCTGTTTAAATGCTGCGTTGTCATCCAATAAGGTGACTGAGTGCATATATTTACTCATGCAGCATTCTTAACCTGACAGTTTCCTGAGTCTATACTGTTGTTCCAGTCATTTGAGAGAAAAGCTTTTGCATTTACTTCTGAATCCTTATTTCAATGGTTAGAATGTTAAGAGACCCCTCCTTACTCATATTGACAAACACTGTAAAGAGTGTACTATTACAAATATGGTGTGGAGTGGCATGTGTTGCCTTTTAACCAAAAAAATTCACCACTTTGCCAATTAACACACTGTGAAATCAGCATTTTACACAGGACTTAAGTAACAGCAGCTTTCCTCTCTCCTTTTCTCCTATCCCTGCCACCACTTTTCACTTCCCCATCTATCCCCCAGCTCCTTCCACATAGATTTCTCCTCAGATTGAAGTCTCTGAAATGAGATGCATAGTACAGTGTTGTAGAACCCAGTGACCCACGTTGGTTAACAGGTCAGCAGTTTGTTACAGTGATTATAGAGTTCCAATAGTTAAATATTCATTAATTCATTAAACTAGCAAAAGCATCCATTACACAAATTATAGAGTAGTGCTATCTGAAGATAATTATGGGCAATATTTTTAAAAATCCCCATAATCTGAGCTGATGTATTGATCGCAGCATAAGTAGGAGGAAGCTAAAAGCCCTGTGGCAGTTTATTTTACTGCAGATCAGAGATGTAGGAAAATTGCATTTGTTTAAGAATTGAAGATGGATTTTTTTGTTAAATTGCTTGTAATTTGAATGGCTTCCCGTAATTCAACGTGGAAATATTTTATTGTTCTTGGAATTCCGTAACTCCAATATATTTCTACCATAACCTGGTTAAATCCAGTTCTTTTCTCCTTGTCTGAAACCATATAGTTAACAATGAGTTGCTGCAATTTATCATTGATGTTGTGCATGCACTGGCAAAAAACTTTTCTTTTCTATTGCCCTCTCCCCATTTGAACTTAACAAGGTTAAGTTGAATTTTACTGGAGCCACCGATAACCAAAAGTTCCAAATATTTCGGTGTTGTATTGCGGGGTATCATTTGTAGGGTGGGAAAGTAGAATTGAGGTTGAATAGCAGCCGTAAATGTTGAATAACTCTACAGTTTGAAGGGCCGAATGACCTACTATTTCTTTTCTATATCGTGGCCAACATTCTGCCCATTACCAGCACAACTGGTGACTGATTAACTAGTCCCTTATCTCACTTCGAGGTTTTTCTGTATTTATTACAGATGCTGTACATGTAATAGTTGCTATACACTTACAATTTCAGGAGATGCAGTGAATGCAAGTGCATTTTTAAGTATTGAATAAAAGTATGACAGAAGATAAGGCAGCTTGTACAAAGTCCCCAATTCAAAATCTATCAGAATAGTGAGTAGATTGTAAAGGAAAGGTTTGTAGATCAGATTAATAGATATTTCTGCAAGATGGAAATTCTAGAAGAACATCTGTTTTTCAGGATTTCTTACACCAGCAAAATAATGTTTTTGATCTACTTTCTCTCCACCTAATTTGAATTTCTAATATTTCACTCATGAAATTATTTTTCTTAATACATTTGAAAAGACTTGAATTGAGTCTTCCTACAATAATTGAGTTTTCCATTTTGAAATTGAAGGTTTTAAGTGAACTTTTTAAAACTGTCTTCTATTCGACTACCTGAGCAATACCAGAAGAGACATGAGAACACACCGAAATAGGAGCAAGAGTAGATTATTTGGTCTTTTGAGTTTTCCACCATTCAACAAGATTATGGCTGCTCTCATGTGGCTTTACTCTACTTTTCTACCTGCTCTGCATAAACTCTTGACTCCCTTGTGAGTCAGAAATCTATCTAACTCAACCTTAAATATATGCAGTAACTCTGGGGAAGAGAATTCCCAAGACTAATGACTCTCAGACACAAAATTCCACCTCATTGTCAAACGGTACCATCAGTCAGTTTGTCAGTTGTCTATCCATCCTTAAACCTTGCTCCTTAAATCATAATCTTTTATTTGACACTTTATTGAATGAATGCCTTTTGGAAATCGAAGTACACCATATCTACTGGTTCCTGTTTATCCACCTCACATATTACTTCAAATACCACTCTTGTCAAATGCAGTTAGCCTTTCGCAAAACCATGTTGATTCTTCCTGATGATAGTATTATTTTCAAAATATTCTGCCCCTTTAATAATGAATTGTACATTTTCCAAATGACAAATATTGGCCTATAGTCTCCTGCTTTCTATCTCCCTTTTCTTCAACAGAGGTGTTAAGTTTAGGGTTTTCAGATTACCAGTAGAATCTTGGAAATTTTGGAAGATTACAGTCAATGCCTCCACCATCTCTGCAACCACTTTTTTAAAGACTAGGTCATGGGCCAGTAGTTCCAAGGGACTGATCTATTAATTTGCCCATTGCCTTTTCTCTAGTGATTGTTTAATTCCTCCTTCCCTTTTGCTCCTTAATTTTCTGTGATTATTGGAAAGCTTTTTGTGCCTTGAACACCGAAGATTTGCCATTTCTTTTTTTTAAATCCCCAGTCTTAGCCTCTTGCAGAAAAATGTACGCTTTAGCTGTTCTATTGCTTATATGTTCATGAAAGCTGATATTTTTCTTCTTTTTTGTTTTCTCTCATATTCCAGTTTCTCTCTCTTTAATTTTTCAGTTATCCTTTGTTGATTTCTAAAACTTTCCACATTTCTGGTCTACCAATAGTCTTTGTAGCATTACATTTCTTTCTTTTAATCTGATCCCACCTTTAACTTAGTTAGCAACAGATAATGCATCTTTGTTGAGAGTTATGAAATATGCCCTTGGACTGTTTTAGCTTTTTAACCTATTATCCAGCCTACTTTAGCCAGCTCTGTTTTCATGTCCTTACCTTTTATTTAAGTTTAAGACACTGGTTACAGACCCACATTTCTCATTCTCAAACTGTGAAATTTCAGAGTTTCACAGTTGATTACTGTGTAATGTATGATTTTATGCATTATAAAATGCATGATGTATGATTACTTTCCCAGAGCACTCTTTACAATGAGGTCATTAAATAATCCTGGTCCAGGTCCAAAATAACCGGTTTCTGGGTATTGTTCTAAGAAAGTGCTCCAAGTACACACCCATCCTCAAGACTACCAATTTGATTTGTCTAATCGAGGTGAATAAAATCATCTGTGATTACAATGGTACCCTTTTTCCAAGCCTGCAACATTTCTTGATGTGTATTTTATCCTACTGTGTAATCACTATTAGAAGCCTATAAATGGCTACTAGTGACCCTTTTTTGCTGTTTGGTATTTCTGCCGAAATTGATTCGATATCAACTTCTATTTAACCAAGTCCATTTCTCATTGTACTGATATCCTTTATTAATAGACCTACTCTGCTTCCTTTCCCATTCTTCCTTTACTTCTGAAATGTCAAATACCTTTGAATACTCAGGCTGCAGCCTTGTCACCTTGCAACCATGCCTCTAATGGCTAACACTTCTTTATTTCTATTTGCACTATCAGGTCACTCATCCAATTGTGAATGTTATGAGCGTTCAGATTAAGAGCCTTTAATCCTGTTCTTCCACCATTCTTGCTTCCTCTACCTTATTTGCTTGCGCACACTTGCATTTATTCCTTCCGTCTCTTCCTATCAGACTCTGGTTACATTATTGCCTTGAGCTTTCTCTTTAACTTAAGAGTTTTCATCCATGCTGCTACTGTCGATCTGATTTTTCCACTTTATATGTAGATTAAAATAATCCATAATTATTGCCATCATGGGTGGCACTGCAGTTTCACAGTACCAGGGACCTAGGTTCGATTCCCGGCTTAGGTCACTGTCTGTGTGGAATGTGTACATTCCCCCTGTGGCTGCATGGATTTCCTCTGGGTGCTCTTGTTTCCTCCTACAATCTAAAAACGTGTTGGTTAGATGCATTGGTCATGCTAAATTCTTCCTCAGTGTACTCAAGCAGGTGCTGGAATGTGGTGACTAAGGATTTTCACAGGAACTTCATTGTAGTATTAATGTAAGCCTACTTGATGACACTAATAAATAAACATATATCTTATCCCTTTATCACAAACACCCAATATTTCTTTTTGTATACTTTGTCCTACATTGTGGTTACTGTTAGGAGGCCTGCAGACCACTCCCACTAGTGACTTCCTCATCGCTACCAAACTGATTCTGTGTTCTGAACCAGTGCCATCTAACTAGTGTAGCAAAGCCAACATAGCAGTGCTATTCCTCCACATTTATCTAATTTCCTATTCTTCTTGAATATCACTTAACTCTCAATGTTGAGGACCCAATTCTTATCATCCTGTAGCTGCACCTCCGTTAAATGTGTGGCTCAAAAACCAACATGGGAGAAATGGGTTTAAATTCATGGGATTCTGGCACCTTAATAATAAGAGAGCGCTGCACTATTGGGACAGTCTTTACTTGAATTGTGCTGGGACCACAGTACTGGCAAATCGCAAAAGGCTGTAATGATGACTCCTGGAATAGTGTTCAAGTAACTTTCCCCCTCCTAATTCACTATCCAAGCTTTGTCTCCAATCCATGAGCTCTGAGCCAAAGTCCCTTAAACTGCTGATACCACACATGTGTTGCTGCCCATCAGCTCTTGTATGCTAAGGCTGCAACACATCATCTGTCCTGACATCTCTACTGTGTTTTCTTCAATGAATTAGATTTGGAAATATCATTCAATGGTCATGTCAAGTAATTTAATTGAGCTATAAATTTATTACAATATTTCCAACATCACAGTACCCATTTTTAGAGAGGGGAGAAGGTTAAATTTGCCTCCCTGCTTCAGTTCTCTGCTGGTGCTTTCTCTCTTTCTCAGTCCACACTGATATTATAAAAGATCAGAACAGTTTCTGCACTGAATTTCCTTACTTACCAATGTCTTGCGCTGCGTGCGGTCTTGCCCGTCAGACTCAATGTGTGCTTAACTAGATTACCTGTATGTTTACTAGCTATAATTTTGCAGAGCTGAATCAGGGACTGCCGACCAGAGAAGCCAGCTTCTGAATTAACTAACTTTAGCAGCCTCTACAGTAGGGAGAAACTTTGTTTTTCCAATAAATTGTAGTTAAACGCTAAATGAATACTTGACTAGATTTTAGCAGGAGATTAAACTTTAGAATATCCTCATGTATCAAATACCCAAGCTTACATTGTCTTGAGCTGCATTTAGACTGCAGTCTTTATGCTTGCTTACTTGGAGTATGTCAATCTCATGCTGACATTTAAAACTCATAAATACATGGATGAAATTGCATATTGTGCACAGTTTGATGCCATTATGACCTAAATCTAGTGTCATGCTAACCAGTTATTGGAGATAATGATTGACAGTGTTGTTCAAATGAGGTCGGAGATTTAGTGTCACTTCAAGCAAACCATTGTTTGTCTGTTCACTGTTCCTTAGTCCAGAAATGATGTATTAACGTTGTGTTGTATGTTTGTATTCTATCCAGTGAATGTTTATTCATACCATTAAATAAAAATGGATGCTGGAAATTTTAAACAAACAAAAGGTCTGTCAGTAGCTGTAAAGAGAAGTAATTATGATTATAGCCCATATTAGAACTATTGAGAGGTGAGCCCTAAATGTCATAACCTATCTTTTCTCTTTATATAGCATACATAAGCTGTGTATTTTCAGTACTGATAGATGAGGAATGATGGGAAGAAGCTCAAATGGAGTACAGTGGTTACTGCAATAGAATGGTCCATCTCTATCATAGTTACTCTAATTTAAATTATAGAATTGACAATGCAGAAGAAGGCCATTTGGCCCATTGAGCCTGTACTGACAACAATCCCATTCAGGTCTATCCTCGTAACCCCACATATGTCTGCCTAATTCCCCCAACACTAAGGGGCAATTTAGCTTGGTCAGTCAACCTAATCTGCACATCTTTGGACTGTGGGAGAAAACTGGGGCATTGGAGAAAATCCATGCAGACATGGAGGGAATGTGCAGACTCCATACAGATGGTGACCCAAGACCAGAATTGAACCTGGGTCCCTGGCCCTGTGAGACAGCAACGCCAACCACTGTGCTGCCCTAATTCTCTTAAACATTTCCTGCTTGACATTTTGTATCATCAACCATTACCTATCCATTAAAAATTTTTTCTAAATTGAAATACTTCAGTGAAATGATAGAGTTCACGTTCTGTCATTTTTTTTCTTTGTGAGATTTTGCGGCTGCTTGCCTCATTCTCCTATCCTGTGAATTTAGTAGGAATGTTTGAGGCATCAAGCTTATGCATTATGAAGACTGAATGGCGTGACCCAGATTTCAATACAAGATATATCTATAAAAGCTTTTTGATGTGATTACTGTTGGACAAAACAATCTCACTAACTCTTTGTTTACTATTCATAAGTTATGGCCTTTTCTGTGTTCAGCTAGTTTTGTTTTGAATGAGAGGAATTGGGATGAGTATGTGCTGAGTCAACAGCTCACCATGCCAGTGGCCTTGTAGTTAAAATCATACCAGTTTTATCAGCTAGCTAAGCTCTCTAGTGTACTGAACTTAGTGAATCAAGTTTTCTGAGGGCTTATTGTCACGAGAAAACCAAGTCTTTCTTATGGCAATCTTAAAAAGAAAGCTGATGAATTGGAAGATTTGAGTTGGAAACTGTAGAAGATGGAAATGGCTGTGTTTTTGAATTCGATGGGTGCTCAGCACAGTTGTGCACTGCTCTCACAAAAGCAGTAATTGAGTTCTTTGTATTTCTATTTCTTGTCCTTTGATTTGACTTGTCGGCATTTCGAGTACCTTGGTGATCTGATTCGGGTCATTTCTAATTTTAATATCCCTTTGGTACAGTATTGTAATAATACCTTCAAGATTTGATGATGAACGGCAATGTTGATTTGAATCTTGTACGTAGGTCACAGAGGTCCATGGTATTGCCGTCAATGGACCAGTGGGCCTCTGTGATTCTATGATCCCTAAGTGTAGAAGGTTTGGACTTGGTAGTACTGTATTGTAATGGAGCTGTACTGAATTTCTGTCAAGGAAGTGTCCAGTGAATTTAGAGTTCTAGTGCGTGCACTTCAGGCCAAAACTGCGTATGGAGCATTTCAGGGTACTCCATAGACCTAGCAGATGCTACAGTATGTTGGGCACATCTATAAGATTAAACTTGCAGTTCTAGATGACAAAATGTTTTACTCTGTATCTGTATCTCCTATAGCAGCTTAAACTAAAATCTTGCCATACAATTAGCCTCAATCTATTAATTTCAAAATGTAATGAGTAGACATTTTTGTTCACCCACCCCAGCCCCCGATTATTCTGAAATATGCAACTTCCAATTTGTATTTGGAGTGGAAGTGTTTTTATTGAACAGGCTTTGCATGGATCAATACGTATGGAATGAAGTCCTAAACATGATGTCACATTTCCAGTTTAATTTCCTCTAATACTTTTGACGTAGAGTCATGCTCCTTATGAGAAAAGACTCTTGTGTCGCTGAGACAAAAGTGACCATCGTGCTGCACTGGGACCCTGATGGTATGTCAAAGTTTGGAATTCGCAGTTTGTCTCAGACCCTGGATTTTTCATCTGACTGTATTATCGCTTAAGCAATTCAATAATATCAAATTTTATTGTCAAACTACTTTAATTTCATGCCACACCTTGTATGAAACATACATTTAAATAAATGTTATTTAATAATGAAGTGACATGATGAATAAGTTTTCCCATGGTATGTTTTCCACTGTTTTCCAAATGTAGACCAAATTTAGAATACGGCTGTCCATACTTAACCTGTACAATTATTGATGTGAAATCATGTTTATTGATTCACTAAAAAGAGAATCCCTTGTACCAATGAGGATGTGCTGACAAGCAACTGCTTTGAAAAGAAAGACAGTTGCTGAATCAGTGCTTCATGGATGGCTTACTGATCGTAAGAAGTTTGACAACACCAGGTTTAAATCCAACCGATTTTTATTTGATAGTCAACTCAAGCTTTCGACCCGCTGGTCTTTGTCAGGTGAATGAGGTGTTCTGGTCTCAAACAGCACACATAACAGCACAGACAGTTTACAGATTACTGATTAGAATGCGAATCTTTACACCTAACCTGCTATTCAAGTCTTGAATGGCTAACAATGTGAGTGGAAGGAGCACTGAGCACAGTTTAAAGAGATGTGTATTGTCTCCAGACAGCACAATAAGTGAGGTTTTTTGCTAACCCAGGCAAGTCATGGGGGTTACAGATGGTGTGACATGAAGCCAAGATCTCTGTTAAGACCGTCCTTGTGTGGGGAACTTGGCTGTCAGTCTCTGTTCAGCGGCTCTGAGCTGTTGTGTATCATGAAGGCCCCCTTGAAGAACGTTTACCCAAAGGTAGGAGGCCGAATGCCCCTGACCACTGAAGTGTTCGCCACCTGGTGTTGTCAGACGTCTTACTGTGTTTACCCCAGTCCAACGCCGGCATCATGGCTTACTGATAAACAGGAAGGTGAAAAGGTTGTTGATCAAGATGGATGAAGATGGCCAAGCAAGAGTCCAAAATATCAATGACGTACAGTTATGTACATGTGGTTCACCCAGCGGAGAGCCAAAGGTGTTCCCATTTCTGATCCTGTCGTTCAAGCTCAGGCTTAAATTTTTTGCCAGCGAATTAATAAAAAGTCCCAGCATTTTTATACAATTTGAAGGCAAGGAAAATGGTGAACAAGATTTAAGAACCTGCAAGAAATTTCGCAAATTATTTTGCAAGGGAAACATTTGCTGAAGACCCTGTTCCAGTGTTATTCCAGTTGAATTAAAGAAGGTTTTAGCCAAAGTATCATATGCCAAAGAACAGATCTACAACTGAGAGGAGGTGGCCTTGTATTAGAAAAATGTTAGCAGGAAAGGCACTTGCAAACAGAAATAACACCAACTAACAGCTTAATCAAATAAAGACCAGATTCATAGCCCTTTTTTTCTGCACCAAAACTGGCTGACATAAACTAACTTCATTCATCAAAAAATTCACCAAACTATACTGCTTACATGATATAAACTGAAAGTCATTACCAGGTCAATGCTGAAGTAATGTTAAAAGCTGGATGACTTGATCAGTATTTGAAGGCCACCACGAACTTGTGCCAAAGATCAGAAAACATCTTTGAACAAACTATCAAAGAAGGCCATTTTGCTGCTTGGCAACCAACCTGCACACTCACCCCTGGAAAACTTGGTATCTCAAGATGGGCACATCAAATGCATCTGTCTTCCAAAAGCACAACTTTGAAAATTCAGCACTTTGACCAAGGCATCATGTTAACTTCAAAAATGACCACAAGTCCTCAAAATAATGATGAACAGTGTGACAACTAGCCAAAAGAAACTGAGAGATAAGGACCCTACATTTTGTGGAAAATCTCAGCAGGTCTGTCAGCATCTGTGGAGAGTATGTCTGTTCAGTGCTTTGAGTCTAGATGACTCTTTGTCAGAGTTCCAATGAAGGGTCATCTCGACTCAACGTTGGCTTCGCTCTCCATAGATGCTGTCATACCTCCTAGGATTTTCCAGCATATTTCTGTTTTTGTTTCATTTTCCAGCATCTGCAATATTTTTGCTTTTAACGGACACTTGATGTCTGACATGACCGCATAAAATGGTCACCTGCATCATACATGTGAAAATATGCCCTGAGTACTGCTTTTGAGATAGAAATCAATAGAGGACAAAGAAGATTTTGAAGACGTCACTGAAAGTGAGTCAAATTGTGGACTGTTAGATGTTAAAGCATGATCCTTGCTTGAGGCTCAACTAGATACTGGCAGCAGCATATGGTTGAATGTTGACGATCAAGAGACAATGATAGATGATGAAATATTGACTGTGTAACAGATCTAAGTCTTTGAAGCATTCAGTAAATTAAAGAAGATAATAAAGATAATGCCATGAATGAACCACTCGTTCATTCCATGTAGTTTTTTTCATTCGTGTAGTATGGGTCAGCATTCGTTACCCATTCCTAATTGCCCTGATGACTAAGGTGGTTGGAACCAATGAAAGATTGGCTGTTGCAAGTGCAACAAAGCTTCAAAACATGTAGCAAAGGCATGCTGTTAATATGAAATTAAATTTACTGATTTCTTTGCATTATTTTGTTCAAATAATGAACTGTGATTTTATTTGTGTACACTATTTTTATGTGCTCTATAAGCAAGATTAAGTCTGTGGATTTTAAGTGGTCCAATTGTACATTTAAATTTTAATTTATTTGAATTGTCTTAATTTTGTTCCTAGAAATCTTGTTTACATCAAATTAGCTGGTTTATCTGTTGTAATCAGCTTATCTGTAGTTCTGCATGATTCTGACTTTTGAAGAGATCTTGTTACACAGTGTTCTCACCTACAGTGTGATCTCGAGATATAGATCCTGTGGACCACTTAATTTTGGGGCTCTGTTATATATGTACAACTTGAATGCTCTTTTAAAACTTGCCATTTTTTTCTTGTGCCAAAAAAAACTTTTCAAAAAGACCACTGTGGTATCCTGAATCTTCATTTCCCAGTAAGTGGTTTTATTTCACATTGATGCTACAGTTAGAATTCCTAGAGTGCAAAAGGAGGCTATTCAGCCCATTGAGCATGCACCAACAATAATCCCAGCCAGGCCCTATTGCTGTAACTCCACAAATTTATCCTGCTAACCCTTCTGACACGAGGGAGTAGTTTAGAATGGCCAATCAACCTAATCTGCACATCTTTGGACTATGAGAGGAAACCGGAGCACCCAAAGAAAACCCAGAGTCATGAGACAATGTGCAAACTCCGCGCACACTCACTTGGGACTGGAATTGAACTGGGTCCCTGATGCTGTGCGGCAGCAGTGCCTGCCTTTAGTAGTATAAATAGAACGTGCTTCAGAACCCAATCTGACTATGAAGTTTTGCTTTCTTCATTTTTGATGGAATTAACTTTATGGTTAATGTGAAATGAAAACAGTTTTAGTGCAGTACTAATCAGTACTGTCGGTGCACCCTTGATTTGTGGTGTGCTTGATATGCTTGCCATGCAGTTAAGGAATGGCAAGTGTATGCTTGAACGAAGAACAAAACAGCATGGGAAACAGGCCCTTCGGCCTAACGAGCCCATGTCACCACCCTAATGTTCCCGCCTCTACCCATGATCCCTGTCTATGTTTATAGATCTAAACATTGATTAAAAACCAAATTTGAGACAATTTAGGGAGAATCTGTTTTGCCAATTAGCCTAAGAGCACATCTTTGGGATGTGGGAGGAAACTGGGGCACCCAGAGAAAACCCATGCAAGCACAGGGAGAATGCGCAAACTCCCACAGACACAGGGCCAAATCCATGTATCTGCACAGCACAGCACGTCACTGAGCTGTCATGTTGCCCATCAAATGGTCCGGGTCAAGCGTACACTAACAACATGAAGCACTAGGATACTCAAAAAAAAATGCAAGAGCAGCCCTCTCATGACCTATCGCGTGTATGCCCCTTGTTAGACAACAAGGTGGACCAAAGCACCTGTAGGATTAAAAACAAATACATTAATATCATTATCTATTTACCCACTTCCCAGGGACTCCCAAGGCTCATGATCCCTATTTTAAATCAGTTTTCTACACCCTTCCATTCCCATTCTGTTCATGTGCCCATCTAAGTATTTCTTAAATAACTCCAGAGTGCCTGCCCCCACCACTTTACTTAGCAGCGCATTCCACACCCCCACCACCCTCTGTGTGGGGAAAAAAAACTCCCCCGAGCATCCAAATTATACCTTACCCCTCTCACCCTAAGCCCGTGACCCCTCGTGCTATTCGAGTCCATCCTAGGAAAAAGCTTAACCCTGTTTATCTATACCCCTCATAATCTTGTACACCTCTATTAGATCTCCTCTAAGTCTACGTCTTTCTAAGGAAAACAGTTCCAATTTGCCTAACCTCTTCTTGTAATTCAGACTTTCCATACCAGGCAGCATCCTGGTAAACCACCTCTGCACTCTCTCCAGAGTCTCCATGTCCTTCTGGTAGTAAGGTGACCAGAACTGGACGCGGTATTCCAAATGAGGTCTAACCAACTTTTTATACAACTGCATCATTAAAGGCTAGCTCTTTTACTCTATACCCCTTCGCATAAAGGCTAGCATACCATATGCTTTCTTCACAACTTTCTCCACTTGCTCTCCCAACTTCAGAGACTTGTGCACCTGCACCTCCAGTTCCTCTGCGTTTCTATATTCTTAATAGGTCTACCCTTTATCATATACCTCCCCCCTACATTCTTTCTCTGGAAATGCATCACCTCACATTTATCAGGATTGAATTCCATCTGCCATCTATCTGCCCAAGCTACTAGCCTATCTATGTCCTGCTGCATTGCCTGACAATGCTCCTCACTATCCGCAAGTCCAGCCATCTTTGTATCGTCTGCAAACTTGCTGATCACTCCACTTACTCCCTCTTCCAAGTCATTTATATATATTACAAACAGAAGAGGTCCCAGTACCGAGCCCTGCGGCACACCACTAGTGACCGACCTCCAGCTAGAAAAAAACCCTTCCACTATTACTCTGTCTCCTATTACCAAGCCAGTTACTTATCCATCTAGCTACCTGTCCTTGTATCCCATGAGCCTTGACCTTCTCAACTAACCTCCCATGAGGGACTTTGTCAAACGCCTTACTAAAACCCATATGGACGACATCAACGGCTGGCCCTTCGTCCCCTGTTTTTGTCACCTCCTCAAAAAGTTCTACCAGATTCGTAAGGCGCAACCTCTCCTTAACAAAGCCATGCTGCATATCCCTAATCAGATTGCAATGCTCTAAGTGCCTATACATCCTATCTCTAAGAATCCCCTCCAACAGCTTCCTTACCACTGACATCAAGCTCACCAGCCTATAATTTCCAGTGTTATCCCTACTACCCTTTTTAAACAATGGTACAACATTAGCTATTCTCCAGTCCTCTGGGACCTCACCTGTGTCCAAAGGAAGAGACAAAGATTTGCGTCAGAGGCCCAGCAATTTCATCTCGCGCCTCCCTAAGCAGCCTGGGATAAATGCCATCAGGCCCTGGAGATTTATCAGTTTTAATGCTACTTAGGTGCTCTAACACTTCCTCCCTCAGTATGAATACTGGTCCACAGCTTTCTCAGAGACAGGAGCTGTCAACAAGCCCTCTCCTTCGTGAATACTGACGCAAAGTATTCATTCAGGATCTCTGCCATTCCCTCGGCCTCTAAGCACAGTTCCCCTCCTCTGTCCCTAAGAGGTCCGATTTTTCTTCTTAACCACCCTTTTATTCCTAACATAGGAGTAAAAAGCCTTTGGATTTTCCTTAATCCAATCCACCAAAATCATTTTGTGCCCCCTTTTTGCCCTCCTAACTCCCCGTTTGAGCTCCCTCCTATTCTCTCTATATTCCTCCAACGCTGTCTCTGTTTCCCAGCTGCTTTGACCTATCATAGCCTCTCTTTTCTTCCTAACCAAGTCCTCAATATCCCTAGTAATCCACGGCTCTCTAATCCTACCTTTCCCATCTTTCCTCTTAGCTGGCACATATCTTGCAACATTTTCAGTGTTCCCTTGAAAGAGTCTCACGTGCCTAGCGTGGACTTACCTTCAAACAACTGTTCCCAATCAGTTTCCATAAGTTCCTGCCTAATCCGACCGTAGTTAGCTTTCCCCCAATTCAGCACCCTGCCCCTAGGGCAGCAAGCATCCTTTTCCATCTGTGTCCTAAAGTAGACAGAATTGTGGTCACTGTTAGCCACACGTTCCCCTACTCCAACATCAACCACCTGCCCTGGCTCATTACTCAGAACTAAATCCAATATAGCCCCTTCTCTAGTCGGGCTAGCCACATACTGCTCCAACGATCCTTCCAGTACACATTTTACAAATTCCTGCCCTTCCAAGCCCCCAACTCTAGGTACCTTCCAATCCACCCTAGGGAGATTAAAATCTCCCACTATAATGACTCTGTTCTTTCTGCACCTATCCAAAATGTCTTTACATATGTCTTCAACTACCTGCGGGCTGTTGGGTGGCCTATAATACACCCCTAGCATAGTAATCGTCCCCTTTCTATTCCTCAACTCCAGTGACTCCACTCCTAACTCCTCTGTATTGTCCTCCCTCTGCACCGCTGTGATATTCTCCCTAACTAACAACGCCACTCCCCCACCTCTTCTGGACCCTCCTCTGTCACGCCTGAAACACTTATACCCAGGAATATTCAGTTGCCACTGCTCCCCTTCCTTTAACCACATCTCCGTCACCGCAACCACATCTAAGTTCCTCGCAAACATTAAGGCCCTAAGTTCATCCAGGGTGTGTATCCTGCCTGCTTTCTTAAGAAATACTGGGATGCGACCATGTGAATTAGAAGCAGGAGTAACCCTCTTGGCTCTTCAATCCCTTTCTGCCATTGAATAAGGTCATGGCTGATGTGATTGTAACCTCAACTCCATATTCCTTCGTATCTCAATAACCTTTCACCCCCACCCCACCCATGCTTATCAAGAATCTCTCTAGCTCTGCCTTAAAAATATTACAAGACCGTTTCCATTACCCTTTGAGAATTCTGAACACACATTACCCTCAAAACATTTCTCCTCATCTCAGAGCAAACAAAATTTGATAAATGAATGCGTGGTCGAAGACTAGTGTCGAAGAAAAGAGTTTTGAGTGACCTTTTTTTTAAACAGTGATTCCTGGTTGTAGGTTTTCCCACAAGAGGAAACATCCAGATCTTTGCTCACTCACTTAACCTTTCTATGCCTCTTTGTCACCTCCTTATGTTCCCTTTCCAACTTAGTTTTTTTTTCCTATTTTTGTGTCAACATCAATTTTAGCAACCATACCTTCAGTCCTTTCATCCGAGTCATTTATATAAATTGTAAATAATTGAGACCGCAGCACTGATCCCTGTGGCAGACTGCTTGTTACACTCTGCTAATCAGGAATAGACAGATTTATATCTACTGTTGCCTGTTAGCTAGCCAATCTTCTATCCATGCCAGCATGTTACCCCTACTCCATATACTTCTATTTTCTGCAATAATCTTTGGTATGATGCCTTAAATGCTTTTTGAATATATAAGCTCATTCCCCTTTATTCATGGCATGCGATTCCTTCAAAAAACTTCAATAAATTGGTTAAGCATGATTTTCCTTTCATAAAAATATGACTACCCGATTGCCTTGAATTTTTCCAAGTGTCCTGCCATGCACTTCCAATATTTTCCCCATGACACATGCTATGTCAGGCTTGTAATTTCCTACTTTCTGTCTCCCTCCTCTCTGTCTCCCTCCTCTTTTGAATTAAGGAGTTATATTTGCTATTTTTCAGTTTGAGAACCTTCCCTGAATCTATGGAATTTTGGAAATTAAAACCAATGCATCAACTATTTCACTAGCCACTTTTTTGAAGACACTATGACGTAGTCCATTAGGACCTGGAGATTTGTCAGCCCGCAGGTCTGATGTTTGTCGAATAGCACTTCCCTGGTGATAAGTTTCTTATTCCTTGTATTTCCTGTTTTGCTGCTATGTCTGGGATGTTACTTGTATCCTTATAATGACGATCAATGCAAAATAAAGGTTTAATTCATCTGCCATTTTCTTAATTATTATTAATTCCTCAAACCCACTTCCTACAGGATCAGCACTCATTGTTATCTCTTTTTCCTTATTCAAATATCTATAGAAACCAATACTACCTATCTTTGCATTTCTAAGCATCTTTCTTTTGTATTCTAATTTATCACTCCTTATTAATCTTCGTCATCCCTTGATGTTCTTTATATTTTGTCCACTCTTCTGACCTGTCATTTGCTTTTTCTTCAAGTTTGATACTGTCTTGAACTACTTTAGTTAACCATGGATGGTGGGTCCTCCACTTGGAATTTTTTTTCTTTGGAATGTACCTGTTCTGAGTATTCTGAAATATTCCTTTAAATATCTGTCACTGCACCTATATTGGCACATACCTCAACCTAATTAATTTAGCTAGCTCTGTTTTCATGCCTTGTAAAGGCCCATATTTAAGTTTAAAATACTAGTTTTGGGTGCACTCTTCTTCCTCAAATTGAAAATAAAATTCAGTCACGTTATGATTGCTGTTACCTTAGGAGTCCTTTGCTGAGGTTATCAATTTATCCTGTCTTGTGATTTTTCCAATCTCTGTAGATTGGAATCCTCCATAATGATTGCCGTACATTTCTGACAAGTACTCATTATCTCTTCCTTTATACTCTGTCTTAGCATATTGTTACAAGTAGGAAACCTGTACCCCACACTAGCAAGTGACTTTAACATTTCTTTCCTCAACACAAACTATTTCTACATCCCTTTTTCCTGAATTTAGGTCACCTCTTTCTATTGTACTAATATTATAATTAACTAACAGAGCCATCCTTGCCCCTTTTCCTAGTTTCCTGCTCTTCCTAAATATCAACTTCCTTCAATACTCAGTTCCCAATCTGTTTATCTTTAGCTGTAGTCCTGTAATGGCTATCAGATTATACTTTTTTCTATTTGTTCTAGCAATGTGTTCTGTTTTGAATTCTACATGGATTCAGCTACAGAATATTTAGTCTTGTTGTTCTCCTATTTTTGTATGTCTAGCCTTATCTGCTGATTTGTGCCCCTATTATTTAGTTTAAAACCCCCTCTACTTCCTTGGTCATGTGACTCACCAGACTTCCAGTCCCAGCACAGTTCAAGTGTGGACTTGCCCAATGGTACAGCTGTAATTTCCCAGTACTCATGCCAGTGCCCCACAAAGCACACAACTCCTTTCTTCTGCACCAGTCTTCGACCACGCATTCATTTATCAAATTTTGTTTGCTCTGAGCCAACTTGAAGTGGCTCAGGTAGTAATCCAGAGATACTGTTGAAATTCTGCTTAATTTGGTGCCTAGCTCCTCCACCTGACTGTGCAGAACCTTCTTTCTCTCCCTTATGTTGTTGGTCCTGCCATGGAGCATGACAGTTGATCCTCCCCTCTCCCATTGCAAGTTCCTCTCCAGCACTGAACAAACGCCCTGAACCCTGGCACCATGTAGGCAACACAACTGTTTTGATCTTTGCTCTTTGCCATAGGGAACAGTATCAGTCCCTCTCATTTTATTACCACTCCTTTGTGCACCCACCACTTGAATGGCTTCCTGTGCAACAGTACCATGGTCAGTCATCTGCAGCCCACCCTGCAGTTCCTACTCCTCCAAGCAAGCTCTAAGAACCTTCAACTTAATAATTGCAGCGGCTGACACTCCTGTACTTCTGTCTCGGCAGCAGTTGCTCCTTCCTGTCTCTGACCCCTTCCAAATGTGACCACCTCCTGGTGCAAAGCTTCCAGGTAACCACCTCTCCTTGATGTGCGACAGTGCCTGCAGCTTGGCATCCAACTTCGTAATTGAGTCGAAGCTCCTCAAGTTGCAGGCACCTACTGCAGACGTGTTTGCCCTGGATTACACTGGTATTCAGGAACTCCTATGTGCTGCAGCCATAATGTTTCACCTGTCCTGCCATCCTTGTCTTTTAATGAATTCCATAATTAAATACAAACAATATGCATTTTTTTAGAAGGAGGTTTATGATTTCCTCAGTTTGCCAAACTCCTAATTTGTGAAAGTCGTATTCCACACTGGATATCCAGTTTGTTTATTTGCTATCTTCACACAAACCCTTTTTCCCCTTTGGGATTAACTATATCTGTCAATCAAACAGATGAGATAACAGTGCAGGAGATAACTGAGGTGAATTTTTAAAAAACAATAGTTAAGTGAGTTGTAAAAGGATGAATCCAGAATTAATTTTGAGTTGGGTAAGGAGGCATAAGTTCAAATTACGAAGGCTCTTTTTTAAACTGATTGGGATGCTTTTCCCACTTATCAGTAAGAAACAGACTTGCATAAGAATAATATAAGATCTTGTATTCATTATACTTGTGGATCTTTTTGGATGCTTGGAATTAAAATGGCTTGACTGGCCTGCCTTGGTTGTACTTACGTGGTGTATTGCCATGGGATATTTTATGGCTGTTGCCTAGATCAATTTGACATCTTGACAATGCAATATTGCAATGAAGTGCATTGTTGATTCCACAGAACTGCTTGTGTCCTGAAGTAGGACTGGGACCCACAATTTAGCATTGCAGATGAAACTATTAGCAGCACAGCCAAGCTGACACCATGAGAGGAAATGTTTTTGTGTTTCACTGTCTGTCATCCCTTATTTCCTCATGCTTCAACACAACAGTAAATTGGCATTGTGTGGAATTTCCCTTTCCGTGTTGTGAGATGAATGAGAATTTTTGGCAATAGCCCTGTATTTCCAATCATGACCTTGCTGGAGTGGAACTTTAAATATTGCAGCATTGATGAGAATGCCTTTTCCCAAATGTTGTCAAAATTGCTTTTAACGAGCAATTCTGGATCATTGTCAGCAAGCACAGGAATGTCCGTCTCTCTGAATTGTATTTGCTAATTCAGCACAATTCAGTAAACTTCCTTCAATCACTGTAATCACAAGGGTTAATACCTTCTGTTTATAAAACATTTTTGGGGGGTGATATAGTTTGAAAACTTGTAATGGAATGTGTACTTGACTATACAGTTTTGGCATGATCTTGTACCATAGGCTTTTTCCCTCCATTTAGGTTCATGAAACACTTACGTTTCAGCTATTGGTATTGGAGAATGATTCACTTCTTTGTGCCACTTTGCATTGTTTCTATAGCTTTTTGGCACCATTCTGCAGTGACCGTGCAAAAATGGGGGTGGTACATTTGATTTGATTTATTGTTGTCACGTTATAATAATTGCATATTAGTATACAGTGAAAAGTATTGTTTATTGCGCACTGTACAGACGAAGCATATCATTCATAGAGAAGAAAAGGAGAGAGTGCAGAATGTATTGTTACGGTCATAGCTCTGTTGTAAAGAAAGATCAACTTAATGTTGAGGTACTTCCATTCAGAAGTCTGACAGCAGCAGGGAAGAAGATGTTCTTGAGTTGGTTGGTAGGTGACCTCAGATTTTTGTATCTTTTTCTCAATGGAAGAAGTGTCCAGTTACAGTGCTTGCTACCCATGAAAAAGGGTTACCTCAACAGCTGGAGCAAGGGGAATTGGCAGGCTTGTACTGAGAAGTGCAATCGCGGGGAAGAAAAATATGAATATTTGCTGAATGCTGAAAATCTTAGGCTAAACAAGATTCTTCTGGAATGCTAGGAAATTGTCAGATTGTAAGTACAGCTTCTCTCAACTTTTTAGCCTGAAGGTGCAAATGTTCTTGGATCTGCTTGTTGTATTTGTGGGATTGGCCTCATATCCCAGTGGTTATTAATAGTAAATAGATAAAATACAAAGTGGCACCAAAAGGCCTATCATCCTGCAGTACTTGCAGAAATGTTTCAGTTGCTTGTTAGACGAGTTTATTTTTCTGTGACAGTAAATCCAAGCAACATCGCATTCCTCAGTATGTGTTTAGATGTTCATGAAGATTAGAAAACAGCTATTTGGTTGAATATATGCATGTTAGTGTAATTTTTAACGTTCTAATTAATTGGATGATTCGGAAGCACTTGTTAAATCAGTGTACTTTGAGAAACATGATTTTGAAAACAGATTGAATGCTCAAGATTATCAGCCTATTACATAGTGGTGTAACTTATCAGCTATTAATTGAAAGATTAAAGTAAGGGTAACCCCATAAGTAGATTACATAGAGCTGTTCCCATTTTCAAGTTATGTCAGATCAAGTCTTCTATTCCAGCAACAAATAGATAATGGATCTTAGTAGATTGTGTGTCCTGAATCATATTGTTTTTGTTTCAAAGGGATAGAGTGCAAGAAAAGGAAGAACAGTTGATGGAAGAAAGGAAAAAGAGAAAAGACGACAAGAAGAAAAAGGAAGCCGCTTTGAAGAAGGTATTGTATTTATGGTTCTTTACTTTTGGAGGAGCAACATAATGATCAAATAAAATTCACCCTTTCTTTAGAAGATACTTAAGGATGTTCATATAAGTGCATAATTGTGGGTTAGTGAAGGATGCAGCTGCCTGTGTTAGAGTAACGGTTTTTTGGAAAACTTTAAAGTTTGTGCATGGAGTATTGAGTACCTCTGAAAAGCTATTTTGTTGGCTTGGAGAAAATTGTCATGCTTTCCCAAATACCCACACACTGTCTGTCTGTCTCTCTCTCTCTCTCTCTCTCTCTCTCTCTCTCTCTCTCTCTCTCTCTCTCTCTCTCTCTCTCTCTCTCACACACACACACGTTTGTAGGTTATAGATGTAGAATACAGCAGCAATTATAGAATCCTTCATTGTAGAGTTATGGGTGAAATTAATCTTCATATTGATTACGTTAATCAAATTGGAAAGGCTAGCTATGACAAAACATTTGTGGAATGCATTAGGGTTAGTTTCCTTGAGCAATATACCATGGAGCCAACCAGGGAACAGCCTATCTTGGATCTGGTAATGGGCAACGAGGCAGGTTTAATACATGACCTCGGAGTGAAGGAAGATCCCCTAGGAAATAGTGATTATAACATGATAGAATTTAATATTCAGTTTGAGAGCGAGAACTTTGGGTCCAAAACAGTTGTGTTTAACTTAGACCATTATAATGAAATGAGGATAGAGTTAACTAAAGTGGGCAGATTAGCAGGGAAGACAATAAGCAAGCAGTTGCAGGCGTTTAAGGAGATAATTCATGACTCTTCAAATTTTTCCCTTTTACTGAGATATATTTTTGTTGAGTGGGATAAGCAACAATATATAATCAAGAAACTGAAATAAGTTGAAAGCAAAAATATGTAAGGAGGCAAAAGTCAGTGATTATCCTGAAGACTGGGATAAATTCCTGCAAAGCTGGACTAAAATTATAACGAAGAGAGAGAAAATAAACAACGGGCAACTAGTGAAAAATATAAAAACTAACTATGAGCTGCTTTAAATATATAAAAGAGAGATCAACACAAAAACAGAAAATGCTGGAAAATCTCAGTAGATCTGACAGCATCTGTGGAGAGGGAATAGAGTCAATGCTTTGAGTCTGGATAACCCTTTGTCAGAACAGTTCTGACAAAGTCATCCAGACTCAAAGCGTTGACTCTATTCTCTCTCCACAGATGCTGTCAGACCTGTTGAGATTTTCCAGCATTTTCTGTTTTTGTTTCAGATTCCAGCATCTGCAGTATTTGATTTTTATAAGAGAGAAGTCAAAGTGAACATAGGCCTCTTAGAAATTGAATCTGGGGAGAAAGTTTTGGGGACCAAGGAAATGGCAAAAGAGTTAAACACACATTTTGCATTGTCTTTTTTAGTGGAAGATACATCAAACATTCCATTAATACCAAAGAATACAAGGGAGGCATTAAGTACCATCACTATAGTAGTAGTACTAGTCAAATTTTGTTGAGTTAAAGGCACATATGTCTCCTGGCTCTGATGTCTTGCATTCTAGGATCCTAAAACAAACAAGAGTTAGTTGATGCAATGGTTATAATTTTCTTAAAATTCTTGGATTCTCGAGAAGTACTGGAGGATTAGGAAACCACCAAAGAGAGAAGCAAAAACTGGGCAACTATAGGCCAATTAGACTGACATCTATTGTTTGAAAAATGTTGGAATCAATTAAGGAAATAATAACAGTACATCTGGAAAATCATAATCTAGTCAAGCAGACTCAGCATGGTTTCATAAAAGGGAAATCAAGTCTGACTAATTTATTGGAGTTTTTCGAGGAGGTCTCAGGTTGGATAGAGGGAAATTGGTAGAAGCATTGTATTTGGCCATCCAGAAGGCATTCGACAAGGTGCCTTACAACAAGTTAAATTATAAGATTAGAGCCCATGATGTTAGAGGTAGCATGTTGGTATCAAAAGAGATGAGGATATGATTTTTTTTTCAGGTTGATGTATAACCAGTGAGGTTCCACAATAATCTGCTGGAAGTGTAACTATTTATGGTATATACTCATGACTTGAAGGAAGATAGCAAATGTACTGCAGCCAAATTTGCCAATGACACATAAGTGGAAAGGCAAATTATGAGGGGGATGCAAACAGTTTACAAAGAAATACTGGAATGTTAAATAATTGGACAAAGTGTTAGCAAATGGAGTATAATGTGGGAACTGTGATGTTCATTTTGGAAGGGAGAACACAAGAATAGCATATTATTTAAATGGAGAAAAGCGGCAGAAAACTGTAAAGGGACTTGGCCATACTCATGCAAGAAACACAAAGCTAGCACATAGGTGCAATGAATGATCAGAAATGTTGGCCATTATTTCAAGTGGGTTAGAGTATAAGGGTGAGGAAATCTTGCTGCAACTGTACAAGGTACTGTTGAGACCACATTTGCAGTACTGAGAGCAGTTTTAGTCCACTTATTTAAGGAAAGACAGTTCATTCGAGGCAGTTCAAAGAAGGTTCAGTCAGATGATCCCCGGAGTGGAAGGATTATCCTGTGAGGAAAGATTAACCAGGTTGGGACACTGTCCATTGGAATTTAGAAGAATGAGAGGTGATTTCATTGAAACAGAGAGTTCTTAAATGCTGAGAGAATGTTTCCCCTCATGAGAGAATCTAGGACCAGAGGGCATAGTCTCCGAATAAAGGGATACCAACTTAAGACTGAGATGAGGTGGAAATTCTTCTCTGAAGGTTGCCTTTGGAACTCCTTGCCACAGAGAGCTATGGAAGCAAAGTCCTTGTTTATATTTGAGGCTAAGTTAGATTCTTGATTCAAGGATTACAGGGAAAGGGCAGGAAAGTGAATGTGAGGAATTTCAGATCAGCCATGATCCTATTGAATGGAGCAGGGTTCCTGTTTCTTATGGTTTTATGAGGTACTTGCATCCTGACAAGTTAGGGCCCCACTACATCTACTTATGAAGATCTGAATATCTGTATGACACTCAATGTACTTTAACTTTTGAAGCAAACAAGACATTTTGCCCATGTACCAGGAAGAATTTTAAAATTAGATTTTAAAGGATAGCCTTCCAAATAAACTATTACTGGAATAAGGTGTACCATATGTTATATGGCTCATTAGCAAAGCATCTGGTGCCATGCCACATAACTGTGCAGTCACAACTAATTCACTTCTATTTGAGGTGTTTTTATTACATTTTAACTTCCCTTGTTTGATATATTAGTGGCAAGCTGTTATCTTGATGTAGAGACTCTTGCTTATAGATTTATTTGAGGAAACAGTACTTGGACGACAGCACCCAATAATGTAAAGGCTGGTATCAGTCCAAATCTGAGGCCAACTTGCAATCCAACTTTGTGTTACATCGATCCAGTTATTTTTCATCAGATTCATGTATCAAATTCTAGCTGTTCAATGACATTTTCTCTTGGTTTACGTTAACTACTAGCAAAGAAAGAAAAGATTTGCATTGATGTGGTAATAATCATGAACTTTTGGAGCGCTTCCTTTTCACCAGGTGAGCGGGAGTTGTGCTCATAAACAATGCATATAAAAAGACCAACTCAGTTTACAACATAATGGTTAGAATGCGAGTCATTACAGGTAATCAAATCTTAAAGGTGACTGTGAGTGGAGAGAGGGTTAAGCACAGGTTAAAGAGATATGCATTGTCTCCAGCCAGGACAGTTAGATATTTTGCAAGCCCAGGCAAATTGTGGGCGTTACAGATAGTGTGACATGAACCCAAGATCCTGGTTGAGACAACCCTCGCGTGCGGAACTTGGCTATCAGTCACTGCTTAGCGACTCTGCACTGTCATGTGTCGTGAAGGCTGCCTTGGATAACGCTCACCCAAAGATCAGAGGCCGAATACTCGTGACCGCTGAAATGTTCCCCAGCAGAAAGAGAACACTCTTGCCTGGTGATTATCGAGCGGTGTTCATTCATCCGTAGTCGTAGTATCAGCATGGTCTCCCCAAAGTACCATGCCTTGGAACATCCTTTTCTGCAGCATATCAGGTAGACAATATTGGCCAAATTGCAAGTGTATGATTTTTCACTGTGGCATGTTGGAACTGTCGATCGATGAGATGGGCGCCATATCCTGTTATGAGGGCATCCTGTTCTTATGAGGCAGAACAGGATATGGCACTCAACCCATCGATGACCGTTCTGATGCATCACAGCAAAAAAAACCGCACTGACCTCCTCAGAAGACAAACGTGGGACACAGTGAACAGAGTATGCTTCGTCATCCAGATTTCCCGGAACGGAGAAGCTATGACATCTTCTCCGGGGCCTTCAACATGTCATTGAGGAAGACGAACATCTCATCAAGGCCATCTCCACACCCCCACTTCTTGCCTTCAAACAACCGCACAACCTCAAACATTCCACTGTCCTCAGCAAACTACCCAGCCTTCAGGAGAACAGTGACCACAACACCATATAACCCTGCCACAGCAACCTCTGCAAGACGTGCCAGATCATCGACACGGATACTATCATCTTATGTGCGAACACCATCCGCCAGGTATACGGTACATATACTTGCAACTCACCCAACTTTGTGTACCTGATATGCTGCAGGAAAGGATGTCCCGAGGTACTTTGGGGAGACCATGCAGACGCTATGACAACAGATGAATGAACATCACTCGACAATCAGTAGGCAGGAGCATTCTCTTCCTGTTGGGGAACACTTCAATGGTCATGGGCATTTGCCCTCGGATCCTCGGGTAAGCATTATCCGAGGTGGCCTTCACAACACGTGACAACACAGAGTCGCTGAGCAGAAACTGATAGCCAAGTTCCGCGCACACGAGGATGGCCTCAACCAATATCTTGGGTTCATGTCGCACTATCTGTAACTTCCGTGACTTGCCTGGGCTTGTGAAATCTCACTACCTGTCCTGGCTTGAGACAATTCACATCTCTTTAACCTGTGCTTAACCCTCTTTTACATTTAAGATTTGATTATCTGTAAAGACTTGCATTCCAACCAGTATTTTATAAATTGCATTTGTCTTTATAAGCCCTGTTTGTGAATAGAACTCCCATTCACCTGATGAAGGGGCAGCGCTCTGATAGCTAGTGGCTTGTGCTACCAAATAAACCTGTTGGACTTTAACCTGATGTTGTGAGACTTCTTACTGTGTTTACCCCAGTCCAATGCCGGCATCTCCATATCGTGATAATCATGAACGCAGGATGTCCTTTATGGTGTTGAAGTACTTTTGGAGTGGTAACCACTGTTGCAGTTGAGATTCAAGATTGCTCACAGTGGGTGCAACCTCCACAGTCACTGTTTGTCTTATGTTTATAATGGGCATCAAGGAATATAAAAATTATTTTACATCTACAGGGAAGAGCGCAAGCATTCCTTGTAGTTGACGTATTATCTATCAGCAAATCAGAAAAGTGAAGAATTACCTTTGACTTCAACTTGTGCTAGCTACATTGGATCTTGAAGATTTCAGTTGATTTTATGGAACATAGAACACTTCAGTACAAACAGGCCCTTCGGCCCACAAGTTGCACTGATCGTATCCATATCTACCAGCCCTGTCTATAACACTCAATCCCATTAAATCCTATGTATTTATCCAGAAGCCTTTTTAAAAGACCCCAGCAAGTTTACCTCTACCACCACTGACGGCAGCTGATTCCACTCACTCACTCACTACCCTCTGAATGAAAAACTTACCCCTAACATCTTCTCTGTATCTACTCCCCAGCACCTTAAACCTGTGTCCTCTCGTAGCGACCATTTCAGCCCTGGGAAATAGCCTCCGACAATCTATATTTCTCAATGTTTTATAAATCTATACTTCTCAATGTTTTATAAATCTCAATCAGGTCACCTCTCAATCTTCATCTCTCCAGAGAGAAGAGGTCTAGCTCTCTCAACCTATCTTCATAAGGCATGCCTCCCAATCCAGGTAACATCTCTTCTGCACCCTCTCAATAGCTTCACATCCTTTTTGAAATGAGGCGACCAGAACTGCACACGCTACTCCAAGCGGGGTCTGACAAGGGTGTTATAAAGTTGCAGCATTATCTCCCGATTCCTAAACTCAATCCCTCGATTAATGAAGGCTAGCACACTATACACCTTCTTGACCACATCCTCCACCAGCGAGGCCAATTTAAGAGTCCGATGGACCTGAACCCCCAGGTCCTTCTGCTCCTCAACACTGCTAAGTCCTACCCTTGATATTGTACTCCTTCATCCCATTGGACTTGCCACAATGGACCACTACACATTTATCAGCGTTGAAGTCCATCTGCCACTTCTCCATCCAGTTTTGTGTCCTATCTCTGTCTTGCTGCAACTTCTGACATCCCTCCACACTATCCACACCACCAACCTTCGTGTTTTCAGCAAACTTACTAACCATTCCCTCCACTTCGCCATCCAGGTTATTTATGAAAATGACGAGCAGCAAGAATCCTAGAACAGATCCCTCAGGCACTTCACTGGTGACTGACCTCCATGCAGATTTTGGACAAGTTCCAGACCCTGCTTACCCAGAAACTGTTAAATACAAAATGGAGTTATCTGTACAAGATGGGACCCAAGAAGAGCCTGACAAAATTCTCAATAACAGTCTCTGTTTAAAGAGTGATTTTTAAATTAATCAATTATTACTTTACAAACAGTACCTAGCAAAATGGGCAGACAGTGAGGAAACAATGGTAACATCACTGGTTGTCCACTTCTTACACAGTATCTGTCTTAATTTAGTAAATTCGTAGAATCATTTGCATGTGGCTAATGAAGTGATGTCCGCAGAGATGTAATACAAGGTATTTTTCTATCATAAATACCTCTATTTTTGCCTAGAATGTGCAACTGTGAAATTGTATTTCTGTAATTCTTCTGCTGCATCAATTGGTTGTGGTACATAAGTTTTTGAAGTGAAATGTTCTTTTCATTGATTTTAGATGTATGATTTATTTTCAAACTGATGGACTTTCTTTTGTTACAGGCAATTGAACAAAAAAACAAAGGTAAGATATCTTTTACTTGATGTATGTTTTCTGATTAAGTTTTTACTGCATCTCCATGGTAGTGTTGCCATGTAACTTTGTTTCCTGACTAAATAGTGATAAAGATATTTGCAACATTGGATAATGTTTTCACTTTATACTATTATGGTTTCCGGCAAGCTTAAAGTGTTCCAGTGTTTGCTGCTGCTGTTAGGAGAAAGGAATAGGGAGATGACAAAGTAATTTGGAGGATACCAGAAAAGGAAATTGGGAGCCATGTTCTACTTTCAAAGCTGTGTGCCTGTGCCTGTTCCTGTTCAGTGTTAAGTGATCGGTCTGCACAATCTCATGATAGGAAATGCAGCTAGGCTTTAATGAAAACACTGAAGACACAACTGCTCATAATCTGGAGATGGAACCTACAAGTTCCAATTGAAGTTGTATCACTGTACAACATGCTCACCTCTAAGCAGTGATTGGTTTATTTCACTGATTAACATGCCAGTGAACAATTTTTGGTTCACGTTCTTTTCTATAAATACCAATAACTTTATTCAAAGTGCCTCTTTCCCATCTCCCATATTGTGTATTGAGAGGAAACAAATTATGCCATAACATTTTCTTAATATCAATCCATTTCCTTTGTGAAAGATCCATTATATTAGTTGTGCGTGCCTTCAGACTGCTGTAGCTGTAACTATAACGTGGAGAAACCATTGCATTTGCAATTATATCATTGATTACAGTGGAGGTCATGCATTTGAGTGCCTGGAGTCACCCATCCTGGGGAAACATGCAATGATCCATCTTCATCCATTAATACAGGCAATGAATGTTAATGAGCTGCTGCACCAAAATAATTGCAGCAATGTCTGAGTCTACATTTAGCTTATTAGTAGGAGTTATTACTTCCCTTCCTATTGCGGCTAGCAGCATTGAAGCTTTGTGTTGCACTGCACCTCAAGGTGATTCAGGTAACTTGAGGATTAAACTTAAGACTGGATCATTGTGGCTCATTATCATGTGGAGTGAGCTTTGGAAAATCAGTGTACTGATAATGGTGAGCACTGAAATTCACTAAAGTTACCTGACTCCCATTGAAGTTCAGCCCCCTGAATTCTTGCATTGAAATGTGACCAATTCCATATGCTAAGTATCAACACTAGTTTAAAATCCAGCAGGTTTATTTGGAATTACAAGCTTTTGGAGCACTCTATCAGGTGAAAGGAGGTAGGTTCACAAATATGGCATATATAGGCAAAGACACAACTGCAAGATCATTATAGATGGGAATGAGAATAATAGTTGGAATGCGATCTTTACAGGTAATCAAGTCTTTACAGGGACAGGTATGAGTGAAGAGAGAGATAATTGCAGGTTAGAGGTGTAAATTGTCTCAAGCCAGGACAGTTAGTAGGATTTTGCAAACCCATGCAGTATGGTGGGGATTACGTGTATTGTGACATGAACCCAAGATCCCGGTTGAGGCCATCCTCATGCATGCAAAACTTTACTATCAGTTTCTGCTTGGCAATTCTGCATCGTTGTGTGTCTTCAAGGCTGGCCTGAAGTGTGCTTACTTGAAGATTGGAGGCTGAATGTTGAAGTGTTCCCTGACTGGAAGGGATTACTCCCGCTGGAACATTAGTGCATTGGAAGAGTGCATAGACTTTGAAGACTTGTAAGGTAGCTTGTATTTATTTATGCATTTAGTGGTGGCACAAATAGGCTTACATCAAAACTGCAATGAAGTTACTGTGAAAATCCTTAGTCACCACACTCTGGTGCCTTTTTGGGTACACTGAGGGAGAATTTAGCATGACCAGCATCTAACCAGCACAGCTTTTGGACTGTGGGAGGAAACAGGAGCGCATGGAGAAAATCCATGCAGACTCCACAGTGACCCAAGCTGGGGATCAAACTCGCGTCTTTGGCACTGTGAGGCACCAGTGCTACCCACTGCGCTACTATGCTGCCCAGGCTGTAGGAAGCTGCAGCAATCAGGAGGGCTAAGCCTGATATAAGTGCAAGGATGAGAATTTTAAAATTGTTTTGTTGTTTAACCGAGATAGAAGATGAGTAAGCAAAAGGATGCTAGTTAGCTCATATTTTGAGCTGAATTTCTGGGGGCTCATTGACCCTCAGAGTGTGTGTTAATGTGTGAGAAAGAAGTGGACTGGAAGTAAGCCAAATGAGTATGCACGTTCTCATTCCCTCTTCGGCCTTCACTCTTGTGCATGCTCCCCTTTCCCCCCTCATTCTATTCTCTTTCCTACCCTGCAACTGCCCTGGCAGTCGTCCTCTCTCTGTCTCTCCTCCATATTCTCTTGCTGGTGTTTAGGCTCCTACAATCACAGGCTGTTGTTCTTCTATGTTAGTGACAAGTGAACCTATCAGCAGCAAACGCTGAGAAAATGGTCTGTAATTGGAGCAGCATCTTGCAGAGTCTTTAACTTCAATGTTGGATGTCAGGCAATGGGTATGACAAATTTGAGGCAGTGGAGAGGTCATGCGAGGCAATACTGAGAGAGAGCTGTGTCATTTGCATACATATGGAACCCAGTATGTTTTCAGATGATATCGCTGAGGGGTAGCTTGCAGATGAGACCTAGAAGTGGACCATTGATTAATCCTTACGAGCAGAAGTACCAGTGCAGGAAGAGAAGCCATTGCAGATATTTGTTTGGTGATGATTAACTAAATAAAGATGAAACTAAAATTAGAGTGGCTCCATCAGCTAAATACTGGTAGAGCGATGCATTGAAGGAGGATAGGGTGGTGTAACAGTGCCAAAGATCATAAACTGGACTGGATAGTTTATTGCGGTCACCTCTCATATTCTAACTCTTGCATTAAAATTCACTCATATGGATCTTTCTTTCCCATTACAATATCTAAATATATTTTTCACCCTCAAATATTTTTATCTTTACTACCTCCTGATAGGCGTTCAAAACATCACTTTTGTGAATCAAAGGATTCTCCTGATTAAGCGATCTTAAATGTGTTTTTTGATCATCATTTAAAGTTGTTCTGTACTCCTATTTGCCTGGCTACTTAGAAATAAGATTTTCTGCAGGGATAAAGACATTGAATAAACGGCTCATCTAGAGCAACTATAAATGAGTTCTTTTTCCACAATCTCTAATCTGGAAGATGCGAGTGCTTTTTAAAAAAAAATCTTTGAGACTGTGGCAGAGAGCACAGCGAGTGCATGATTGATTATAGTGGGCATTGATTAGAATGTGATCTTCAGTAAAGTTATCACATGGTGCTTGATACTGGCTTTCTGTTTTCATGACATTGTTTTATTATCTCACTTCCAATTCTAAAAGCGTGTTATAGCCATGCTGGTGTATAGATTTGATTTGGTGAATGTGCCATTTTGTTTGGAAGCTGGGGAAGTTTAGGCAATAATATGAAACACTCAGCTGTATTTTGTTTTCCATTTATTAGCTGAGCAATTGACTTGAGTATTGGTAGAAAAAATGTAATCACTGCATACATTTGAGCAGGAAATTGTTTTTTCTCAACGTTTGCTTCACTATTTCAGTATCAGATTTCATTGTACATCATCTGATTTCGAAGTCCTTAATGGCTTTGAATAATGGCCTCTGCGTACCTTCCACTGAGGGGTTATTACAGATTACACACGGTATTAAAGATTTGTATCTAACTATAGGTTGATTTTTTTTTTTTTATAAATGGCTTTTCCTTAACCACCTGGATAAATTTACTCTTTTATCAAGCCCCTCCACATAATTTGGGGTTTCTCAGCATTAACCTGCTTGAACAGCTTTGAGCCCCAAAACCCTGAGTGAGGCACAAAGACCTCTGAATTCCCAAGTTTGATTCAGTGACCTCAGTTATACTTGTATCAGATGCAGCAATTGACTCCAACCCATCTGTGCTTAAAAGGCGAAAATGCTTTTAATAGTTGTTCATTGACAACCTCCTTTGCAAACCCTCAGCACCAACCACAACCAAAGCAAGTAGCTTGACAATATTGCATTGATTGCCTTAGCATTCAATTTTTGTAGCCATGAATTTAGGATGATTTTCCATCAGCTCTTCTCTGATAAAGGGCTGTTTTCAAAATATTTTTCTCCATGTCAATGCTCAAAGCCCGAATTCTTTCCTCAACTTTTTAAAAACTAATTTGATACCATGCAAAAGACTGGAGGATATCTTGGGACAAATGTTACGCATTTTTGTCTCCTTTGCTGGGTCTCCGGAAGAGATTATTATTCCTTTATGGCATTTCTTATACTCACTGATGTTCAAGGAGATGTGCTGTACTGTGTTTTCTCCAGACTAGGTTAGGTGGAGAGAAGACAGAGTATCGCTCATCATGAATAGACGGGGTGCGTGTTGGACAGGTGCAGTACGTAGAAAAAGAGACTTGTATTTGTATAACACTGCACAGTCACAGAACGTCTCAAAGCACCTTACAGTCACTGACACACTTTTGAAGTGTAATCACTTGTGATGAACTGCCATGCCCAGGTACAGAAAATAATTAAAAAGGTGGTTGAAATGCTGCCATTATATTTAAAGATCTAGAGTATAAGGGGGTAACTGCCTACTACTTCAACTGTACAAAGCCTGGGTTAGACCACAGCTAGAACACAGCAGTTCTGGGCACAACATTTGAGGAGGGATATGTTAATCTAGTGTAGGTTGATCAGTGTGATACAATTTAATCCTTGGATTGCAAGTAAGGCTCTGATTGTATTCCATGGAATTTAGAAGGTTAAGCAGTAATTTGGTTGAAATTTTCAAGATATTAAGGGGAACAGATAAGGTAGACAGACTATTTCACTAGTTCAGGAACTATGGATCAGAAAGTGTAGTCTAAAAATTGGAGCCAGCTCTTTCAACTCCCGATCTAACTTACTGAATTGTCTGTGCACGACTTCTTTCCTCTTCCTGCCTATGTCATTCGTACCAATGTGGACACAATGTATCTGCTTAAAGACATCCAGGACCCTGGCACTAGAAAGGCAACAGTCCCTCCTAGAGTCTCACCAGACAGTATACGTGTTCGAGAGGATAATACAAGTAACTGCACAGCTTACTGCAGTGGTTTTTGGCTGCTGGATTCATTTTGTGAGATAGACTGAACATGGCATGTGGCACAGTGATGGGTATTAGAAATTGGGTATTTGTGTGATCCTGTCCTGGTTAGGTGGGACAGGTGGTGCTGGAACAGGAAATTAATAGTTCAATATGTGGCATACACAACATGCCTACGTGTGTGTATAACCCTGACTGAATAAGAATATGATACTGTCATTGGCAACAACCTTTAATGCTGCACAAGGTTTCCCAAAAATACAAGGCTAGCAGCTGTTTCTATGATTTGTGCATAAATGGTACAGGGTGATGGTCTCGTTCTTCACTCTCTCGCCATCACCTCTCCTCCATTTTTACATTTCCATCTATTCATTGAGAGACTTTTGCAGCTGTGTTATCTTCCCTCATCCAACATCACCAGCATGCAGGGATTAGTGAATGGTTGAAGGATGTTGAGGTCCTTACTGATTCCCCTAACACAGGCTGATTGAAGCCCTTTGCATTGATCAGGTTGCAGCCTGCCTGAGATCAATCATTTCAGATCAGGATCTGAATACTAGTTTCAGGTGCTATAGTAATATCTTCTGCTGAGTTGCGTGAAAGGGTGGCAGTTACCATGCTTCCAAAGGCTTTGGATGTACAAACTCTTCATTCCAACTCAATCCTTTTTGATTCTTATCATCTTCTACCCACTCTTTAAAAATGTGATTAAAAGCAACACTTTTTATGGAGATGAAGAAATTCTCTGGCTAAATAGCTGGATGAATGACTTGATACAACACCTGCTCTCAGTTGACAGACTTTTCCTGGCAAAATGTGACCCTGCTGTGCCAATGGTGTTATATGTTATGCTGTCATCTGTGTTTTATGGTTTCAGCAAAAAGCATACATTGTATTTGTGTTTATTGTATACAATTTACATAAAGTGGTCTTTGACTTGCAACCAGCTTGGTATTATGTTGGGAAACATTAATTCTTGTTGCGATGATTTGGCTACTGCAAGGATATAAGTACTTATTTTGGCCTTACATTAGGATACTTTGAGTTTATGATCGAGGAAGCAAATATGCAGCTTGGTGAAGCTTACTATAGCATTGGGAGAAAGATTGAAATATTGCAGTCAGTGTCATTGTCTGCAATCATATCTCGTGCTACCAATGTCTTTTAACCTTTATGCATTTCCTATTGTAAAAGCACATAACTGTGGCAAGTTCAATATATAATTATATTCAATTATTTTATAAATGATCTGGATGAGGGTATTGAGGGATGGATCAGTAAATTTGCAGATGATACTAAAGTTGGTGGAGTGGTAGATAGTGAAGAGGGGTGTTTTAGTTTACAGAGTGACTTGGACAAGTTGCAGAGCTGGGCCGAGAGGTGGCAAATGGAGTTTAATGTGGAAAAGTGTGAGGTAATGCACTTTGGCAGGAACAATAAATGTGTAGAGTATAGGGCTAATGGTAGGGCTCTTAATAGTGTTGAGGAACAGAAGGATCTTGGTGTATGTGTCAATAGATCACTGAAAGTCGGCAGTCAAGTGGATAAAGTTGTTAAGAAGGCATATGGAGTCTTAGCTTTTATTGGTAGGGGGATTGAATTTAGGAGCCGCAGCATCATGTTGCAACTGTACAAAACTCTAGTGCGGCCGCACTTGGAGTATTGTGTGCAGTTCTGGTCCCCACATTATAAGAAAGATGTGGAGGCATTGGAGAGGGTACAGAGGAGGTTTACCAGGATGTTGCCTGGTATGGAGGGCAGGTCCTATGAAGAGAGGTTGAAGGATTTGAGGTTGTTTTCGTTAGAAAGGAGGCGGCTAAGAGGGGATCTTATTGAAGCATATAAGATGATTAGAGGTTTAGATAGGGTGGACAGTGATAGCCTTTTTCCTAGGATGGAGAAAGCTAGCACGAGGGGACACAGCTTTAAATTAAGGGGTATGAGTTATAGGACGGATATCAGAGGTAGGTTCTTTACTCAAAGAGTGATTAGGGAGTGGAATGCCCTGCCTGCAGCTGTTGTAGATGCGCCAAGTTTGGTGGCGTTTAAGAGGTTAATTGATAAGTATATGGAAGAGAAGGGAATGGTTTAGTTTGGAGGGGCATTGCTTTTTATTTTGGTCGGCACAACATCGAAGGCCGAAGGGCCTGTTCTGTGCTGTAATGTTCTATGTTCTATATGCTTAGAATATTACAAGTGTTTGTGGGACTAACACTGGTATTTATAATTACGTTGGATAAAGGGCAACCAAAACGGGCTATTTGGCACCACCAGTCCAAAAAAGCATTTATGTTCCTCACAAAACCACCTCCCATCTTCTTCTAAATTTATAATCACATCCCTCTAATCCCTTCTCAATCTACAAAACATCTGTAGTGAAAATAGTTTCTCAATTGAAACAGAAATTCTTTGTCACATCACGTGTTGTTCCATTCTTTGTGTCATCTGTCAAGGTGTGACCATCTGAATCGTTTCACCTTTCTTACATTATACTTGCCTCATGCTGTCTTGCTAAGCCATTTTCAATTTTATCCTCAAATTGTCTGTATCTTCCATTTCATACCTCCCCATGCTATTGATACCCCATCCACTCACTATCCAGCCAAGTGCCTGTGACTACAGCCCTGGTGCCACTCTTGGCCTAACCCTCTTCCCATCTTAGTGCCACCCTGGCCCCTCTGCCCTCCTCTCTCCCTCTTGATCCGGCTCTCAAAGCTGTTGTAGAGTCCAGAAAGCTGTAAAATGCCCAGTCTGAAGATAAGTTGCTCAAGTTTGCATTCAGTTGATGTTGAAGTGCAGTGAAGCCTAAAGCATTGTAAAGCTGAATTGATACATTGCAATGATCTTCAAGGTTTATCAAGATAAAGGAAACCATTCTTCTTTAATCAATATGCAAATAGTGTCTTTATTTTACATAAAGTCTTTCTTAAAACCCATGGATTTTCTATCACACTCTTGTATTTGTTTTCATCATTGAACAAAGAAGTTAATCATGTATCTTTTTATTTAGTGGCTAGTTTAGTGTGTTTGCTTAATGATATTTACATTTGGCACTGTTTATATTGATAGCAGCAAAATTGATTTTCAGTCACGTGGTCAAGATTTCTCTGCATGGAAAAAATTTAGCTTAAAATTTAGCAAGAATTTATTTGTATGGATCAGTGGCCTGGTCTGGATATCCAAACATGTGCAAAGTGTTGTATACTAATGTGCTAAAAGCAATATATCGAAAGGGTCAGTATTAAACTAAGATCTTACAAACCATTAGCTATGGCATAAAGGAATAATACTTGGTAAATGTTGTATGTGTAAAAAGCATAGAATCTGTATCTATCCAATTCCCAAAACTTGATATACATTGAAATATATTTTCAGTATGTTGGTGCTTTGTACCTGTAAGTAAGCTGTTTGCAGTATTACCTTAGTCAAGACTGGAGTGTAAATGGGGGAGGGCAAAGTTGGAAACAAACTTTCCTACAAGGTGTTAGAATCTTTAAAGGATGTTGAGGTATGGTAATTTCCATCCAGATATGTTTTCAGTGATTTGGTGGAACATAGCCAAATCACTATATATGGGGCCTTTGTTAAGGTGCTGTAGAATAATAGACTCTCATTTTAAAAAAAAAAGAGTTGTGTTAGGCATTATAGAGAATGGATCTTAGCTTTGTAGCAAATTATTGTAACCTTCCTTTCACTCCAGTATTTTGATAACTCTTTGCTTATTTTCAAGAATTTTATGTAGGTAATGAAAACTTAACTATTTTCTGCAACAGGAACAAACATGGCACTTTGGATTGGAAATAATTTGAAAGTTATGCTTTACAAAGTAGAAGTGATTGCCTGTTTTCAGTGTAGGAAATGAATTCCACCTGAGAGGTATGATTTTGTTTTGCAGGATTAGAACAATATAAGCACAAGGTGATTGAAAATACAGTGACTCGGCCTCAGAAATTGGTGTATGATTTTGCAACACAGGTTCTTACAGAAGCAAAAAGAAAAGATATACATTTTTGAAGTGTTTTCATGACTATTGGACATCAAAAATGCTTTACAGCAGCTAACTACCACTTTAAATTGTGTAAAGTTAAATTTAAATACACTGTAATATAAGTGACACAGCAGTCAATATGCATACAGTAAATCCCACTCACGCAATGTAATAACGGATTATCTTCTATGATAATCCCAGAAGATGAAAAGTGTCCAGCTGTGTGGATGGAAGTAAGGTTCTCTGCTTATATATTTAAGACCCAGATTTGGATTTATGGCGCACACTTGCAAAGATTGTGAATGGCACAAAACTTGGAAATATTCTGAACTGTAAGGAGGATAGTGTTTAAATTTCCTTGCTATAATCATTC
Source organism: Sphyrna mokarran (assembly GCA_024679065.1). Lineage (NCBI taxonomy): Eukaryota > Metazoa > Chordata > Chondrichthyes > Carcharhiniformes > Carcharhinidae > Sphyrna > Sphyrna mokarran. The sequence continues at coordinate 23,294,389 of JAGIQG010000018.1, forward strand.
TATAATTCAAGGTGTGAAGTCCTAAAATGGGCACCTTTTAAAGCTCTGACAAAGGGCTATCCAGACATGCAATATTAATCCTGTTCTCTCTCCCCGGATACTGTCAGTCCTCTTAAAGTTTTCCAGCATTTTCTATTTTTATATTAGATTTCCAGGATTTGCAGTAGTTTGTTTTTATTCATGAGCAAATAGATGTGCAGCTATGCCCTGGTCATAGGGAAGTAACTAAGGAGTATGGAAAGAAGGTGTTGTAGGTAGGGCCAGATGGCATGAGAATTAGTGATGTTTTTGTTCTGAATTCTGTGGTTTTGTTTATTCACCCTAAAGTTATTCCTGTTAAAACAGACAGTTGTTTGATGGAAGTAAAATAATTTGCATTTATGTAGTACTTTCATGTTCTCAGCATATCCCAAAGCACATAGCAGCAAATGATTTTTTTTGACATATAGTCATTGTTATAGCAGCGCATACAGCTGCCAAATTGCTCAGGACTAAATGCCATAACCAGTTCACCTTCTTGGTGGTGATGGCTGATAGGAGGAATATTGACTAGGACTTGACTTAAATAACTGCTTCCTTCTCCTAAAGTACATTGCTTTGGTGTTTGATCCATTGACTTGCTGACACAGAGAATAAATGAATGAATGGAAGTAGATGACTTAATTTATTCAAAGTTACAGCCTTCAATCTTTCAAAATAATTTCCCAATGTTAAGATCAATCTTAATTGAAAACTTAATTGACGTGGGCAGTCAGAGGGAATCAAATGGAGAGCACTCTGCAGATGATGGACACAAATGAAAAAGCAAGTTAAAACGGAACCTGTGGAGAACACCACTTAGTTTTTCTGTTTGTATGTTAGAAACTGATCCTTTCACATGGGAAACATTCCCACCAAAATGGTCAGCCGGTTGAATTAAGATTTGGTTAGGTGGTTGAATTAAGATCCACTCAGTGGATGTTGGAAATCTGAAATAAAAGCAAAGTGCTGGAAATACTTAGGAATGGAACCATATGTGGAAGGAGAAACAATTAATGTTTGTGGCCATGATTTTTCATCAAAACAAGGGAGAAATTAGACATGTAATAGCTTTTTTAAGGACAGCAAATGGGAGAGGGTGGAAAAAGAACAAGGAAGATCCGTGATAGGATGGAAGACGGGTACGAGTTACAAAATAATTGGTGGGACAGAGCCAAAGAAGTAGTAATGGGCCAAGCAAAGAAACAAAAATGTGTCCAGAGGTGGTGTGAACGCCCAAATAATGAACAGCTACCATTGGAAAGCAAAAGTTTAAAAAAAAAGACTGAAATCGATACCTGCAGCAAAATGGAAACAAAAAAGGAGCAGAGATTACAATCTGTAACTACTGAACTCAAACTTCAGTCCAAAAGACTGTCAGATGCCTAAGTTGTTCCTTGAGTTTGCATTGAGCTTTATTGAAACACTGCAGTAGGCAGTGCGAAAGCAAGTTCAAGAATTAAAATGGCTGGTCACTAAAAGCTTGGGTTAATGCTTGCAGACTGAATGGAGCCTTCAGGTAATTTGCCTACCCTTCCATTCCTCTGGTATCTGTCTTTGAGTCCTCCAGTGGTTGATATTCTGGACAAGCTTTGATTTTTTTTGAGATGTGTTCTGCCTCCTCATCAACAGAGAAAATATTTACTATTACTTATTCCAGCATCAGCCTCAGTAATTTAAAAAGGCTTTTGGTGTCAACTTACTTTTAAGTAAAGTTTGTGGGTTGAAATTCCACAGTGAAGAGATGACCATATAATCAAAGTTGACATTTCAGTGCAATACTGAGGGAGTGCTGAAATGCATGTGTCTTTTTTTCAAATGTCATATTAAGTGACATGCATATTCCCAGTATCTCAGGCTGATACTTATTCCTTGATTAATATTGCTGAAAATAGATGGTGATCGTTATTTCATTGCTGCTTGTAGATCTTGCTATGCAAGTATTGGTTGCTGCATTTCTGTACATTACAACTGTGACTGCACTTCAAAAAAGTAGTTTAGAGTGCTTTTGGAGACTGAAGTTGTGTGGGGCACTACTCCTGAATGCATTGATTATTATCCTTTTATGGGTGTTTGCTGAAGGTGCAACTGTAGGGGATGCACTCAACACACGGGTAGTTGCAGTTCTGTGATGTTGCCATAGCTGCCTGCATTAAAGAATATTGTTTTAGCTGATTGTTGCTGTCTCCCTTGTCACTGCTCACCATCCCTCTTGTCACCATTTATTTTTGTTGCCCAATATCTAATTCCCGCTCTCAACTTTTGACCACCTCACTTGTCGTTCCTTAAGCCCTCACTCGCAACGCATGAGAGAAGGGTGAAGAGCGAGGGGCTGGGAATAGGGTGGAGAGGAGAAAGCAGTGAGGGGTTCACAACGGATTGGTGATGGGAGGCAGTGAGGGGTCAGGGATGGATGGTGAACGAGATGCAGCAGGGGATCAGGGATGGGGAAAAGGGAAAGACACCAAGTGGGTGGTGAGCATTCAATTGCTGTATAACAATATTAACAAATGAAGTGGATGCCAACCTTTTCAGTTTGGTATTGAATCCCTAGAAAATCAGGGAAACGTGGATTATTTGATCTTATCCAATTGTTGATGAATATGCTGTTAATGTTTTGAATGTAATGGAGTTTGGTGTGTGCTGCTTGCTGTAAGATATAGATAGCTAGGTTAACCCTGATACAGATGCCATTACTTTTCTCCCCTCACTCTCCATCCCATGTCTACAGAATTTCCTGCAGCGCAGTATACATATGTCTGCCTGAAAGTCAAGTTTCCCTTTGCTTGGCCCTCAACATTCCTTAACTGATTGCTCCTTGGGGCATGGGAAATGTACAGTAAAAACTGCAGCAGGGAGTAGGAAAGAAACCTGTCTGGCTGCAGATCTGAGTGTTGAGAATGTATTTACATTGTTGGGGCTGTTTTTTGGTTTTAGGTTTGTTTTGCTGAGTTGCATTGATACTGGTTATCTGAAGTTGTCCCATCTGCCTTTGATTTACTGAGCGCATAGGAAGTTGCTGAACTTTTAAATTAACCCAGTTTTTTGTTGGGCCTCTACTACTGAAGGAGTTGGCTAACGGTGCTCTTCTGTAGCAGCAAAAGGACACCATCCTGTCCTCCATTTTCTAATGAAGTTTGCAGAGTGGGAAAGAAACAGAAGTTGGAAAAGACTGCCACCAAAGCCTTTCAAATCATTGCCATAATTTTCCTCCCAATTCCCCCTTTCACCATCCCAAATTGAGACTTCTGTTCAGGTTAGTTGTAGATTGCACACTTTCAGGCCCTTTGTTTTCTGAGAGTGTACATTTCGAAGATGTTTGCCAGGAAACTATAAAACCTTAAAATGTAACTGAATTTCTTCTCCAGAGGCACTGAAAATATTGACACAGGAGAAATCTGAATTGCTGCTTAATTAAAGAGGTTTTGAAATGATTTGTAACTTGAGTAGTTGAGATTTAAAGCTATTTTTAAAGGAGCTAAAACTCTGCAGAGATAGTTATAGATGGAGAAACAATTTTCCAGCAGATGCACCTGATTTGAACTAATGCGAATATGGAAATGATGATAACAGCCAAATGTTATTTACTACAAAGAACTGCTTATTTTGGTTATTATTTTGTAGTATTGGAAGAAACCCAATAGCCTTAAAGCTTTGTGTGTGTGTGCACGCGTGTATGTGTATGTGCGCCTTTGCCTTTGAAGTGTGACATTTGGAAATGCAACAGCAAGCATGTAAGAACTTGTCTGTTTGGCCTGAAAGGGTTTAGTTGTTAACAGCTGTAATTGGAAAAACTAGGAAGAAATAAGATTATGATTATTAAACTGAGACTATTTAATAGTGCAATTTTTGGCCCGTATCTTCAGGAGCAAAATCTGCTGTGTTGCTCTTTCTCTACCCTCTCTTTACTTTTACAGGTATTGCTTCCTGCAATGGAATGTGGCGATTCAGTTGTTTTATCAGTGGAGTGTGGTGTGATAATAGATCACTCGTGTCTCCCATTGGTTATAATCCTACAGTAAGTGCTTTAGATTTATTTTGGCACAAACAGAATTAAACAACCTGAGTTGTTTTTAAAATGTTCCTTTAGTTTGACACCTGCATTCCTGTACCTGATGATAATATTAGTAACACAGCTTCTTGTCATCTGTTGACAGGCTTGATTTTTACCAGGATGAATAGATCTGCCTTAAGGCTACAAAAGACTGAATGAAGAGTATGAGGGCTGGGATATGGCTTTGATGCCTAATTGAAAAACAATGGAAAAGCAACTCAAGTGTAAGGTGTTGAGAAAAATGATTAGCCAGAGGGAGATTGTGAAGTGAATTTTGGGAAGGATTTCTGGCACATGGGTTTTTGATGAAGGATGTTTTTCATTTCCATTTAAATATCCTCTAATTTCCTTTGGAATTTTCTTTCTTTTCTTCACATCTTTTGAAATATAGCGCAGAAGGAATCCATTTAGCCCATCATGTCTGTGCCAGTCAAGAGTCAACCAGTTTAATTGCTCTTGACCTGTAAGTTGCGATTGTGATTCATCTGCATTGCACAAAGAAGTTATTTTGCACTTTGTACAAGTGACTTCTAATAGTCCATACTAACAAGGTTGGTGTGATATTTAACAAGGAGCCACCACCTTAGCCAAACTTCTATAACATGTACATCTCTGCAATATTCATTGAAGATTGATTAGGAATACTTGGCTAAAAATCAATTCCCGCTCTATGTACTTTAGCTAATAACTTGCTTGTATTTAGTAAGTATTCTCAAAAACCTGTGGCATTTGTCTTGCGTGCAACAAGTAGTACACTTGCCTATTGATCTATTTCAATGACAGTCCTAACTTGCACCAATCAGCCCATCAGTCCTGTGCCTGCTAATTTATGTTGGCTTCCAGTTAAGCAATGCCTTAATCTTAAAATTCTCATCCTTGTTTTCAGATCCCTTCAGGCGTTATTGCTCCCTATCTCTTAATGTCTTCCAGTTCCTAATTCCCCCTTGAGCACCCCCAGTTTGAACTACTGGGTGACTATATCTTCCTCTGGCAGGGCTGTCAGCTCTGGAATTCTCTGCTTAAAACTACTGCCTCTCTATCTCAGGATGTAGAGGTGCTAGTGTTGGATTGGGGTAAACACAGTAGGAAGTCTGACAACACCAGGTTTAAGTCCAACCGATTTATTTGATAGTAAACTCACAAGCTTTCGAGGTGTTTCGACCTCTTTGTCAGATGAATGAGGTGTTCTAGTCTCAAACAGCACATATAACAACATAAACTGTTTACAGATTACTGATTAGAATGCAAATCTTTACACCTAACCTGCTATTGAAGTCTTAAAGTGGCTAACAATGTGAGTGGACGGAGCACTGAGCACAGGTTAAAGACATGTGTATTATCTCCAGACAGCACAGTACGTGAGGTTTATTGCTAACCCGAGAAAGTCGTGGGGGTTACAGATAGTGTGACATGAACCCAGGATCCCTGTTGAGACCATCCTCGTGTGTGAAACTTGGCTATCAGTCTCTGCTCAGCGACTCTGCGTTGTCGTGTGTTGTGAAGGCTCCCTTGGAGAATGCTTACCCAAAGGTCAGAGACTGAATGCCCATGACCACTGAAGTGTTCGCCAACAGGAAGGGAGCAGTCTTGCCTGGTGATTGTCGAGCGATGTTCGTTCATCTGCTGTTGTAATGTTTGCATGGTCTCCTCAACATACCATGCTTCGGGACATCCTTTCTTGCAACGTATTAGGTAGACAACATTGGCCGAGTTGCAAGAGTATGTACCTGATGAATGGTATTCTCACGTGTGATGATGTCATCCATGTCGATGATCCAGCATGTCTTCAGAGGTTGCTGTGGCAGGTTGTGTAGTGCGGTGGTCACTGTTTTCCTGAAGGCTGGGTAGTTTGCTGTGAACAGTGATCTGTTTGAGGTTGCGCGGTTGTTTGAAGGCAAGAAGTGGGGGTGTAGGGATGGCCCTAGCTAGACATTCGTCTTCATCAATGATATATTGAAGACTCCGGAGAAGATGTAACTTCTCTGTTCTGGGGAAGTACTGGACAACAAAAGGTACTCTGTCCACCGTGTCCCGTATTTGTCTTCTGAGGAGGTCGGTGCGGTTTATCGCTGTGGCGCATCGGAACTGTCGATCGATAAGTCAAGCGCCATATCCCATTCTCATAAGGGTATCTTCCGGTGTCTGTCACAATCCTCCTCGTCTGAGCAAATTCTGTGCATACGGCGGGCTTGTCCGTAAGGGACAAAGAAAGGATGTCCCGAAGCATGGTATGTTGGGGAGACAATGCAGACACTATGACAGTAGATGAATGAACATCGCTCGGCAATCACCAGGCAAGACTGCTCCCTTCCTGTTGGCGAACACTTCAGCGGTCACGGGCATTCGGTCTCTGACCATCGGGTAAGCCTTCTTCAAGGAGACCTTCACAACACACAGCGCAGAGTTGCTGAGCAGAGACTGATAGCCAAGTTCCACACATGAGGACGATCTCAACAGGGATCTTGGCTTCGTGTCACACTATCTGTAGCCCCCATGACTTTCTTGGGTTAGCAATAAACCTCACTTACTGCACAGTCTGGAGACAATACACATGTCTTTAACCTGTGCTCAGTGCTCTGTCCACTCACATTGTTAGCCACTTTAAGACTTGAATAGCAGGTTAGGTATAAAGAATCGCATTCTGATCAGTAATCTGTAAATAGTCTATGCTGTTATAAGTGCTGTTTGAGACCAGAACACCACATTCAGCTGACGAAGAGGTTGAAACACCTCGAAAGCTTGTGAGTTTACTATCAAATAAATCGGTCGTCGGACTTCCTACTGTCTCTACCTCAGACATAGGGATGATAGGTGAATGGAATTTTGTGCAAATTAAGACTGTCATTGAAATAGCTCAATAGGCAAATGCACCACATGTGTCATGCAAGTCAAGTGCTCCAGGTTTTGGAGCACACTTGCTAAATACAAGCAGTTCCCTGTTTAAAACTATCTATTCCTCCACTTCATTTTGCCCCTTTACTCCTTGAAATCCACTAATTATCTGCCCCCAATATCCTCTTACGTGGCTCAGTGTCATATTTTGTTTAATAACATTTCAAGAAGTGCTTTGGAATTATTTTTCATGTTAAAGGTGCTATATGAATACAGGCTGCCATCTGAAGAATGGTGCAGGGGATTAATAAATAGTTTCTTCGGCAACTGGCCACGGAAGTTAACATTGTATTTGCTTCATATTTTTCTAGTGTGATTGTTCTCTAATTGATTTCTGTTTTCTAAATTCAAACTCTGGTATTTCAGTGTTTCTGGTTGTCTGGTAGGAAGGTTGCCTTGACCCACTCTGCAGAGTTGATTGGTTCTTGCATATTTCTCATTGGAAAGTTGTGTTTTCCCTGGGATACTCTGCTTCTTGCATTCTGCTAGTGATGGTATTGAGACCATATTGATTAAGTGAACTAGCTGGCTGTCTGACTTTAAGTTTTGTATCCAGTTTTTGGGAGTTATGGGGCATGGTGGTGGTGTGTTCTTTCAAACAAAATCGTAGTGGATTTGGTGATGCAAACCTTTCCTTTGTTAGACTTAAATAGTAAATGACCACAAGAATGAGGTTCACCAGTTGAAAAGTAGAACCAGAAGTAGAGGAAATCTGTTCAATAAACTCAATCCACAGCAAATATGTTTCCACCAGATCTGAGAGCACCAAGGAAAATAAGACAAGTTTGCAAGAGGCATAGTACAATTTGATGAGCAGCTACTTAAATCTTGGTTAATTTGCGGAATCAATTGTTAGCAACTGTAATGAATGCAAATTTAGTTGAAGCTTTCCTGTTTCAAAAGTGTTTGGTGATGGGTGGGACAGCGAGAATAAGGGCTGTGTTCAAGATGGGAGTAAGTTGAAGGTTCTCAGGATGCATTCAGATTTAATATTAGATTCCTGTGTGGCAGAATCAAAGGGAATCATAACACATACAGCATTATAGGTGATCTGATTGACAGTTCAGAATGACAAAAGATGTCATTTTATTTTTGACTGCTGTGGCAGGATTGGGATGGGTGGGGAATGGAAGATGTTCAGAAAGCACATCTTGCAAGCCTTTCCTCCATTGCCATGAACAACAAATTGTGGTTCATGCATAAGTAAATATTTATTACTTTGTGATTTTCAGATAATAGCATTGCACTTGTTTGTTTTAACCCAGTAAGTAGTAAATGTGATAATGCATGAAAATTTGAAGCTGCAAAAGCCTGTTGCTTTCCTCTTGGCTGATCCCAGTGACTGGATGCTCATTATAGCAGCCTCTGAGAAATAGCATGCAGCTTATAACAGATACAGAAAATGTTTCTATGCTGTGTCATTGTACTTTGATTGAAGCTTTGCTCCTAGTTCTATATTATGGGATTCTGTATCTGAGTGAGCCGATATTCTGTTGGGCAGATTCAGGAAAACTACACTTTCACAATTGCTTATTAAACCTGTACAGGAGTCAAACCTGAAATCCAAGGATTGCAAGTTGCTTAAAGTGGAATACATGTCCCAAATATGTTTGTTTTGCAAAAAGATGCTTGTTGCAAAGATGGGAATAGTGAATGGTTTTGTGCAACCCAGGAAGTGGGATTCGAGCAGCATCCTTTTAAATTGTTTTAATTTCTTGAGATCTGGATAGATGTACTGTGAGGATAACATACTGATAGTCAGCAAAGAGGTCAGCCTAACTGAAGAAAGGGTATGTTTATAGATTTTGTTAATTTGCTATAGTTGGTGCTTTTACCAGCATGTTATAATATCCCTTTGAGAAAACATTTTGTCCAGTACAAAATATCATAACTTAATTGCTTTGTAGACTTTTTATGATTACAAGAACTGGCTGTGTGGACAACAGTTTCTTTTTTACAGATTTGTATCTGATAACATTGAAGAAAGTTGAGCAATGCTCTTTGCAAAGAGTGTTCCTCTCTGAATAACTGTTTGAAGCATTTAGCTGATTGTCCATTAAACTTGTTGGCCTCTCATGACGTAGCTCATAATGTTGGCAACACAGAATGACCGTAACGGAATTCTCTGGGATATGGGAGAGTTCAAGGATGACTGGGTTCTGTAGTGCAGGAATTGGGGAAGACACAGTTGTGTGACCAGAGTGAAAGAGATTAATGATTTCATCTCTTCTGACGCTAGTTTTCCAGAAAAATACAATTAAGTGAGTGGTGGAGCCTCATGGCCAGAATACTGTTGGGTTGGTGTTTAATATTTGGCAGTTGAAAATACATTTGTTCCATTTTTAATATAGAACTTCACAAAGACTTCACCCCTCTGCTAATCTCTCAACAGTTATATGATGAGTGAGCAATTCCTGGTATCCTGATAACAATTCTCCCTTAATGTCCATAGTCAGTAATAGATTAATAGGTTATAGAGGAATATGGGACAAATGCGGGTAATTGGGATTAGTTTAGGAGTTTAAAAAGAAGGGCGGCATGGACAAGTTGCACTGAAGGGCTGTTTCCATGCTGTAAACCTCTGACTTTATAACTGGTTATTTGGTTTTATGGGACCTTGTGTGCAAACTAGCTACTGTATTTACCTGCTTAATGGTCACAATGCCAGAAGATACCTGTCCCTATTTTGCTGGTTTTATGTTTGTATAACGTACATCAGTAAGAAAGACCTTCCTTGTTCATTCATGCAAGCTGATTTGAGATGGTGTCTTTACCCCATCTTCAAGAATTGTTCATTTTTTCTGAAGTTGCTGGGGTAGGGTTTCATGAGTAATAGCACTCTTTGGCTAATGAGTCTCTAAAGTTTGATGGTTATATGTAGACGATATTGCACAAACATGACTTTGTTTTTACCTGCCATGTCTTGCCTGCATTTCCATTGGACAACATCTGCATTGAGAACTCTGCTTGCCCCAACCCAAATCTTTGAGTCAATAAATGTTGAAATAAGTTTAAAATAGAATATTAAATTGGTTTCCCAGGCTCCAAACTTTGAAAAAAAAGTTTGAAATAAAGAAGGAACTTTCACTTGTATTTGATGTCTCATATTGTCCTCAAAATCACTCTGCCAGTAAATTGGTTTTATACATCATATTGTGGTTGAATATGCCAAAGCTGTAAATAATCTTCAAGTCTCCTGAGGGTTATGTCATGATTGAAAGTCCAATGTGGAATGAGCATGGAAGTCCACTGAATTGGCAGTTCATGGTGGTACTTAGGGAATTTCTGCAGTTATACCACTTTTGACATCAGAGGAAGAAGATGGGGTTGACTAAAGGATACCTGAATTATGAGGAGGACCATCAAGAATGGAACACCACCTGCTCTGGAGCTTACAGTGGTCAAGGGCTGGTGGCAGAGTCTTAAAAGCATGGATGGGCAATCACGCTCTTGTTCAGCAGTGAGGTTGCCCATCTGCACACAACTTTCGTTGCAAGTAGTGTACTTGTGAGAGTGTATTGTAGTAGCTGTTCCTATATGTACCTCAGTCATTGCAAATTGTTTGGCATTAGTGCTCTTACTTGATATAGCTGGCCAGTAAAAACTGTTTGCTAGCACTTTGTCATTAGAGTTTCCCCAATCTTTTTTAATTTGATTTTGATTTGTTATTATCACATGTATTAGTGTACAGTGAAAAATATTGTTTCTTGTGCACTATGCAGACAAAGCATACCATTCATAGAGAAAAACAAGAGAGTGCAGAATGTAGTGTTACAGTCATAGCTAGGGTGTAGAAAAAGATCGATTTAATGCAAGGTAGTTCCACTCAAAAGTTTGATGGCAACAGGGAAGAAGCTGCTTTTGAGTTGGTTGGTACGTGACCTCAGATTTTTGTATCTTTTTCCCAACGGAAGAATGTAGAAGAGAGAATGTCCAGGTTGCATGGCGTCCTTAATCATGCTGGCTACTTTGCTGAGGCAGCAGCAAGTGTAGACAGAGTCACTGGATGGGAGGCTGGTTTGCATGATGGATTGGGCTACATTCATGATCTTTTGTAGTTTTCTTGTGGTCTTGGGCAGAGCAGGAGCCACACCAGGCAACCAGGAAAAATGCTTTCTATGGTGCATCTATAAACATTGGTGAGAGTTGTGGCTGACATGTCAACTTCCTTCGTCTTAGAAAGTGGAGGTGTTAGTAGGCCGCCTTAACTATAGTGTCAGCATGGGAGGGCCAGAACAGGTTATTGATGTTCTGGACGTGTAAAAACTTGGAGCTGTAGACAATTTCTATTTCTAGACCATTGATGCCGACAGGGGCATGTTCTCCACTATGCTTCCTGAAGTTGGTGACATTCTGCTTCATTTTGTTGACATTGAGGGAGAGACAATTGTTGTCGCACCAGTTCACCAGATTCTCTGTCTCATTCCTATACTCTGAATTGTCATTGTTTGAGATCTGATCCACTAAGGTGGTAGTGTCAACAAATTTAAATTGAGCTGGAGGGGAATTTGCCCACAAAGTCGTAGGTGTACAAGGAGTATAGTAGGGGCTGAGAACACAGCCTTGTGGACACTAGTATTGAGGATGATTACGGAGGTGGTGTTGCCTATCCTTGCTGATTGTGGTCTGTGAGTTACGAAGTTCAGGATCCAATCACAAATGGAGGAGCTGAGGCCCAGTCTGCGGTGTTTGGAGATGAGTTTTCTAGGAATAGTGGTGTTGAAGACTGAGCTATATTGGATAAATAGGAGTCTGACATAGGTATCTTTGTTATCTAAATATTTGGGGAGGGGGGAGGGCCAGGAAGGCATTGGAGCCAGTGATTTTTTCATGTCTTCATCTTGTAGTCCATTATGTCTTGCAGACCTTGCCATAGTCGGCAGATGTCCGTGTGGCAGCCTGATAGCCTATTGCAAGATGAGCTTCGTCATCTTCTATGAATGACACAGGATGGATCCTTTGTCACTGCTGTCCAATGAGTGGCTCCTCAAAGACAGGAAAGATGTTATCTTAAAGTTGATGTCTTCACTTTTTAAATATCAGATATAGAATATATATTTTGAGATGTGAGCATCCCTGGCAAATCCAGCATTTCTTGCTCATCATTAGTTGCCCTTGATGCACTCACTTTCTAACACACTCACTGCTGTTAGAAAGTGACTTACAGGTTTTTAACCCAGCAGCATTGAAGAAACAATGATACTGTTCCAAGTCAGGATGATGTGTGGCTTCAAGGGAAACTTGCAGGTAATAGTGTTTCGATGTGTTTCCTGCCTTTGTAGTTCTAAGTTGTAGGTGTACTTTAGTGGCTACAGGTTTGTAAACTATTGTCAAAGGAAGCTTAATGAATTGTTGCACTGTGTACTGGTGTGGAGGGCGTAAATGTTAAAGACGGCCGATGGATACTGGCAAAGCACGCTGTTCTGTCCCGGGTGGTACAGAGCTTCTCGTGTTGTAGCTGCACTCAATCAGGCAAGTGGTGAGTATTTCATCAGGCTGCTGATGTGTATCCTGTAAATTTGTGATGGGCAGCCTGTGATCCCTGCATCATATAAGGCCCATCTGTGTTTTGAATGAGGTCCACAGCAGATTTTGATTGTTGCCCAGGCATAGGGTTGCATCATTCTGCTGATTTCTATGCACATTATTTTTTTTCCCTATTGGTGTGATTGAAGTAATACGCAGGTAAAGCAAGGGCAAGTGAAGTGAGGCGCATGCTGATTGCAAACGCGTTAAAAAGGAAGTATAATTGGTAATGAATGGGAAAGGGTCGAGAAGTACAATCAGTAGTGAGTGGGAGAGTCAGTGTTTCCAATTGGCAGTGAGCGGGAGGGGGTTGGGCAGTCTAATTGGCAGCAAGTGGGAATGTCAGGGTTTACAGTCAGCAAGAAGAGGATCAGGAAGTACAACTGACAGAATGTGGAAGAGATCAGGCAGTCTAATTGCCAGCGACTGGGCGAGGTTTGGTATTTATAATTGGCAGTGAGTGCAAGAGTCAGGAAGTACAACTGGCAGAAAAAGGAGAGTCGCTGGCAGTGAGTGGGAAGTTGGGGAGCATAATTTGTGGCAAGCACAAGGGTCAGCAAGTGAGTTGGATGGGCAGTAAATATGATGGCAGTGAGTTGGAGGCAAAGAACAGGACATAAGTAGTATTAGCATGTTTATCTTAATATTTTTGTATTTGAAAAGTGATGTTTTATTGATATACTAATTTAACAATGTAAAATATTTATTATGTTTTTATGACAAGGAAGATCCTACAGATCCTAACTAAAGCTTACATTGGTTGTAATGGGAAAATCTGATTTGCTTAATAGTTTTTCATTTAAACCTGCATTTTACAGTAATTCAACTGCAACATTATACAAGAAATTACTATACAGTTCTGTTTAGTTATCTTAGCTTGATTCAGACAGTATTCTTCCCTCAACTAACACCACCACAGCCAGTTAATGTGTACAAAATGGCTGCTGCATTTGTCTGTACAAGTCACTGCATTTAAAGATAATTTGCAGTGAAGTGTTTTGAGACGTTTGAGATATAGTAATTCCCCATCAAATGCAAAGTCTTTGTATTTAAAAAATAGCCTAAAGCTTGACTAAAAAAAACATCACCTCATTAGTGCATCATCTTACGTTATGTAGGTTTAGCTGTTGAGAGTTAATAATTGATCTCTATGTCCTAGTAACAGTTGTGCTGAACCTGTATTTCTTCCCTGCAGCAACTGAATTGTGCTGTTCCATTTTAATATTTAAAGTATGATTGACAGCTGACCATTCTATATTTTGAAAACTGTAGTTACTGTGAAGTTCAGTCCTCAAAAAAAGTTAGTCATCAAAAATACAACAAAAAGGAAGTTTACAATGTGGTGGTGGGGGCAGTGTTGCAATGGGTAGTGGGGAGGGGAAGAGGAATGGGATGGCCCTTGGAATTTGGAAATATATGGTGTAACCAATGAGCTAAGAGAGGTACATGAATCCATTTAGCTCAATGTTCCACTCTAACACAGGCACTGCTCACAAAATCAATTAAAATAGGAGCCCATCTAACCAAAAGGATGCATTTTAGAATCTTTGGAAAGTGGAAAGCGCATATCGGGCATATTGTTTGGAGGAAAATTCATCAGTTTGCTTCAGAAGAATCCAGGTAATCAGATGTGCAGTATTTTTAACATCCACTGAACTGAATGCTTTCAACTGCCATGTGCTGGACAGCGTTTCTGCCTGCTTCTTATCAGTATTCATTCATGTGTGAAATAACAGAAAATTAGGTCAGAGCCGTGCCAACCCAGCTTTGGGTTGGTGGGGATCAGAGGCAAGATTGGCTTCCTCTGCACTGAACTAAATATCTATTTTCTGTGCCCTTCCAAGTAATGCAACGGTTTGTAGTTGCTTCATTTTTGTATTGAGCTCTAATAATGTGAATATTTCAAGTGCTATAGCTATAGCACTCTAATCTGTTTCTGTATCAAGCTTATAACAAGTTTATTTCCATCCACAATGTCTTGCGTGGTAGAGAGTATTATCTGCAAAAAAGGATTTTATTCTCAGCCTTTACAAAACATGGTTGAAGACAATGGAATAACAGAGTGTTCCATGATTTCAGTAGTTTAGTGTGCAAGATATTGGCTATATGGACTGAGATGCAAGAATTACTGATTGGTATTAAACATGACCATTTCCATTTCTACTTCAGTTAATAAGAACAACAAAAAATTTAAATTCTTACTATGGTCAGAAATTTGTCTATAGTGAATGTTGTGGAATGCAGTATTTTGTGTTAGATGGGTCATGCAGAATGTTACACGGGCACAGCCTCTATTATATATGTTGGCTGGTATACATTTCCAATCTGTGTATTTTTGGTCGAATACCAGTATATGAGCTGTAGGTTTAATCAACCTCTGGAAATCCTCAGGTAATTAATTTGGCAAGTAATGTTATAAAAGCATTAAGATGCAATGATGAAACTTATTTGGAATCTGCAGAAATCCGGCCAATAAAAATAGTTTGACAAAAGTTACTTTTCCTGGGTTTTACACTTTTAAAAGATTACATCTTGCACACTGCAAGGGAGACTTGATTTGCTCTGCCAGCACACTCTAGGAGAATCTTCTGTTCAGCTTTCTCTTTCTCCAATATAATTGAGCATTGGCTGTTTACTTAAACAACACTGCAGCTCATTACTTGGATTGATGTTAAGTACATGAGCTCTCATATAGAGCTCCAAATTAACCAATCATATTCAGGTTAGTCTGATATTCTTTGTAAAAGATGTTGGAATTCTTTAAGGTACTGAAAATTTCACTCTGCTTTCACACAGCCCATTCTTTGCCAGAAACTTGCACCATTCTTCTGTGGCAACAGTAGAAGAAAAAGAAACCTGTATAATGCACCTCTGTAAAAAGAAGCTCCAGAGTTTTATTATCCACTGCTGTATTTATCGAAAATTTGAAAAACATCAAATTAAAAGCTGTTGTCACACTCTTCCACCCAAAAAGAAAACATCCCTTTCCTCTTCACCAGTATTAATGCAGTGAATGTTCAATAAACTGTCCACGCAGTTGTTCTAACTGATCATTTTTTTCCCCCTCAAGTGCCAGAACCAACCAAGACCAGTCAAAGCCAGCCTCAGCCTGCCAACCCTAACAGCGGCACTTCCACAACTACCAGCAACAATAGCAATGCCAAGCGGGTCCCAGCCAACACTCAGCAGCAAACCTTGTCTCGCTATCCACCTCGTGAAGTACCGCCACGCTTTCGACATCAAGAGCAAAAGCAACTGCTGAAAAGGGGCCAGCAGCTACCATCAGTAGCTGGGACCGCAACGCCAGTACTGACCAGCCTGTCTGGAGGCAACACTGTTACTTTGCAGCCAGTGACCAACGGACAGCTGCAATACAGCAGCAAAATTCAAACAGGTAACTGATTTTACAGGCTGCAAATAAGGTTAAAAAATACTTTGTCAATCTGCTGAAAAAATTTCACTTTGATATTATACCAAATTTTCTCAGTTGCAGTAACTTGACTATACCGTATCAATATCGTTGTAACAGCTGGGCTAGCTGATTTTTATACTAAGGAGAATGTCACTGACTGGAGTTTAGTTAAATATTTGATTTTGACATTCCAGGAAGAGATCAATTAACTACATATAGAAGTGATTTCCTTTTGAACACTTTTGAGTTGAAGTGACATTCCTCTCCCTTAGCTGACTTTGTTGCTGCAACAAAGGTTGTTCAGTTACCTAACTTCTGAGTGTACCTTAAACCTGTGTCCTCTCGTAGCGACCATTTCAGCCCTGGGAAATAGCCTCCAAGAATCCACCCTATATATACCTTGCAACAGTTTATAAACTTCAAACAGGCCGCCTCTCAATCTTCGTGTCTCCCAGGAGAAGAGCCCTAGCTCCCTCAACCTATCTTCATAAGGCGTGCCTCCCAATCCAGGCAACATCCTTGTAAATCTCCTCTGCACCCTCTCAATAGCTTCCACACCCTTTCTGTAGTGAGGCGACTAGAACTGTGCACAGTACACCAGGTGGGGTCTGACAAGGTCTTATAAAGTTGCACCATTACCTCCCGACTCCTAAACTGAGTCCCTCGATTAATGAAGACCATATGCCTTCTTGACCACATCCTCCACCTGCGAGTCCGATTTAAGAGTGCTATGGACCCGGACCCCAAGGTCCTTCTGCTCCTCAACACTGCTAAGACTCCTACCCTTGATACCCTTCATCCCATTGGACCTGCAATAATGGACCACTACACATTTAGTGGCATTGAAGTCCATCTGCCACTTCTCTGTCCAGTCTTGCATCCTATCTGTGTCACGCTGCAACTTCTGACATCCCTCCAGACTATCCACAACACCACCAACCTTCTCTTTTCTTTGAGCTTCGGATGATATTTTAATGCATGATTAATACTATTTTGATGGGCGTAAAATCATAGAATGGTTACACCAATGAAAGAGGCTATTTGGTCTGTTCGGTCCATGCTGGGTTTCTGCAAATGCAATTTAGAGAGTCCCACGTTCTTGCCCCAATTCACTTTAATGCTTATCCAACTTGTTTTTATAAAATCATGATTAAAGATTTCTTAGAAGACTTGCACAATTGTTTCAGCACAACGATATGTCCTAGTGCTTAAACATTTACATCATATGTCAGTTTCTTGGCGCAGGTTTTGCCGTTACGTACCTGCAGCACACCTGAAATGCAATGGGGTGGCCTCGTCCTGGGTGAACCACCTTAATCGTGAGCAGTGTACGCCCCGTTGTAATTCTGTGACTATTGTACTGCTTCCCACTAAGTAACAAACCAGTGTGGCTGCTTCCGATAGGCATAATTTTGTTAATGTTGCCATCGGCAGAAGCTTTATACTTTTGAGTGTGGTAACTTTCTGCCATTGTCAACCAGTTGATTGCTTTTGCAGAACTTTAGTAGTTCATCACAAATATAGCAGTGCTTGTCACCTTCCTCAATCTTATCATGACAGTTTAACTTTTCATTAAATATGCTTGATTTCTTTCGTTTTGTGAAGGGTGTGATAGATCAGATTGGAAAAGTAGTATTTAGGTTTTAGATGCAAATGGAAAGAAAAAGGCAAATGGAGGTGCAGTGTGAGAATTGAAGTATATGTTGATATTAATACTATCATTAAAATCTTCTGATGTCTGTGCCTGGACTGTATTTATTATTCATTGAAAATAGCCAAAACAAGTTGGACCAGAAAGGCAGGAATCTCTCAAACCATTGGCAATCTAAGGATTGTGTCCTCTGTACCTAATGTACCAATTGTTGGCTCATCTCTTAGCTGAGTTGCTCTTAGTTGTATTGGAAATGTAATCATTGCCCTACCCTTATTCATGGCCTTTAAGGGGTCACTGAAATTTGTCATATATTGGGTATTGAAACAATATTTTGCTTTTATATATTGATATTGTGACTACTTTCAAGATATTGACTAAGAATTTTTGCTTATTGCTGCACTTTGTGTTAACATTTCTCATTGGGGTCCTGCATCCATTAGCATGTCAAATATGTTTTTAGCTCCAGTGTTTTGGAACTTTGGCCGACCGCATACCATGATGGCATGGGGAGAGAATTAACTACTACATCTGTGTTTTTCAGATGTTGGTTAAGGGGTAAGTGCAGGCCTGGACATCTTGCTCTCAAATAATGGCATGGGAGCTTTTGCATCCACTGTCATCTGAAAGAAGGTAGCTGTGACAGTCTTCAAAAGCAAACTTAACCCAACATAATCCAGTAGCCGACTAGCCTTTTTACTTAAGCTGCATGCAATGGTGCAGTATAGCTTTGATGTCACACTCTATACTGTGCTTCATTTTTTGGTTTCCCTTCCATCCCAACATTCATGTTGCATCAAAGCTCTATGATTGAATCACATTTGATTCTTGTGATTTGGGCTGTGTTTGGTGAGTTTATTCCTGATAGAAATTGTTGTAGTTGAGTGCTGTTAAGTTATTCAATTTTTCTGCAGTATAATGCTATTGAAGCTGTAACACCTTATGCCCTGGGGGAAGCTTCAGTTTTAAAAAACCCACCCAATTAGAACTGAGGGTAACTGAAAAACTGGTCAGTAAAATTTTGAAATATGTTATTATTGCTTTAACTGTGATGAGGGAGACTAGTGTTTTACTCTGTAATCAGGAGTGAGCTGAGAATATATTGAACCCTGACACCTTTTATGGTTCTCTTGCTTTTTCTTAGGCATGCCTCCCATTCGGGATTTGGTCAGCCATTCCCCTAACCAGTCAGGTGACTAAAGCTTTATATTTTCTCTCCCTTCTCTTTTTCCTTATGTCATCCCTTCCATTCCCTTGCTTTCTGTCACTATCTCAAGTGTGGCTTGATTTTGCACTTCCTGAAAAATGAAGGGATTGTGGCAGTGACTGTTTACATGATTCCAACTGGATGTGCTTGTGGTTACTGACTGGAAATTTTGGTTGGGTTCAGCCAGCTTGCTTGGTGCATCTGTCATGTTTTATGTTTGATAGTGTCAACAGACTTGCATGCTTCTCTGAAGTGTCTTTTATGTGACTCAGGTACAATTTTAAAAGCCTTTCCCGTTGCACGTAATGAGTAATATCATGTAGACTTGACTACAAGGGGCCCTCTGTATTCATTTGTACAGGAATAACATTTAAATTATTTTTAAAACTCAATGTGTAACAAGATCAATCTGGGCTGGGAATGGTGTTAAGTTTTGTCTTCATGTGGAATCTTATCGAAAGTTAATATTGCAATGAGACTTTTGTTCTGCTATTAAATGTGAAATCTCATTTTAAAACTATTTTTGAAGTTGAGGGGCGTTCTGCTAAACTTATAACTTACGTTGTTGTGTCTTGATAAGAAGCATGCACACATTTAAATCAGTTTTCCCACGGATCTGCACATATCTCAAGTTACTGATATTAACAGGCCTTGGGGATGTGATTACGATATTTCCCCCAATAGAGCAGCAACACTAACATACTCTTCTGTGTATATGTGGTGGAGGGGAGAGAGGTGTGTGTGTGTGTGAGGTGGAGGAGGGATGGGGGTGTGGTGGAGTGGGGACTATGTTGTGGGGGTGGGGGGGGGGGGGGGGGGGTTTGGGGATGGGGGGGGGGGGGGGGGTTGGGGATGGGGGAGGTGTGGGGGTGGATATGGAGGGGTTGGGTGGAGAGGTCTGTGTGAAGAGGGAATGGAACGGTATGTGTGCGTGTGGTTGAAGTGCGTATTCATCACTTGGCTTTCAAGGACCGGTTTGGACAAAAGCTGCAGTCCAGCTCTGACATGATGCAACAGATACTAAACTAACTTCCTGACTCCAGCTTTTCATTTGGAGATGTTGCAGTGAGTTTTCTGTGATCAGACTAATTTTAGTTAGTGATTTTACTTGCATACTCTAAATACTTCATGTATATTTTCGACTAATTTAATAAAACACTTTGTTTTCCATGTAATCCTTGAGATTAATTTAGACTTTATGCACAATCACAATTCCAGTTGTTCCTGTGGGAAACTGTATGAAAACTTCAGCATGCACCTCATGGGATGGGCCGAAGTCTCTTTAAGAGAAAACTTCCAGTATTGCAGCTATACAGTATCTGAAGGTTGTGGTTCTGATTTCAGTTTTCCAGTGACCACTGTTTCTTTCTTGCTCAACCTGTCAGTGAGCAAAGAGGAGTCCAAGATGCAATTATAAAAGTGTTGATAACTTGGTGTCATGAATTAGCAGTCCACCGCCATTTTCTTCAGCTTTACAAACACAACCTATTTGCTCTTTCCTGGGAGTAACATCTTACCTCTTGAATTAATCAATTGTGATTTTCTGAAGACTCTTTTTGATTTGTGTTGAAGTGTGCTGCCAGGGGGGTTGTAGCTGGCATGTTCTAAGATTGTATAGCATACTGAACGTATTGTCAGTACTTTCGTGATGGGCAATCATACGTAAGGATTTTGCAACAGATAATCACACACTAGAGGGACTATGTTAATTATTATACAGTTTAGAACTTCATGATAATCATATGTGGATTCTGTTAGGCTGGCCGATAGCAAAGCTTGGGTTGGATGCTGCCTTACGTTAACAGTGGTCAACCTGCTCAGTATAGTAATGTTCCTGTGAAGAGAGAGAGTGAATGTTATTCTCTATGTATTTATTCATTCTACTTCTGCAACATATTTTGCAATATTGCTGCACCAACATTATTTTCTGCATGGAAAGTCTACTTGGATCTGATTTTTCTGTGAGGCTTTGGCAATCTTAATGGTGGATTTGAATGGAATTAGAACAATTGTGTGTTGGCACATGATTGAAGCCATGACATTTGTCCTTAATAATTACCAGTAAGTTTACTGTGGCACCTCTCAACAATCAAAGCATTGAGCGTCCTCACTTTGAAACCATTCTAGCTATTGTTATAATGAACATCACGCTAAAAGTAGTTACATTTTTAACATTACTCCTCACCATTTAGGTCACAGTGTGGTTGGAAAGGAAAGAAAATAAACACTGCCTTGAAATTCTTTGGAATGTTTTGGTCTGGAAGATACCTTTTTAGAAATAAGTGCAAAGCAGAGATCATTAGGTTTTGCATTTTTTTGTGGTTGGAGGGAAGAAAAGGCAGTAAGTAAATTGAGAGGATCAGTTAAAATGTTCCATAGTTTTCAATTAGATGTGATATATCTTTTGTAAGCCACTGTGGTACAACTTTAAATGCAATGGATAGGATATCTTGTTCTGGTTAGCACTGACATAAGTAAACTTAGTAAGACAAGCCAATAGTTGTGTAAATATAATATGAAGGTTTAAGGGCCTATTCAGAATTGTACATAGCCAATGTGGCAAATTCTGCAAGATCATACCATCATAATCAGTTTGTATTTTCTGAATTTTCATGGGATATTGAGTTTTGTTTCCTACCCCCAAATTCAATTTGTGCTCTATTTGTTTGTAGGTTCATTGTTAGTTTAACGTGGAGAAAAATATATACTCTCACTTGCTATAGTGGAAGTTCCTGGAACCAGTATCGGATTTCTCAGTCCAGCTCAGAGAAATTGGCGTGGCTAAAACCTGACTGGTTTCCATGGAGAGACTGGAGATTGCCAATAATTAATTCTGATTCTTATTGTTTACTCTGCATAATGTTAATCTATTTGAGACCTGCACCAAAATCCAGTATTAAATGAGGTTTAAGTGAAGTATGTGGAAAGAAGCTGATGTGATGCACTAATAGACACACTGATCAGTTGGGCCAAATAGCCTACTTCTAAGAACATAATTTGAGTAGGCCATTCAGCCCTTTGATCTTGCTCCATCATGCAATAATGATGGTTGATCTACATCAGTTATATCATTCCACACGTCCTTTGAACCCCTTTGTAATGAAAAATCTATTAATCTCTGGTTTGAACATAACGAACCAAGCATCGACACAGTCTCAGGTTGAAAATTCTAAAGGTTCATAACCCTTTGAGTAAAGGCATTTCTCTGCATCTTGGTCATAAATATCCAAGCTGATAAGCTAAGAGTAAGACTATTTCTGGACTTGGACAAAGGAAACATCCTCCCAGCATTTATCTTGACAAGCCCTTTAAAACTTATTTATGAGGTCATCTTTCATTTTTCCAAGTGTGTTGTATATAGACCAATGAAACTCAAGCTCTTCTTCTGAGGCAATCCTCTCATCCCAAAAATTAATCCAGTGAATATTTGTTGCACTCCCTTTAAAGCTTCCTTTCTTTAGTAAGAATGCCAAAACAATAGATTGAACCCCAGGTGCGGTTAGATTCCAGACATCATGAAGTCTCATAGCATCTAGCCAAGGAAACCTGCTGCTGATTGAAATCTAGCAGCCCCAATTCAGCTGATGAATCAGTACTCCTCCACATTGAACACCAATTGGAAGAGATATGGAGAGTTGCAAGAGTATAGAATACGCTCTGGGTGCAGGACTTCAACATTCGTCATCAAGAGTGGCTCGGTACTACCAGTACTTACCAAACTGGCTGAGTCCTGAAGGACAAACTTTCCAAACTGGGTTTGTGGCAGGTGGCGTGGGAACCAACAAGAGCAAAAAACATACTTAACCTCATTCTCATTAATCTGCCTACTACAAATGCATCTGTCTGAGACAATATTAGTAGGAATGACCACTGAACAATTCTTGGGAAAGGAGGTGCCACTTTCATGTTTTGTAGCACTACCATTGTGCTAGAAGGGATAGATTTCTAACAAACTCAAACAAGCAAATCCTTCAATCTACAGAGTTGGATTCAATCGTAATCTGCAACCTCTAGGCCTAGAATATTCTTCACTCTACCATTACTGTCAAGGTATGAGATCAACCCTGATTCAACAAAGAGTGCAGGAGGGCATGACAAGCAATGCCAAGCATATCTAAAAGTGATGTGTCAATCTTGTGACACTACAACATACCACCGCTTTTGTGCCAACAGTAAAAGCAGCATGTGATGGCTCGAGCTAAGTTCCCATGACCAGGATTAGTTCTAAGCTCTGAGTCCTGCTACGTCCAGTCATGAATGATGATGACCAATTAAACAGCTAGTAGGAGGTGGAGCTAGCTCCCTAAATATTCCCATCCTGAAATGGGGGGAGACCAGCACATCTGTGCAAAAGACAAGGCTGAAGACTTTGCAACCAACTCAGTCGTAAGTACTGGATGAATGATCCATCTCAGCCTATTTTAGGTGCCTGGCATTACAGATGCCAGTCTTCAGCCAATTTGATTCAGTCCACGTGATATCAATGGAGCTGAAGGCAGTGAGTGACTGCCTTTGACGTCAAGTCAACATACGATGGAGCATAGCATCAAGTAACTTGAGCAAAATGGAGTCAGTGGGGTGGGGAGAATTCTCCGTGTGTTGGAGTCATGCCTAGCACAAAGAAACATGATTGTGGTTTTTGGAGGGTCAATCACTTCAACCTGGAGCATTGTGAGATTCCTCAGATTAGTGTTCTGGTTGGCATGATGGTACATTGGGAATGGCACAATGTTTAGCGCTGTTGCCTCAGCTTCAGAGGCCTGGATCTAAAGTCAGCCTTGGGAAACTATGAAGTTTGCATGGGTTTCCTCCCATTGTCAAAAGATGTGCAGGTTAGGTGGGTTGGCCATGCTAAATTGTTCCTTAATGTCCCACGATATGTAAGTTAGGAGGATTACTGGAACAAATGAGTGGGGTTATGGAGACAGGACACTGGCATGGGACTGGGTAAGATGCTCTGTCAGAGTCGATGCAGACTCAATGGACTGAATGATATGTCCATATGCAGCAAGACCTGGACAATATTCAATCTAGGGTTGATAAGTGGCAAGCAATACTCACACTTCAAAAAAAGAATCTGACCATTTCTCCATGACATGGAGTTGCACTATCATCACTGAATCCCCCATTGTCAACATTCTGGAGGTTGCCATTGATCAAAAGCTGGACAATGGCTACAGGAGCATATCAGAGACTGGAAATTCTGCAGTGAGAAACCCATCTCCTGACTTCCCAAAACCTGTTGTTCATCAATAAGATACAAGTGAGCAGTGTAATGGAATACTGTCAACTTTCCTGGATGAATGTAGCTCCAACAATAGTCAAGAAGCTCAACACCATCCAGGGCAAAGCAAGCTGCTTGATTGTCAGTCCATTAGCTTCTGCATTCACTCCCTTCACAGACACCGAAGCACAGTAGCAGCAGTATATACCATCTACAAAATGCACTATAGCAACTCACCAAGGTGCTTTAAACATCATGTTCCAAACTATGACCTCCACCAAATCTAAATGGGTGGTAGATGCATGGGAATATTACAAGCTTAAACTTTCCCTTCAAGCCCCATACATCCTGACTTGGAACTGTATGTCTGTTCCTTTGCT
Organism: Sphyrna mokarran; assembly: GCA_024679065.1. Taxonomy (NCBI): domain Eukaryota; kingdom Metazoa; phylum Chordata; class Chondrichthyes; order Carcharhiniformes; family Carcharhinidae; genus Sphyrna; species Sphyrna mokarran. Next base: position 23,318,753 of record JAGIQG010000018.1, read on the forward strand.
GGATCCAAATCCTGGAACTCCCTCCTAACCACTGTAGATGGTCTCAGAACACACAGTTCAAGAAGGTGGCTCACTACCACCTTTTCAAGGACAGTTGAGGATGGGTAGTAAATACTGGCCGAGCCAGGAACTTCCACATACCTGAATGAGTTTTTTAAAAAGTGGACAACTTGACATTTTTTCACATTCTATTTCATCTACTATTTTCTTGTCTGCTCACTTTTAATGAGTTTATTATATTTTGCGGGTTCTTTGTGCTCTGTTCTATATTACTTTTAGATTTATATCATCAGCAAACTGAATATATTGCACTCAATCCTGTAATCCAAACTGTTACTGTAAATTGTAAATACCTGAGGCCTAATACAGCTTTTCAGTACCCCATTAATGTTACAGTCTAACAATAGTTTCTTTATTCTTACGTCTTTTCTGTTAATTGTAATATAAGAACTAGGAGCAGGAGTAGGCAATTCAGTGTATTGACCTTGCTCTGCCATTCAGTGCGATCGTAGCTGTTCTCATTTTGCCTCATCTCTACCTTCCTGCCCATTCCCCATAACTCTTCATCCCACTGCTAATCAATGTCTATCGCAAATTTATTTAGGGTTTCGTCGTGCACTGTGGGGTCGAGAGTTCCATAAATTTGCAACCCTTTGAGTGAAATAATTCCTCATTTCTGTTTTAAATCTGCAGCTGCTTGGCCTAAAGCTATGGCTTGTCTAGGGGTGTACAAGATTATGAGGGGTATAGATAGAGTCAACAGGGTTAAGCTTTTTCCTAGGATGGACTCGAATAGCACGAGGGGTCACGGGCTTAGGGTGAGGGGGGGGTAAGGTATAATTTCGATGCTAGAGGGAGTTTTTTCACACAGAGGGCGATGGGGGTATGGAATGTACTGCCAAGTAAAGTGGTGGAGGCAGGTACTCTGGAGTTATTTAAGAAATACTTAAATGGGCACATGAAAAGAATGGGAATGGAAGGGTATAGAAAACTGATTTAAAATAGGGATCATGAGTCTTGGGAGTCCCTGGGAAGTGGGTAAATAGATGATGATATTGATGTACTTGTTTTTATCCTACAAGTGCTTTGGTCCACTTTGTTGTCTAACGAGGGGCATACACGCGATGGGTCGTGAGAGGGCTGCTCTTGGATTTTTTTTTCGGGAATATTCTAGTGCTTCATGTTGTTAGTGTACGCTTGACCTGGACCATTTGATGGACAACACGACAGCTCAGTAACTATCGCTGTGCAGATACATGGATTTGGGTCTGTGTCTGTGGGAGTTTGCGCTATCTGCCCGTGCTTGTGTGGGTTTTCTCCGAGTGCTCCGGTTTCCTCCCACGTCCCAAAGATGTGCTCTTAGGCTAATTGGCAAAACAAATTCTCCCTAAATTGTCTCAAATTTGGTTTTTAATCCATAGATCTATAAACATGGACAGGGATCACGGGTAGAGTGGAGCATCGGGGTGGTGGCGCGGGCTCGTTGGGCCGAAGGGCCTGTTTCCTGTGCTATTTTGTTCTTTGATGCCCAGCATGGGGAACATCCACTCCACATCTACCCTGCCAGTCCCCTAAAACATTTTGTGTACCTCAGTTAGATCCCTCATTCTTCTTGATATCAATGAGTGTAGGCCTAAACTGCTATGTGTCTTTATATCTCCCCCTCCTCTGCTCAATTTGTGTTAGTTTGTTATCCAATCCCATGAGTCCTAACACTGTATTGTTACAGTCCAGGTCAGAAATTCCCAAGGTATTTCATGAAATCAGCCTTGACCACAAGTTTTACACATTGAATTTGGCAGTGTAAGCATAAGATGTTTCACTCCAGGTATGATTCAAATGACCTTTTATCAAAAAAAAGTTTACTAAAGAAAACAGTTAACATATACAATTAGCATTAACTTTTACCAATTACAAATGAGGGAAAAAGCAACCATGCTATTATATATACCTTAACAGCTAAAAATGCTGTTCCAACACATACATCCCTGTTCTAGGATTAGCACACAAAGTAAGTATGCTCATATGATGTCAGATCTTGCAACACCTGCTGTGAATTAGTTCTTTGGATGGAGAATTGAAACTCTGATTTCCCCATTCTGGAACTCTAAGCATTTGAACTAGAGAGAGAGCCACTGCTTGTCTCTAGCTTCTACCTAGCAAACCACCAACAGCAACATTTTCATTCTGGAGAGATAAGAAAGACTGCTTCCAGTCTACAGTCCAAACAGCTTTAAATAAGCCAGCAGAACTTCCAGTATCAGGGAGAGAGACAAACACTGTTTTCAGTGTAGAGTCCAAACAGCTTCAGAATCAAGAAAGTGATTCTTGGATTTTCACTGCAGAAAAAAATGTTCCTCCTGATCTGTCAATCATTCTTCCTCCAACAATTCAAAAAGGGTCGTAAAACCCTAAGGCAGTGCATTTGGTCCAGATCAAGAATAAACAAAAGGCCCATTATGTAATTTTTGGCAACGATAAAAGGACACTTTCAGACAAATTGGAATCAGGCGCCAAAAAAAACAAGCCTGTCTACAAACTGCAGAGAACATGATTAGAAATGTATTTCTTAAAAGCATAGTAGCATCACAATATAACAACCTCATGTGTGGCACCTTATTGAATGATATTTGAGAATCCAAGTACATTATGTAATTGGTTTCCCCCTCCATCCTAGTGGAACCTCAAATTCAACAGATTTCTCAAACACCATTTCCCTTTTATAAATCTGCATTAACTCTGCAGTCATGTGATGATTTTCTTTGGTTCAGTGGATTTTTTAAGTGCCCTGTTATCAAATCCTTAATTCTATCATTTTCCCTTCCATTGATGTCAGGCTAACTGACCTATAGTTTCCCTTTCCTGCACCTTTCTGACACAGCAATATTCTGTTTACACTCTGCCAATTCATGTGACCTTTGCTAGAACCTAGATATTTTGAACAAAGACAAATTCTCTTTGTGGATATCCCTTTTAAAACCTGTGGAATACACTGTCAAGTCCAGGAGGTTTGTCAGCTCTAAGTTTTATTAATTTAATACTTGGTTTCAAATTACTTTGTATATTTTGTGTATTTTCTGCTGTGGAGACACCAAGTATTTCTTTCATTTCTTTACCACCTCTTCTCCATTGTAATTTCCCATATTTTTAAGAGTCATTTCAAGAATGTACAAAGAACAAAACAGCACGGGAAACAGGCCCGCACCACCACTCCAATGTTCCCACCTCTACCTGTGATCCCTGTCCATGTTTATGGATCTATGGATTAAAAACCAGATTTGGGAGAATTTGTTTTGCCAATTAGCCTAAGAGCACATCTTTGGGATGTGGGAGGAAACCAGAGCACCCGGAGAAAACCCATGCAAGCACGGGGAGAATGCGCAAACTCCCACAGACACAGACCCAAATCCATGTATCTGCACAGCACAGCGATAATCACTGAACTGTCGTGTTGCCCATCAAATGGTCCAGGTTTGATAAGGTGGCCCATGGAAGACTTCTACAGAAAATGCAGATGTGTGGAATAGAGGGTGATTTAGCTAATTGGATTAGGAATTGGCTGGCAGATAGAAGACAGAGGGTGGTGGTTGATGGGAGATATTCATCGTGGATTTCGGTGACGAGTGGTGTGCCTCAGGGGTCTGTTTTGGGGCCCCTGCTGGTTGTAATTTTTATAAATGATCTGGATGAGGGTATTGAGGGATGGATCAGTAAATTTGCAGATGATACTAAAGTTGGTGGTGTGGTAGATAGTGAAGAGGGGTGTTTTAGTTTACAGAGTGACTTGGACAAGTTGCAGAGCTGGGCCGAGAGGTGGCAAATGTAGTTTAATGTGGAAAAGTGTGAGGTAATGCACTTTGGCAGGAACAATAAATGTGTAGAGTATAGGGCTAATGGTATGGCTCTTAATAGTGTTGAGGAACAGAAGGATCTTGGTGTATGTGTCAATAGATCCCTGAAAGTAGGCAGTCAAGTGCATAAAGTTGTTAAGAAGGCATATGGAGTCTTAGCTTTTATTGGTAGGGCGATTGAATTTAGGAGCCGCAGCATCATGTTGCAGCTGTACAAAACTCTAGTGCGGCCGCACTTGGAGTATTGTGTGCAGTTCTGGTCGCCACATTATAAGAAAGATGTGGAGGCATTGGAGAGGGTACAGAGGAGGTTTACCAGGATTTTGCCTGGTATGGAGGGCAGGTCCTATGAAGAGAGGTTGAAGGATTTGAGGTTGTTTTCGTTAGAAAGGAGGCGGCTAAGAGGGGATCTTATTGAAGCATATAAGATGATTAGAGGTTTAGATAGGGTGGACAGTGATAGCCTTTTTCCTAGGATGGAGAAAGCTAGCACGGGGGGACACAGCTTTAAATTAAGGGGTATGAGTTATAGGACGGATATCAGAGGTAGGTTCTTTACTCAAAGAGTGATTAGGGAGTGGAATTCCCTGCCTGCAGCTGTTGTAGATGCGCCAAGTTTGGTGGCGTTTAAGAGGTTAATTGATAAGTATATGGAAGAGAAGGGAATGGTTTAGTTTGGAGGGGCATTGCTTTTTATTTTGGTCGGCACAACATCGAAGGCCGAAGGGCCTGTTCTGTGCTGTTATGTTCTATGTCACGCGTACACTAATGACATGAAGCACTAGGATACTCTCAAAAAAATCCAAGAGCAGCCCTCTCACGACCCATCGTATGTATGCCCTTTGTTAGACAACTAGGTGGACCAAAGCACCTGTAGGATAAAAACAAGTACATCAATATCATCATCTATTTAAAAATTTCCTAGGGGCTCCCAAGGCTCATGATCCCTATTGTAAATCAGTTTTCTATGTTCCTCCATTCCCATTCTGTTCATGTGCCCATCTAAGTATTTCTTAAATAACTCCAGAGTGCCTGCTTCCACCACTTTACTTGGCAGCACATTCCATATCCCCACCACCCTCTGTGTGGGAAAAACTGCCTCTAGCATCCAAATTATACCTTACCCTAAGCCCGTGACTCCTCGTGCTATTCGAGTCCATCCTAGGAAAAAGCTTAACCCTGTTTACTCTATCTGTACCCCTCATAATCTTGTACACCTCTATTAGATCTCCTCTTTCCTTACGTCTTTCTAAGGAAAACAGCCCCAATTTGCCTAACCTCTCCTTGTAACTCAAACCTTGCATACCAGGCAGCATCTGCACTCTCTCCAGGATCTCCACGTCCTTCCGGTAATAAGGCGAACAGAACTGGACGCAGTGTTCCAAATGAGGTCTAACCAACATTTTATACAACTGCAGCATTAAAGCCAGCTCTTGTACTCTATACCCCTTCCCGTAAAGGCTAGCATACTATATGCTTTCTTCACAACCTTCTCCACCTGCTCTGCCAGCTTCAGAGACTTGTGCAACTGCATCCCCAGGTCCCTCTGCGTTTCTATACTCTTAATAGGTCTACCCTTACATTCTTTCTCCCAAAATGCATCACCTCGTATTTATCAGGATTGAATTCCATCTGCCATCTATCTGCCCAAGGTACCAGCCTATCTATGTCCTGCTGCATTGCCTGACAATGCTCCTCACTATCCGCAAGTCCAGCCATCTTTGTATTGTCTGCAAACTTCTTGATCACTCCACTTACTCCCTCTTCCAAGTCATTTATATATATTAAAAATAGAAGAGGTTCCAGTACCAAGCCCTGCGGCACACCACTAGTGACCGACCTCCAGCTAGAAAAACATCCTTCCACTATTACTCTGTCTTCTATTACCAAGCCAGTTACTTATCCATCTAGCTACCTATCATTGTATCCCATGAGCCTTGACCTTTTCAACTAACCTCCCATGAGGGACTTTGTCAAACGCCTTACTAAAATCCATATAGATGACATCAACGGCTCGCCCTTCGTTGACCATTTTCGTCACCTCCTCAAGTAATTCTACCAGATTGGTAAGGCACGACCTCCCCTTAACATGCTGCATATCCCTAATCAGATTGCAACGCTCTAAGTGCCTATACATCCTATCTCTAAGAATCCCCTCCAATAGCTTCCCTACCACTGACGTCAAACTTAGTGGCCTATAATTTCCAGGGTTATACTTACTATCCTTTTTAAGCAACGGTATGACATTAGCTATTCTCCAGTCCTCTGGGACCTTACCTGTGTCCAAAGAAGAGACAAAGATTTGCGTCAGAGGCCCGGCAATTTCACCTCGCATCTCCCTAAGCAGCCTGGGATAAATGCCATCAGGCCCCGGAGATTTATCAGTTTTAATGCTACCTAGGTGTTCTAACACTTCCTCCCTCAGTATGGATATTTCCTCAACTGGTCCACAGCTCCCTCAGAGACAGGACCGGTCAACAAGCTATCTCCTTCGTGAATACCGACGCAAAGTATTCATTCAGGATCTCCCCCATTCCGTCGGGCTCTAAGCACAGTTCCCCTCCTCTGTCCCTAAGAGGTCCGATTTTTCCTCTAACCACCCTTTTATTCCTAACATTCCACCAAAACCATTTCATGCCCCCTTTTTGTCCTCCTGACTCCTCGTTTGAGCTCCCTCCTACTCTCTCTATATTCCTCCAACACTATCTCCAATGTAATGGAATATTCTGCACTGGCCTGGATGAATGCAGCTCTAACAACACTGAAGAAGCTTGACACCATCCAGGACGAAGCAACCTTCTTGATTACTATCTCTTCCATAAACATTTCATATTGGAAATATGAAGACATCAGGCAGATGTTGGGGCAAATAAACTGGAAGGAGGTGTTCTTGGGGAAAAGCACAGAAGGAAGGTGGCACATGTTCAAGGAATGCTTGTCTGGAGCTTTGCACGACAACGTTCCGGTGAGACAAGGAGGTTTTGGTAGGACGCAGGAACCGTGGTGCACGAAGGCTGTGGTGAACATAGTCAGGAAGAAAAGAAAGGTGTATAAAAGGTTCAAAGAGCTAGGAGATGTTGGGGATCTAGAGAAGTATAAGGCTTATAGAAGAGAGCTTAAAAAGGAAATTAGGAGAGCCAGAAGGTGTCATGAGAAGGCCTTGGCTGGTAGGATTAAGGAGAATCCCAAGGCCTTCTACACATATGTGAAAAGTAAAAGGATGAGAAGAGAAGGGATAGGACCTATAAAAGGTGAAGGGGGAAAAGTCTGTATGGAACCGGAAGAAATGGCAGAGGTGCTTAATGAGTACTTTGCCTCAGTATTCACGGTGGGAAGTGATCTGGGAGGATGCACTACAAGTTTGCGGCAGACTGAAAAGATTGAGTATGTAGATATTAAGGAAGCGGATGTGTTAGAACTTTTAAATGCTATCAAGATAGACAAGTCTCCGGGACCAGATGGGATGTACCCCAGGTTATTGTGGGAGGTGAGGGATGTCATTGCAGGGCCCCTGGCGATGATCTTTGCGTCGTCGATGGAGACGGGAGAGGTTCCGGAGGATTGGAGGATTGCGGATGTGGTCCCTATTTTCAAGAAAGGGAACAGGGATAGTCCTGGAAATTACCGACCGGTGAGTCTGACCTCAGAGGTTGGTAAGCTGATGGAGAGGCTTCTGAGGGACAAGATTTACGAGCATTTGGAGAAGTTTAGGTTGATTAGAAATAGTCAACATGGTTTTGTAAAAGGCAGGTCGTGCCTTAACGAGCTTAATTGAGTTCTTTGAAAATGTGACTGAACACATTGACGAAGGAAGAGCAGTGGACGTGGTGTACATGGACTTCAGCAAGGCATTTGACAAGGTCCCACGTGCAAGACTTCTTGAGAAGGTGAGAGGGCATGGGATCCAAGGGGCTTTGGCCTTGTGGATCCAGAACTGGCTTGCCTGCAGAAGGCAGAAGGTGGTTGTGGATGGCTCTTTTCTGCATGGAGGTCGGTCACCAGTGGAGTGCCCCAGGGATCTGTTCTAGGACCCTTGCTGTTTGTCATTTTCATAAATGACCTGGATGAGGAAGTGGAGGGATGGGTGAGTAAGTTCGCCGATGACACGAAGGTTGGTGGGGTTGTGGATGGTCTGGAGGGATGTCAGAAGTTGCAGCATGACATCGACAGGATGCAAGACTGGGCGGAGAAGTGGCAGATGGACTTCAACGCGGATAAATGTGTTTTGGTCCATTTTGGCAGATCCAACGGGATGAATGAGTACACTATCAAAGGTAGGAGTCTTAGCTGTGTGGAAGAGCACAGGGATCTTGGGGTCCGGGTCCATAAGACTCTCAAATCGGCCTCCCAGGTGGAGGATGTGGTTAAGAAAGCTTACGGTGTACTGGGCTTCATTCATCGAGGGATTGAGTTCAGGAGTCAGGAGGTAATGCTGCAGCTTTATAGGACCCTTGTCAGACCACACTTGGAGTACTGTGCGCATTTCTGGTCGCCTCACTATAGGAAGGACGTGGAAGCTATTGAAAGGGTGCAGAGGAGATTTACAAGGATGTTGCCTGGATTGGGAGGCATGCCTTATGAAGACAGGTTGAGGGAGCTGGGACTGTTCTCCCTGGAGAGACTAAGGTTGAGAGGCGACCTGATAGAGGTTTACAAGATGTTGAGAGGAATAGATAGGGTGGATTCTCAGAGTCTATTTCCCAGGGCTGAAATGGTCGTGACGAGAGGGCACAGATTTAAGGTGCAGGGAAGCAAGTACAGAGGGGATGCTAGGGGAAAGTTTTTCACTCAGAGGGGGGTGAGTGAATGGAATCGGCTGCCGTCGGTGGTGGTTGAGGCGAACTCGCTGGGGTCTTTTAAAAGACTTCTGGATGAGTATATGGGATCCAATGGGATTGGGAGTTATAGATAGGTCTATGGCTGGGTAGGTTTTGATGTGTTTGGCACAACTTGTGGGCCGAAGGGCCTGTTTGTGCTGTAGTGTTCTATGTAACATTGAATTGCTCCAACATCGACAAGCAGTGGCAGCCATGTGTACTGCAGAGCTGTCCCGAAAGCTTGCGGCTTTTGTTACAAATAAATCTGTTGAGACTTTAAACTGGTGTTGTAGGATTTCTTTCTGTTTACCCCAGTCCAATGCTGAGTTCTCCTCATCGTACTGCAGAGCTCACCAAGGTTCGTTAGGCAATACCTTCCAAATCCATGACCATTATCTAAAAAGCATGGATGTTAGAGAACTTGGAGAAATAATTATGTTTTGAGGAGTCTACATATCACAGAGAAGGAGGTGCTTAAAGCACATCAAGGTTGATAAATTTGCAGCAGCTGATGAGGCATGTCCAAAGACATTGTGGGAGGCTAGGGAGGAAATTGCAGGTCCTGTGGCTGAGATATTTGTATCATCAATAGTCACAAGTGTGATGCCTAAAGAGTGGAGAGTGCAAATGTTGTGCCTTTGTTTAAAAGGGGCTGCAGAAAAAGCCTGTGAACTACAGACCAGTGAGGCTCACATCTGTGATGGGTAAATTGTTGGAAGGTATTTTGAGAGACAGGATCTATAGGCATTTAGAGATGCAAAGGCTGATTAGGGACAGTCAGCATGGCTTTGAGACTGGAAAATCATGTCTCACAAATTTAATTGAGTTTTTTGAAGGGGTAACCAAGAAGGGTAGACGAGCAGTGTAGTTGATGTTGTCTACACGGTCTTTAGCAAGGTACCGCATGATAGGTGTTGCATAAAGTTAAATCTCACAGGATCCAGGGTAAGGTATCTGAACAGATACAAAATTGCCTGACAGCGGTTGTATTCAGTTGTTTTTCAAACTGGAGGCCTGTATCCAATGGTGTGCCTTGGGGATCAGTGCTGGGCCCACTATTATTTGTCATTTATATTAATGATTTAGATGAGAATATAGGGAACGTTGTTAGTAAGTTCGCAAATGACACCACTATTGGTGGCATAGTGATCAGTGAAGAAAGTTATCTCCAATTACGATGGAATCTTGATCAGTTGGGCCAGTGGGCTGACGAATGGCAAATGGAGTTTAATTTGGACAAATGTGAGGTGATGCATTTTGGTAGATTGAATCAGGGCAAGACTTTCTCAGTTAATGGTAGGGTGTTAGGGAGAGTTACAGAACAAAGGGATGTGCATGTTCAAAGCTCCTTGGAAGTGGAGTCACAGGTGGACAGAGTAATGAAAAAGTCATTCCGCATGCTTGGTTTCATCGGTCAGAACATTGAATGCAAGAGTTTAACATGACTGTCATGTTAAAGTTATACAAGACATTGGTAAGGCTACACTTGGAAAACTGCAATTTTGATCATCCTGTTATAGAAAGGATATTATTGAACTAGAAAGAGTGCAGAAAAGATTACTAGGATGCTATTGGGACTTGATGGATTGAGTTATAAGGAGAGGCTGAATAGACTGGGACTTTTTTCTCTGGAGCATCGGAGGCTGAGAGGTGACCTTAGAGAGGTCTATAAAATAATGAGGGGCATAGATAAGGTAGATAGTCAATATATTTTCCCAAAGGTAGGAAATCTAAAACTTGAGGGCATATGTTTGTGAGAGGAGAGAGGTACAGAAGTGTCCGGAGGAGCAGATTTTTTTACACGATGTGGTGAGTGTTTGGAACAAGCTGCCAGAGGTAGTGTTAGAGGTGGGTACAATTTTATCTTTTAAAAAGCATTTAGATAGTTGCATGGGCACAATGGGTATAGAAGGATATGGGCCAAATGCAGGCAATTGGGATTAGCTTAAGGGTTTTAAAAAAAAGGCGACATGGACAAGTTGGGCCAAAAGGCCTTTTTCCATTCTGTAAACTTTTGATCCAAGACGAGCAACAGATACTTGTCATCCAAGTTGCTCACCATCCTGACTTGGAAATATATTGGTGTTCCTTCACTTTTGCTGGTTCAAAATCTTGGAGCCCTCTCCCTAACATCCCTGTGGATATGCAAGGTCTAATATGGTGCATTAGTCACATCAGAAAACATATATTGGAAATTGTGAAGCATTCATGACAGGAAGAAATGGGTTTGATCCAACCAATTATGCAGAGTGACCAGGATTGGAATGTAAATGTTCCAAGATACTTAATCTTTAAAAGGTCCAAACAAAAAGGAAAATCTACAAGAAAACAGAACATTACAGCATTCTATCGAAAACAACCTCAGTCTTTCCTCATACAACCTTTCCACCATACCAGGCAACATCCTGATAAATCTCTGCACCATTTCCGATGCTTCCGCACGTTTCTTATAATGTGGCAACCAGAACTGTACGCAGTACGCCAAATGCGGCCACACCAGAGTTTTGTACAGCTGCAACATGATCTCATGGCTCCAAAATTCAATCCCTCTACCAATAAAAGCTAACACCCCGTACGCTGCTTTAACAACCCTAAAGGTTGGAATGATAATACAGTTCACCACCTTCTTGAGGGCAAGTAATGATGGGCAATAAATGCTGGCCGAACCAATGAAGCCTACAGCCCATAAATGTTTTAAACTCTTGCTAATCTCTCTTTTTCTAAAGATACTTATAGAAGCTTTTAGACTCTCTTCATTTTACTTCTATAACCTATATACTATTTCCTTCAGTTTCTTTATTATCCTTTGCTACATTTTAAAATCCTCTTGGTCTTTTTGGTAACATTATAACCTCTTTCATTGGTCAAATATTATCTTTTGCTTGTTGGTCACAGGTAGACCACTTTTTCATGTGGAGTTTTTGCTCCTTTAGAGAATATATAATCTTTACAAATTGTGAATAAATTCTTTAAAACTTCACTATTGTTCATCTCCAATTGCATCTTTTAAATCTATTTTCCTGAGCTCTTGAAAGCAACACATTCTTTATACCTATGCAGTTTGCTGTAAGATTTAAGACTCTAGTTTTGAACTTAGCTACGTCTTCTCAAATGCAATATAAACTTCATTGTATCATTCTTCCTCAGGTTCTTCTTTACAACAATCAATCCTGCCTCATTGCACAAAACTAACTCTAAAATAACCTGTTCCTTGACATACAGATCTGAAAAACTATTCAAACACATTCTATGAACTAGTTCCCCATTCTACTAGTATAAATTTGGCTCGCTCCTTTTATATGGAAATTAAAATTCCTCATTGTTATGTTATTCTCATTTTTTGTGCCTCTAATGCCTGACACTGCAACTACTTTTAGGGGCATATGAACTGCTCCCAATATTGTTTTCTGCCCCTTGTGGTTTCTTAGCTTCACTCAGACTGATCTACATTTTGATCTTTTGAGCTAAGATTCTTCCCCCAACTGTTGTCTTTATTCCATCCTGTATTATCAAGCCAACTATTCCTTCTCTTCTTGTGGATTTCCTTTTTTTGCTTTGACCTTCTAAAGGTGAAGTATCTTGGAATATTTAAATTCTAACCCTGGTCACACTGCATAATTTGTTGGATCAAACCCATTTCTATTCGTTTCCGTCTGCTGTTTATCTGTTAATGAATGTTTCACAATTTCCAGTATGTGTTTCCTGATATGACAAATGCACCATATAAGCTCCTTGTTCCTTCTTGATTCACAGTACTGATTTTTGTCAAACCACTCTGCTCAATCTTCAGTATTTGTTATTGGATTTTTTCTTTCCTAGACCCAACTTCTTGTTATTAATTCTGATCAATCTGGTAAATTAAATTCTGGGCGTTCCATGCTCAATGATGAGAATGCACAGTAAAGTGTTTACTGTTGTAGAAGGATGTCATGTTTAATATGAAAATATAGTTCACGTTCATTTAACTGAGCAGATTGAACTTGGGAACTATTGTAAAACTATGCATTGCATTTTTGATGTTTATATGGTACTATTCATTCTTCCATATTTGGAGTGAAGAGGTACTAATTTTGCAATGACTAATAGTGTCCCTAATTCATACTTGGTATCCAAATTGAGGAATCTGAAAAGTTCAAAAATTGTTAAGTTTTGAAGATTTTCAATCAGATTTATATTTACAAAAAATATCCATTGAGATGGCTGGAGGTTGGTATCCTTCGTGAACGGTTACGTTATGTTGTAACACTTTGGGCTTTAGTCTGAATAAGTGAGAGCTTTGTACGGTTATGCTGCTGGTAATCCTTATTCCACTTAATATTTCCTGTATTGGTACACTCTAATTGTAATCCTGAAAAGACAATAACTTTGGAGAAAAATTAGCAGTTTAAACAAAGCATTTCAAACATTATTAGAATATCCATTACAAGAAGGGCTAATGAACCGATATTAATAGTTTCCTCCCTTCAGATACTTTAGATCTGTCTCCTTCACTTCTCTGCTCAAAATCTAACCATTAGCCTTTCTGTCCTTGCAAGCTGTTTCCTTAACTCCAATATACCCTCCCCCTCAAGTTCTTAAACACGTTGTTACCTGCCGAAACCATGCCCACTTTTCCTGCAACTCTGTCTGTATTTCAAGGAACCCAATTAGACCCTGCAATGTTGAAATGACTCTTAATAAAATCTGACCATACTATCCTCCTCCACTGCCCCCTCTTTATCACTCAGCTGGATGAACTGTCCTTGCCTTATTCCGTTCGTATCTATTGAATCATAGTCAGAGAATCACATGTAATGGTCTCTCTTCCTGGTCCTGTAACCATTTCCGTTGTTGGTCTAGCGGGTGAGATGAATCCCGCCCCCCCTTCTCATCTTTTATGAATTTGTCCCTCTCAGTCATATACTCATTTGAGGGATCCCGGGGGTCCCCACTGTCCTTGTGATCCTGCCATAATACAGATAAGTTTATGCTCACCACCTGGAGTCTTCTACTCTCCTCGTTCTCCCACACCTAGGTCGTTCTTACCAGAATCTGGTGATACCTGTCGGGAGTGATCAGATCCCTCCGTATCACCGTGCACACTACTAAGCTGACACTATTAAGCTTACATTATTAAGCAGGCTTTTCCTTCACTCCGGCAATCACTCAGGCAGTCTCTTTCTTACTTGCATCTGAACATCACGCTTCAGGCAACTGTTTTCCAGACTCTGTCCCACTTCAAACCCTGACCTTCGTGTGGAGGATTTCTCCTCGTAACAACCGGTCTAAGGCTGCATGTTAGAATCGGTCACTTCCTTGGCCATATGTGCTCAGTTCTGACACCTTTCACGCTCTCACAGTCTCTCATCACAGACTGTCTTTACAGATGATCACCCACTGTGGTTTGACTCACCTTATTGAGTTCAGTATTCTGTTCTGGTGGCCCGGTTATAGCCATTCAACAAAGCCTGCAAACAGAATCTCGGGTTTCAGACACCAATTGTAGATAAAAGGTATCTCTGAGGCTACTTGTGAGTCAAAGTACAGCAAGTTATTCCAAAAGCTTTTGGGAGAGGTCTGGTACCTAACTGGTTCTCCATATTCTCTCTGAATACAAGTTAAGAGTAGATATTTATATCCCCCCAAGGCTCCACAAGTTTCCAGACAGTGGCTTGTCCTCCATCATGTGAACATTGCTGCTTCACGGTTGTCTCAAAGCTGCGATTGTCTCAACCTTGCTCCTCTTTCCAATCAGCCAGTATCAAATCTCAACACCTATGATGTGATTAACTAACATACAAGCTGGCACAAACAAGTTAATTGGCATACAAAGTTACAGGGGCCTCTATAACAATTTTATGTTCGCAGATACCTGCATAACCTATGATCGGTAAACAGTACATAATAAATATATCTGAAGGCATGCATGTAAACTTCACTACGTTAAACAGAAGTCCATAATATTAAAAGACACAAAATAGATGCTAACTGGGTTAGCCACATTCCTAATAACACAATTAGCTGGGAAAAAAATCATAAAATGATGCACAACAACAGGGACAGCTGCTTCTCTTATCTGTCTTGGATATACGAAAACAAGTCTTACAATACTCTTTACAAATCTGGGTTTACAAAGTTCATTAACCCTTTCCTCCTTCAGTAACATTACCCCTAATTTCCCCAGGATCTACTCTTCCACGTCTGTCTCATCTATTTGCTATCCTTCAGCAATGTTATCTAAAAATACATGTACATTGATGACAAGATGCTATATCGCCCCATGACCTCTCCTGATCCCTTTGTGCACTCAGATTTGTCACACTGCTCACCTGGCATCCAATATTGGGTGGCCAGAAATGCCTTTGAACTAAATATTGGAAAGATTGAAATAGTTGTTTCCTTTTCCCAAACTCCATTCCATGATTACTCTTTCTATCAACTGCCTCAAGCTGAGTGAGACTGTTACAGTCCTGGTGGAATGCTTGACTTTTATGGGCTTGGGATAATATATCTGCTCCATCACCAAGACTCCCTATCTCCCTGGAATATCACTCAACTCTAATCGAGCTTCAGTCCATCTGCGAAAACTCTCATCTATGCCATTGACTCTTCAAATAGCCCATGACTGGCCTTCCATTTTATGTGGACACATACTCACCTAAAACTCTGCTGTGCCTTCGTAAATTGCACAGTGGCCTGCTGTAACAAATGCCTCAGTTTTAAAATTCTCATACCTGTTTTTCACATTCTTCCATGGTCTTACCCTTTCTATTTCTGTAAACACTCTAGCCTAAGAAATCATTGAGACCCCAGTGCACCCCAGACTTTTATCATTCCATCATTGATTGTCATACTTTCAATCTCCTTGGCCTAACCTGAAATTTCTCTCCCATATTCTCTTTCAAGAGCTTCTTAAAATCAGTGACAAAACCTTTGGTTATCTATCCTGATGTTGTCATCTGTGACTAGCTATCACAAAAACATGTTACAGCACTCCTGGGAAGTTTTGCTATGTTAATATGGCTATGTAATAATCATAATTATTGTTGAAACTGAATTATGACAGCTTTTAAGAAGGAATTGGGTTAGAGAGGCAAAATATTTTTAAAAAATGGAAAAAGCAGTGAAATGGGTTTGAAGTGAAGAAAGCTGTTAGAGTATGCCAGTGGCCATTTTCTGTGCAAACATAATGAGATATGCTCATTGGTGAGTGTTTTGCTTAGGTTTTCAAATAGAAACAGGCTATCCAAGTTGTGGGTGACTTCAATTACTAAGTTAGCTGCTCTGAACATTTTTTTAGTTTCTTTGGTTCACGCTTACTAATTGTTTGAAATGATTAGCATTTATGTATTTCTTTTTAAAAAATCAGCATACTGATGTTATTTTGATCAGAAGATGTTGTGATTGTATACTTTTACTAAGCTGTCATCAAACTGTACTAAATAGAAAGCAGCTAGTAGAGTTTACAATAAATTAAATATCAGTTTTACAGAGTGATTGAATATATTTAGCGAGGCATTCATCAGATCTTGCATTACACTTGACTACAGCCTGTGTGATAGGAACACTACCCTAGCAACTCACAAACAGCTTGCTTCACTTGATCTCATGGCAGACAAACAGCCTCATTTGTCCTTGATTTCTCCTTCGTAGCCAATTTCGACACTGCACTCAATCTAATGGCATGAAAACAATAAAAGTGCGCAGCGCCGTGACTGAAATTTTATGTTCTTTTCTAATTATGCAAAATCTACAAGCACAGCCTTTTGATCATGATTTTTTAAATGAATTTCCCAACTTAAGATACAAGTATAACATTAGTATGAGAAGTTGCATAGTCTCCTAGACTATGCCTAGAGCTCTAATGCTGGGGTTGTGTTCATCTTGATTTATGTTTTGGCTGCATTTTCCCGGCAGCCATTTCTTGAATGTTTGTAGCAAAGCTTGCGCAGTGCTGCTCTTACTATGGTGGTTGCTGTGCTTCTGTTGGCTGCTTTTCAATATTGACTAGTGTGCACTGATGGCAGGGGTTTCAATCATCTTCTACAAAAAGGGGATTTGTGTAATTATCATAGGGATGATGCTAGACTGCATGGTGTTACGTGTGCCTTATTAATCATTCAATTTTGCTGTTAAACTAAGATTTAGGTTTTAAAATGTTGCTGCTTGGTAGCGAGTAGATTTTAGTTTTGCACGTGGCATGAGAGATTGCTCAGACTAACCTTGGCAGAGGGACAAAATCAGCTCCAGGGGAGGCTTTGGCAGCCATGTTGTAGAGCAATCTGAAGCTGTACAGTTCAGATGAGGAGAAATAAGCTGTAATTCAGCGTTGCCGTCTGGAGGGACGGGATCTCAGAGAAAGGTGTTTCTAGATTGAATGTTTACGTTAATTTCCTGTGGATGCCCATATATTAGCTAAGTTTATGGGGATATACTTTGATTATCTCTCTGTTTTTCTTCAAAACGGCAACAGCTGCATTATGTGTCCTGCTGAATCCAACCTATTGAAGGCATGTTTTCTTTAATGTTCTTCACATGCAATTTCATTGTCAGCATGGCCACTCCATTAATATCACTGGCACCATCATTTTGGTATCTGGGGCTGGACATAGTGGTATTAAAAGATTTGTTGTTTATCTTGTAGGCTGAAGTTACAGAAAGATGTATTGAAAGTTAAACTTCATAGAATTAAATAGGCGAGTTAGAAAAGTTGATGTTGTGCTGTTTCTGACTTTATGACAAGTCTATACGTTTTCCACCACCAATTATCTATTGGCAAGCATTCATCAGTTAGGTGCTTAATCAAATACTTGGACAAGGATACAGTGTGAAATTGAGATTCTCCACACCTACACACAGTATGAAGCACATGTTCAGTAATTTGTTTAATGGCCAACAGATGGTTTAGATTAGTTTGTACTGGCTGGAGATGGTACCTTTGTCACCAGGGAGGGGGGAAAGCAACAAGTTCAGAATCAGGAATGCAAAAACACTTAGCAGTTACTTGTACTGCATAAGAAAGGGGTGATAGGAAAGATGATTTCAACGTGCCTTCACGTGCTAAGTAAAAGTTCTCTTTCTACAAACTTATTTTAGTTATTGTTTTTTTTCCTGAATTTGATCTTTGAGCTGATTGAATGCTCATGCATATTTACATTGTGCTGTGCACATTGTTGCTTCCTTTTTCTGAGGAGGCAATTTTATTATCTGTGCTTTTCTTCTCCTCTCCCAAAATTATCAGCAATTGCTGCATCATAGTTAAACAGTGGACAACACAATGATAGCCAAGTAAGTGAATTATTTGAGCACAGTTAGTAATTACAATGGAGCTGATTCCTGCCTGCACATCCACTTTCGATTTCTAGTTACTAGATAGTATTTGGGAACTGATATCCAGGTTGACTTTGCTTTCTCCTTCCCTGCTTCTCTTAGTCTGAGAAAATTAAGATTAACTTGACTGCCCTCCTCCAGCCTCTGACTTTTAATGCATTCTTGCATGTAGATGTTGCTGGCCAAGCCAGCCTTGAGCAGATAGTGGTGAACTGCTGTCTGGGGCCCCTGCAATCCATATGGTGAAGGCATCTCTGTTATGCTGTTAGGTATGGAGTTTTGGAGAAATTGAGAGGTTTGCTGTGCCATGTCAAAGGCAGTTAAAAGTCAGCTGCATTGCTGAAGTCACATAACCAGACTTGGTAGATGGCAGCTTTCATTTCAAGGAAAATTGCGTTTTAAAAAGTCTGGTAGTTTCATGGTCACTGTTAGTGATACTAGCTTTTCACTCCAATTCATTTAATTAATCAAATTTAAATTCCACATCTACTATGATGGGATTTGAAGTTGAGCCCAGATTTCTGGGTTACTAGTCCAGTAACATAACTGTACAACTAAATCCCCAACTAAATTACCAGTCCGAGAAATAAGTAAGTTTTACTCTAAGATTGAAATCATAGAATTCCTATAATGCAGCGCCTGCACCGACAGCAATCCCACTTCGGACCTAACCCTGTAACCTAACCCCATGCATTTACTCTGCTAATGCCCTGATGCTCAGGAACAATTTACCATGGCTGATCCACCTAACCTGCACATCTTTGAGCCGTGGGAGGAAACAAACGCATCTGGAAGAAACCCACACCGATATTGGAAAATGTGCAAACTCAATACAGTCAGTCGAGGCCAGAATTATCCAGGTTCTGGTTGCTTAGAGGCAACAGTGCTAGTCACTATACCACTGTGCCGCCTAATAGAGACTGGAGTGCTGTTTATTTGAAATGTATGCGATACCAAAACATGATGTTGAATGAAATTTACATTGGGACTAGGGGTCAGTTATTTTATCAGAGACCTGGGTTTAAATTAGTTCTGGTTGCAAAGCTGCAAAGTCTGTGCCTAACATATGTTTAGGCTAATCACAAACTTGGATGTATTTCTTTCTGGTAGAGCTACTGTTGTAAGTACTTAAGCTTTACTGTATCTTGCAGTTGGTCTGTTGGCCACAGTTAGGGTCTTATATCCAGCTATCAGAAAACTGGGCTTTTTATAAACTGTGTGTGAATTGTAATTTTTAGTAAATGAGTTTAACTAGATGCTACAGTGGTGTGGTGGCAAGTCAGTTTCATCATTGGTTAAGTTTGCTGGCTTCCACGCTTCCAAGTGGTCTAAGTAGCCCTTGACCCAGTTTGCCCAACCCAAATCTGATTAGATCCAAAATCAGGTAAGGAATTCAAACTGAGGTTGTTAGTTTTTTGACATGTATTTTTTACTTTTTAAAGCGGTGTCAACCCAATTAATGAAAGATGAGTCCATTACTCAAAGCTATCCATAATACAATATTAAACTGGCATGCTATGTCTGGCAGGTGTCAGAAATGGAAATGTGTCCCTATTTGTATATTTATGTTAAGATTACATTATCGCCCACACTTAACTACTGATGCAGAACAATATTTTGGAAAGATTTACCTGCAGACAGAAATTTATCAGCAATTACTATTACCCTCAAGTTTTCCTCAACAGTTTACAAACTAAATTTGCCAATGGCATGTTTTTGTATAGCCATCTTAAAGAAGCAGGCTACGTGCTCTAGGCTCTGCAAGTAGTATTGTGGGAAATCCACTAATGTTTTGCAAGATTACAAAATAAATACAGATAGAGAAGATGAATTGAAAAACAAAATTCCTTTTCCCATCTTGCAATCTTAAACTAAGGCTATCACTGGCATTATTTTATCTCAGGACTATTTTGTATAGTGAAATTACATTGGTCCTAATTGTTCTTCCACCAGAATTAATCAAAGCTTTCTGTTACAGGGTCTTGTCATCCCTTGAAGCAGCACACCAGATATCTTATCTGTCCCATTAAATGTCTAGTATAATTTCCCCATTTAAGATTATGTAGCCCAAATTTCTTCAGCCTATGTTCATAATTTGTTTCTTGGATTCCAGAGACCAGCCTCATGGATGTGCTTTGGGCCAATTGCATGGCTTGAGTGTTTATTTCCTTGTATTTGGTGATCAAAATTAAATAGTAATTGGGGTGCTGTGAGACAAGGCCATTTGTATAATTTTAGCATGATCTCTTCCCATATGTACTCAACTGATTTACCAATTAGCAATATAATTCAGCATTTCATTTGCTATTTGAAAGGACATATTTGTACATTTGCGGTTGATATTCCTTTGCTCGCATTATGTAGGTTAGAGACAGCCATGCAGGGTTTATGTACAGCACTTCTCTGCAATTGCTGTTTGACTTAAAGTTCTACTCCAATGGAATCCATAAATAGTTTGTGCACCATGATATCCACAATCAGCCCACTACTGATAACTGTTGTTCTGAAGAAAATATCCTGAGCTCAGTTTTCTTTGGCAGAGCAGGAAGGATTTTTATTCTTCAGGCTACGTGTACTGGGGGTTCACTAAGTGCAGTACAAGAATCTACAAAAGTCAACTTCATGAAAATGGTTCACTGTGCTCCATTCTGAAAGTTACACTGGCCTGGAAGTGTATATTGATATTTCTGTAGTATGGTGACTGCACTTTGTGTGAGGTATGCATATTGTCAAGCAGAGGAACTGAAATTGCTGTTAGCACTCCTCCAGTTCCTAAAGTGGTAAATAATAGGCTGAAGTATCTATTTGATATATGACCCAATGATAATATGATTCAGTGGTATTGCTGAGCGGATAGAATGTAAACTTACATTCATGTTTTTCTTACAGATTTAAATCACAGTGCTTTGGGATCGCATTATGAAAATTCTCACTGGGGACCTGTCTCTACCAACGGCGACTCTTCTTCAAATTGGGATAAAGTTATTGTAGACGGGTCTGACAAAGAAGCTTGGCCTTCAATCACTGGCAGTGACCCAGAGTTAGCTTCAGAATGTATGGACGTTGACTCTGCTTCAAGCTCTGGGTCAGAGAAGAACCTCAATATCATGGCTTCGGGGAGCACAGATGGTGATGGCAACAGAACAAGCAATGGAAATGGTTCTTCAAGCCAGTTTGTGATTGGAAATGTCAGCAATAATGTAGGAAATGGAAGTATTAATGGGCCTTGGGGAGGATCTCGAGGCTCTTTGTCAAGCACATGTCAGGGTTCAGCAGAAAATATAGATGGCAAACCAGAAAGTGGCCACGGTAAACTGAATGCTTGGGGTAGCATAGGTTCCACATCAACTGGATCCTTGAATCCAAACACCAACCTAAGCGGTTGGCCTATTTTGGAAAATGATGGAAATTCTGTGCAAGGACCTGTGCCAGGTAGCAATTCTGGCACCAATGTTCAACGTAGCACTGTAGGTCAAATGCTGAATAATCAGAGTGTTAACATGGGATTGTCAGCTCATGGTTCATGGGGAAGACTGCAGGAGAATTCTGATGCAGAAGTTAATGGTACAAAGAAAGTTTCATTCAGTGGACAACCTCAAAACCTTAACACTGAAATGAATGGACCAAATAACACTACTAACCCTTTGACCTCTAGCTTACCAAACTCTACTAGTTCGATGCAGACAAATGAACTGCCTAAACTTACAGGGCCTGGAGCCTGGGGTGTACCCTTAGGAATGAGCACAGTAAACCCATCTCAGCTTCAGGCCTCTTCAATTACAAATGGCACTTCTGTTTCTCAACTTGGCAATGGAGGAATTAGTGAAGGAATGAACAGTGGGTCACATGGTACGACTTGGGGTACATCCAGCACTAATTACTCTGGAGAAAAATGTCCAGGCTTGAGCAGTAATCTGGGGCAAACTAGTGGCGACACTGTGAATGCAACTCTAGCACAATCTGCTATTAATGGATCTGGGCATACTGCTTACAAAAGTAATGGGGGAAGCAATAGAGGAGGAGTTGCTTGGGAATCTGGTGTGGTCAACTCCCACAACATGGCTTGGGGGGCAGGGAGCAGTACAGGCTCTGGAGGGACTAGAAGAGTCTGGGGAAACCCAGCACCAAATGCAAACACTGGCACTAATGTCTCGAATGGGGAATGGAACAAACTGCCTAACAATCAGCATTCCAATAATGGTCTAAATGGAAGTGGTAATAGGAAGGGAACAAATGGATGGAAAAATCTAGACGATGCTCTTTGTGGTCAGAATCAGAACTCTAGTATGTGTCAATCAAGTGAGCAGAACAACATGTGGGTTAAAACTCCATCGACTTCAGGTACAGCAGACAGTGAAGGGAGCACAGAGAGCACAGGAAGTCGCCATGATAGAATGAGTGTAGGAAGTGGTGATGGTAGTAACAGACGCGGTGAAAAAAGGAAACCTGATCAACCAGGTATGGTCCAAAGCATTCTGAACAGAACTGATTTGGACCCACGTGTCCTTTCCAATACAGGTTGGGGGCAGACTCCAATCAAACAGAACACTGCCTGGGATATTGAACCTTCAGCGAAGAGCGACAGAAAAACTGACAATGGAACAGAAGCCTGGGGAGGTTGTGTGTCTCAAACTTCAAACTCAGGGGGTTGGGGGGATGGGCCTGGCCCTATCAGTAATGATACCTCATCAGTATCTGGGTGGGGGGATCCAAAGCCTGCTACAGTCTCTTGCAACACAGGGTGGGGAGACACCAAAGGCTCAAGCAGCCAAGGGGGGTGGGAGGATAATTCTGCTGCTACAGGATTGATTAAGAGCAATCAAACATGGGGAGGGAATAAAGAGGAGAAGTCAGCTGCGTGGAATGATGCACAAAAGGTCAAACAGGGATGGGTTGATGGGCAAAAGTCAAACCAGAGTTGGGGAATATCTGGAGCTGATGGATGGGGAGAAAGCGGAAAGAATGGCCAGTGGGGAGAATCACAGAAGACTAGCTCAGGCAGTTGGGATAATGATATTGATAGATCTGTGCCTGGATGGAATGAACCTGGTAGACCAGGCACAGGCCGAGGCACTTGGGCAAGTAGCAACAATTCAAACCCCAGTAGTTGTAGTACAGGTTGGGGGGAGGCCACCAAGCCTGCTCAGGGTTGGGGGGAGCCCTCCAAGTCTATTCAGTCCCAAGGCTGGGGAGAGCCCTCCAAGGCTGCCCAGTCCCAAGGCTGGGGAGAGACCTCCAAGGCTGCCCAGTCCCAGGGCTGGGGAGAGACCTCCAAAGCAGCCCAGCCCCAGGGCTGGCGGGAGTCCAGCAAGGCTGCCCAGACCCAGGGTTGGGGGGAGCCCACCAAGTCGAGTAACTCTGCAGATTGGAATAAGGCACAGGACAGTAATGGTTCTTGGGGAGCTACACCACCTGCAAATAAATCTTCTGGTTCCGGCTGGCTCAATGGCCCAATGCCAGCTGCACCAAAAGAGGAAGAACCTACAGGTTGGGAAGAACCTTCTCCAGAGTCTATTCGCCGCAAAATGGAAATAGATGATGGCACTGCTGCCTGGGGGGACCCAAGCAAGTACAACTACAAGGGTGTGAATATGTGGAACAAAAATGCACAGAACAATGGAAATGGTTCAGAGCAGCCAGCACAGATCCAGCCCCCACCAACACCTCAGCAGACTCCACTCCAACACCAACAACAACAGATGCCACCGCCAAGTGCCATGCAAAACAAGGACAACAATAACTCCAGTAAGTTTAACATTGATTTACAGCACCAGAATTGAGAGAAACAACAGGGTGAAATTTGAAATTCTGATATCTAGTTTTAAGTATATTTGGATTCTTTTTCATCTGTGGGTCATGGGTGTTACTGGCTGGCCAGTATTTGTTGAAAGAAATCCCACAACACCAGTTTAAAGTCCAAACAGGTTTATTTGTCCCACTCCCAGCCACCTGACAAAGGGACAGGCTGTCCTGAAAGCTTGCAGCTTTTGCTACAAATAAACCTGTTTGGATTTTAAACTGGTGTTGTGGGATTTCTTTGATTTACCTCAGTCCAATGCCAGCATCTCCACATGATCAGTATTTATTGCCCATCCCTAGTTGCTGTTCAGAAGGTGATGGTGAGCTGCCTTTTTAAAACGATACAGTCCATGTGTTGTGGGTTGACCCATAATGCTGTTAGGCAGGGAATGCCAGGATTTGACCCAATGACTGTGAAAGAACAGTGGTATACTTCCAAATTAGAACGTGTGTGCCTCGGAGGGGAACTTGCAGATGATGGTATTTCCATGTATCTGCTGCTTCTAGGTGGAAGTGGCCGTGGGTTTGAAAGGTGCTATCTAAGGATCATTGCTGCAATGCATCTTATAGATAGTACAACTATCAGTGGTGGAGCGAGAAAATGTTTGTGGATGTGGTGGCAATCAATTGGGCTGCTTTGTCCTGGATGTTGCAGGAGCTACACCCATCTAGGCAAGTAGGAAGTATTCCATCACACTCCTGACTTGTGCCTTGTAGATGTTGGACGATTAAAAATAGTAGGGCGGCATGGTAGCACAGTGGTTAGCATTGCTGCTTCACAGCTCCAGAGTCCTGAGTTTGATTCTTGACTCAGGTCACAGTCTGTGTGGGGTTTGCACATTCTCCTCATGTCTGTGTGGGTTTCCTCCCATAATCCAAAGATGTGCAGGTTAGGTTGATTTCTTAGGTTGCTAAGAAATTGCCTTTTAGTGTCTAGGGTAGCGGAGGTTAAAGAGATTAGTGGGTGTAATATGTAGGGATATGGGGATAGGGCCTGAGTGGGATTGTGTTCGGTGCAGACTCAATCAGCCAAAGGGCCTCTTTCTGCATTGTAGGGTTCTATATAAACTGCCTGTAATTAAGTCATCCTGCAAAACACATCTTGTTTAATGTCATTTATGCTTCAGGTCTGTTGTTCCAATTGCATTGCCATTTATGATTTGATGTTGTTGCACTCTGGACTTCCTGCACTAAACTCTGGGTGAGATGCTTCTGTAGTCATCAGAGCTACATGCTGCGAGGAGAGTGCAAAACCTGAGATCTGGTAGGAGATGTGCAGAACGAGGTTAGGAAGTTGCTGGCTTCTAAACGTGGTGAAGTATAAATAATCCTGGGGGGTGGGTTGGAAGGGAAAGTAGAAGCCACAAGCTCCATTTGCGCCCCAACAATAGGCTTCATCCATGGCCAACCCTCGCCCAATCACAGGCTATGTTTACAAAAAGCTATGTCCATGAGCTACATCTGAGAAAATTGTCAGGAAGGGGTCCAGGCTCCAACGTGAGAAGCAGGGTGAGTGGCAAGAAATTGTTTCATAAGTGCTGTGGATGTGGCATAGCAACTATGCTTCTTGACTTGTTTGGGTGAATTGATGTTATCTAATTTAAATTTTAATGAAATATTGTACTATTCAGTGATATATTTAACTTGCAAGTATTCCAGCTAGGAATGCACAGTGTTGCAGGTAAACGGTACAGTATTTCAATTTGAACAATGACTTTTCCAGGCAAGGAATGTCCGTAGGAACCTATCTCTGGCTTTAATTTTAATTCCTGTGGACATGCTTGGTTTATTTAAAGTGGTTTAAATTAAAGTTGTGACTTTCAGGAATACAACCATAACTTTAGGTGAGAATTAATTGCATTTTGTAGATGCGTTCATCTGTTAACTCTTGCACACGCTGTTACATTATGCTTTTGATGTGTTCTGAGATGACCAGTGTGCATATGTAACAAGGTTTGGTTCCTTCTATCCGATTATTTCATGTGAATTCTTTGAACTTCAAGACCCATAGATTGCATAAATATATTTCCAAGTAGAACTACTTTATAGAATAACTGTGATTTTTGGGAGTTTGTAGATGAACTTTTTGGTAATTTGAATATTCATGTGTCTTAGAAGATTTAGGAGCAAAGTTTAATTTTCGTTACAGGTTCACAGAGTATGCAATGTGCACAAATATGATGTCTAGATGAGGTGAATTGGGGCATTTGTTACTGCCAAATGATGAATTTATTCAGTCACATATACTGTCCAATTCACCAGATATTTCTGTATTGCCCTTTTCTACTATTTTTGACGAAGGAACGTGACTTCAATGTGTGTCTGTGGATCTACATTGGAACCAACAACATAGGTAAAGCTAAAAGAATGATCTGCTGAGAGAACTTGAAGAGTTAGGGTCCAAATTAAAATGCAGAGCACAGAAGGTGGTAATTTCAGCAGTGTTAGCTGAGCCATGTGCCAATTGTTATGGGGTCAAGCAGATTAAAGAATTAAATTTTTGGTTGAGTGGTCTAAGAAGAAAGGATTTTGATTCATAGGATACTGACACCAGCACTGAGAAAAGAGAGACCTGTTCCTTTGGGGTGGGCACATCTGAAACTGGACTGTGATCAGTGTCCTGGCACATTTATTAACTTAGGCCATGGATAGGTCTTTACGCTAAAATCAGAGATGGTAAGGTGAAGGAAGAAATCTAAAGACCAAAGTTGAATCAACTGATCAGCATAGCAAGTTAGGTAAAGACGAGCAGTGTGAGATGGGGGACTGATGTTTCTTGGTAATGCATCAATGAATAAGGTTCATTCCTGCTATTTCAGAGATTCTTGGGTTCTCTCCATATCCCTTGAGTTGGCTATCAATTTCATGAGCTGCACTCAACTTAATGTGTTTACTGTGCTGTTTCCTTAATCTGGTCCATTTTGTGCACCTATGATGTAATGGATATCTTGAGTGTTGTTTATACTGTTGATGTGGCATGACCACCACATTAACATGGTGTCATTGAATGCTCATGGAGTGATGAAAATAAATTTGTATCTTATTCTGCTCACTTAACTCGGAGAGTTCACTTAACTCGGAGAGTTCACTTAACTCGGAGAGTTCACTTAACTCGGAGAGTTCACTTAACTCGGAGAGTTCACTTAACTCGGAGAGTTCACTTAACTCGGAGAGTTCACTTAACTCAGAGAGTTCACTTAACTCGGAGAGTTCACTTAACTCGGAGAGTTCACTTAACTCGGAGAGTTCACTTAACTCGGAGAGTTCACTTAACTCGGAGAGTTCACTTAACTCGGAGAGTTCACTTAACTCAGACACAGTCTATACATTTACTGCCATCTCTCTGCTACCTGTTGTCCATTATGGTTTGACGTGCTAGTGAGATGGTGTGTTCACTTTTTAATCCCTACAATGCAGAAGAGGCCATTCAGCCCATTAAGCATGCACAGACACAATTCTGCCTGTAATCCTATGTTTTTACCCTGCAGTCCCTTGACACTAAGGGACAATTTAGTATGACCAGTTAACCTAATCTGCACAATTTTTTGGGATGTGGGAGGAAACTGGAGTACCTGGAAGAAACCCATGCAAACATGGGGAGAATGTTCACACTCCACACAGTGATCCAAGGCTGGAATTGAACCTGGGCCTCTGGTTCTGTGAGGCATCAGTGCTAACCACTGTGCCTCCATGCTACATTTATCTTGCAATACAATCTTGATTTTCCTCATGTTCACTTGCGTTTGGGTTTCACTTTCGCTCCAGACTTGAGCCCATCATTTTACTTCTGTTTTTCCTCCTTACTCCACTTTCTTCCTTCACTCGCATGGAAAATAGGAGCAGGAGTTGACCTTCCTAGCCCAATTATAGTTGGCTGATCCTCTTATCTCAACACCATGCTTACGCTCTTTCTCTATACCCCTTTACCTTTTAGTGTCCAGAAATCTATGTATTTCCTCCTTAAATATATTCAGTGATGTCCTGCATGGCCTTCTGTGATATAGAATTCCAAGGTTCCTCATCATCTCAGTCCGAAAATACCTATTCGGTATCATAAGATTGTGTGCCATTGTTTTAGATCTGCCAGCCAGGCGAAACATTCTCCTTGCATCCAGTTTGTCCAGCCCTCCCAGAATTTTCTACACTTCAATGAGATCCCCTCTCATTCTTTGAAACTCCAGTCAATATAGACCTAGTTAACTCATTTCTCCCCTCGTATGACAATCTTGCCTTCCCAAAATTTAGTCTGGAGAACTTTCATTGCAATCCCTCCATGGAAAATATATCCTCTTTTAGGTAAAGAGGGCGAAACCACACCCAATGCAGGTCAGGATAGTGCATGTCCTGGAGGGAAACTGCAAATGCTGGTGCTCCCAAGCATCTGCTGCACTTGTTCTTCTAGGTGCTAGAGGTTCCTGGTTTGGAAGATGCTGTTGAAGGAGGCTTGGCGAGTTGCTGCAGGGCATCTTTAGGATGATGCGCACAGCCATCACTGTATGGCATTGGTAGAAGGAATGCATGTTTAATAGAGGTTATGGTGCCAATCAAGTGGATTGCTTTGTCTTGAGTAGCGTCGAGCTTCTACAGTTTTGTTGAATGCACTTGTCCAGTCGAGTGGAAAGTATTCTATTACACTCTGATTCGTGCTTTCAAGATGGTGGACAGACTTTGAGAGTCAGGAAATTAGTTTTTTGCTGCAGAATTTCTGGCCTCTTGTAGCCACAGTATTTATGTAGCTGGTGCAGTTAAGTTTCTGATAATAAAACTTATAAAACTGGTAATCCCCAGAATATTGACAGTGGCTGATTTAACAACGAGAGGGCTATTGAACATCAAGGAGAGGTGGCCAGACCTCTGTCTTTGCTCGGCATGTGTGGGGATTGCCAGGATAAGCCTGAATGTTACATAAGTTTTGCTTCGTATGGACGAGAGCTGCTTCATTGTGAAGAGTCAAGAGTAGTACTAACATGATTCAATCATCAGTAGACATCCCCACTTCTGACCTTATGATGTTTGGGTTGAGGGCACTACCCTGAGGTTGAGATAATTGACTTCCAGCACCCTCAACCATCTCCCTTTATGCTCTGTATGACTCCAACCAATAGATGGTATTCTATTTATTCTCATTGACTTCAGTTTTTCCAGGGCAGTCACACTCACCTTACCTCTGAATTTTAGCTGTATTTTGACCAAATCTGTAATGCAATATTGAACTAAGTGGGCTTGACAGAACCCAAGATCAGCATTGAGTAGGTTATTTTTGAATATATGTCACTTGATAGTGCTGTCAATGACAACTTCTATCTTTTTGCTCATGATTGAGAATGTCCTTCCTTTTGTGGATAGGATATATTTGAAAAGTTTGCAACAACACAGATAGATGTAACTGCTTGGCTTGGGACATTGCTGGTTCTGGAGCACAAATTTTCAGGTACTACATCAAGACATTGTTAGAGCCCAAAACTATTGAAATATCCATTGTCTTCAACTGTTTCTTAATACTACATGAAGGGGACCAAAATGGATCACCTCAGCATTTCTGGCTGAAAATGGCTGCAAATGTCTCAGCCCTTTGCATTCAATCTAATGGCACTCTATCATTGAGAATTTTTGTAGGATCTCCTGTCCTATTGTCCATCACCATTCATTGTGTGGTGGGACTGCAGAGCTTTGATCTGATTCATTGGTCCTGGGATATTTAGCTCTGTCTATTACATGCTATTTATGCTGTTTGGATACAAGTAGTCTGTGTTGTAGCTTCACCAGGTTGATACCTCGTTTTTAGGTATGCTTGGTGCTGCTCCTGACGTGCTCTCCTGCACTCCTGATCAAACCAGCGTTGATCCCATGTCTTGATTGTAATGATAGACTGAGAGATATTGCAGCCATGAGGCTATAGATTGTAGTCAAATACAATTCAGCTGTTGATGGTCCACAGTGCCTGATAGATGTCCAATTTTGAGCTACTTGACCGTTTCTGAATCTATCCCATATAGCACAGTAGTAGTGCCAAATCACATGATAGAAAGAGTACTTGGTGTGAAGACAGGACTGCATTTCCATGAAGACTTGCTGATGGTGTTAATTTATGGTCAGAAGCTCATCGTGGGGTCACGTGATACTAATGTTGCAAATAGGACTCATTCAACTTGTTTGGAAGAGTAAGAGAAGATTGATTGAAATATGTAAGATTCTGAGGGGTCTTGATGGGGTCATTGTGGAGAGGAAGACCCTTCTGGGAGAATCTGATAAGGGGTTGTCCATTCAGGACGGAGGTGAGAAATACTGAGTTGTGAATCTTTAGAATTCTGCCTCCACTGTCTTTTGAGGAAGAAAATCCTTGAATATTTTTTAAGGCAGGGATAGATTCATGATAAGGTGGTGAAAGATTATCTGGAATGAGAGAATGTGGAGTTGAGATTGGAGTTAGATCATTCACGATATTGAAGGTGGAGCAGGCTTGAAGGACCAAGTGGCCTACTCCTAACTGCGAACGTTTGTACTTCTGTTCCCCCCATTCAACCTCAGATAGTTGCCAGGAAGAGGGATGGAGTTCTTTATAGTTGGAGTTACCAAAGATGATGGTGTTTGCCTTCTCATTAACTGGAGAAAATTAATACTTGTTCAGTACTTCATTACGGCCTGACCAACAGCCTGATAAATGAACAACAGCGGAAGAATTGAGACGCACACAATAGTGAAGTAGATCTACATACATGTGAAAACTCATGATTTTCCTTGCCATATCACACAGCATCAAAAGTGAAAAAAAGTGAGCTACGGACAGATCTTTGGAGAGCACAAGAGTAATTGTGAGAGAGAAGCTATTGCAGATGATGTTCAGACTAAAACAAGTGAAGAGTCTGTTTATCCATCCATTTCAGCTATTTGTTCTGATTCCTCTCCTATATTCTGCATTGAACAACATACATTTTATTCATGCAGTTTGTGGTGATGGATGGCCAAATTAGTGTCAATTTAACAATTTGATTCAAACCCCATTTCTTGGCATCAGAGCTGCCAGCTCCTACCTCTGCAGTACTATCCATAGTTGAACTGTTTTCTGGCTGAACTTGCCCAGTGATCTCTGTCCATTGTGTTGCTCTCCCCAGCATCCTGAACGCTATCCTAAATTCTAACTGAACGTAAGCCC